>OV884011.1:49699184-50906187 GCA_930367205.1 Acanthosoma haemorrhoidale
ATTTAACAAACACCGGCAAACACTCGTTTGGAAAATCGCGAAAAAATAACGTGAATGATGCCGATTTTGCTAAAATATAAGATTTCCGCGTTGCAGCTCTGAATATTTAAGTTTTGATTTTTACCTACAGTTCAAAAAAAGAACCACTTTTTGCCCTTCAGTCCTTCCTTCAAATACCACGACGAAGCCATTTCATTTTTTGATTACATTTTTCCTGAAAGGACTGTTAGCAGTTGTAAAAAAATTGGCACACAATTAGCTTTCAATTACTTTTTCGTTTAGTGTAGGCCATCTGTGTCCGGCCATCACAGCCGTGCGGTTGTTTTTTCAGCCCTTGTTGCAGATTAAAGATGAAAAATATTATAAATAATATTTCTAAATTATAGGTGCCAAGGGCTATGCCAAAATATCCTCCTTTCAATTTTTGGGGACACACACGTACATGGTGAAGGTATTTGGTGGTAAACTCATCTAGTGCATACACAAATACGTTCCCAGACATCTCCCTTTACCTTTATTCGAGTTTAATCTAATTACACCTTCTATGAAAGTATTCTCGTTCGTCTCATCTTGATTATCTTCTTTCTATTCTTACATTTCATCTGAATATGTCCAGCGGTTCACTTCATTATCTACCATTGATTAACAAAGACGAATGAGGATATTTACATGAATTCATTAAAACTGCAAATAAAATCGCGTTTTGCTAACTTATCGACTCCTTTTATTGTGTAATAAATCATTTTTTTAACGATATTTTATAAAAGACGCGCCAATGTGTGGATACCACACAGCTTGAATATATTACCACGAAATCCCGACATGATACAGCCATTAAAACTCCCCCCATTCGGCAAGGCCATATAACAGGATTTACAGTAGGCTTAAACAGGTGCGTGAAATACGTGCTGGGACCGTTCCATCCCTCATCGAAGCGCCAATTAGCCAAATTACACATTCCAGAGAGAATTACCGTGAGTAATTTCAGGCAGACATGTTGGCTAGTGACACCAAAGGGGGGGGATTCGATAAGTTGGTCAACGATGCACCAACTGGCCCGCATGTTTATTTATTTGAATTAATAATTAGTTTCTAATTGGTGGCTTGAGTTTGGTCCTGTGGCTTATTATAGACCATAGGGGCTTATAACACGCTCTCAAACGCGCATTAACAACTGAATTCTAGCTTATTCATAACAGTTTTATCATAATTAATCAGATGTAAATAATTGAACCAATGTCTCCGCGCTATTTTCCCATGATATCATAGAATACGTTTTATTAGAACTATGAACTAGATTATTATTTCTTTCATATATATATATATATATATATATATATATATATATATATATATATATATACAAAGAAAACGAAAGAGGTACGAGGAATGAAATGAAATAGAGGAACAACATTGCCAGATATTTGGCATAGGAGCCTCCGTGCTTTTTTCTTAAAAATAATTCGAGCAATATTTTTTAAACCTTTAGTAAAAGGCGAAAGATTTATTCGCTTTGAAAGGAGACCAGAGTTTTTTTTTTTAAACGATCTTAATATACCCTACATTCTTGAACTCATCCCTTCCAAATTCATGAAATTCCATAGTAACCTATCCAACCACCCTAATCCCGTAGCACAGTCATTGCACTGCTCCACTCATCCCTGTAATCCTCCCCGGAGACTGAAACGGCAGTGGCCTCGTGACCTACTATAAATGCGCACAGTGGGAGACCTGGCAATGGCCAGTTTCTCCAATCATGTCCTGAGCGTTTGTGGCTCTCGTGCTCTTCGTCAGCCTCCGCTGGCTTGTATCCGGTGACGTGGCTGGTGGGGAGCGTGGGGGACTTCCCGAGACTCCGCATCCTTTTTCGCTTGCGAGGAAGGCAACAACCGTGTGGACTTGGGGGCCCCTGGGCTGTTTGTAAATATTGTATGAATGTGCGAACGAATGATGAATTGTAAATATGGTATGAATGAAAACACTTATCTCAATTATTTATTGCCTATTAAGTAGGCAGATTGTAATTTCATCATAATAAAGTTGTTATTGAATTGCATTTTTTAAATGGTAAAAAAAATACTCAATAATCTGACAAAAAATACATTCTGCTATCTGTTAAAGTTGCGATAGCCATCAACATATTTTCAAATGAATATGCAATATGAACTCACACTAGGACAGGAAGAAAGGCGGGTTATCCGAATAGATTTTTAGTAGGAGTACAGCAGCAAATTGACCTTTTTCCGCTATAGAAGTTCGATTCCAGAATTTTAGATTATCAGAGTTAAGTAAAATTTTAGTCTCAAAGAAAATAATCTTCAACTTAACAGATTACTTTGTTCGCTAACAAGCATCTGACTTTCCGATGATATCTTAATGCCATATTCCACTGTCATATCCTAACGAAACAAGAATGAGCAATCAGTAGATAATTAAATTCAAAAACAGATTTCCTTATTAAATCAAATCGTTCTATAATTATAGCTAGTACTTTCCTATTAGCATTACTCTCAGTTATATATTAGTAAATAAAAAGAGAACTGAAATGTGTGCCTACAAATCTCTATTAACACCAAGCAGGAGAGAAACAGTTAACATGTTTTGAAAATGTACACCAAACAACCAGCGATCTAACCTAATGTTAATTAGCTATTATTTTCACTTTTTGATAGGTCATTCGACAATGATCAAAGGCCGATCGGCGCCTTGAAATCCCCACTGAATGCCGGACTGTAATTCCGCACAACCGCACGGCTGTGATGGCCGGACAAAGCTTGGCGCCTACACTATACGAAAGAGTAATTGAAAGCTAATTGTGTGCTAATTATTTTACAACTGCAAACAGTCCTTTCAGGAAAAATGTAATCAAAAAATGAAATGGCTTCGTCGTGGTATTTGAAGGAATTCTCCGAATATGAATCTATTGATTCACCGAATCAAAAAAATAGTATTAAAAATGTGAAAGGAAACGTTTGGGCTAATTGCTATCAATTATTCACAATATATTGAAAACGAAAAAACAATAATGACACATAAAATTAATTAATAAAGAACATTAATTAATAAAAGTATTCGTTTTTAAAAGTAACCATTTTGAAACGCCAACCCTTGCAACTTACTCAGAAAAACAAATGAGAAAATATAATTTTTAATTTCGATAAGAGCAATTAATAATGAAAACGGACATGCACACTATTCATATTTAATTAATGTACAGTAATTCCTGCTGCTAAATTAAAACAAAAAGGTATTACCTGGGCATAAATGTTTTTTGGTAAACAAATTCGTATTTACGTTTTAGTAGATGTTTATGAAAATCTGTTACGTGTCTTTATGACTTTTTGATAGATAGTGCCAGAAATCAGTTTAAGTAGTCGAAAATGAAAAACCTTTGGAATGACCAAATAATAGTCATCTAAAAAAAAAAAAGGCTACTATATGCAATTTTATGAGAATCTGTCAAGTGTATGCATAACGTTGTACATATTTGACCCTTGTTCATAGCCGCTGTCAAAGTTCAGCTCTGCAAATTCCTCTTCCACATTTTCGTTCTCCAAGTTTTCATCTTCGACTTGTCCAAACTGTCCAGTACAAACGCTGACACTAACTCTTCGACTGACATGCTCACATAAACGTCTGAGCATTCTGTTCCTAACACACAACATAACATGTTATGTGTATGTTACATAGCACCACATGTTCTCCTATGTCGATGAATCGTGTCGTTTTTTAACTTCTGACGATGGCCTAGTATAAGGAATATATTTAGAAGAACCCCAGCAATACCCGATAAGGTAATGTTGAAATACTATTACGCTGACTTTTAATTATAAAATTTTATAAATGCATGGGAGAACGCAAAATTTGCATTTTAATTTATCACGATACTTCCACGCAATCTTTTTAAGTAAATAAAACGCGGATGGTTGCCCCTCTTAGCTCGATTAATTGGAGTAAATCTTACAAAATGATCTGGGGCTCCCTCAATCGGGGAGTTTTGAAACTGAAAAGACAAATCCATTTATAGACCGTAAGACGTAAATAAGTATGTATTAAAATTCTGTAATTTTATGGCAAGGAAACTCATTGTATCACTTAATTTTTTCTTGCATATATGTCATTTGGTTTCTATATTTGACTACTATCAGTAGACATACTGCATCTAATTCAAACCGCATTACCAGTTTACAAAATCAAAGCAAACTTACCAGCTTTGTTTAGACAGCTAATATTGGTCTGTTGTCTCTTAGCAAACTAAGCAAAGGTAATTTACTTAAGTAATTAAATTGATCATCGAACTTTAGTAACTTACTAAAAAAAAACACTATACCTAAAATGAAATTTCTTTCTTAATTAGAAACATTTAAAAATGGAAATACTCTTTTATATAATAAAAAATTGTCACATTTCTGTTTAACAATTCACTGTTAGAGCTGAGCCCAAAGCTTCGCTAAAAAGTGTACTAGTCATGGATAAGATATTTTTTTAATCGATTTTTTGGGACCCAACTTAACTATATACTTACATTGTTTTGTTTTAACGATAGTTCAACCACTATAATCGTCATTGTGCAAATTACAGTATACGATGAATGGTAGTCAACAATTATTCATAGATTCACAAATAATAAATATAAATTAGTTCGTAATTGCAACTATATGTCAGTGCATTGGGTTCAAATGACCTTTCGTGTTTTTCAAAATAGTTTCAACGCAGGTTGCTAGTTATATAAAATAGTTATATAAAATAGTTTCAACTTAGCACATTTACGCAATACAAAATATAAAAAACTGTTTTTCCATTAATCTATATTAAATTGTCTACAACAATCTATCCCCAGGAGGTGACTGTAATGCTTCTCTATGCCGACATTTTGATGCATACCTAATGTATGCGCGCTAGTTAAGGGCACAAAAATGAAAACGTTATATAATTTAAAATTAATTCACTTACCTTGTATGACGCTTTAGTTAAATTTTTTTCTTGTGATACTCATTGGATATAAGGATATTTATAAAGCAAATAAGGGATTATTAAAAGAGGATAAGCTCCTTCTGATGTCTGAAAACCACTCTAAAATATACAGTAAAATCTAACTCGCACAGACAGCATGCAACATTTTGCTTTGGCTACTTTCTGATTCAATCTGCTTTGTCTGACCAAACTGAACAAACCCCAACTATCTTTAAATGATGTCCCCATGAAGTCTCGGAGAAACCAGCTTGTTTTACCTGCATATGCCATGAGCGGTCTTATACAGAGGAGTTCAACAGAAAACTCGCTCACTTTATATCGGCCTACTTTCAATAAATAAATTTAATTTATTTTGGACCTATATATACATACATATATGCATTATATATATATATATATATGTATGAATTATCGTCCCCCTGCTGTAGACGATCAAAGAAAAAGAGAGAATATAGATGGTAATAATGCACACAGGTTCCATTGTCAACTGGCTTTATTCTGTTCTCATCTTCTATCAATACCCAGGCTTTGTTTACATTAGGCCCTGTGGTATTAGGCTTAACAATGTCTTGCCACTAGCCATAACATATATATATATATGACTGCGGCCTAATCACATATTCATCTGGTTCAATTAAAAACATGTTGTTTAAATCCGCTGACAAAGAGCGAACCACCATGTCATTGTTTATAAATAGTTGATGGCGGAGTTGGGTAGAGTTTGCCTCTACGAGAGCCACTTTGCGACCCCAGGTTTATGGGTCGGTAAGTTTTATGCCCCCGGGAGAGGCATAAGCAGTCAGATCGTCCCCTCTGCCAGAGTTAGTCCAGAGAACCAACTTTCAATAAGTAGGCCAAATGTTGGCGAATACACTTCTAAAGTAGAGGGTATTTTGAACATTATTTGTCCTTCCTCGCCATCAAAATTCGCACTTTCATACTCCTGAGGTACGCATAGGTAGCTGGAATCAGCTGTGAGCTACAGAGGTCCAGTATGTCCCTTGACCCCTAGCTCAGTGGAACGAAACGACCGATTCACTGGACATTGGTCTTACTTCTTTAAGGATGGTCATAAAATAATCATATTAAGCTCATGTAATTTGTGTAAGTTATTTGCCTAATTATATGTATTTTAATATAATTATGCATTTTATGATGACCTGGGAATAATAATGAATTATTCCCGACTCCATTTAATCCCATGTAAAAGTTTCTCCTGTACAGCCAACATTTCCTAACTTAGCCTATTCCGAGAGAATACAGCCCGTAAATCTTTGCAAAGTTCAGATAATCTAATTAAAAAAATATTATTAGCAGCAGTTTAAAAGTTAGTAGCAGGTAATGAGAGCCTTAACCTTGGCAGTAGCTGAAAGTTTTTCAATAGGTATTGCCATGAAACGTGTGCAATGTATATAGATCACTATAACGGTAAAATGTTATTTTGATTTTCTTTTATGCAATAAATAACATATAAGTGGTCTCAAACGAATTCTCGTTGGATTTAAAAAACACAAATTTTTCTTCAATAGCTCAAAAATTCCAAAAAAAGCTGCATTATAAAACAAACAGTGAATTTATATGTGTAATTTTAATTAGATGTATTGATAAAAAAATTTTACAGACGACTCTGTTCCACACACTAATTATCTTCACTTCAGGAGCTTGCATGAGGTGGTTAGAGGCTTATTTCCTTGTACGCTCTACAATTGTCAGTTCCCCACGAGTCGTTTAGCTGTACCAATCATATATACATCCTAAAACCATTACATATAAGGAGCTAGTCCATACGTGCACATACGTCGCACCAAGTCGAAAATCTAACATATTTCAATCGAACAAATAATTCTATTTTGCTTGAGAAAGCAGACATGTTGGACCAAACCTTCGATTTTTGGCTGAATGAGGGACTAACCTATTGTACTGAGAAGTTTCTGGGTTTTTACAGAACCATGTGTAGAACGATTTTGTAATTTACAATTGCGGAAAGATTTGGCAAAATAAAATAAACAAACCGTGAAAATGACCGTTAAGCATCCAGCTGGTCCTGGTATCTATTATCCAACTCAAATTTAGACAGTTAATAAAGAATTTTTGATATAATTGTTTTTTCAAAAAATAGAGTAAAAGGAATTGTTCCCCTTTGGACCTATCAAAATGTCAAGTAAATGAATAGATTATTTACTTAAAAAATGTATGTACTTTTGTCACAATCGAATACTTCTATATCTAGATGAAAGCCGAAGAAAAGTGATTTACTTTATTGCTTCATTCCTTTCATTAATTCATTTTGTTTGACAAACGCTGATACTTTACATTAGTGGCTCTGATGTTCATGACTTTTTGCACCGGTTGGGGTAGAACTTTGACAAGCAAATTACAAACTCCATAACAGAACGCCTCCATTGAAGGCCACACAATGAAGAACCCGTCAAGTTAGTCGTGAACTATGTGGCACGTGGCATAATTAAATGGTCGACTCGCTATTTTAGCACGCTCTGGTCAAGACAAAGGATGATAGGCAGGTGACAACTTGGGGCATAGCAACCCACCTTTAACATCGGAGCAACGCCAAACATTTCAACTCATTCAGTATTGTTAATAAATATTTCATTCATCATTGCTTTCCCAAATTCCATCAAAATCCATCCAATAATGGGCTACTGATCCCGCATGGAGAAGCTTTGCTGTTATATTTTCTCCGAAGTTAAGGACAAAGCAAAAACAGAAATATTTCCAAGGATATTCAAAATAAAGTTAAGGCTGCTGGGTCCCATTGAGAGTTTTGAGGATTTTTGTATTGACTGAATCATGATGGTTAACAAAAAAATATAAATAAAAAATTCATTGATTAATATGGATCGTGAATCTAAAAATTATTAATGTTTTTAAAAATTATCAACTTGTTGACTATTATCAAAGTTATATTAATTTAGCAGATTTTAAACAAAATTTCACTAATTTATATTTTTGTTATCATTCAGATACAAAACTAGTTTCGATTAAATGCCACAATTATGGATACACGCTATATACAACATATGTTTTTATTCGCTATGGTCACATAGAAAAAAAGTAAAATCATTATTATCTGCTGTATTTATTATTTTTGCACCCAACAATGATGTCATCAATGTTTTTTTAACTTATTCGTGTGTTTCGTTAACAGCGTTAGGTTAACATATAGGTTAATATATTTTGTAAAGCTTCTTTTTTTTGGGGGGGGGGGGGATTTTTCTAGCATCTTTCAATATTTATTCCTATGTTTGAGGATGTGTGGCCAAATTTTTTGATTGATTTATTTACATTGATTATTGTATGTATGTATCTATGGAATAATGAAGTTCACTGTGTCCTATTTCATCCTGATAAGGCTGCCACCTTCTTTTCATTATTAATAAACTGTTTTTCTCTCTTAATTCAACTCAATTTTAGTGTTTTTGTGTAAAAGGATTCTCTCTCTGCACTGTACTTTTATTACACCACTAATACTGTTAACGGGTTGTACCATCATCATACGGTCCTTAACAGTTTTATGGTGGTGACTATGAACACATTACAATGTTAGCTGTCTTCAAGTAGGGTACTTAACTTTACTGTTGTAGGGCTGCGATATTCGTTAAGTACATAAAGATGAGGGAAATTACTATTACTGTAATAAAATTACTGTAGACAGAAAAGACCTTTTTTTCTCAAAATGCAGTCAACAACGACCGGCTATCCAATAACAGCAATTTTAGTTCTGTCAAGTAGTTCAAAGACAGAAGTCATTAAAATCATTTAATAACTATAAAGGTTTTAAATACCTTGCCCACTTTGGCAGATTAACTCAAGAATAATACATTGAGTAATGGAAATTATGAGAAAATAAATCGAATACAGCACCTCAGAGCAAGCACAACTTGGGTTATAGGCGAAGGGGTCGGGGCCAATTGCTGCTTCCTTCTCTTGCTCCACTAGCAAAAGGACTCCACGGAATTGGTTCGTCAGAAGAGAGAGGGAGGGGAGAGAGAGGCCTTTAGCTCGCTACGCGACTTCTCTCTGCCAGCAGATAAATATTCATTAAAGTTTTAGCAACTTTTTCAAAGGTCAGAATCCAAAATGGAACCCGGGTCCAGATGAAAGGAGGCAGCTGCTCACTTGCTTTTTCCTTGTCGTTCAGAATTAACAAAAGCATTCCCTACTTCTTAGATCTTCATTCGCTTATTTATTGCTTTCGAGAACTCTTTGCAGCTGTCATAAATAAATATATGAATCATTTTACGAAAAAAAAGAAAGACAAAAAAAGTTGATATCAATAATAAGCTAAATTGCATTTGTTTAGCTTACAGAAAATTATGACTTACATGGAAGTTACAGAGCCGCCAGGCAATATTTTTACCTGAAAATAATTGGTTTACGAGTCAAGGCTACATTGTTTTGCCTTAACGGCCAGATGGGAACTGTAAAAAAAGATGCCACCAGATAAAAAAAACAACTAATATTGCTGAATTAACGACTTTTGTAATTATAACTCCATCAAGTTCTAAAAACTGCTTTAAATAAATTTTTTGATTTGACTGTTTTGATCATAATTTTATACCGCCAGCTTTGTTTTTGGAATCGATTCCAATATTAGTCGGAGTGATTCGATGATAATGACTATATTGCCAGAGTTAGGCAATGAGAGTTCATATTGATACAATCCACACTCGGGCCGGACGAACTCGATAGAGCGACCAGGTGGACATTAGGTGGGTAAAGTCCCGAACTTACCAGTATGGTTTTTTAAACTAATAGTATTAATTTCATATATTTTTATAACATGATTGGAAATATGATTATTTTTATTTGCTAAGATATTAAATTTATATATCTTCAGTCATTAAGTAGGTACTAAATATGCACATTTCCATATTTTTCGGTCAAACATAGATCCTACCAAAGCCCCCTTATTAAGGCGATGAACATTGAATGAACCAGCACAGTCTGATTTCCTCGCTGAGGCAATAGGTGAACATAAGGCGTAAAAGAAGGTAGTATAATGAGTACAAATGAGGCATTTAAAAAAGGTTCTCGCCACTTCGAATGACATTATTGGGTGACAGAGCCCTCCTCCTACCCGACCTAGTTGCTGCGAGTAAAAAGGTCGTGCTAATGAGACGTCTTGATCGACCCGGTTTGACCTCCATAAAGGTCGAAGAGAAGAGGATCGATCCGGCGGCACAGGTGGCGGCCGGGTAACAGGTAGGAATCCCTGCATTTGCATAACCGGTAGCAGTTCGTCAATGGCCACTTATGCTCTCTTCACAGCTCAGAGCTCTGTGCGATCATGGGCTCTGGATGTCGAGACCCTCGCGGAATATAAATAAGGCATTGACCACACATTCGTGATGAATTGAGAGAATGCAAGGAGGGAACAAATTAAATCTTAAACCATGCAGTGTCATGAACTATATTGTAAACCTCTCTGCTAGCATAAAAGCCATTACGGACCATACCGACCCAAATATGTTTCCGTTTTATGCATTCGATGTTGACGACAGAAAACAACGAATGGGTGTCGTTGACATTTCTTTCTAGAAAAGATGTAGTCGGCAACATAATTATCAAATTAGTCTACGAAGATAATAAAACGCACCTGAAAAACAAATTTCAAGTAAGTTCAATTAAGGCAAAGCGGAGGTACCTGAAGATGAAGGACGTTCAATACTTCCGATCAAAAGTACTTAAAAACCTAAAGGAAATACTCCCTTGTTGTCTTCCACGATGCTGTCAACGTGGAGCTATCCTGTCCCAATGCCAAACTGTCGAAGTATTAATAACTTCTGCTATTACACATTGTCAACTGTCATCATTCTAGTACGGACATGACAATCCAATATATGGCGTAGAACTGAATATTCCCGTGGTCTAACTCAATACCTTAAACTTGAATAAGCTACATTATTAAAGTGATATCTAAAGCTTAATCAATATACGTTATTGATAATAAGACTGTAGCCTTTAATGAATGAACTGTTTATATTTACATTTATATAATGTTTCAGTTTCCATCTGGGTTGTTTAAAATCAAAATATGATATGAGGGAAACATCTCCATCTATAATAGTGTATGGTAAACAAAATTAACCAGTACCATTATACCAAAAATTCTTATTTTACTTATATTATTTTTACATCATTTATGTGCAAAATGGAGGTCCTCCAATGTTGAACAACACCCAGCGATGTAGGACGTATAAGTGATTGAATTATTATGAGGTGTCCAGTTATACCTCTCTTATATTTGTCCGGCCTTCAAACTCGTTTTCCGACAGTGTTTGGCAAGTCAAGTGTGCATTGGGGGTTCGAGTGGACAGATGGTTTTTCATGACAATGCCTGTGCAATCTCTTAATGTCATTTTGAACTTATGGACCTTGAAGGCCTCTGAGCAGTGTGCGGGTGCTTCCGTTTGGGTGCATTCAATTGATTGAAAACAAGTCAAGACGGCTCGAGTGAAAATACTGTATTTATGTGGTAGCGAATGTGATATTGTGAATATGGTATGAATAAGATCGTTTATCAGAACTACTCCATACTGGAACAGATTGTGATTTGTCTTGATTTTATACCTCTCTTTAATTATACTTATCATTGTCCGGCCTTCTAACTGAACCCGGTTCCAGTATCTCTTGACGTCTTTCAGTGTTAAGTAAAGTGTGTATCGGGGGGTTCGAGTGTACAGATGAAGTCATGAAGCCAACCATTGCTAGCCCACTTAAAAAACTAGAATAACTAATAACCAATAACTAGAATTATTGCCAAAAAAAAAAAAAATTTGAAATTGAAATTGGCTGGAACGATACAAACATGTGATTTCTTTTGCTTGGCCCCTAAACTTCTTTTTTTTTTTGGAATATCTATAAATTTCGTTTCCCTTACTGACTTTGATGTGTTCTTAACCATGAGGGATAATACGTAACATTCAATTTGAAATAGCTTTAGTGACTTGTAACTTGTAAGTAAGTCAGAGAAATTTGAGTCAGTTAATATTAAGAAAAGAGGCCGATTTTTTTTTTTTTTTTTTGCGTTAATTCTTTTTCAAAACCAGAAGATATTCAACATAGCCCGAGACCGATTGTTTCATTTATCGTGTGGCATTGTTTTAAAATATGTAGAAAGGTAAGGTAAAATACCAACAGACAGAAAATCTCTCCGCACATATTTAAATATATCGATTAAGGTTTCATAGGGAAAACATAGAAACCCTTCAACAGTTTAGTTTACAGTACGCGCAGTTTTATAGCATTTTTGACAGCTGGGTGGAACGTTTCCACTTCCTTTGCAAAGAGATCTTGTTGAGCTGTATAGACGAGTTTTTCCCAATCTAAATAATCTACCTCAATTCAATTTGAATTGCACAATTTGAGAGCTGAGGCAACTCTTTTGTTTCGGCCTCCCTATCAGTTACAGTGCCACGGCCAGGTCTTCATTATCGCCGCCTCTCAAACGGAAATTAATTCCTGCTATTGTACCGCTACTTTTGTAATGTTCCTCTTAACGTACAAAGGGTCTCGTATATACAGTACAAAGCATACCAATTAGCCAAGTCATCATTTATTGTTTTTAATTTACTTTAACCTTTTTGTAGTTTTAGTAAGTGAGTGAGAAAAATTTGGTTTAACATTCATTGTAACAATTAAAAGTTGTTGATTTACAACTGTGTGAAATCGGACCACAACCAGCCAATGCAAAAAGAATAATAAAATAAAAATTTCATGAGTATAGGGTGTCCAGTTATACCTCTCTTTAATTATATTATGATTGTCCGGCCTTCTAACTGAACCCGGTTCCAGTTTCTCTTGTCGTCTTTCAATGTTTGGTAAGTCAAGCGTGCTTCGGGGGGTTCGAGTGTACAGATGGTTTCTCATGACAATGCCTATGCAATCTCATGTCATTTTGTACTTATGGACCTTGAAGGCTTCTGAGTGCTTACCTTTGGGTGCAGGCAGTTCTAACTACTTTGGATTGGGGCTTGTGTACTGTGAAAGGAATAATTCAAACCTTTAATCCTTAAGTAGCTTTTGAATTTGAACTTTCACGTTTTAATATGTTCCTATATTTCCCGTTATAGCATTTTAACCATAAACTAATCAAGGTATTTCAACATGTATAGTTTACCTTTGAAATTGCGTTAAAATTTATTCATTTTTACCACTGCGCTATCGTAGAAACATACCCAACTCAAGGTAATATAAAAAAAAATTCTGGTTCTAATCCGATTGTTGCTTTGCCTTACAAGTTACTTAAAGGTAAGAGGATGATATCCCCCAGGCCTCCAGGAAAGGCCCAAATTACTCCCACTGGAGTAATTATCCGTCAAGATAAGAGGCTTGCCTAATACTCGGCAACAGGGCAACCACTAATGGAAACCGTACCCTTCAGATTTTTTTCTCTTCCAGAAAGTTTTGTTTGGGATTTGAACTGATGATATTGTTTCAGGGATGAATAAATGTGAGATTGTTCTTATTTTTTTTTATATCTAATTAATTAACCTATGGAATAGAAACTATACCATTTTTTTCATTATTTAAAACATCTTTTTTAGGTGACTAAATTTTTCAGCAATCATATTGTTTTTCTCTTTTCGTCGTCCTTTGATCTATCAAAATCATTTGAAAATAAGCAATTTTCTGCCACATCTAGTCTGTAGTTTCCTTAATTTGTGTTCCCCAGTACCTTGATATGTAGCCTCTCGGTTCTATCGGCACAGATAGGAACTTGACCAGTTCCCTATAAATTCCTTGTTTGCTTATTTAAGTTGAAGTATTTGAAATCTAGAAAAATATTTTGCACTAGCAGACTGTCGAACCCCAACAACAGAACTCCAGACTGTACGATTGCGCACCACGTAACGTGAACAATAGAAATTGTAAATAAAGAAATCAAATTGGGCAATTTTTCAAATGCATTTAGCAAAATATGGCTAGTAAAGTATTACTCAACCCATATTATATTACTATACTTATAGATATTGGTTTATGGTATAATAATTAAATTCAAAAAAAATAAAAAGGAGGAAGGAAGACAAGCTCCACTATGCAAATCTCAACTTACCACGAAACTACTTTTTTTCGGTCCAGGTAGAGAACACCGATCGTGATAAGACTTTTACTATTGGCGTACACCCTCGATAAGAGAGGCATTGCTTTCAATTTCCGAACTGACGCTCTCTTAATTTCCCCCCAAGCAATATTAGCCCCTTCCATTTCTATCAGTGGAGTTGGTGTAGTGGAAGGCTTGCAACAATATAAGGAAGTTGAACAGCTTCGAAGAGGGAAAAAGTAGTGTCTTCAGAAGTTTACCACTAAAGCACGCGTCTAACTTTTACCTTCCAACTGATTCCAGGTACCCCCCTCTCTCCCAGCCTCCTTCATCCTTTTTCTATTTCTACCAGTGTCTTTTCACTGGAGAAGACTTTCTTTCTTCTTTCCCCCCCCTCCCCCTTGTTTCAGCTTCTTTTCTCTCAAGATGATTCGATTCGATTTTAGTTGGGGTGTTTATTAGCCTGTAAGTCTTTAGTATCATAGCGGGTGTAATTTAAGAATTAGAACTTAAGAATTACGTAATTTGAGTTTTCGTTCGTTTGATTTTCAGTCTCTAGACAATATTGACAATACGTAATCTATAGTCAACGATTCATATATTCAGGCATCATAGGGATTTAATTTATAAATAAAATTCAACTAAATTACAGAATAACCATCCTTTCATAAACTATGTACACCATAGTACTTGAACTACAAAATCTATAATTAATATTTACATAACTAGTATACTAGACACTTTTGGTCTGAGGGAATGATTTTTGGCCTTTTGTGCTCAAGTCATAAATAACTAAAGTTAGTTTTTTGTAAATTTACTTTTAAAAATTAAATTGAAAATAAAAGAAAACGAAACTTACCGAGGGGTACGTGTTAAAAAATACCAGTGTTTGGGACCAAGATAGTGGAGCTTAAACAACCCAAAACACAAATGTACAAATCTCTCTTCAAGTATTAATTCCTATGAAAATAATCAGCACTAAGGACATAATAGAGAAAAAAACTTTATTCTGGGGGAGGCCGACGGAAAAGATACTAAACATTGAATACGGGAGAAAATAAATTTATAATATACAACTAAAAGGTAAACCTCAAATTTGTTTGAAAAAAAAATAAGAAAAAAATACCACACACAATTAAATTGAAAGAAAATAAGAGAAAGCAAAATAACAGTTATCAAATTAAATACATAAATATTACTGTTGCTAAATGGTTGTTGGAGCTATCGACTTATCGAAAGACCCGTTAAATGATAGCAATCGTATATAGTTAAAAATTATAATAAGAAAATAATAATATTAAAATAACATAATATTATATTAAGGCTAGTACTATATTACATGTATAATAATAGAAAATGGATACAATACCAAATAAAAACAGAGAGGCTATAATTTTTTTTTTTTTTTTATTGTTAAAACAACTTTATTATGATGAAATTACAATCTGCCTTAATACTTAATAGGCAATAAATAATTGAGATAAATGTTTTCATTCATACCATATTTACAATTCATCATTCGCTCGCACATTCATACAATATTTACAATTATTTACAAACAGCCAAGGGGCCCCCCAAATCCACACGGTTGTTGCCTCCATCACATGCGAGAGAGGAAGCGAAGTCTTGAGAAGTCCCCCACGCTCCCCCACCAGCTCCCCACGCCACCGAATACGAGCGAGGCTGACGAAGAGCGCAAGAGCCACATACGCTCAGGACATGATTGGAAAAACTGGCCATTGCCAGGACTCCCACTGTTGCGCATTTATAGGAGGTCACGGGGCCACTGCCGTTTCAGTCTCCGAGGAGGATTATAGGGATGAGTGGAGCAGTGCAATGATTGTGCTACGGGATTAGGGTGGTTGGATAGGTTACTATGGAATTTCATGAATTTGGAAGGGATGAGTTCAAGAATGTAGGGTATATTAAGATCATTATGAAGCATTTTGTTGCTGACGTAATAAGGGGCATTTACTATTGTTCTCAGGACTTTTGATTGAAAGGATTGATGCGCTTGATGTTCGACTTTTTTGCTGTCCCCCATAGCTCTATTCCGGCATTGGCAAAAGCGACAGAAGGCCTCAAATTTCTAGCTGGGCCGCTTCTTGTTACGAGTTTTTCCTCTTCTGGCTGACGACGTTGTTTTGTCCTGGACTTCAGCGTTCTGTAGGCATCGCAGCCCTTGTAGTTGGCCGGATGTCCTTGCTGGCAAAGCACGCATACCGCAGGCGATTTCAGGGGCTTTTTGCACAATTCGCTTTTGTGCTGCCCACTGCACTTAACACACCTGGGAGGGTGGTGGCAGTAAGATTTTGTGTGCCCATATGCCTGACAGTTATGACACTGGCCGATATCGCGTTTGGGATACGGTTTTTCAACCTGTGCCCTTGTGTAGTACAGGTTTGTTAGGTCGTATATCTTCTCAATTCCAGGTGTCCTATCGAGATCGACAAAGAACAGTGGTGATGCTGTTTTTATTGTTTCATCCTGTTGCCCATCCTCACGCAACACGTTTGTTATTTGGCGAACCGAGAGCTAAGAGTTCTTGCCGGGTGCAAATTTCTGATCACCACTCGGAGTGATCGTTCCTGCTTTAATTGGTAGGTGTGGAAGTCGGCCTTAGTTTCTCCTAAGTATTTAACTATTGCTCGGTATGTGTCGGGAGTGTCCGGAGAAACTTTTGTGTCCCGGGACCGATTGAGGCACGTGTATTTGCATGTACCTACAATTTTATTCAATTGGGTACACATTAATTTAAAGTTATTAATATTGCGCACGAAAATAGCAAGTGGCTTGGGCTGTGTGGGTGTTTTTTTGACGTCCACTTCATCAGTTTGAATATTTTTCAACGCCTGAAAGGTGTTTGGCGTGAAGAAAGGGGAAACTTCGACGGTGTCTTCTTTAGATGTGCTGGCCTGTGGAGGTATCTCTTCCATGGAACTAGCTGCAGAGGAGGTTATTTGAAAGTTCCTATTGGAACGTCTCGGTTTTCGCTTTAAAGGCGATAGTGTCGGGGTTGGACCTAGTGACCTAAATCTTTTTTTTTTCATTTTGTGACATAAATTGTTGATAAAATCTCATTTTATCATAACAACAGTTTTCGTTAGTCAAATAAATACGTAGCTCCGGTGGGATTCGATCTCACAACTTCAAGTGGCGATACACCGGGTCTTGGCTCTGAGCCACTAGACCGTTTGGCTCAGAGAGCCGATCACTTGATGTTATCTCCGATCCGTGTATGGCTAAAGGTAAAGCGTCCAAAATGGCCGACTTCTCAGTCCAATATCACTTGTTGCACCAAACACAAATGTAACAGGCGATTCATTCACTTCTTGTGCCCACATGGGAGCCCTCCCTCGTGACCAGCTCACATAAGTTGTATAAAACAATTAATAAAACATCTATGTCTGATCTGTGGCCTATAAACGGTAGTAAATAGTATTTGAAGGACGAGCGAAGTAGAGAGCTGTTGTAAATAGTGCATGCACAAAAACTGAGGCTATAATTAAAAACAGTTACAGGGAGTTTCCTTCAACTTCCTATCAGTTTTTGTCCTCTGTAGTAACAGGATAACAGGAACAGTCTTCACTGTGTTTGTTTTCAATAAAAGGAAGTAATTGAAAACAAAATTAAATATAAATTAAAGATCTCTAACTTTTAGGCTTTGTTGAATCACTCATGGGCTATTTTGTTAGTATAATTATTTTGTTAATGTAATACATTTGTACTATAATGCCGTTTTAAATTATGCATTTATTGTATTCCTCCAATTTCAATTGAAGTGTCGGGTTTTAGGGGGCACCCTCCGCGGACCTCTTCGACCCGGCCTCTGCCCGGCGGGTGTCAAGAAAGATATGATGAAGAGATGAGTAAACCTGTGGTCTTTGACCTTTATTGGCGGGCTAGTCGGCAGGCATTTTTATTCGTATTGATCTGACTCTATAAGATCTTAGAAGGTGTGCCCCGACAGTGCAATATGTACAGGAGAAGAGGAACAGGTTAGGTATTATAGGTAGTTTACGGGGTCTTGGAATGACCACTAATTCACACTCGATATCTAAGGGTAGGCGAATACTGTCCGGATCCCAAAGGCGAGTTGAACCGTAGAGGCAGACTGGATCGCTGTGGGATACGTTACTAGGTAAAGTTTGTAGAGGTACAGTTGAACTAGGAAGTTGTGGGATCTGACAACGCCGGACTAAAACATACCATGGTTAGAAAAGATAGGTGAAGAGGTAGTTGAATAGGAGAGCCATGGTTTGTGTAGAGCAAGCGCCAGTGCAGAGAAAGAGCAGTGTTCACTTGAAGTGCCGGGTTCCGAATGAATGAAAAAAGCTCCGATTACGGCATTATATTGGCAGCTCAGCGGCCGGGGTATGCCCGCGCCATCTAGTGAGCTTCCCGTGTGTGAACCAGTTCCTCCTCTCCAACTGACGCCTAAGGTTTTTATTATTAAAATATGCAAACGTAGGTGGGTGTTTTCTGGTACGAGAAGAGGGGAACTTCTATTTATTTGTGGCGAAGAAGTTGGTACTACAAGGTGTTTGGTAAATCTTTTAACTGTTTTCATGTTTATTTATATTTAAGAGAAAGAAATTTTCAGTGATCAAGATGGTTAAAAAAATAAAATGAAGTATCTTTGGTCACAACATCATCTAGTATTCAAAAGTACTCACACGGTATTCCTTACCATTTCTCGATATTGAAACTCTTCTAAGGTCTTAATTTCGTTAATATAAAGTTAAAAAATAAATAAGCGAACCTAATATATTAAAAATGTAGCCTTTAAAATCGTCTGATAAAAATATCATACAAATCATTTTTTTTATATGGCTTGCAAACCATTCATTGATCTACCAGTTAAAATTATGGCATATAATCCGAGACATAAGGAGACAACATACTGCGTGTAAAATGAAGCTCGGTTACTCATTTGTTAACACTACACTCTAACTGCCTACAATTGCTCACCTTGAACTGCTCTATAATCCTTAGCCAAACCAGAATGACTAACTCTCAAACTTTTACTTCGAACTAAGGAAATGAACTTTTTTTTATATATTAGGTGCCGTTGCTACTTAGATCATAAACACATTTTATGCGTGCTAGTTGAGGGATAATCTTAAATCTGAAACCAAACGATAAATTAATTAGGTTACCCTGTGTGAAGCGCTGGCCCCCATCTCTTTCATGTGGAAATCATATAATAGAAGGATGTTAAGGAAGCAAGAAGGTGGCCGTTACATGAGAATTAGACGCTTCTGGTGTCTGAAAACCTTTCTATAATAATCATTATAATATATAATCTATCTCATACCCATGCCATCATAAAATGGTGTCCCCAAAAGGTTTTATGGGTAACCTGTTGGTACCTTTAAAGCCAATAAACTCTCTAAGATAGGAGATTTATCAGAAAATTCAACATACTTCTAATAAATTAGTAAATAATTTAGTTTGAACCTGACAAAATCAATACAATATTTTTTTGATAACAGCGATTGCAAAGGAAGCAATAAGAGGTCGAATAGAAAGGAGTAGAAACAACAAGGGGATTAATCAAAGACAGTAATTTATTAAGTGGTTATAATGGTTCAGTTGGTAATACTCGTTATGGTGAGGATGGCACATATTGGAACAGTGAGATAACGAGGGAGTACCAAAAGTTATCATGGTACCGACCCCAGGGCCAAAGAACCTGCTACATGAGAGTGCATAGAGGGAAAGTGAAAGTTAGAAGATAAATCAAAAAGAATGACAAATCCTCAGTGATGGCTCAGTGAAACAATTAGTAGTGGGAGTGGTAGAGCTGACAAAAACCCTGTTTCTTGTCCCAGTTGGTCCACCCTGACCACAAATGCCTAATCGCTTAGTTGCCGCTATAATTGTTTTCTTCTCAGGCCCTGTTTGTATATTTCATTGCTGACTTGTTGATCCTCTTGTAGGGTCGTTTGTATTTTCACCTCCTCCCCCCTCCTCCCACCCTCCCGCTTTCCCTTCTTGCTAATTACTTTAACGCGGTGAAAGGAAAACAGAAAGGCAAAAACTTCAATTATCTTAATTTAGTTAACCAGCAACGTTTTTTTATAACACCTAAAACATTTTTAAAAAATGACTGTACCTAAAGGTCACTTTCACACTAACTGTGGAGTTTATTTCGATAACGAAATTTATTTCAAATCTATGAATTACAACAATTAAAATATTTTAAGGTAATACAGCCAATCCAATGAAGAACGATTCAAGAAAAATTATTAGTAAATTAGGAAAGTAACTCGTAGCCATTATACAACTTATGACATCGAATCTTTAGAATAATATGACACCGAGAGTCCGGCAGAAGGGTTGAAATTTAGTCTTCAGGTTTACATTTTCAGAGAGTTACTTCCCCTATTTCTGGAATTTTATTTATCTAATATTCAATACTGAACGTTTACCGACTTGACATTAATTATTCACGTATATACGATCTGACCTTTCCACGTCCCAGTAGTTAGCGGGCACCGTTTTTAATCACATAAGGGAAAATGAGCAATTTATCAAATAACTTTCCAGCCAAAAGGAAGAGGTTCTACTTTCATTTTGGCACGGGGGTATTGTCATTGGTGTGTTGTTATAAATAAATGTCCAAACGTTGATCTTTTTATTCGTTAGGATTTTTTATTAATGGTTTAATATTAATTAATTTGTAAAACTTTACTGTATAAGACACTCAGCTAGCCAATACTTTGTCCTGTCGGTACTAGTAAGTCCATCGGTACAAGACTGGAGGAACTTTAGAACAAAATGGTCCGGCTAGTGCTGGTTGTTAGACAGGTATTTTAAAAATAATTTAGAATTGGCAATGCCACCAGTATATCAGCAAATAGAAGAGCTCTTGAAGAGATACCATTATGGTCTTTAAAATTCTTTGACCAACTAGGACGATCTATCAATTAGATCCTTAAACCAAGAATGTAACAAGAGCTTTAACATTTATTTTTCTTTAATTATTATTAAATCCTTTGTCTTTTATTAATTTACGTAAAATACTTATTTATTGTTCCAAATAAAGATATAGATTGATTGATTGATTTTTTTTTATAGGGTAAAGAGGTGGCTTTTAATGACCAAGATGAAATAATCTAAAATATTTTTTATAAAAAATACGAAGTGTTCATTTCTTTATCTTTCAGAGTACCAACCTACAAGCAAGCAAAAACTCACTAAAATTAACTTTTTCAGAATCATTTGCTATTATTTTTTTAGAAAAACAGCAAAACAATAGTAATACTAGATACTGTTTCTTCAGCTCAGTCGTCTTTTTATTTCATTAGGATACTTAAAAATACACAATTTAGTTCTTAAATGATACTGTACTATTAATTAGTACTAGTACCACTGATCCATGGATCAACTATACGTATCTCATAGATCGAAGGAGGGAAAAAGACAGGAACCACTTGAGCAACACCTGGAACGCAGAGGTTCAAAAGCCAAAAGGTAACATCGCTCAGAATACGCATTAATAAGAAGAGCACAAAGCGTCAGCCTCAGCAACCCCACAAAGGTCGAACGGCCGACCCATAAATCTGGAAGATGGTAATGCCTCCTGGGGGCACCTTCCTGGGCACACGGCATATTTCCAGCGACCCTTTGTCAGCCCAGTTTTTATCCCTTGTACCTTATCTCTATGGCATGTATCGGCCACTATAGTGGTGGGGCATCCTACCCTCTCATTCGATAAAGAACAACATATGCAGTCTTTTGTATATCTACTTATATATATATAGTTAACTGAAGAGGCAGCTATTGAGAAGGTAAACATAAACAGGCCTCTAGGGTTGATTCCGTTTAGGATTAAGGAACCTATATATATATATATATGAAATATAAAGGAAATAAGTCCTTTTCTAGCTATCTACTGTGTTTTACTTTCGCCTCCTCTCTCTTTTTGCGATACTGTTCGGTCTAATCGTAACTTATATATATAAGTTAATGATCGTCAACGAAAAACGGGAAGAAAAAGGAAAGAGGTTGAATGTAGTTACAGAACGAGAGTTGACACAAGACTGTTTTTATTTGAGCCTTTTAAAGCCTCTCTATATACATTCGGGATGTTTACATCCCGATGACTTGAGGATTAGGCTGGCTACCTACGATGTCCGAACCTTAACTTATATATACATATTTGTTTATATATTATATATTATATATTATATACTTATTAGCTTTAGATCTTATGGATTTTTCGTGTTATGGATCCTATGGACCTAAGCCTTATCGACTTTGTCACAAATAGTTGGCCTGCGGGACACGGACGAAACTCCAAGATAAGTCATGTCTGGAAGATAAATTATAATTAAGGAATAATTATTAATGGCTTCATTACATTGTAATTAATAACTAAATCATCCATATAGTTTGAAGATTAAAAGTAGGTTAAACAAAAAAAACTCACGTAAAAGTTGTTTGCTATTTTATAAGGGAGAGCCAATAGGTCTGAACTCACTGATAATAAACAATGGCTCAGGTCATATTTAAAGTCGGCACTAATGTCATTTATCCTATGCAGATATCTGAGGCTCACACTATATATTGTTAACAATAAACAGTTGTGTGCTCATTGTTTCAATTAAAAATACGGTTTATTGGATTATTCAAATGTTACAATTAAGGCATTTTAATTACATACGAATAATAAATGTTTATTTCTCTTAAGTCATATCTTAAACTTTTATATTAATAGAAAAAATGTTCATATAATCTACTTGTTTAGTTTCAGTAGTACGTACCTTACGGGTTTGTAAAGGAAGCTTACCCGAGTTCAATTTATTTATTTATTATCTGTTCTTTTTCCTTTTGTAAAAGACATTTTTAATTTTATTATCTGTTTAGATTCTTCTGATCGTATGGCCTGAGTCCCAGCTTCATTTTTGTTTGCCTTTCCTAAAGATTATTTTTGCCGTCATAGGCAAGCCCAACATCCTGATTTCGGAAAGGAAGGATAGTTTTGCCGAAGTCGAGACCATTTTTAACAACTCATAATCCTTGAGTACCGATACGATAGTCAATTTTAAATCTGCTTATGAATGGCTAGGCAATTACGAGCCCCCTTTTCAAGAAATACATATAAAAACTATAATAATGAGGATAAAAATGAGAAATTAGACACCACAGCAGTGCAAAACTCGTTCTTTAATTTAGTTTACTTTAGTTTAAAGCAAATTATTGCAAACTAGTACAAGCGTGGAGGCCTTCTGAAAAAAAATTCAGTGGTCGCTCCTACCCCCTTTTATCCTGCCCCGCAGAAGCTACTTCATCTGGCCCTCAAGAATTTAGACCCAAGAATCAGGATCCCTCGGATAGGAGAAGCGTTAAAGGAACGGATCAAGTCAAATTATATTCCCTCTTACTGGGATTTTATTACGAAGTGAGCTAGAGTGCTGTTCGGTGGCTCAAGAAGGCAGCTCAGAATATTCTAATCCAAAAGGAAAATCCCATTTTGCTAACTCCATTAAACATTATACCCATACGAATGCTAAGAAAGAACAAATATCTTCGGCCCTTTTTCAGAAGTGTCAAGCGAGACTTACATTGCTGCTGACGAAGCCAAACACTATGCCCAATCCGCTCTCCATCAGTTGGTTCTGGTGAACGATTATTGTCATCGACTAATGTACAGCCCAGAAATAGTACTGGAGCAATTCTTGACAAAAATTCTTCTTTATATTTATTGGGATTACAGTATATGAAATCGTTTCATAACGTGAGGCAACGTCATCTCTGATTCTGATCTCGTTTCTCCTTGGATCACCTCGACTTCAGCAGGAAATTCTACAGAATCTTTTTGTCCCGTACCATTGCCAGAACAGATAACCCCTTTGCCTGAACAACTATACATGGTCTTCCAAATACGAGAGCAGTGCTAAAAGGGAGTCCCTACTTCTATTGGCTTTAACCCCGGTTCCACGACATCATATGTTGAGGCTATCGTATCTGAATGGATTTTCGTAAGGTAAATCAAGTTACTTGTAAAGATTGATATCTCATGCCTAATAAGACTTCTCAAACAGGCATTTTTGCAAGTGCCACTTGTAGACGAATCTGGTAAGGGCATTACTGAATTAACAGCACCGGGCAGTGGAGTATTCAGGTTTAAGGTTACCCCATTTGGGCAAACCAATAATCCCGTAACCTTTCAGAGGTTAGCTGGTGCAATCCTTAGACCTGAACTATATCCGTAGATCAAATATTCCTTTATGATATTTTGGTATGCACCTCAACTTTTATATTCCATTAGGATATGTTTAAAGAAGTGTTCCATAATCCGTAACGCTTCATGTTTGCTTATCAATCCTGAAAAATGCAAGTTTGGCTGTAAAGAGGTTATAATCATGGCCTATCTCATTAATAGCAATGGTATGAATGTTGAGCTAGATAAGGTTAGTCACGTTAAGTCAATTCATTCACCCAGTAATGTTGAGCCGCTTAGAAGGTTCGTTGGAATGGCATGATGGTACCGGATATTTATCAAAGATTTTTCCGGAGTCGTTTCTCGCTGACGTCCTTACTTAATGGAAAGCCAAAAGGCAGTAGAAAGAGCACTAAGCCTCTAATGATCCTGCTCTTTTAATGCTCTTAAGTTAGCTCTGACTGAAGCACCAATATTAACCAGAATAGATTTTGAGCTAGCGTTTCAATTACAGACTGAAGTCAGTAATACGGGTCTTTGAGTGGTTTTAACCCAAATACAGGATGGCGAAGATAGGGTCATCGCTTTTTGCAAATAAATGGTTTCATGGGATTCCCTTTAAATGTTTTTGGTTTGCTAAGGAGAAGCCAAGAGTGATTTGCTTTATCTTTCGGACTCGTTGGATGGACGTTGACGTTAGAGTGTACAGAGACATGCAATACATCTAATTGATCACGAATATGATGAAGAAAATATACTTATGAGCTTTGGATCATTTGGATTTTTTGTGTTCTTGGCACCTTTAGGACGAAAGGAAAACTCAAAGATAAGTCATGTCTGGAAGTCCTTATCTGGGCCTAAAGCTTTTCAACTTTGTCACAATAAATGTAATATGCAATAAACAGCCATTCAACATAATCGCAAACACAGGAGATACAACCCTCTTCAAATTAAAATTAATTCACTGTTTATCTAGAGATATCAATCTATTGCCACCATGACCAAGTTCCGGAGCTTTAAGTGAATGAGAATTCCAGATCTAGTTTAGGGATTCTAACCAAGAAATTTCTTAGATAAAATCCTTAATCTTAAGACGTTGGCCACTACACTGTTATTACTTTAATAGCTTGAATAAAATTTATATTTTTTAAAAAAGTAATATAAGATAAGAAATAATTAACTAAGGCTTTTCTTTAAGAAGATTTTTTCCCATGTATTCTTAAATAAACGCTTCTGATCTCTGAAAACCAGTCTAAAATAAACAGTAATGTGTAACTTGTACTGAGAGAACATAAATGTTGCTTGACGAGTTCCGGTTATTTCTGAGATTCTTCTATATTGTGGACAAGGGGCGTGCTTACATAGTGTCAAGAGGATCTGCAGAGGACTTGGCCGGATAGCACATCTAATTATTGAGTCGTGAATGTCAATTACAATTTTTGTTTTCAAGAAAGGTAAATAGAAATTTTGGACTAATTTTTCATCAAATCCAATAAAAACCCTACAATAAAAAATCAACCGGATCATTTAAATATCCTCTAGCGTGGAACACACATTCAGAATATTTTCCTAGCTTCAGCGCAATACTTCCGCGATTTAAATTAAATTTTTAAGAAAACTAATAATCAAATCTTTGTAGAATGTATTATTTTTGACAAAAAATAACGCGTTCACTAATTTTCAACAAATTTTGGATTGGAAAAACTTGTGTTTTGAAATGTTTAAATTTTTGGCAGTGCCCTACAGTTTATGTCAAATATGTCGAAAAGCGTCGCTTGCAATATTCAGTAATATTTCGAAGAGAATCAATACAAAAAGATGCACGTATATATCAATATTTACACTTTGTGAAAGTTAATTTTTCAAAAAGCTTTAAGTCTCTCCAAATATCTTTTATTTATGATATTACATCAGCATTCAACGTTTCGCCTATTCAGGCATCCTCAGGTCTAAGATTCAAAAAAATGATTATAGAAAATAATAAGTAATCTACTTTTTCATCAAATCTACGATCCTGGCTGTGGTCATAAAAAGGGAGACTAATAAAAGGGATCGTAATTATATTTTACTCTAAGTTAAGTAAGGCAAATAGTAAATTCGTTTATGAGCATAAGTGAGGCAAATGCGCAAAACATATTAACTAAATCATTAAATCAAATTACTTCTAATAACATCATTTCATTACAATATGACATCAATATTACAATTATGACAAAATCAGAAATTGGTAACAGTACAAAGAATAATACAACACACCTGTGAATGCCAGTATCCTTACTTTTATTTTTATTTTCATTTATCTCTTCATCATTTATCTTTATAAACGTGCAACATTTTTTCAATTAAAGTTTTTAAAATGTATATCATAGGTTTGTAAATGGTTTTATTTTTATGATTTACTGTTTTCAAATTTTCACTTATTTTCGCAGAAAAGTTACCAAATTAATCTAAGGTACTATCATTCAATGGTGTGTTGTTTTATTCTTAAGATTGTTACAAATTGTATTATTTGTTACTTTACAAAAATATTTTTAAATATTCAAATACTGTTTGGTTTGTAATTAATTGGAATTTGAGTCCTGAGGATGTCTGAAACGTCGACTGACCTGTAATTATCGTGAATGACAAATATTTTTTTACACAGTGTAAAAATTGAAATATTTATTTAGTTCCAGACTTTTTTTTTATATTTATGAGCGTTACGTGTAAGTCGTTTTTCCAAGCAAATACCGAAAGAAAAAAGACGTTTCTGAATTAAAGAATGTTCGAAGTAAAGCATGAGCCAATCGGCCTGACCATGAAAAATCAGTAGTGCCGCTGACTTACAATAGAAAGAAATGCTTCGAGGAATAGTTTTGGCCCTTCCTAGATAAGACTTGGAATACAGACCAGGTACCAGAGGTGGTGCTAACTACAGCAGAGGAACTCCCAGGTTTATTTTCATACCGCTCCTTCACCGGTGGATGATGAATAATACATGCAGGGCAATTTCCCTCCAGAAGCGGGTTTTCATTCATGCACCCACTCCCGGCATGCATGGCGCCTGTAACACGGGTGCCATCTTCACTGCTAATGTTGTCCCCCAGCCCATCCTGAACGTCTCATGATTCCATAAGTGAAGTATGGTGTTCCGCGAATTGTCACGATCATAACTGTCATAGCACCTACTAATTCGATCAACGTGTTTTTGTTTTTTTTTCATTGAATAAAATGTTAGATAATTATCGCAAGACTAATAATTGAACTGTATTAATGCAACACTAATACATGATATATATAATGTGGAGAGAGAGAGAGAGAGAGAGAGAGAAAAAAAAGAAACATAGTGAATTTTCGTTCTTGTTGTTGAGATGGAATAGAAGCGTGGATTTCGTTGTGTTGGTCGTAGAGGAAAATTAGTTAGCCAGTCGTTTGTGTTGAACAAGTTCGGATGTATATTATACTAGTAATAAAGAGAGATAGTGTTTATTGAAAACCATTCCCTTTTTTTATTACTTGAAACTGAAGTAATAAGTAATTTGTACTTTAAACGTACGGTAGTGATGAGTAGTGCTTTTAAGGGAAGAAGATGTTTACCGTGACATAACTATAGTTCAGTAAATAATTGAAAATAGGAGCATAGATACAGAATATAGGAGTAAAATGTATTAGTGGGGTTGAAGCTGTAATTTAATATTTGAAAGCGCAAGTGGAGCATTCGACTGTACAAAGCCAAAATGAAAGAAAATTAAATTCAAATCTATTCATGAATTCAATTCAATTCAAGAGAATTTGATTCATGCATGTGCAATAAGCAAGAGCGTATCTTGAGCCATGTTCTTGCAATTATAGTTTTGCGACTTGATCTTTAGGCACTATCGATAGGCCAAACAAGCGAAAGATGACTTGGGTTAGGATTTAGAAACATGCTTCTCACAATTTATTTTCCTATGTATGGTTCTCATTAAAATTCCATCTATTAATAACGAACGTATATCTTGTTTACAATCCCAGTTCATAACACATAATTTCTGTAAACATTTTTTGCATTTGCCCCACTTATGCCCGTAAACGAAATTACTATTTGCCTTACTTAACTTGGCGTAAAATATAATTACGATCCCTTTTATATGTCTGCTCCTTTATTATAACCACAGCCAGGATTGTAGATTGGATAAAAAAGTGGTCCAAAACTTCTATTTACCTATTTAGAAAACAAAAATTGTAATTGATATTGACGACCCAATCCACTAGTAATCTAGACAGGTGGAATCTAATTTCTCTGGGATAGTGCAACCATTAGACAAATTAATAATATCGATCATTTTCCTTTGTTATCATTACTTAACTTAATTGTACTAAATTGGCTGTACAGCTAAAGTTTATTACTGTTCGTGAAAATGTCCCTGATTTTAGCAAAGAAATTATTTATAGATTATATAGATAGCAAATTTAACGTGTCAACTTTTTTAATAATACAACTTTCTTATCTGGTCAACTCAATCGCTATTAGTCATTATCATAACGTGTTATTTTACTCCATAATTTATTGTTTGCATATCTTCTAGGGGCACATTTGTTTTCGTTTTGCTATTTAAATTAGTTTCTATTTATAACTCTAATTCTGCATATCCTGCTCTTCCTCATTACGGGTATTAAAAAACAAGCCGGTATTTTAGTGGAAAGTGCTTTTGGCTTAGTTATAGGACTTACTGTTTAAAGCTCTATTTTTACTTTCCTCCCCTCTCCAAATAAGTTGTATTTCTCTTCCTGCATGCCAGCTGTATATTTGGTTTGACCTTTTACATCTTACTTCCGTCTCCAAGAAATTGAAAACCTGATACAAAAATGTATCCACGGTTTCAGACGTGACCAATAAATATAGAGATTGGCAAGAAAGTAATTTTGGTTTTTTAGTATAACTCATTTTTTTTCTATACAAAAAATGAACTTTAATCAGTCAAATATCTTCCATTCCGTTTGATGACCTTTTGCCATCTTTCTGGTAACTTCATGATCCCGCGCTCGTACTTCTGGTCCTTATCAGCAAAAACTCAACCAAGTGCGATTTGAGGTCATCGTTATTACTGAAATTTTTACCATTTAACAAGTTTTGTAAACTTCGAAATAAATGATAATCTGATGGTGCAAAGTCGGGGCTGTATGGGGAATGCGACATCACTTTCCAGCCAAGCTCCAATAGTTTCGTACGTGTTGCTAAAGAAGTATGAAGCCTCCGTCTTGTCGTAGAGGAACCCAAATATCGAACTTCTTAACAAGTCCAAGACGTCTTATTGATTTTCAATAGGTGTGTGTGATACATTTAACTGTTTTGAAATCTCTCGCACAGGTATATTAGGGCTCGATTCAGTAATCATGTCATCATCAACTTCAAAAGGTTAACCAGAAACCAATTCTGACACGTGCGTTCTTCAACGCCATAAACTTCACATATCTCTTTTTGAGCCTCAGCCGCTTTCTTACCTTTATGAAAATAAAACGTAAAAGGCTTATTTGTGCACTCCATTTTAAAACTGAACGTAAACTGACAGTTGTAAACAAAATTACACGGAATATCTTTCTATAGCAACCTAAAGGTATCAACTACCAAATCTCAAAAAAAAAAAATCCTAACATTGACGAAAGAATAACGAAACAAACATAACGCTATCTTCAGGTGCAAACCGAAAGCAGTTTCTTGCCAACCCATTACATTTAATCTTCCTTTCAACAACCCCAATAACCCGGTTTCCCGAAAAATACTTCCACTTAAATATTATCATATCAAATATTATATAAATTTCCGACAGCGAATTAGTGCCGAATACAGCTATATAAACTGGTAATGTTTACGGTCTTTCTCTTGATGAGAGACGTCTGGTAGAAGATGGCCGTCCTCTAAACTTATTCCTCCACAGTCTGCTTCAAGTTGCAGTCTCGTCTTAAGTCCCGGTAGTATGTTATTTCTTCAGGGGATCATTTCCATTACTGTGATGAAAGCGTTACCTTATCGTACAAGGGCTGAGGATATGTGATCGACAACGCGAAGGCCTTGTTGAGCAGTGAAATGTCGTTGGCAGAAACCAAACTGGTGAGTAGGATAGAGGTTTTTGGATTCAACAATTGGAAGTAGGCGTTTTAATAGGAGTTTTTTAAATATTTTTGAGAGGATAGGGAGTAGGCTAATTGGACGGTAAGATAAGGAGTCATTGGGCGGTTTACCGGGTTTGGTGAATAGGACTATAATGGAGTGTTTCCAGAGGAGAGGAAAGTGCGTCGTTCGGATAATGCAATTATAAATTTAGGTTAGGAAGATTATGGCTCTAGGAGGAAGTTGTTGGAGGATTTGAGGAGTATTAAGATCATATCCTGGAGATTGTCGATAAGGTTTCAGAAGATATTTGACCTCAGAGGGGTTAAACGGCTTTTGGTGGAAGTGAAAGAGGGATAGGTGAAGTGAGGAAATCTTCAACAGTTGAGCGATGAGTATTGGTTTGAGGAGTAAGGTGAAGAGTGAAAGTATGGGAAAGATGCAGTGCGAATCCTTCCACCCTCTCGCCATCCGAAGCCACCCAGGACCCCTCATCACGACGGAGTGGGTGGGAAACAGGATGATATTTTAGAATTTTCTTAGTTAGATTCCACAAGGAGTTATCCATGGTAGACAGAGAGAAGAGATAGGAACTAAAATAGTCGGAACGGAAGGATGCCAATTGCCGCTTTACCAACCTGCAGTACTGATTGTATGAGCGACGATCAGCTGGATGTCGGGATCTTTGACACATTGTTCTCGAGTGGCGTTTGGTTTGATCAAAAAGGTGAGCCCCATCACCTTTATTAGTCAGTTTAGTCCAGTCACGTATAATGTATATCATTATACTTGTTTATTCATTATATAATTTTTATAAAATAACAAAACCTGTATATAATGTAGCGATGCTACAGGAAATGCAAACATAATTTGGAAAAGAATTCACCTGTGGATCTATAATTATATATAGTTATCTGTAAATTTAAAGGGGCTATGATAGAAAAAAATAAATAAACAATAGAAATAATCGGTTATAATTTTGTTCTTTTACAATAGTACAAAAACGAACACCTTAGCTACCTACCACTGATAAGTTACAATGATTAACATTGAATCCAAATAGTGGGCTTACTCGGGTGATTCAGTTACTTAATTATATGTTCCCAAAGAATATTATTATTCCATTATTTTCAATGAATAATTATGTATAAATAATTTATAATGTTTCTAAGGCAATCGCCTTTTTAACGCCTATTTGATTGACTGATGAAACAAGCTATACACTATTTTGGTAGCAAATTAATGAGTCTATTAAAGAGTGCTTACAGCGTATAGGCAATTTTGAAACGTTCAGGTTCTATTTGCCTAGGAATTCTTCAGGCAAATATTGATAAGCACCCAATTCAAATGGATCTAGTATTTCCACACGTGTGTCGAGTCCAGACAGTCCTTATGAAAAAAAATCAGTATCTTTAAACTTTTTTTTTTTTTTTTTTTTTTCCCCTAAGCTCTCAAACTTATAAAAATAGGAATGTGGGAAAAATAAGGAAAATTATTTTTGGCTGGAAAGTGCCTTTCACTAAGGGGAGACCCCTATTTGAAGGATGTATGAGAAGGATATGGGGTGTGGAATGCCTAGAAAGGCGGATGGAGTCAGGAAGCTAGTGAGAGTCTACCAAGGATTTAAACTCCGATCAGTGAAATATTTATAAAATAAATAGATTTTATTTTAACGAGAATGAATTACTGCCGTAATTTTAACATAATTTTTTCTAAGGTGTTTCTACATCGTAAATAATAAATTGAAGATTGGTTATATAAAAATATTTGGAATGTTCTAGATTAAAGTATCATCAGCTTTTATTTGGATTACAGTGTGTCCAAAAAAATACTACTTAAGATGATAACCTCAGTTAAAAACGATATGTACAATAAAACAGTAAACAATAAGACGAGCTAGTTTAAACCTTTGGTTCTAAGAGAAAACACTATTTCCCCCTAGAACTTAGCCGCATACAACAGGGTAGGGCCTCCATTCAAGTTATGTTAATCCATCTTCTGGGTGAATTATTGATATAAGACAAGAGAAGACATAGGACATGTGGAGGATATGTGCAAGTAGGGAAGAGGTTTGTTTTAGCGGGGGAAGGAAAGTTTTTGTTTGAAGGCCGAAGTTGCCGTCTACCCTTCGAGGACAAACAATGAAGTATGAGTGGTGGGGGGCTCCCTCTCAAGAGAGGGGCCTAGCGTCAGTAAGGGTGCCTCAAACAGTCAGAATTTTAAAAATTTTCCCCCAAGTTCCTTTTTTCCCCGATACCATAATGAAAGGATATGGTATCAAACAGGTACGATAAAATATGTCCTCCTGTACTCCTTTATACTATTTTTTTTTTAATATTTGTTGATTAATGAGCCTCAATTTATACAAGTATTATCCTTGTTAGACGGTGTTGTAGAGCCAAATGAACACCCTCAGGGGTACAAAAGATAAATAGAAAAAATGCTAAGAGCGACTGCAACGTTTTGCAAGAGCAGTATTCTTTGACTAAGCCATTCCACCCAACAAAAGTCGAGCAAAGGCTTCTAGCTTTTATATTGTGTTCAGTTTCTGTTCAAGAGTTGTATTGTCCTGCATAAATAAACATAGATTATTTGAATCGCAAAAATACTTCTTTTTACGGGTTTGAACTTGAGGCTTGAAATCTTGCACATAAGTATCAATTGATGTCTGAACTGTTCTGCTAACGATGAGACCTGCCATGTCTTTTTGCGAACTTACTTTCTATCTGTATGGCCTTCTGTTAAAGTACTGTTCTTGGTTTCTCATCCATAATTTTTGTTGTAGTATTTTCCTCTCTTTCCTCCGATAGCAGCTTGATTCACTCCCAAGCACCATAATACTTCTACTGTTACGTACTATATAAATTTTATCTGATCGTAAAAGTCTTTGACTAATTGTAGCGTCTTCCTTCATTTCACTGTTTGATCGTGTCCAGCTAGCAACCCGTGGTTCTATCACTATCTTTAAATAAATCAAATTAAAATATATAATTACTGTTTAGTTATAGTAACGTACGTCCATGTCAGACAGGTTTGCCTATTGATCAGCAGTGGTCTTCTTGCATCAGCAAGGAAGTAATTGATGGCCACTGCATACATATGCCACGAAGACATAAACAATTGCAGCAGTTAGTGGGCAGTGTGACGCTCCAACGGTTGACAGATGGAGCGCCAAACCGTTTAGCTCAATTGGATGATTGCTCACGCCTCCGTGCCATGTCCTATCTCGGCCTGCTAACGTTTGTTAACGTGTGCCACACGAGTGAGTTATCAGCGCTTCTGTTCCAGGCTCGTTAATAAGGTCACTGCGAAACTGCGCAGATTTCATGCAATGGAATGCATACTTTCAAGCAAGACAGACAATATGCCGTCAACAGTTAGGGCACTGAGACCAACAAGCACTTTTCTCCTGTCCCTGACTACCTTACACAAGTAAGATCTAGGATGTATAGATGATGACAAAGATTTTGTCACATTTTTGGTGGGGAGAGCCGATCTTATTTCATTATATCGGTTTGGTTTCAGTGTATGCTATAGAGTAAATGAAACAAATGAAGTTACTTTCTCCAGATCTGTTTAGCTTCGAATTATTATTTGCCAAACTAGGCAGTCGTCTCCAAGGGTTCGTGCTGGTCTTTTTGTTGAAGTTTTGAATGTCCAGTCTTATTCACGGGAAACGTCTGAAAACTAAAAAAAAACACGTACCAGAAAAACAGACAATCCACTTTCGATAGTTAGTACCCACATATTGAAAGAAAGCAGAGAAACAAATTTGCAAATGAGGCAAAGTGGAGAAACAAATGCAGAGTGAAGATCTATGAACTAGAAGAAGGCCAGTAAAGTACTAGAGGATAAGGAACGGTTTTGAAAAAAGGTAAAAAGAAATATCCGACGTTTCAGTAAAATATCAAGAAGCGCTGCGTCTTTAGCAGCCTTCATTCCATTCAGATGCTTGATATGTGACCTGGAGCAGCATTATTGCTTGAGAAGCACATATTGTTTGAATGTTTAATTTGTATGCCTTATCCTAAATGTTTACTCGAATAAGGAAAAAATATTACTCTAAAACCACGAATCAAAGCTAACCACCCAACAAAAGTACAATATGTCTTCAACACAGTCGACAGCAATCCAAAAAGGAAAACCATGTTTGGACTGACAACAGGTGCTTACCAGACCGGAGGCCAGTGGAACTCCGGGAGTGTGGTCTTGTTACATAATGTTGCTACCCTTTAATTAAATGCTCGTGAACGGACTTGAATTTCGCCTGACATACAATGAATAAGCCCAGTTGCATAAGGGACTACTAGTTAAAACCAAGTATTAATACCCGCACTATTTTTTTATTATTTTTAATGAATAAAATCGTTAATTATCAACCAATAGGAAATAAAAACTTTGGCAAAGAATATAATAAACATTGGTGGTGATGGCATTTAATCCCACACTTCTATTGCTGTCTCCACAAACTCTATTTTCTAAAAAACCAAAAAATTTTTTTTTTCCGTGCAATTTTTAATGAGTCTACAGCTGGGGAGAAAGCAATAAACTTCAGAAAGATTAAAAGCCAGGGATAAGTTAGTCAGTTATTATCTTATAAAATTGATTGGTTTAATTTGTTAGATCCAAAAAGAAAAGATAATACAAAAAAATAAATTCAGCGTTCATTAATATAATATTATACCACATCGACACCGATAAAAATCCTGTAAATAAATCCACTCATACGAAGTAAGTTGATATCACCCAGAATGAAATCCATGAAACACGAATATTCGTTGTTAGCTCCGTACGGTTAACTTTTAATTAACAATTGATTTCCATGTTGAACAGAAATAAATTACATTAGCCTCTTTATATACGTAAAACTCTGTGAATAGTGTAACAGGATAAGTTGCGAGTGTTTAAATATATTTTATTTAAGCTGAATGCTGGCAGATCTAATCGAAAAATTATTTCCTTGCTAGAAGGTAGAGGCTTTACTTTGAATCAATTCATCGTCAATCATCCTTCAAATAATGATCCAATTGTATTGTATTAAACACACTGGATTGTGCTTGTTGGTTGATGTACAATGACAGGAAATACGAATAAATTTTTTTTTTTTTTTTTGCTTAAATGTACGTATTTTCTTTTTTACTGTTTATTTTATTTTTATTCATTAAGAAATTTATTTTTATTATAAATACATGAACATATATGTATATATAATAAATTATAAACTGTAAATTATAAATGTCTATTTATAACTTGAGAAAATATCATTATTATAAATGAATGTCTTGTATTTATGTAAGTATTCTACATATTTATTTATGTTTTGTCGAAAGGCCATTTTTGGTGGCCAAATAGTATAGCAAGAAAGAATAAGTATTTTAGGTATGTTGACTTTCCGTATCCATTAAATTAATAATAAGGTAGACATAGAGAAGCAGGTTTGGGTAATGCTGTGGGCTTTGAGTGAGTATGATGGCCCATCGATTGGTATGATGGGTTATCGATCGTTATGATCGTTTTCACACTTCACAAGCCAGATGCAATCTTCAATAGCAATCGACCAATAAAGGTCCATCGTTCAGCCTTCAGCTCTATATTATTGCGTCCCGGCATTCTTCAATACATGTTATATACTTATAATATGTATTTTAATTAGTAAGTAAGTTAATGGTAAAAAAGAAAGCATGTGAATTAATTTTGGAGGGTTGGCGGTATATTATATGTAGGTTTTGTTCGAAACTGGTTGTTTTCAAGACTAAATGGAATGGAAAAAATCTAGTACGATTGTGTTTGAGAACCTAGGCAGATCTATCAGAAATTTTAAGGAATTACTCAAAAACACCTCAGATAAATAAATTAAAAATGTGGAGTAAAAACACTAGAAACCGTTATTTCCACTCATCCAAACCAATTTGAAAAAGTTTTTAGTTGTTATTATTTTTTTTGTTTTATTTCAGAAATAAATGATAGGTGATAGCTAATTTTCAGTGATTGGTAAAATATAAAACACAAATTAAAGAATTTTATGTCAACAACATTTTGTAGTAACTTAGAAATAATTTAATAACTATTTAAAAACTGACGCAGAAAATCTATCGATTATTTTAACTTCAATTAGCACTTATATATACTTTTAAAAAATAGTTCCCTATGATTTAACAAGATTTTAGTCAGTAATAAAGAAGAAAAAATCTCTAATGTAATGAAAAAAAAGTCATAAAGGAGAAATTTATTTTATGTGATAAAACAATAAAAATCCACTTCAAAAGTAATCTCAAGATCCATGAGAGTTATAGACGTGCGCTACCTACTATTGGCAGCTCACGATATAGACACTGTGATACCATTATTAAATCAAACATATCTTCTCAATCGTACATACTATATATAGACATTCATATCTACTCACCTGGTGAATAAAAGTATCTTGAATATCTTTGGGCACGCGACGGTTCAGCAACCCTCCCCACGATAAGCCACTTTAGTCCTAGAAGATTCTCGCACAAATCGTTTTCCGAAAAGCATTGTACACTGAGTGAAGGAATGTACATACACGCACGCCTGTCAGCTACAGTTCTGATATCCTTATTCGATCTAATGCCAACCTACACTTACTGTGAAAAACTAAAATAATATTTTAAAATGAACATATAAACAATTTACTTGGGTTTAATTGCCAAATCCATCGTAAACACATCGGGATATACAAGCTCCCATAAATAAAAATCTGAGACCTTTATTGAGAAGAAACCATTAATATGAACATATAGAGAGCTTGCTTTAGTTAGACTAACTGAAGGCACTATTGAATACGATAAAATATATAGAAGAAAAAACCAGTGAATGTTAAAGAATTGTTGTAATTTTTATAGTAGGTCACAAGGCCACTGCCGTTTTAGTCTCCAAGGAGGATTGTAGGGATGAGTGTAATGACTGTCCTAAGGAATTAGGGTAGTTGGATAGGTTACTATGGAATTTTATGAACTTGGAAGGGATGAGTTAAAGAATGTAGGGTATATTAAGATCATTAAGAAGGGTTTTGTTTCTGACGTAATTAGGGGCATTTACTATTGTTCTCAGGACTGATTGAAAGGATTGGATGCGCTTGATGTTCGACTTTTTTGCTTTCCCCCATAGCTCTATTCCGTATGTCCAGATTGGCTTAGGTATAACTTTGTAGATAAGTAATTTATTTTCTATTGAGAGATGGGATGTCCTTCGAAGTGGTCTGTACAGTTGCGCCTATTTAGTTTAATTCTTGTATTTTTAGCCTCGTGTGTGGGTTCTATGTCGGCATTTTGAGATGGAAGCCTAAATACCGTACTGTCTTGGATACAGGAAGAGAAATGGAATTTTAAAAAAATATCAAACAGTGCTTATGGCTGAGGATAAAGGTAATGTGGGAACATTTTGCTTCATTAGTACCGAAACACTTGCTCGAACAACCAAAATATGATACATTTATAGACATGGACACTTCAAAATGCACACCAACAGAATTTAGTTGGTTTAAATAATGAAAAAATTCTTTTTTAATATGGGAAAAAATCTACAGAAAAAACATAATCAAAGAATAACACCGGGGGAAACATCCACTCATAGCACTTGTCTTATTCATTTTGTTGTGTATAAACAACAGCGCAAAAAAATTACTAAAAAATGAACACAAAAAACTCTTACTGGGTCTAAATAAGCTGAATAAACCCTCAAGAAAATTGAAAATAATATACACGCTGCCAGACAAATTCACATGCTTGCTAGACGTAGAAAGGAAACGATTTCTACTCAATCGAATGGCTGAAATATGATTTATGACATCGTCACTTCAAAGCGAACGTAAAATAAAATTGTTTTGGTTGTATTAAATGGAGAAAATGTCTATGATACGGTGAAACAAAGACCTGGTGAAGTTGAGCCTGAATTTCAGTTATTCTTCCGATATATTTATTCAATTGATTGGTTATAAACAAATAAAAGGTACACTTCTCATTAAGCTGTAAAGAGACACCCATGAAAGTAAAAATATAAATTTTTGTATAATTATCGCCATAACTGAAAGAGTAGTACAATATTTACAAAAGAAATAGTGTAAAATCCTTCAACTCTACGTATCAGCCGATTATTATGAAATTTTAAGTATATATTGCAAAACCTCTCTAGTTTCAGTTATCATGCCAAGGTTAAAAGATATCTTGATGGAAAATACGAGAAATAAAAAATAAAAGATAAAAGAAATCGGGATAATTTTTAACATGAAATATTAATTATTTTTCGATCCTCTCAGTGAATTAGAGGGATAAAATTCACATTGAAGCATACAAATCGATCAATCATTGAGTGTATTTGTAGTAATCACGTTTCCGGAGTGTTTCAATAGCTTCATTTCAATCGGCGGATACTTTTTATAAAAGCTGAAATTTATGATTTCACTTTTATCTACTAGTTTTGTTTCGACCAAAAATAATAAAAAAAAAAAAACCCTCGAATACAGAAAAAATATGCTAAACTAATCTGATCGAAGAAAAACGCCCAGAAACCGCTACCGCGGACCGGTCTTATCTTCAAGAGGGTTCAATTAAAATAATTGCAGTATCTCTTTATCTGCTTCAGGTTAGACCCAGACACGCTACTTCGTACAGTGCCTAGCTGGCCAGGCCAGTTCTTTATCAGGACGAAGCCTGGCGTAGTCAAACGATTGTCAAAGTGGAGCTATGTACTTGATATGATCATAATCTGACCCGCAAACAGTTTAACATGAACATAAGCAGGTTTCATAAACACTAAACCCACGTCCAGGTATGTAGTTTGTTAATTTATTCACAGCCTTACTTTCTCCAATACTGGAAGTGGAAATCCAGTTATTTGAACATAGAACCTTCATATCATGAAGTAGCTAAGCTGACCACACTAGTGCCTCAGAAGAGGCATGGGATATACAGGCAGCCCCTCTTTCCTCTAAAACGTTGCCGCACACTTTTGATTTGACGATCGTGCTCAGAAACACATTTTATTTTTCAATTGTTTATGCCAGATGAAATCAAGTGTAAGTTGTATGTTTGGAAGTGAAAATTATCACGTATTGCCACAGTTTTTCCAAAAAAAACTGTTGACTGCTGTAACCGTCATTTGCTCATCATGTCATTTTTTCTCTTCCCGGAGCAAACGACGGCTATGACCGTCGTGACGACTATACGGCATTTGCTTTTCTAGTTCAAAATGATTCCTATGAATAAAAGAGAGTAAATAGGTGTAAACTTAACACAAGAAAATCAGTTTGAAACAAAATTATCATTTGTAATTTATTTTGCTTATAAAATAGTAAAAATGAAATAAAAATTAATTCAGGAAACAAATTACATACATACAAGAAAGCATTATAAATGATAGGATTCGAAGCAACCGTTTCTTTTCTAATTTGGTTGGTCGAACATTGCCTGCAACGTAAAAAGTAAGTTTTTCGCTGAAAATCAACAAGTGGAGGTATCTTTTCCAAGAAATGTTGTTGTGTACAATTTGTGGATGTCAGTGGTAATGAATTTATTTGTTTCGGTCCACGCGTAGATGTTAATGCCGCTAAATTCTTTCCATAAATCTCAGTATTAGGTAGTGCGATCAGTGATTGTATTAGCAAATCTCTAAACTGTAGGAATGTCGTTGATTTATGAAACTGTCGATAGATAAAGTAGGAATTCCAAACGGATAGGTCTAAAAGATGAAAAAGAAGTTTTTTATACCATCTTATGGATTTTCGTGGTGACGAAAAATAGGATATTATTTGATCACATATGTCAACTCCTGACATATTCAAATTGTGGAATCAATGTCATCAAATTGTCGGTTGGAATGTATTGAATTTTGTTTTTTAATTTGTTCAATCTTTTTTTGACCTAACAACGTTTTTTGAAGTATTTGGTCAGGACCTCTTTGTACCCTTATCCCCATATTATCTTCCTGAAAACGTCAGACGTGTGCCAGGAGAGGTTTCTCCTAAAAAGAGCGGACAACAAACGAAGAAAAAAACTCCCCCTGCTACTGTTGAGGGATGTAGATGGCCAATATTTACCAATGGAAAGGGGCAGATCAATCGGACACCACAGCCTAGGGGTGAGTTTATTAACACCCTTACCAGGGCTCTTTGTTAGAGCGTATTTATTTCTCCAATTTGTGTCCGTCGTTTAAGTGAACATCGTTTGTTTAGTCAGTGGAGGTTTTTGCCGAGCCCAAGGGAAGGGTTCAACTTTTACTTAATATTTGGGTGGGTGATTGCCTGTTACTCTACCTAGCTAGGTAGACAGAAGTTTTCATTGGTAGACGCCATTGAAATAATTCAATCATGTGTAGTCATCAACAACAAAACAAGGTGGTATACGTTTTGCTTAAAATAAATTAACAGGAATTGTTGTGTTTTAAGGTTTTTCAAGTCACTGAACATAGGCTATTAAACATTTTACGTTACGATTTTTTTCCATGTTTTAGGCCCTATTTAAAATCTCAACGCAATAGTATGTACTATATAAACTATTTTTTCAAAGTCATCGCTCCGACGCCTGATTTTTCCTTAGACCAGCTACAGATTTGTGAGGGTGGGGGTACCCCTAACTTAACTCTACGAGTTGGCTCGTTGAGTGTCTGACCATACAACTGTATCTCCATAGAGAAAAAAATATGGCTAAACCACATGTTTGAAAAAATTAAAAGTTAATTTTCAGATAAATGAGAATCCCATACATATTTTATTACTTAGTTAATGTAAATTTTACGTCAATAACTTACTGGGTTTATAGTTTATTAGATAAAACGTCAAATTTTGAGAAAAAATGTTACTATAAACCAATTCAACAAACCATAAAGTTTAATGAAATGTTAGGTATATAAAAATTTAATTTATTATGGAGCCTCTTAAGATGATTTATTGTTTGCACATCATTGCTGTTTATTTTTTGGGCATTTCTCTGACAATTCTAAAATCCGAAGTTTTTGGTAACCTGGCAGCATGTTTTTAACTTTAATATTCCTTTAAGAACGGTTATCGATTTAGCCCATACTTGGTGGTAGATTTTTTTTTTGTTCGAATTTGTCGTGGCTATTTATCGAGGTAATTATTCCTTTCTTTTGATCATAATGATGAAATGGAGCATATTTACTGCTTATATTGGTACAATATTGTGTGTAGTAACGTAAAAGTGGTAGGATTTGTGACCTAATGGTACAACGATAATTCCCTGCTAAAAATTATAATATGTGCGTTTATCTTTATTAACAGAGGAGCAATTATAGGCACTTTAAAATGTATGCTTAGTACACGTACTAGTGGATTATTTCCTTGTAGCTTTTGTTTGAATTCTTTTAACACGTTGCCGCAAATGACGGCTTCAGCCGTCCGATCTTTGGCGATATGTAGGCACACGACGGCTATAGCCGTCGTGCACATTTTAATCATTAAAAAAAACGACACTTGTTTACTGATAATCCTCTTTACTATTCACCAATATTTGCGTACAATACGACGGGTCGCCGGTTTGAACAGCTACTGCGATGCATCAATGGGCATTATACTGAACATGTTGACAGCAGTACCCAAGAATTAAACAAAATTTACTCCAGTCAATTCTCGTTAATTTTCAAGCAGCATATTCACTGTCAAAAGCACTTTCATTGGATGAATCCCTTTTGTTGTTTCGAGGTCGGTTAAGTTTCCGACAATATATAAAAGGGAAAAAAGCAAGATATGGCATAAAACTATTTGAACTTAATACACCGGACGGATATGTCCTAAATGTTTAAATTTATCAAGGAAAATCAGACAAGATACAGGAAACATCAAAAAAGTTAAAAAGGGGCGAACATATATTGCGTAGACGAGGCCAAATTTATGTATCGAAATGGCGAGATAAACGGGACGTTTTGTCCATAACAACAAATCATCATCCGGAATTGGTGGAAGTTACTAACGAATTTGGACAAAAAAAAGAACCTTATTGTGGGATAAAAAAAGTGTGGGATGTATCACCAAATTATTGTTTTTTCTATATGTGCAAAAACGAATTTAATGTTAATTTTATTAACTTTTTACGATTATATCGCCCAGCATATCTTGCATATTATTAATCAGGTCGTCAAGATCTTAAATTGAATACACTTTGAGAAATCTTCTGTGATGTAGTGGTTTAGCTGATTCATGGTATGAATTTTCTTTTTTATTCAAAAAATTTTTTTGAGGATCATTGAGTTTATTTTTTAGGTAACGTTCCATATTCTCCAATCACGAGTGAAGTACATGACTTTAAATCTACCAGAGACTTCAGGACTTTTGAAGAACCATTTGGGAGGGGAGGTGGTCTTTGATTTGTTAGTTTGTTTTATTGTTTGTAATGTGTCCTAACAGCAGCACGAAATTTAGACTTGTAATTTTAAATAACATTCGTGCGTTGAGTTGATAAATCTCTAAAAAGGACCGAAATTTGTTCAACCCGTTTTTCAGACCTTCATACTCACTTGATCAACACTCGATGTTTTCCTTCCCATCTCCCTCTACTTCTCACTGACATATCCCTCTTTATCCCTACCATGATTTATCCATACATACCATCAAAACCTTTCAATACTTGCTGTAAAATCTCCCCACAAAATCTGTTGTGATATTAATAATTTAAAATCTTGTAATTTATTATTACTATTCAAAATACTACATTTCTATTCATAATATCTCAATATTTGGCATTTAACGTGGTATTCATATTTAATTTTAACCATTTATTGATTCTGCTAGCCAGAAATGATTTAGGTTACTATCCCAAAACCACCGTGTTATTAGGAAATGGTCCCGAAATATAGTTTATTGGTCTATTGAAATCTTCAGAAACTTATTAATTCGTGGTTTTATTGTAGGATTTGACAATATTCCAGTAGTAGCGACATCTTTTTGGAACAAAAAAAGGTTCTTTCATTCGTCTATAACAATTTCCCAAGATTTTCTAACCCTTTTCAATTTTCTTGGAAAGCTACCCTACAGTGATCACAACCCCTGATACAAATTTATATCTTTCCATTTGAGCTCTGCATCAGTAACCGTCGGTTCGAATACAGTTTGAGATTGGTTCACAATTCAAAATTCTATAATCATTCCGATACTTCAGTCACTAAAATTGGTAAGTCAGATGTTCTTCTTCTGAGATTTCCCATTTTATCCAGAGGCACAATAAGGTTTCGGGGAGTTTATTTATTTCTGTTCGATTTTGCCATGTATGCAAGAAATCACATAATACTGTATACTTTTTGTTTAACTTTTTATATTTAATTACACACATGCGTATGTTTACTTATATTATTCTTACATTTGTTCTCTTCAATCCGGATACAATGATGTTAATTTCTAAGGATCTGATTTCCTAGGTCTTATGAAGGAAACTATGAACTAATTTATCAGTAACGTTCAATCATGCATTAATTCCTGAACGAAACCCCTTGAAGAAAGTGAAATCATAGATACGGTACAGACGATGACAGCCCAAGTTGAGTCAATTACATTTTACAGCATCGGCGATTGAATTAAATTATCGAAAGCCGGCTACAGCGTTTAGGGGGTGGTTTAGGCAAGTTAAATCGCCTATCAGAACTAACAATCACTATTAGGGTAGAAGATTGAATTTCCCGCTTAGTTTATTCTTTAGATATTAGCGGCCGAACTTGTTGGTTCATCGGCTCGGTCGAGTTTCCGCTTCGGCAAGTTTCGGTTTAATATACCTTGCTCCGTTTCATCCCCTCCGTACCAGCTGTGGATATAGTTCCATTTTAACGGTAACAATGCCCGGTTGATGTGAGCTACTGAAGTTTATTCAACAACACTCTGCTGTTGCTTAACGGGTAATAAATATTAGGATGAGAGGTAAAAACATTGTCTTAGTAGCTATCAACTAACCTACTTTTCATCGACAGTTAAATAATCTTGTTCGAGGATAGTATTTTAAAAAACTTTATTATGAATAACATTCAAAACACTGGTATATATACAAATATTAATGAATTACTGCATTAGGACATTCCTTGCCTAAGGCAAAAGGAGAAGTGTTGGGTTTTGGATGTGGGTTGCTGGATGCAGGTAGTTTTTAGGGATAGGCGGGTTGTAAAAGAGGGACAAATACAAAGGAAGGGTTGACCTTCCTCAACTGAACTACACATTTTTAGCTAAAAACGAATATTACATAACTGACGGTACATTAAAGACGTAACTTCAAAAATCATGTATTTTTTGTCACCTTTGTTTTAGTAGGGTTTATCCAGTGAGTTGGTCAGTTAATTAGGACTCTTATTCAACCAAATACTATAAAGAATAGCTATTCGCTTGAGAAAAACTTTACTACAGCCGATTTTTAGATTTGTTTGGCATATCTACTGTATGATCAGCTGCTTTGAATAATATGCCTCAAAAATAATAAAAAAGAAGAAGAGAGAACAGACTCGCAGATTAGATGGGCTTGGCACATCTAGTGTGTAGCACTATTTCGATCCACAGCAAAGGCACATACCGAAGATTATATTCCCTCTAAAAAAGAAAGGTAGGGATAACTTTCAACTTGTAAAACAGAAATTAATCTTGAAAACTCGACCATATTAGGGGGCCTAAACACTTTATGAGGCGTTGTGCTATGGATTTAGTAGGATTCCATCTGCGTGATAAGTGTCGCCTTATTTAGTACATAACAGTTTTTCTATTTTTTATACTTTTGTTGTCACACTAATCACAGTTTCCATTCAAAGGCAAATATCCGAAAATTAAGCGTCCCTTTGACAGCTGTATTCCACTGAAGGCAAATGTTATTAGCTTTGTCAATATTTCCTGTGATGTAGTTCCGTTAATTCCCTAATAGAGGAGGCAGTGAAGACACTGCCACGAGGGGTGACAGCCCATGTTTATTATCGACAAATATCGACCTTCCGTTTCCTCGTACCGTACCGGCTCTATTATTTATCTGTCACTCGTGGGCACCGGTTTTCGATTTTTATACGATGACAGAAGGTATTAAACTTGAATTATTCCATTTTATCTGTACTGTCGAGCAAGATTTCCTCTGTTCGGTATGCAACATAACAAAAAATAAGTGAGGATACATTTTACATTTTAGAGGAATGTCAAGTTCTAAGAGTAGTCAGAGATGGTGTTAAAGGTCCACTTTTAAATCTAATTAAATTAGCTATATTTTGGACAATATAGATATTTGTTACACCATAGGACGTATGAGCAGCCAGGCAGTTAGAAGAAAGAGCCTGTACCTCACTGAAAGTAGAATCCCTCCCCTCAGTGCCGAGAACAACTGAAAAGCACTGGATTGAAGAAGCCTAAGGTAAAGGCGGGCAGCACACACTGTGTAGTCACCGCTCCCTCTGCGATTCGAGACCGCTCAAACATTAATGGCCAGTCTGCGGGTCGATAGTAGTAGCCCGCCTCAATGAAATACCACTGCGCTCTCAAGATCCACTAGCCTCCAACTTCTTACTGCTGAGCCCAAAATACTTTCATTCAAGGAATCAACTGCAGCCGATCTGTCTGTCCCCTCTACGGTAATGGTTGTAAATCCATCCAAAATTTGAAAGGTATGAATATATCATAACACTGGCTAGCTTCTGTAAAGTAAATAAAAGGATTATCGATTCTTAGGTCTCAGTTCAAAGAGCTATTTAAGATTTCAAGTTCTGACATTTCCCTTTGTTGATGGCATTTAAGAAGGTAAGACAAAACGATATTCCAAAAAACAAAGAGTGATGGCCATCATTAGAGATCACTATTACGTTATAATACTTTTTGGTGTCACTAGCAACACTAAATACATTTTTTTCTATTTTTAATGGTAGGGGAACTGATCCTCTGAATAACTGGCATTAGTTTTTAATCGGGAATCAACTTTAATGATTAAAAGATATTAGAATTACATCACTTTCTTATGAGAAACCATTCGATATATTACATGTCTGCAAAAGGTCCCGATAACCTACTAATAAGATAACGAAAATACTACAAAGAGGGCAGACGTTTTCACTAACAATAATCAATAACAGGATATTCAAATAAATGAACTTCTAATGGTTTGCAGGAAGTAAAAAAAAAATGGCATAAATAAACATATTTACGTTAAAAACAGCTGACAGGCTCAAACAACAATCCAAGAACCAGACCAACCAGAAAACATATAATATAGTTTTATTATGCATTTGATGGACTGACTGCCAGTCTAGCTTCAAATCCAAAAATGTATGGTGAATTAGATTGGGTTCAATTATGTCATGAAACTACACATAAAATTAAATTCTATTTTCTCAGCTAGAAATAAAGAAAAATCTTCAATCATCTTACAGCGATAATTATCGTACCACGTGATATGATTTTACTTAGTAAACGACGGATACTTCTTTTTAAACTATCAAATCCAAAATAAATAATTGTACATATATTTTGAAAGGGGCTGAAGGATAATTTATACGAAACAAGCATGTTTTACCGCTCAACACAGAGAACAGGTCTATTAAAAAAAATATTCCAGAGAACTTTCGTTCGTGTGGAATGGTTTCTAACGTGATATTATCGACCATATGTAAATTTTCATGGATTCGCAAAAATTTTCCATGTCACTGGGCTATGAAATGTATTTTCTATGTGAAGTTTCATGTCTGAAGGTCAGGAAGGAAACTTAATATTGATAGAGATGTCAGGCAGATAAACATATGTGATCAAATTTTGAAAATAGTCCAAAGAAATAGACAAACAATTAAACCCAATTAATTCTAAGGAGCCATAAAAATTGAATTTTGGATTAGTCGTGCTTTTTGTTATTGGACAGAAGTTAACATATTTACAGTTCCACAAGAATAATTGTATGTCTACAATTATACATACGATTATTCTTGAAAATATATTTTGTTAAACTTTATCTCTTGGATTTAAAAACTTGTCTAGCAAGTAAGAATAGCACACAAGAAAAACAAAAATCTTTTGGGCACATAAGAAAGTGAGGCCGAAATTGACATCAAACAATAAATGAGTGCTCATAACAAATGATTCAAGAAAGATCGATTTATGGCACGATATATACCCAATCTATTAGCATAAATAGTTTTATGCATGATACATTTATAAATCAAAGGACATAAATGTTTTGAAGCCATTAAAGCAATTGATAAACCTGAATTTGTTTTTATGGTGCACACTTCAAAAGACATAAAAAAAACTGTCTCACACTGCTTTGAATGAACAACTCTATATTTATGATAAAACAAACAAAAGTTACTCACCCTTAACTTCGTTGTTGTCTTTATTTTTTTAAGGAAAACTTTTTATTTGTTAATAACTACTAATCGAATAATATAAATGATGGGGTCCCATTAAAAGTTAAATTAAAAGTCCCGTTAAAAGATTTATTTGCCAGGAGAAGAGGTTTAGAATAAATTAATGACGTCGGACTGAAAATAAAATTCAAAGATATTACAAAGAAGAAGTTTTTAATAAGTAAAATGATATTTTCTTTTGAACTAACCCGTCTTTCTTTTCATTTTTTATACCATTTAGGAACGTCAAATTCAATTTATCAAACATAATTATAGGAAAATGTGATGCATCATTGAATTAAGGGTTCCATTTAAGCTTAGAAAACGATTTGAATAACATTTTAAAGGTAGTCTAGCGTATTATTAATTATCTGGTTCCCGCTCAATTTGACAGAAACATGTTTCTTTTTGATTACTTATCTATTATTTTTTAGGTATACAGTTATTTTGAAACTGTATACCTAAAAAATGGATCGGTAGACTCTCACTACCTTCCCGATTCCACCCGCCTCCTTTAGGCATTCCATACCCTATATCCTTCTCATACATCCTTCAAATGGGGGACTCCCCTTAGTGAAAGGCACTCATTAGCCCAAAATAATTTTCCTTTATTTTTCCCACATCCTATTTTTATAACTTTGAGAGCTAAGAAAAAAAAAATTTTTTAGCATTGTAGGCATATTAAATGAAGCAAACGTATAAAATAGCATGATCGCGCATAAAACACCGGTTGATTTATGATGTGAACAGGGTCAAAGTATTTTTGAAATTGCAGTTCATTCAAGTATTAATAAATGATATATTTTGTCAATTAATACTTCAATTTCTTTAATTTGATTTTTTTTATTATTATTATTATAATGACCTTGCATTATTTTTCGCGTACCTTGTTTTTTTTTGTGTGTGTGTGTGTTTTTAGCATTATTGGAGGATCAATTATAATTTCGATGCAAAATATAATGCCTCTAAAAAATCGTTATTTGAGATCAACTTGGGGACACTACATATTTTCGATCAAAACGTTGAGACCTTTAATTTGGTTAACCAGACCATTTCTTTTTTCTAATCCGTGGTTTGATTATAGGTCATTAGTTTTATTTGAATACCAACACACTTCATTGTTTGTTGCATTATATGAAAACTGCTATTTTTTTTTTTTTTTTCCTCTGCATCATAAAGGGCCTTTAAAATTATGCGGCTCTACCAGGAATAGAGGCCTAGACTAGAAACTATACAGGCAAAACAATGAACAAAAACGCGGGTGATAATATAATCGTTTCGGGCTTTGAAAAAAAAAATATATATATATACGAAGATTTTATGAAAAAGTAAATCTAAAACAGGACCATTTTAAAGATTTTTTTTTTAAATCCTTAGGTTTCACATGTGTGTCTGGCTCTCTCTATTTGTAAGTTGTGCTCTCTGTCATATTCTTTGTGAGTCAAGAAAAGTTCGTTATCGAAAAAATAATATGTTGAACTGAAAGAAAGTAAAGTGCAAACATGATTTGACTGTAAAAACGCTACAGTCAAGAATTTTAATAAAACACCCTACGCAGGCCGAGATTCGAGGGTTAATGCGTTCTGTTAACGCATGAATATTACATCAAAACCGTTCATTTTTTTTTGTTTGATTCTATCCAGTATTTAATTAGTTTTCCCACAAAACAATAAATACGACATGAACATACATTAGTCGAATGGGAACTATTTTTATACAAGATTTAATAATAAAAAAGAAATCTCTCTCGGCTGACTCACTTCTATGAAAATCAAACACAAGGGAATCGTGTATTAATTTATTCGGACTGTACCAGGAAGTTGTAAATGTTTAATATTAGCTAGTATTTAATTGAGTTACTTCCACGTGTTTTTTTTTCCGTTTTTTTCTGAAATAATTACGATGGTCACGCCATCTATAAATTATCTGTTATATGCACTAAATTATCTAATAAATACACTAAAAACAAAATAAATTATAACTATCGTTCAGGTACTACTTTTGTCTGAATGTCTGTTCTGCTCCAGCAGCCGTAAACCAATCGGTAGGAAATTTTTAAACTATATTTTAAAAAAGTAAGAAAGAAAAAGAAGTATGAAAGCTAAGCTTTTTGTCACAGGGAATTCTTATTAGCTAGTCAAATTTTTTATTTGTATTTGTTGAAGATCCAGTATTCAGTGTTGATGGTTTAACAAACAAATTGTAGTAATTTTGGTCAGAAATAAAAAAGGTTTTTCACAACTAAGTAATGAGTATCTAAGAAACAAACGAGGATTACCGTGTGTATCTCAGGATAATGCTTCATAAATGTTTGATTCTCTAATGCCGTTCGTGTATATTCAGTTCATGCCACCAAAAAAATATAAGGCTATTGAATTTTATGGTTTAAAACTTTTGATTGCATTTTATTGATATGCTTATTATTTATCATTACATAGTTAGGTTACGATCGTTAAAGTTTACCGTAGATTATTTGTCCTCTGTTTAAAAACCACATCACACTTGACACATTTTTCTCTCCCTGGGCAAATTTGTATAGTGGAAACATCGCCTCTCCTCGATGGCTGTAGACGTTGGCAGAGAGTGTACAAATGCACAATACAAATTATCGGGAGAAGTATAAGCACACTGGTTGTATTATATTCTTTACACTATACAGCCTCGTCAACATACAACAACATCAACAAATACAACAATGTATTTACGTACGTAGTGAGTCAGAGACAGCGGAGACGGAGCCCCAGGGACATGGCTGGCCGGACACCTCACGGGTTACTGGCGCGGTCCTGCCCCCACCACCTCCTCCGTGGCCCTACTGTTTCGTAGCTACAGCCTCACAGTGGCGTTGGCGGTCTTTGGTGACACGAAGTCAGTCATGACGGATTTCTTCATAAATAGCCGCCATTAATCGGTCAGGAATATTTGTTCTCCATTGCAAACGCTTATTAACCTCTATGGATTATGCACAGTTAAAAAATAGTTCATTCTATTGTAACTTCCCTGTAAAAATGATTAAAATATATAAAATTTTAAAGGTGCATTCAATAACGATGTTGTATAAATTTTGGTAAAGATATAAAAATATAAGTCTGAGACGTCACACAAATAAAGGTTTCGTTGAGGCAACGACAATTTTTTTAATGACTCTTAGTAACAATAGTCCACAAAAATCACAACAAAACCATTGTTTTCAAATAATGAGTAATTAATTAATTAGTGGTATTTAATCATGCATCATGGAAATCGCTATTTTAATATCGAATGAGACTTTCGATCAGATCATATCCATCATTTTTCCATATGTTTAATAAATAAAGCTTATGACGCCAGTGGGGGGAGAAGTCGGTGGGGAGAACAGCCACTGGTGGGGATGACCCCCCACCACGACTAGCCAGCTATATAAACCTGAGAGCATTATATTAATCCCGAATAAATTTCTGCTCCAGTGAAAAGAGTTCATAATTGAAATAGTTTTAATTAGACAGAGGTCAAGCAGAAGGTGAGCCTCATCACCTAGTATTGAATATGAGACTATGAACTTTTTACCACAAACAAAATGTATTATATTTATACACTCCTTCGAATGCATCAGTGCATCGCAGTACGAGGAGAAATCTGTTTTTTCAATTATTTTATTATATTATTTGTTCATTGTATTACTTTTTGAGGTTCTGAAATAAAAAAAAAAGACAGAGGTCAGACCAAAACCAACCGGCACCTTGAACACTTCTCTCGCTCTGCACTGGCACCTGCGCTCTACTCAAGACCATAGTCTTCTCATTCAACTACCACTGCATCTCTCTCTCCTAACCTCGCTATGTTTTAGTCCGGCGTTGTCAGACCCCACACCTTCCTAGTGGGAATCTCTGCCTTCGTCTCGCTGAAACTAGCAGCTCCTTGGGTTGGGAGAGACCTCTCCCTCGCGGACGACGGTTGCCGTGGCCCTGCAAATTTTCCTAGCAGTGTCTCCCATGGCAATCCAGCCTGCCTCTTTCCGGTTCACACTCGCCTTTGGGATCCGGACGGTTTTTGCCTACCCTTAGATACCGAGTGTGAATTCGTGGTCATTCCAAGACCACATAAACTACCTGTAAACCTACCCTGTACCTCTTCTCCTGAACATAGTGCTTTGTTGGGGCACACACACCTTCTAAAGATCTTATGGAGACAGATCAAAGGGAATTAGGCTGCCCACCGACTAGGCCGACGGCTAGGGTAAATGACCATAGGTCCACCCGCTCTATCTCTTTGTGGGCGCTCGCCGGACGGCGGCTAAGAGGCTGTAATGACCCTAGTCCGCGACGGGCGTCTCCTCCCCACTTTGGGGATACTCAGTTAAAAACTGAGCCCGACACCTTCCAATAGTTTCCTTTCTCTCAAACATGAGTGGTCCGATGCTTCTTTAAGTAGCTTTATTCTGCTGTAATCTGAAGAGTCCCCAAACATCGCACAGATCCTACCCCGACATGTTATGGACATGATCGTAAACAATTTTAACCAATGAGAAGGTTAAGAGAAGGTTAAAACACTAAATTAATATTTTATTTTGGTAAATAGTGTATTCATTATTGTTGGTTGTCTTCTTTGCGAGGTTTCTCTTCTCTTCACAAAACTCTTGGTTTTGTTACTACACCACACACTACTAATCCTCTCTCAATTTTCACTGCCATGGTAAGCATCGTTACCATGCTCGCTTGGTCTGAGTCATTCCTCTATCTCCTCTTCATTCGGCTCGGCATTCCTCTGATTACTATTCATAAAATTCGTCTTTTTTTGCTTTCCGTCCACATTCCCATTTGCAAGAGCCAAGATACCAGAGCATTATATTAATCCCGGATAAATTTCTGCTCCAGTGAAAAGAGTTCATAATTGAAATAGTTTTAATTATTTTATTATTAAGGAATGTAAAATACACCATGCATTTCATTATGACATGTGAACATGCCATAAATATTGCCGACCCTGAATGACCTCTATTGCCTCTCTCGGGGAAAATTACTTTCATCTGTACGCCTGTATGTTCTATGCTCGTGGTTGTAAAACTGATTGAATAAATCTGAAATGGAAAGGGTACACACCACCACCCATCAAGCTAATTATTTATTAGATGAAATACAATAATGATAAATACACAAAAAGCAAAACGAAAAAAAAAATTTCGGACTCGTTTCACTAACTTTTAATATATCTCAAGGTCCCCAGCCCTATTTTTATGTTCTGATTTTGCCCAACAATGAATAAGCTATCAAAGACAATAACGAAATATTAATTGCAAATATATTACAAGAAATAAAGTTTTAGAGCCAACAATAGAAATTTTATTACTTATCAGAACATTTTAATGTTTTTTTTATATTTATGCTCTAGTCACTTATAATTATATTTATTTTTTGAAGACCTTAATAAAATAAAATAAAAAAAGTACTCCAGATTTTTGGTCCCAACTTGAAGAACTTGGACTACGGCGCTGAGTGATACCTTACCCACAAAACAATCATCACAAAAGTTTTGGTAGATTATCACGAAACAAAATTTTAAAGAGTGAATCGAATGATTTAATGAAATTAAAATTCTTACGGTTTGATTCGGGTTGTGGATTAAGATTAATTAAGCAACATAGCAAGGTTGTCTTCCCACTAGTTTGTATTTCTATTTTACAAGCGCTTTCGGCAACCCCATTCTCAGTGCTGAGAATATTGCTTACATTAGCGGTGTCAGACTCCCTACTCCAAGCGCTTGTTAAATACTAATGAAAACAAAATTGGACGTTGTTTACTTAAAAATTGTTATCGTTTATATAAATGTGGACTAACAGGCATCTCAGAAAAATAAATTTTGTCATTTATCAAAAACATTTTGAAGGATTATAAATAACTCAAACTATATGCCACGACAGATCTAACTTGCACACAATGGATACTACGAATTGGCTGAATAAATAAAAACTAATTTAACGAAGAAACCTAATATTGTCCCCCTCACAAACAAACGTACTTGAAAGAACGAGGAAATTGTCAGCAAAAATGAAACCGATCCATCTGCTTTTGGTATTTTTTCAAATTAATTGTAATTAGAGTACAGTCGGATTATTTCCTGTCTAACTTCCAAAATAGTTTGTTATAACCAATGGTCATTCTTTATTGTGCAATAATTACAATCTGCCTTTTATAAGGCAATAATAATACAGATAAATGATCTCATTCATACCATATTTACAGCATCATTCACTCGCTCATTCATACAATAGGACATGATTGGAGAAACTGGCCATTGCCAGGACTCCCACTGTCACGCGTTTATAGTAGGTCACGAGGCCACTGCCGTTTCAGTCTCCGAGGAGGATTATAGGGATGAGTGGTGCAGTGCAATGACTGTGCTACAGGATTAGGGTGGTTGGAAAGGCTACTGTGGAATTTCATAAACTTGGAAGGGATGAGTTCTAGAATGTAGGGTATATTTATATATATTTATAGGGTGTTATAGATGAAGGGTTTTGTTGCTGACATAATAAGGGGCATTTACTATTGTTCTTAGGACTTTGGATTGAAAGGATTGGATACGCTTGATGTTCGACTTTTTTGCTGTCCCCCATAGCTCTATTCCGTATGTCCAGATTGGTTTCAGTATAACTTTGTAGATTATTAGTTTATTTTCTATTGAGAGATGGGATGTCCTTTGAAGTAGTCTGTACAGTTGTCCAAAGCGTCTGTTTAGTTCTTGTCTTTTTAGTCTCGTATGTGGGTTCCAGGTCAGTCGTTTGTCAAGATGGAAGCCTAAGTACCGTACTGTCTCGGATACAGGGAGAGGAATAGAATTAAAATAAACTAGTGGACAAGTCTTGCGACAAAGGGTGAAGGTAATGTGGGAGCATTTTGCTTCATTAACTTTGATCCGCCATTGATTGCACCAATACTCGATCTCGTCAAGGTGTTTTTGAAGGTTATGGGATGCTATGTCGGGGTCTGCGTTGGATGACAAGACTGCAGTGTCATCTGCAAATGTGGCCAAGAAGGTATTGGGAGTAGAGGGGACATCAGCGGTGTATAGGTTATAGAGGATGGGGCCCAGGACACTGCCCTGTGGAACTCCTACATTTATGGGATAGTAGTTAGAGTATTCTAAACCACAGCGGACTTGGAAGAAGCGGTTTGAAAGGTAGGACTGTAGGATTAGGAAAAGAGTCTGTGGTAAATATCTTTTGAGCTTGTAGAGCAAACCTGCGTGCCAAACCCTGTCAAAAGCTTGAGCTATATCAAGAAAGGCAGCAGTGCAATACTGTTTGGTTTCAAGGGCTGAGGAGATGTGATCAACAACGCGAAGACCTTGTTGAGCAGTGGAATGCCGTTGGCGGAAACCAAACTGGTGTGTGGGATAAAGGTTTTTGGATTCAACAATTGGAAGTAGACGTTTTAGTAGGAGTTTCTCAAATTTTTTTGAGAGGATAGGGAGTAGGCTAATTGGACGGTAAGATGAGGCGTCATTGGGTGGTTTGCCAGGTTTGGCGAATAGGACAATAATGGAATGTTTCCAGAGGAGTGGAAAAAGCGTCGTTTGGATAATGCTATTATGTTCTAACCATGAGAATTTTTCGCAATTAGATGTGCTTGTTTTAGACATATTCTTTATCTGAGACAAAGGGTAGGGTGTGACGTGCTCAGCAGTTACTTTACCCATGAATATTTGAACGGACAAAAAATAGATGATAATACAATTATTAATAATTATAAAGGAAAACATAAATAAATCGATTGATCCAAATTAGATACATAAATAAAACGATCATTCCATCCTGATTTTGAACATTTATACTTGATTAAATTAATTTTATTTTTTGTACTACTTAACTATAAAGCAAGATAAACTAAAAATTAAAGCTTAAAAAATAACTTAAGAATGATATAATTCAAATCAATGGGTATGTGGGGCCGATTTTAAGTATGTCGTTGCTATGAGGTGAGAGAAGTATGAGAGGCTTTTATCCTATCTCTTTCTGGGCCATCGTAGGATGCTCCCTAGCTTCCCTTGTTCTTCAAGTTGAAACTTCACTTCACAATGACTGGGAAAACTTTCAGTACAACAGCTTGTATGCAGCTTCGGGCGTAGCAGGCCTGCCTCTTCTCTAAGTCAGCTCGGTTCAATGTGAGCAGCTACCATCTCTTGTATCCTGTATAGCCACGGTCCGACAAATCCTCACTTCACTGCTCCCTTTATCTCAACCCCTTAATAATTTTACCCTTGTTAGTGCTCACTATAGACATTTGTTAAATATTTCAGGATATAAACGTAATAAAACAAATCAGTCATAGTTCCTTAGAAATACATAAAACTGAACATTGACTTAACGTCAAAGTATATGCCATTGCCCCTCTCTTAGTTTAAAACGAACATATGCACGAAAGGTAAATTGCTCCTTTTGAAAACAAACAAGTGAGATCGGCGAAACGTACTACTTACAATGGCCAGCGTGAATGCAGATGCTGTTTATTAGCAACTTATGTATTAGACAGGAACATTCCCACTTTCGGAGTACTTAAAGAATATACTTTACTCGGAGTTTATAACTAATTTTGTTTAATAACTAATTCAAAAGTGTTTTAAATAGCCTAGCTGTCTAACCAGTAGTAGGGAATATAAGGAACTAGTTAAACAGCAATTGGCATTTGGCCGCTTTCCGTTCAAAGTCGAAAGAGCTATAAAATAGTAAGAAATGTTCAGTGGAACTACGTCGATTAGAGAATTCGTCTTGGAAAAACAAAAAATGTTATCAAATATTTCCCACTGGAACTGTTAATATGGATTCGATAATGAAAAGACATAAAAAGTCATCTCTATAAGACATTATTAATTAGCTAATTAATTAGTTAGTATTAGAAAATATGTTTCCTATAATTAAGAGTAGGGTATAAAAGGAAATATACAGACGTTCTGATTAGCATTTCATATTTTTTTAAAGCCATTAAAATTATGAATGCAACTTTAATTGAAGCAGAGTTTCTTTTAGAGGAATGATATTTTTCATTACAGTTTCGATTGACAGTGCGACACGATGATGTCTAAAAATATACCAGCCCCGTGAGAAATAATGAAGGGTCGTTAAAAAATTAATTAACAGTTAAATAACATATATATCATATTGAGTAAGGTACCTAATTAAAGATCGTTAATAATATGTCCTTATTAATTATATATATTATGTGTGGGGATTGAGCCGACTAAAGCTTAAAACCATGTCATTTAAACTGTTGTTATAATCGTTTTTCCAAATATAAAGATACCCTTATCTGTGTGGTTACACATGTCTTGATTTTTTTTGTAGTCACTGGTTGTCCAATACATCAATCAATGTTGGGCCCTTGCGTTGATAGAGAGCGCACTTAGCCTACCTTATTTTGTTTTCTATTGCCAATGATTTATACACTTCAACTTAAAACAGTTATTAATAGGTTTGTTCCAACACAGAATCACTAGTTCCGAACTGGTTTGCGATTATTTACTGAGCATGCGCGAACGTTACCTGATCACGGATTTAGAACATGTTGTAACGCTTTTACCAATCTCTGGTTGTTGACTTTTCCAGAAGGTTACTTTACTACTACTTGACAAAACAACGTACTTGTTTATTTCCAGGCTTGTTGGGCTGAAAAAACGCGAATATTTTTTCGTTTGTATTAGTGACGTTTTTGGTTTTAATTTTAAATATAATATGTAACATTTATCAAATAAGTAGATTGTAAAATGCAGACGTATCAATATTTTCTTAGAATAAAATTAGTTTTCGGGCCGTTTTTATCATTAATAATTTTTAATTAAGGAAAAAAGCATTTATAAACTAAAATTTTATTTTTATAACCTTCCTTATTACGATTTATTATTATCCTATATATGAGGGGAGAATGGCGCAGGTCTCTGGTTTATAGTGGTTACTCCAATTCTCAGATCGTTTTGACAACAAACCGTTTTCAAACTAGGTTTTGACCGTGCTGAGACAGATGCCAGACAGTTTTGAGTGTTGGTTTGAGGCCGGAGCGGCACAACTGTTCTGCGCATGCTCCCGCTGGTTTGATGATAGTTTGGGCTCGTGTTGGAACAAATCTGATAATCCCGCAGTCAAAGAGACCATTAAAAAACTATCTAGACAATTAATAAACAATATCTCGTGTGACACGGGTTCAAAGTCCTTCGTAAACAACACCGAACTCACAATTCATCCAGCTAAACTATATTTACTACAGATGATAACTCATTGTACTTCACTAGCAGCTTTGTGATTTGCAAAGGAGCCCTAATGTAAACAATAATCTCCTTAACCTGCTCGATGGAATATTTATCGTTACATAGTAGATAACAATCGTGATCGCTTAGTATTCTCAGCTTGAAATAAGAATATGACAAACGTACTTCGTAAATTAAAATTGTTGATTTGAATCATAAATTTGAATGCTTATGAAACCTCCTCGAAAAGGAATAAATTAAAATTACGTTTATAAATGAATAATATTGATATTACCTGCAAACTCATTTGTCATCAAAATTAAATTGATTATACCCGAATAAAGAACAAAGATAAGATCAGAAATCTTCAACAGCTTCATATGGCATAGCTAATAAGTTAGAGGAGAATACAATTAAAGATGTAACTAATAATGAAGCATTATTATAAAGGAAATCAATCATTCTTTTTGCACCAAGCAATAGCGTTAGAAAAATTAAAAGTAAAAATATGTTTTCACTAATAAATGATTTTTATTATCAAGTCATACAATTATTTGTGATGTTTCGGAGTAGTCCATCTCCACCCTTTATATCTTACTTAAACTTACAGTGATAGATAGAACTGACAGATGGATGACACCATTTGATGAAACGTCGCAAATAAGGATATATAATAATGGCATGTATGACTTGATAATAAAAATCGATAAAGGTATTATGCACACTTTGAGGTATTTAATATTCAATCTTCTATACCACGTGTTTTTTTCATTGTTTTAACACGTTCAAATTACAGTATAATAATTTCTTGAGTGATTATTACTGACCATAATAATTATGCAACATAATCATTTGTCATTTTTTTGATCTAATAGACGGATGTACATTTGTTTTTTTGCAACCGTTGTAATAGATAAGCAATTATGTGTTCAACTTTAGTCACTTCTTTCACTGTTTTATCTATAAATTATATCCTGAAATTCAATTTATGAAAAGAGACATTGTGAAGCTAAGTACCAAGTGAGTTTAAAACTAACCAACTCACATTTCGGATTGGATTGTTCCCGTGAGATATTTCATTACAAAACATTTTCACTTAGCAGACATTAACAACGAAAATAAAAATATTTTTAGTTCCATATTTGTTTTGAGAACGTCCGTAGAGCGTTTTTTGCTCTAGTATTTAGGTCTTGTCGCAGAAGAGAATGCCAACAGAGTTCCGCAGATGCCTTCTCGCTGTAGTCAGCTAGCATTGATATTAACATATTAAATTTAAATTCCTCATTAAACATGACACAGAAACATTCTGTGGATAACCAAATATTTCATTCAAACTACATTAGTTAAAAGCAACCATAAAAACCTTGAACATTGAATTTTATTACCGACAATTTCGAACCTAAGATATTTGATCCTAAGATCAGTTTTTTTAATAGCTTAATCAAATATTTATTTTATAGTTAACAAAATTAATTTGCATTAATTGTAATGTAAATTGTATTTTTTTAAATATAGACGAAGAAAATTAAGGAAGTGAAGTAACAAAACCAAGAAATGAAGGGTTTGGCCGAGTCGTTGCGGTCCATGTTAAATTTTTGCTAAGTCGGGTTTTTTTGATTGAGTAATCTATTCATGTAGTTATATGTAGGTTCCCTTGCATGCTTCTTAGGCAACTGCGACATACACCATTGTTCCAATAATAGTACTCACCTTCAACCTGTGTAAAGTGACAGCAACGAAATATTTTGGTTTCTGTAGGGACTTAATCATATTAACTTAAAACAAGGAATGTATTTTGCACCGTTTTTCGGTAAAATATCCAATTTCGTAAGTTTCGAAAGTTTTCAAATGATTGTGAAAACTACATATTTTACCAAACTATCTTGGTCATTGAAAATCGCCTTTTCAATAAATACTAATCAAAAACGTTTTTTTAGAAGATGAAACGCGATAAGGACACGAGGACTTAATGTAGGACGTGAGTAAAAACAATATTTCATACACTAACACACTCCACTATGTTTACTTAGTTGTTGTGAATGATCATGAAAATCATCCCTGGAACGGAATGTTCGATACTCCCATAAATTTTCAATTTAAAATTGTGGATAGCAACTCGTCTAAAGGGCCCTCAAAAGGGTCACCTTTGGTAACGGCCCTTTTGGCAAGAACGTCAACTTCTTCATTCTTTGCTACACTACAATGTCGCGGTACCCATCAAAATATTAAAATTTAATCCCAACTGTTGTGTGCTGTTCAGTATTAAAGAAACTATTGTATCATATATTAATTTTTTTTTTAATTCGTTGAGTGCAGACAAAGAACCAGTACAAATGACTATATTTGAAATTTTTAAAGAACTTGTTTACGCAAATAGTTCAACACCACAGTTTATCTACTAGCGACCTTGGGTAAAGAATACATGTACTGCTGATATCTATGACGCTGCACCGACCCCTAAAGCCGATTTCGATCCATTGTATATATAAATTGTATTGTATATAAATTGCGTAGGTTGTAGATTGTAGGTTTGCTTCTATCTGGAAGAACTCTTTCTCAAAAACTATCAAGTAGGTTAATTTTCTGAATATATCATTAGTTTATTTTAGCCATATTTAATAACCAGGGTTAGGTAGAAAATAAAATGGTAGGAATAATATTATAATAATATAAAGATTTCATTGGTTCATTTAGCTATGAAGACCCTTTACTGGTAAAAATCGGAAATTTTAAGTTACAATTAACAATTTTCAATACATCTGAGAACAAAGGCACAAACTATTCATGTACGAATTATCTTTCAATTTTTTTTTTTTTTAATAAATTAGTTAACCCATATAAAACTTCCCTCTCCAAGTTTCTTCATCACAGGCGATCATATGGGTTCTTCGAAGCATACTGGTGTGACGTAGTAATCACCACAGAGCTCACGTATAAAGAAAATGTTAGTTCCTTTGGAGGAGTCACATGCCCAGATCAATAGGTCAAATATACCAGAGCAATACTCGTTCTTCTCAAGTGAGGAGCAGCTTGAATCAGCTATGTGATCGTTATGATGGAAAGTGGATTTATTTAAGTGTCAAAAAAAATATATCTATAGAATGTATTGTATTTGTACACTATAAAATAACCTTCTAAAAATTGTACAATCTAAACGAGATGGAAATGGTGAAACTATGTCGGGAAAAAAGGGAACGATTGTACTAAACTGTAGTGATCTAATTAATTGGTTAAAATTAGCCTGTGGACTGAAACCCTAAAGACCATTCATTATACTGTAATGAAATATTTATTATCAATTTAATTTATTTATTAGATAATTACGTAAGTTGATTTTAGGAAGTGAATTTGGTTTAAAACAGGCAAAAAATAATATATACGGAAAGAAGGTACAGGAATGTCTAGTGTTAGGATCTCTGGTATATAAAACACAGGTATGTATGTATGAACTGACATGAGTGAACAAAACATTGATCAGGAGAACTAGCATAGGGGGCTGAATCCAGATGAGATTCCTGGAATTTAACAGATCCATCCAGCAACAATCAAGAATGTATCCATGTTATTATATATTATTGTTTGTAATACTGATTAGTCAGATAATATTAAAACTAGAGATAAAATAATACATCCATACATCCAAACATCCATACATCCAATTATTAAGGCATAAAGTGTAACTATCATGCAAAAAATCATCCCTCTAAAAAAATCATTGGTTATGTCAAAGTTGCGAATTCACATCAGCCACGATGTACCTTTGGGTAGACGAGAGGTGGACCAAATTATCAATCCCAATCAGGCGTACTATTTTCAGTTTGTTTCCAGATTATTATAAATATTAAAAGGGCTGAATGCGTCAGCGATTGTCAGTCAGCAGTCAGTTGGCATCCTTTGGGACTAGACTTGGCAGCTTCTAAATAATTAGTAATTAATGTTTAATTAATTTGGCCCTTACTTTTACGTCTGTGCCACCCCAATAAAATATTACATTCGATGGCACCCCTTGTAGGGGGAATCGATAATTACAGAGAGAATGATGAAAAAGTTAGTTATTATATATCTGTTATTTTTACGGTCGTTTGATAAACGTTGATTATTCTCAATTCTTAACCTTGCAACACGCCATTGCTCCAACATTTTTTTTGTCAAAAATGAGTTTTTTAGTGTTAGAAAATAAATCCTGCACCATTGATTTTATTTTGATAGTCTTAGTTAGTTTAGACGCAAACTATGGGGCCCCATGCAGGGAACGGGAAGTGCTTAAGGAAAGTGATAAAATTATTTATGACAACTTTTCTTGAAAAGTAAACCATTTATTTTTAAAAAACATTTTCCATGTATCAACGTAACAAAAAAATCCTTTTGTAATGATTTTGAATTGTAAAGAAACAAATACTGAAAAATTCGAATTTAATAATAATCCTGATAAAAAGTAAATGGAATTTTGTACAATTTGTAATTATAGAGATTTTATTTTTTTACTAGCTACATTATTATTTTTAAATTTTTAATGTGACACTCTACAATTAAATTTATAGGTAAATAGAATATGTAAGCCCAAATGCATTCACACTGAGGACACAGCTCATGTAACTTGTTACATTCTTTGCATCATCGGTGCTAAGTGCAGTTCTTTAGTTCATGATGATAGTCGTCACCAGCATTGGCAATATGCCAATTTGACATTCGGTTCAGTCTGCAGTTTTAACACCATGCCTGCATCTAAACCAAAAGGAAACAATGGATGCCACCATTTCTTTCCTTTCAATCCTATCCGCATTGAGTCTAAATTCTCGTCATCAAAACAGTCAAAAGGTTGGGTACTGTCAGGTTATGTTGGGATAATCTACCTTAAATTTCATTTTTTCTTTTATCGACTTTTTTATCACCATTTTCAGCCCTATCTGTAAATTTACACTTTTTTCTGCTCTTTTTCCTCGTATCCTGTTCCATGTTTTTGTTTCTTCAATACCACTTTCCTTTCTTAGGAGTCTTGCCTTTACGTGTTTTTTTTTAGTAATTTCCTTGGTTTTTCCTTCACCTGTGGATTCCACAATATATTTTCTTTCGTCTTCTTGTCATCTTTAATTTCAACTTCCTCTTGTTTTAGCTCTTCTACCACTATGGAAACATTCATCGAATATCCTGTTTCCAAGTGTACAAGGTAAGTGATTTATGATTTATGTCTGGGGAATCCTTTTCGTCTCTACTTTCCTCTTCAGTTAACAGACCATCATCAGGGGGGAACATTGTAACCTCAAATTGTTCCAGTGTTTCTTCTGTTTCTATAGCGTAAGCAGCTCATACAGAGGAATCGTTTTACGCGTTCAAAAGAAAAAACCCACTATAATTTTTGTTAATAAATTTTGAACAAAACAAATTAACAATTAGTAATAAAAAATTGTTAACGTTAATTAGTTAGTAGGTGTAGAGTTATTAAGTTAATACATTTACTAGGATTATGTAAAGATTTGAAGGTGAGTTAATACACGAAATGAGAGTTCAAAATTTAGCCCCAATGCAGAAAAACCAGGAATTATTTTAATCAAGGAAGCTCACAAAGTGCTCAGCGGTTCCTGAAGGTGCCACCCAGTTTTCTTTACTTCTTGACGGAGTTATTTCACTTATGTTTTTACAAATAATGACAAGCAATGTTAATTTAACCGTTTATAATTACTATTCGACCAAAGCAATGCTTAAACTTCCAATCAAAGACGGAAAACAATGTAGAGTCTCTTATCGGATTCAGCAACTGAAAAGATAACGAAATACGTACTCAGCCTGCCATGGAACAAATACGTGAAAGGTAACGTACTAAACGAGCCATCAAAGCTCGCTTCAATGTCAAATAAAAAAATACTTCAGTTCCAGAAAGGAAAATAAACCCAGCACCTGTAGGTGCTGCTGTGCGTTAGAGGGTTAAAATGATTATTCTTAATGCATTTTTCTTTGCAGTTGTTGGTTGTGGATTGAGGGTTTTAACCCTTCAGTTTTTTAGAATTTTTATTTATCCTTGTTGATTGTCCGCTTTGAAATTACTTCAGGGCCTAAATTACTACCAAAGGATGTCGATAAAAAGTCAACAAGTTAGAAGTCCCCGTTGTTGACTCAGGAGTGAGAGAGAAAATCCAGAGTACTCTGTATTATCTGAAAATTATGGAGCGGTCTGACAGGGAACAGATGGAGAAAAAAGGACGGAAAAAATTGAATAAAGGAAAGGAACCTGTCAGGAAAGAAAAGCAGGGGTGAGGGAAGGAGGAAGGTGTCGAGGAGTAAGCGATATTGAAGATAAAATGGATGAGCTAGACAGAAAATTCAATAATCAAATGACTGAAATGAAAAACAACTTAGAACCAATAGGCCGATATTAACAGACTTATTGTCAATACCTGCTCAGATTAATAGATTAATAGACTATTCCATTCCGTAAAATTGGAATAGAAATATGCTGGAATGATCCAGCTTAGCGAAGTCAGTACCTCAATCCATTGTATCATTTATGCTCCAAGCATGGATATGTGAGAATTTCCAACTTCTTTTCGGTTTGAAAATCTCTAAAATCGAGAATTTAATGACTTTTTATAATTATGGTTTAAAGAAACAAAACATAAATTACATATTGTTAATCAAATATCTTTAATTAGATACTGTTCCTGTCAGAAAAATATAATACCATGTTATTAATTAATCTTAATCTTGTTTTATCAATATGGCTATATTTTTCATGTATTTCCAAAATCAAAAGGGACCTCCCTGTGGTTATATCTTCAGCAAAAGTTTCACACAGACCGGAAAAGGTAGACATACATGGGTGAAATCATAATAGCTCTGGGTTTGAAAAAAAAAAGCTCAACAGAACTGTTTAATGGAAACAGAAAACCCGAGATCTAGAAATAATTTAATAAAACTACTGAAGCCTCATAATTAGGGTACATATTTTTGCCAGGGTAAAATATTTGCTATACCATCGATTACCATATTTTCTAAAAAGATTTAAGTAACTTTATGTTAATTTTATTTTACATGCATTGCATATTTTAACATATTTCAGTAAAATTACATATTTTTAAATATTTGTTACATATTCTTTCTCATTTTTATTTTGTTACTTATTTCTTTGTGAGTTTTACATACTTTTTTTAATATGTATAAATTAATTTAAGCATTCAATTAAAAGATGAGAATTTTGAGGAAATGATACATCGGATTCTTGGTACAGGTGGTCTTATTTATTTGGATAATTAAACTGAAAATTGTCTACATTGAAAAATGTATTATTGGAGAAATGGTTGACTGCAGGTCGGATTCTTGGTTAACTGACCGAGCATTGTTTACTTTTCTATATTTACGAAATTCTTTAACTCCGCACTCATAAGTTTTATTTATCTATCAACTCAATACAAACTGTGATTTTATACAACAAATTTCAAAAAGTGGTTGGTGAACAATGCAAAAACTTCCGGTGAAAACAAGAGTTACATTTAATAGTAAAACAGGATTTTTATATTTTTCATGCTGTAATAAACCAGTTTTCACTGTCCAATGTTTCCAAGTTATTCACCATATTAGAGCAGCAAAAATGCTGTAGTAGGTTATAGGTTTTCCTCTCTAGCTAAACAGCGGTCGGTCCCTTGGTAATGTATTGTAATGAAATTTTTATTATAAAATTAAATTTATTAACTAAAATTAGGATGATTCCGATGAAGTGAGTTTATTGTTCAAATAATTTGCATCGAGATAAACTACCTCCAGTCTTTTGGGTTTTTCAGATATTTTGGGTGGGGGAGGTTTTCTATAAATAGCAGCTTTTAGAAGACAGGGGGGGGTCTTTTCTTGACCAATCCCAAAACACGATAATCTCCAACACACTTCCCTCATTGATGGCAGCAAGCTGTCAAAGCAGCGACCCTCTAGAATTCTTGCAGTCTAGCAGGTGAGTGTGGTTGAGTATACAAAAATAGGGCACCGCAGTATTTCATCTCACTCTTGTCCAGGGAGTCTTACTGACCAGGAAGCACCATGTTGCCACCATTTGGTAGGTTTAGGCTAGAGGGTGGGGAGGTATCACGATCTGGCGCTCTTGGTCTAATCCCTATAAGTCGACCATCGAGCATTGTAGAGACTCAAATTTGGTCTCAAATTGTTTGTATTTCAATCAAGAGAAATTTTGGTTATCCAAGTTTTTTACCAAGTAAGTGGAGCAAGCAAATCGAGCGTAGAGTTGTACAGAGTGTCCACCAAAATACTTTGGTGTACCCCCACTTATTTTTTATTGTTAAGTTTTTTTTGTCCCAATACAGCAGTTTATTCTTTAAACACTAAAAAGGGGAAAGTACAATTACTTTATGAAACAAAAAATCATGCATGATTTTAATTTTGAAGCAGCTTTTACAATACAAAAAACAAATATATGTACCTCGGAGGGATACAACACGAGCTCCTTTGGATTCGTCCCACATAATACAATGGACTGACGAATCAGAAGAATCAAAAAGGGTGTAATTCAACGTCCAAAGTTTTCTCTTGTAAAAGCTTATGCAATTTGTTATAAGGGGTGACGGCAAACATTTTTGAAGATCACCCGTTAATACCTTAAGTGTTGTATCCCTCCGAGGTACAGATATATACATCGATTTTTCAAGTAAAGTGTCACATAACTTTTATGTAATTTTTCACGCTTAATAATGAGGTGATATTAGTTGATTAAGAAAACATTACTGTATATGAAAATAATCAATGTTAAAATAGGAAAAATAATTAAATTTTTTTTTTACCAGCATGTGGATTTACTTTATTTTTTACAGTATTTTATTGCATAAGCCACTAATAACTAAATTTGCTGACAATAAAATTAATGAAATTTATTTTTAAACAACAGTACCCAATTGCAATGCAATTGTAAATCTGTTTGCACACCTACTAATATTTAACGAAAAGGAAAATTATTTAAATTTGAATAGTTTTAAATTCAAATAAAATTTGATAAAATATTTTACATAAACCTAATAGTTTTCAAGCTGAGCACGTTTTGCTATCATAATATTTTAACTGCAGTCTATCGTGGAATATCATTCCTGAATAAACACACACTGGCATGACCCATCACCAAGGACCAAAATTCTACCGAATTCACTTTTTTATTCGACTGGTAGGCTCTTTTATTCTGAATCTACCAAATTCAACTTAACTCCTTAAAACTTAACCAATTTTTTTTTCTGGTGTTTTAATTATTTTTAGTGTTTCAGCCATGACAATACGCTATTGCAGTATTCCATTTCCTCAGAAACAGAAATTTCCCCTAACTCTTGCTACGAACGGCGAATGGGGGTTTTGATTTATTCTGGATACTTACTTATTATACATTAGTACATTGCATATCAATATACTAATGTATCTGATATATTAACTGTAGCCAAATACACAAAATATAAGGAAATATATAAAAGATGTATCTTTTCTACGAATACATATATCCTTTTTATATCTACATCACTTACCCACACTATGGCGATACACCCCAGGTGGCTAATTAAAATATTTGATTTAAAAGAGATGCCATTTAAGCCATTAAGAAGAATTACCGAGGATTTTTCAAGCAAGTTTTCAGTGTTTTTAAATTAAATAAGTAGTGAAAGAGAAACCTTTACATTTTCCAATCAGTATTGCGAAATGGTGGAAGTTCCTTTGGGTTCAATCAAAGGTGATAGAGAACATGATTATCAAATGTATTTACTTTAACGTATTAACTACAAGACAAAAATCCTGCCTTTCTTGTTTGCTATAAATCAGACCAATTACGACACAAGTTGCGATATTGATTCTACTGTTCACAAAGAGTGATCACACTATAGGATTTCCAAAGATGAAAAAGACATTCTACGTTTAGTTTCCACTTTGAGCGACCACAACTTATTCACCGTTGGTCAATATAGTGGTCTATGCAATATTTACAAAGGCACACTGCCTGATGATGCTACGTCTCGATACTTACTCAACATTAAGCAGTCTGGCGAATCGGTCGAAGAATTTGAAAGGGAAAGGTTAGACTTGAAACAGTCAAGTGATTATGATTGTATTAAAAAGTACCATACAGCATGCCTTAACGGGCTGTCCCTTGCAGTCCCATTGGGACGAAAAAGCAGGCGCTATACATAACACCTTTCCTTCCAACTGGCTAGTTGATTTGATCACATTTGTTCACTGCACATTTACAATAAGTTGTTGAATTTGACATTTACATAAAAAATTAAGGGGAGTTAATTGCATCAACTTTGCTATATCTAATAAAATAAGAAAAATAAGTAGAGACGTATACTTTGAGAAACACCCTGTAGAACTCTACAATTTGTCCGCTCTGCTTAGTAATGGGTAGTGGCATCTTGAATCTACAGCAGTTTCAAGATATTGACGAAATTCGTATGTATCTAGTTTCGAACCTAAGAACAACTGCTGACAATGTGGGCCTCAAATATTTTTCTCAAAATATTGCATGTGGTGATAACCTGTCTAAACTTATTTGTACTTCTGATGGACTGTACCTTTATTGTCGAACGGTGGCGGCTCAGGTCATTATATGGAATTACTCCTGGTTACCCCTAATCAAGCTGATGGATGCAGAAAAATTTGGCAAGGAATTAATAAATAACCACCTTTACTCAAATGACTACATAGACCAATCTACCTCAGACTACGACTGTACCATGCAAATGCAAATTCAAGTGCCAAACAGTTTTCTGCAATTGAAAAAAAGAACAATTTGGCCCTTTGCAAGTGTAAAGATCTGGTTTGTGAAAACTTCAAAATATAACATATGCGACTATTCCGAGAGAAAAACCAATACTTACAATTATGCTAATTTTCATAGAAAATAAATGAAAAATTACACCTAAAAAATAATAATTATTATTGAAAGAATAAACATGATTGTGGTTTTTGCTAAAATTGATTATTTTGGAAGAGGAATGCTTTCTTGAAAAACTAATATCAACACTTGTTTCAGTGTCAAAAAATACATAAACATCCTGCGCCACATGTTGTATTTGAGAAAATAGACAATACGGCTACTTTGTGGATTTCTAGCGCAAGCTAGGTGAAACATTATAACTCAAGCAAGGTGTTAATTCTTTCATTTAACATCGACTCCAAATATGAAATGAAAATAGGGATTCTAATTTGGAAAAACAAAGTTGATTTGATCGCATTTGCACACTGCATATTTGCAATAAGTTGTCTAATTTGACATTTATGTGAAAATCAAGGGGAGTTATTTGTAACAATTTTGCTCTATCTAATAAAATAAGAAAAATAAGTAGTGACACATACTTTGGGGGACACCCTGTAGAACTCCACACTCTATTGCTTACTCTGCTTACTTTATATCAAAAAGCTTAGATAAAAAATTTTCAGGATTGAAATACGAACAATTTGATTCTCTACAACATTCAATGGTAGAGTAAACCTACTACATTCGCAGATGGTAACATGCAATTTCCTGACCAGTAAGACTCCTTGGACAAGAATCAGAAGAGATAATACGGTGCATTCTTATAGAACAGATACATTCTTTATAAATGTTTATGAATGTCCTTTTACTCTTTATAAATAAGTATAGAAGCATTTTAAACAGATGCGTAATCACTATAGTATGTTTATTAAAGCTATACATACTCCAACTCCAACATAGGGCAGGATGGATAAGTTCTTCTGGGTGTAGTAAACAATAAAAGGGTATATTAAAACAAAATAACATCCTTTAATTTATTTATAACAAAAGGTTTTATTTATAACATACTAATCTTATCAAAGATTAATCATAAATAAAGATCACAATACATATATTTTCCTAATCAGTTCATTAAAATATGGTAAATCATATTTACAAAAATAGAATATACAATTATAAAATTGATAAAGCAATTAAATAGACATTAAACTAAATCAATTGCAATTTTCTATACAGCTTTGAAAATCATCAATGTACAAAGTATAAATACAACATTATTTAAGAAAACATGTAAAAATGTAGAATAAATAAGGGTGTCAGTATTATCTTTAAAAAACTAATGCATGTCTGTAACCAGCTCGAACCACTGGCGGAGGGCGTCACTGAGTACAGATGGCAAGCTGTTGGAGTCCCGCAGAATGAGGTAGAAAGGGAATGGGAAAGTGTCCATGTAAGATTTGATCTCGACTTCTTTAGGACCCTTGAACGTAGGTACCCTTATGTCCAATACAGAGTTCTGAAAACAAATATTACACATGTACATGTAATAATAATAAAATAAAATTTTCACCCTCAGTTCCATAAGAGACAATGGGCATATAAGCCGAAGGTAGGGAGATGAATTCAGAAATAATTCAAACAAATTTTTTTTAGTCAATTTGTTTTAGATCAAATATGAATATTTGAGTTTTCCCCCTCTGCCAAGGTGAGTGCTGGTGGTTAAGCCAACAAGTTAAGTGAAAAAGGGTCAGATTTTTTTCTCAATAAAAGAAATAAAATAAGATTCATCCAATAAAAGAAACCATCTATATAAAATTGGCAGAGCATTAAATTCTGCGTAAAACGAGAACCAATACATAAAAGTTACTTCGGTTATATTGTTCCTGTACTAGCTTCTCCCAAAGTGGGCGTCATTTTTTCAACTTTTGTTAGTAAGGCAATTTTTGCTATAATTGTGTTTTTTGGGGAAAGTACCTGTTGCTCTATGTACATGTAGCTCCTGTGGAAAATAGATCTAAGTAAATTTTGTGGAGCATTTATTTCTGTGTTCAATGAGTACTAATACAAGAAAAGTAAAACATAAGGGTACGTACACTGGTGATTGAATAGTCTGGCTTTGTAATTTTTTTTTTTACAAACCAATATTTACAGAAAATAAATTAAACAAAATAATAATAAGTAAAACTATGTAGTAATAATAGAATTATGTTTTAATAAGATACTGAAAATCATTAATGGAGAACATAATGAGGGCAATTCAAGAGACAACTATACCTAGGTGTTTTGTATCTTACCCTTTATATTATAGATACATTCATTCCCATCATTGAGAACAACTTGTTCTGAAAATTTTATATAGATGGTGGTTCCTTTGATTAGATGAATCATTTTTTATTTATTTTGAAGAAAGACCTCTTTTTCGCCAAATGTTTTAACCTAACCACCAACACCCGCCTCAGAGGAGAGAAACTGAGGATATTCATATTTGACCTAAAATGAAGAGATTAAAAAAGTTCCCACCTTTGTTTGTATCATTTCCGATTCCAAGATTCCCCCCTGCCTACTACTGGCCTATAAAAAAAGTGTGCTAATTCATAATAATACAGACAAAAAATGAATAAATATATTTTAAAAAATAGATACGCAATTTTAAGAAAAACAAAAAGATGTGTATACAGTTACAGGGTACAGTGAACAGGCAAGATAATTAAAAAGCTGTGATATAAGCATCTATAATAGGGTATTTAATTGCCGAATTTTTGAAGGAATAGAGTTCCAGAGGGATCATAATATAATAAGGAAAATTCTTTTGAATGCTGCTGAGCCTTAAGCTAGAATATACAGACCTCAAGAGTATGAACGAGTGAAATGAGAATGAAAAGACAATTTGATTTAAAACAATCGGAGTTGTATGGAGAATGGTGAGATTTTATAACTTGACTGAGGAAATACTGATGAAAAATAACCAAGATTCTTCACTTCTTCAACTCAGTATAGAATCAAAAAACAGCAATATGCCTTGAGGTCTCAATTGTTTGAATTTCACTTCCAAGATCACAAGAAAGCCATACTCTGCATAGAGTGACTAAACTAAAAGTGGTGAATTTCAAGAAGTTAACTCCTGACATGTTACTTATTTCACAGTATATGGCCCATTTAGTAGTCAGAAATATGTAAAAAAAATATAACACGGATGAATGAACATCTTTAGATGGTTACTTTACCTTGCATAAGGGGTTGTCAATGATGATAAAGACAATGAGCAACCTGGCATGGTTGGCCTTCCTGACTACTGATCTCACCATTTTCTCCCCCTCCGACATAATCCCCCTCCCATCGGATATGATTACTAACAGCTGGGCCGAGTCAGGGCCTCGCTGTGACACCAGGCCTAGGGCAGCTTCCACTGCTGCAGCGACCCTTGTCTTCTTCTGGTTGAAGTTGAACTCTTGCATCAGTCTAAAAAAAATTTAGAGTTAGCAACGATTCCTTTGAATGAGCTTTTGCTTAAAATTTAAAAGCAAAGATTAGATTTTTTTATAGACTGTTTGCAGAGATTAAATGTATGTCAAAGAGATGATAAGACAAAACATATGTATTAATTACATATTTATCAGTTTGTAGGTAAAAGATAATACTACATAAAGATGATCATTTCTATGAATGATCAGATTAGGAAGTATTTACCAATGTATTTTGCAACACAGCATTCCTAGTTAAAAAAGAGTGGCTGTTACAAGCCTTAAGTGGTCTGCATTGAAATAAAAATAAAATAATAAGTCCTTATTTTTCCCATCATGTAATCAATTAAATAATCAATTGGTTCAAAAACAGAAAACTGTCAAATTATTGACTATGTAACTTAATGAAAAATTATTGATGATATATTTATATAATCATGAAAATTATTATTTCTACTCATTATGTTATGATCTAGTGAATAATATACTAATAATAGGTTTTTCAATTACTTTGCACCACTGTGTTCAGTGAAGGTAGTTGTAAAATGATGTAGAACTTTAACGTCTTCGCCAAAACTAATAACTGATAGGTCCCCAGCTTCCAGGAGGTTCAAGGCTTTGCTGACAACAGCCAGTGACTCAAAAGCAAGCTGGAAATAAAATTAATGTTAACATTTTGTAAGGATATTACTGATTAAGTTAAACAATAGATGATGAATGTAAATCATGGATAAAAGAAACAAAAGCAGTTTAATACCTCTTTGGAATGATTATCAGCCATGGAAGAGGAATCGTCAATAGCTAAAATAATCTGGTATTCTCGTTTGGAAGGTTTTGTCCTTCGCAGCCAAATTTTATCCTTTCTAAACTGACTGGCTATGTAAGGTATGACCTAAAAGAAAACAGAAAAAAAAATTGTAATAACTTATGTTCTCACAAGGGCCAATTTTGTTGGGATAATTGTACAATAAATTAATTCTACAATGATTTAAAATTAAATTACTCAAAATTTTAGGTTTCATAGCTTTCAATTGAGAAAGTTACTTAGTATATTAATCCTATATAATGAATATTTATTTTATAATAAATTGTTTTTGGAACCAACACTATGAGTTGTATATTCAAGTTGTAACAGCCAAATTGTTAAATATTTTAGCTACTATACAGTTCTTTTTATTTGTTGAAAAGATGATTCTTAAGTATTGTTTAGTGAGTGAATTATTTCAATTCATCTAATTTTCAAATACAAAATTTCTCGGTTTCTTACCTTTCTCATGTTGATCCTCTTCCCAGTCCTGAAGTCTCCTTTAAGACTGGATGCAGTTGTTGGCTCCAAAACGAGTCTCAACTCTTCACTAAGCTGCTGGGCCAGACTATTGGTAAGCGTGCATATCTTCTCCCAAGCCTTTGTAGTCTCTTCCATTACAGGCCGCTGAAATGTTTGACAAAGATAGATAAAAATCAAACTCATAACGGATAAGAACATCTTGGCATAATTATAATGAAACAGATATGTATATACCGTCTTCCATGAGGCGTACTGCTGCTCCAACTGTTGCCTGATCAAGTGCATTTCTGCTTCCGTCAAAGGTAACTTCTCGGTCTCTGACATCAAGGTGTGGAATGTACTCTGGTAGCCACGGGGCACATTGTATGTATCCACATACTCTCCATCAACCTAAAATCATTATTCAACAAGGATAATAACAGTTTACTATAACCAAAATAAATTCCTTGCCAAAATTGGTAATTTATTGGTAAAATGGTAATAAATTGGTTATTGGTTGATAATTTACTGATTTTAATATTAAGATGAAACTTTTTAGTGAAGAACATAACCCGAGCTCAAAGTGAAAGACTCTACTTCAAGTATGAGGTGATTTGCTTCTATCTGTATCTCTGTATATACATATACATAAACAAATATATATATATATTGTTGTGATATTTTGATGTGTTGATTTTTGATGGTGTTTTTGAGATAAACTCGTAAGTAGCGAGCATTGATGAATAATATACAACTCGTGTACCACGATTCACGAATGTTTAAACACTATTCGTTGCGTTGAATCTACCATTAATATGTATAATATAAATAATATTAATAATTTAATATAAATATTTTATTTAATAACTTCAAAACAAGAAAAGTAATCATATATGAGACAAAGATGTGGACAACCAAAGAGGTCAAGAGATCAAGGAGGCAGCGGAAAAGTTCGAGGAAGAAAGAAGCCCATTCGCAAGGGCACTCTTTCACTGACGGCCCGACTGAGAAGACCCTGGAGACCAGATCATGATCACCACGAGGTAGCAACCCTTTTCACTCTTGGAGAGAAAAGCCAAGAAAATGAATACCTGCAATATTCTAGGGCTTAGCCCTTCTTTTCACAGAAAGCCCACCTTAAAGTAAGACAGCTTTGTGCATAACAATTCATTTAATGATTGTTAACATTTTATTTAAACATAATAACTACCTCGACTGTAGCTTCTTCGAGGATTCCGCCTCCTTCTCCTTTTTCTTTTTTCCTCTTATCTTCATTGCTTTCTTTATCTTTCAAAGATAAGCTTTCCTTCTCTTCAACAGTTTCTACATCCAAGGGATCATCTATTGCAAATATAACAGTAAATTAAGCATATTGTAAATTTGGGTTAATTAAATGACGATTATTACTCAAGGAAATTTTTCAGAGCTATAACAATAAACAAACACCTTGATATAAGTAATTAAGTGAAAAAACTAACCATCTTCATCTAAATCCATAATTTCATCCTCCACTTCTGGTTTTTCTGCCTCTTCGTCTTCTTTACCGATCATCGGTTTCTGTTTTTCAACTTGTTCCTGTCAAAAAATAATTGAAGAGCTTATTTAAAATTTTCAATTCTTACAGCATTATATAATATTTTAACAAGCAGAGAGAATGAATGAATGAACAACAATTTATAAACAAAATCTCTCGAATTAAGTTCATGAACGACAAAGTACATAACAATGTCATCAGGTCTACAGCATGACATTGTTTGCTTTTTACAAATTAGGTTTCTTACAATAATTTAAATTAAGCACTACTAACAAACACACAAATAAGGAATATTGTTACATGAAAATATTTAAAAAATGTATTATTACACTGAAGAGTGCCTATGAAGATACAATATAATCGGATTTTTGAACTTTTCATACTTTTATATACTTTATTGTTCCTACTACATAAACGTATTTTTTTTAAATTATAAATATTCATTGATATTTGAATTTACATATTTTCTATTATAAAATTCACCTAATATTTGGGAAACTATTAGGCTTTTAATTCTTTTTTGAAACCGATTGTTTTTTTGTCAAGTTTTAATAAGCTTGGAGTTCATTGTGCAATATTATGCTTTTTATAACAAAAGAGTTCCGAAATGTTTTAGTTCTGCATTTTGGTATTTGGAATAATGAATGTTGCACTCATCAAATCTAGTTAGTATTTTGTAAATCTAAAAAAGTGTGTTATATTTTTCATACAGATATGTCAATTTTTTTATATTAACTATTTTATTCATCAAACTGACAACAGAAATATTTTGTAACTGATTGATTTTTAAAATACTTAATAGCTTTTATTTATCTCTAATTTTATTTTCTACCTTCAGATTTAGAATGGGTTAATTCATAATTTGAATCACACATTACAGACATGTTAATAATTAGAATTTATTAATGACCCATATAATGGGTTTTTTTTATTTCTATTGTTTAATTTAGGAATTTCTTAAAGCAATATAATTGATTGAAGATATTTCTAATTGTGTTATTGATTTGTACAATAAGTTCTCTGAAATGATAAGGTCTAAAGATTTAACTTTTTCACTTTATTCTAATGATGCATTATTGATTTAATTTGACTAATATTTATTTATTCAACACATTTTTCTTCATTAGGCTGAAAATTTTTGGTGTCAACAAAGAGGCAGGGTCTTTGGTTACACTTATACTTCTTTAGGGAAAATATTTTTTCATTAAACTAAAAACTTGTTCGTTAATATTTTGTAGGTTAAATAGTAAAAAGAGTTATTAAAGTCATTCTCAAAATCAAGTTTTTAAACTCTCTAATCTCGATACTTGTTAAGTTTTTTCCTGATATTGAAAGGTAAATAGAAATATATTGCTTTGTGTGCAGAAATTCCAGGTGTTGGAAATTGTCCATATGTACATATGATGGCCCATTTTTCAAAGATAATTAGATCGAGATAGGAATGCACATCATTTTTATAAAATGTCGTGCAAGAGCCACTAAATGAAATCCTATATTACTAATCAGGGTTATTAGTTGATTTTTATTTCACATTAAAATAAGAAATAAATAAATTACCTGTGTAGCAGCATCAATTGTCTGGGCGTCATGTTGAGACTTATTAGCCTCATGAATGTGCTGGTACAGATCTGCCTCAGAATCTTCTTGAATCCTATTTTCCTCGGTTTCCTTTTCTTCGTTATCTTCATTTTCTTTTTGTATACCCATAGTTTTGAGTTTTTTCTTCAAAGGTTCATCGGGGTTTCCTTTAATAAAAATTATAAGGTTAATTATTATGTATTCTTAATTAGGTATCAAACTGCCATCTGCTATTACAAAAGTTAATTGTTTTCTGTAAAAAAAAAAGTCATTTATGAATTAAAATATCCTTGTTTGGAAGGTAAAATTTCTCGAAAGACAGCCTTGTTCATTGTTGAATCATCTTCTTCATTGTTGAATCATCAACTCCCATGGATAATTTAACATTTTACCGTCAATTAATTAATCAAACAAAAATTTAAAAAAATACTGAGCAATGAGCAAGAGAATAATGTTTACAGCCATCTCATTAAACCAAAAGGATTAAGAAATCATTCACAGCTTATTTTCAGAAAATAGAGAATCCAAAAATGACTATAGTTTTAACCAATCACTGATATTTTTGTTTGTCTTTTTATAAAAGCAATGAGTTTCTGGCAAGGTCAAACATTTATTATAAAGCTAATTCTGCGCGGTATAAATATTGCCTAGTATAAAAAATGTTTGAACTGGAATGAGACTTAAGAAAAATAAAAGCATCTAGGTTTGACACACTCATATTATTCATTCATTTTGAAGCTTGCATCTCAGGTTGGTTATTTTACTCTCAAATGCCTCTCTAATTGTTATTGTAACCAATTCATCAGTCAAGAGCACTATCAATTGTGATGGCCTCATTAATAACATCTATTTAAATGAAATATTTTTAATATGAATTCAAAATATCAATACCAGATAAACTTATAACATATTATGTACAAACCTAAACTCCTCTCTATCTCACTCTGGCCAGGTTTGTGTTTCTTCTCTTCAATTTCTGTTTCACCGGCATTCTTCCTTTTTCCAGCAGTTCCTTTGTGTCCACCAGTGTTGATGTCCTCATTCTCCGCTCTTCCGGCACCTGTTTCTTCCCTGCCCTGAGCAGTGCTCTCTTCAGCTTCAGTGTCCATATCGACATTCAAATCTTCATTATTTTTCACCTTGAATTTTTAATTAAAACTGCTTAGAATATTGGTATTTACTTTATTTATAATAATCATTAAAACTAACTATTAATAACTATCATTAAAATTAAGTAAAGTAAGTTATACTTATGAAAATTTATACTGAATAACAAACTCCATTATTTCTTCTCTACATGAACTTTAAAATATACCTGATCTTTGGAGCCATCCTTAGAAGCACTTTTTTCTGCCTCTTGTTCTGTTGGTTTGTCATCCATGCCAGTGTCCTCCTCAGTGCCAACTTTCTCTTCCATATCCTCTTCAACTTTACCATCTGTGTCATCTTGCTTGCCACCTAGAACAATAAAAAATAAACCATTTAGTACAATAAAAGTGAATATAAAATAAGGAAAAAAGTAGTTAATGAGAAGTATACTAAAAGCTATTTATGGTAACTTACTCTCTTCATCTTCTTGAGGAGCTTCATCTTCTTGAGGAGCTTCATCTTCCTCTTCGATTTCAGGTTTCTTCATTTCCGGATTAGGAAATTCATCATCATCATCAGGCCTGTCCTCATCTTTCTTTGTTTCTTCAGTTTTATCTTTATCCTCTTCAGGATTCTCTTCTTCTTGCGGTTTATCATCTTCTATTTTTTCTAGAAAATTTTAATAATAATATTAAAAATATCATTCTTATTTGTTTAAAAACGCTAGAAATGAATCAGAATGGAAAAAAAAAATTATCTTACTTTTCATGACATCGATATCGAAAGGATTCTCTTTTTCATCTTCATTATCACTTCCTTTGTCGTCATCTTCGTCCACAGCCATATCTTCATCATCTGGTAATTCCAAAGGCTCGACTTCTGGGGACGGCATTTGTTTGCCTAATATTGAAAATAATGTTATAATTAATAAAAATAAGTTTAAGCTGCAAAACATACGAGTACAAAAAAAATCAAATGTCAATTAGAGCCCATGGTTGTGACTTCACATACTTGGTTTGCTGTGAAAATGGCACAATAATTTCCTGTGGTACAAGCTATTGCTTTGCATTTTCTTTGAAACAAAAAAAATTGCTTATAGAAGATATGGTAAAAGCTTAAAGTGGTATTCTCAATCGGTTCAAAGATTTTGAGGCTTGTTACGAAACTTCAGATATTATACACCTCTAGTTGATCTTAGAGCAGCTTTGTGAGTGTTTATTGTCACTTTTCTGTCAGCCCCCCCCCCCCCCCCCCGGGTTCTGATAGGATACATGTTATAGTAAGTTCATGAACTTTCTCCATTCAGCTTTGTCATCAATATGCATATTCTAGGTCAGCTTATTGTCAAATGTTAACCCAATGATTTAAAAAATTTTGAAAATGATACTTTGTTTCTGTTGATAATAATAACATGGCAGGGCTTGATTGCTTCCTCCTCTTGGAGATAACAATTTCTTGGAATTTTGCAGCCAAAAATCTAAAACCATTGTTATTCCCAAAGCTGTGAGCATCACTAGATTATTATTTTATTTATTTTAATTGCATTATTTTCATATTAAAGCTTTAAATATTTTGCTTTACAGCAGAGTTGAGTCATCAGCGTAAAGAAAGCTTTTGACAATCAGGATTACTTATTTTTGGATATTGTTTATTTCCACTACATGTTGTCTGTGCCTCATTGTTAATGTTAAATAGATGGTCGGCAATTGGTCAAGTGTTAGTGTCTGATGTTTAAATTAATAATTGTTGCTTTCCAGGTACCACCGACACAGCCATCTACTAATAGTCTCCATCAGTTTACCCATCTTGCAGGAATATGGTCCTGTACTTATAGGGATCTTGGTTAATTGAATTTAATTTAGAAATAGGAATTACTAAGGACTTTTGCCACCACAATTGAAACAAGTTATGAAACCATATGGACATATTTAGAGGTATCTTTTTTCACTAGAAGGTAACTTTTTTAAAAAAATGCTAGTGAAATAATTTGGTACACATCTTGTCCAGCTAGAATATTTCATATACTTTAGTGTAAAGTCGGGTTCCCAGTTTGTTGAGGTAACTTTAATATGTAGTTAGTTCCAGCTGATTGTTTCTAGTTTTTAGGTGGTGATACCAGATGGTTTTATACAAATTTTTATGAATCATAACAAAAGACAGAAAGAATCATGAAGTCCTTCTGATTGTGAAATCGATACATCCTACATTTCGTAATAAATTTAGTTAACAAATGAATTCAATTTATCAACATAAAAACTTGAGTAACTATCACTCAATAAGTAAATGTAGCTTTAAAGGTGATTGAGAAAAAGAAAATTGCAGACAAAAGAAAAATGAAAAAAATTTAAATATAAGCAAAATACTGTTTGCTGTTTAATAGAAATTTCTCAGTAAATATTTTAAAAATAAATTTGAATACAAAGTCACAATACCATTTCAGTTAAATAATTCAACAAATAAATTGAAACAATGTGAGTCAAATGATCTAAATTATTCAATTGATTTTTTGATTTTAAGTAATCAGTTAATCTGTTATTAACTCAAGTCATTTTTGATTTATTTACATTTTCTCTGAAACAAAAAAATAGGTTATGTATAACTATAGTAGTTATTTCTTCAGTAATAAGTATAAAGGAATTAAGTCATAAATAGTAATATAGGAATTCCATTATAACTAAGAATTGCTGAAATATTTTTACCGTGATAGGGATCAATTTGGTCATCGTCAACTTCAGGTTCGTCCATTTCGTTTATTTCTTTTTCTTTTTGTTCTTTCTTCTTGGGCTCATCATCTTCACCATCCTCCACAGCATCTTTTTCCTCTTCTCCAGCCCCTAGTTGTTTTTCACTTTGTTCAGCTCCTTTGTTGCCTTTCTCGTCTTTGGGAAGCTCTTTGTCATCTTCTGGTTCTTCTTCTGAATCTGAACCCCACACCTGAAATATTTTTTTTAATGTTAATACCCTTTCTGCAATTAAAAAAGTATATATTAAAACTATTTTCTGGGGCAACATACCTGGTTGTCTAATGTGTCTGCATTTTTTTCTGTGTCTCCCATTTCCTTATCAGGTTCTTCTTCGTCTTTGTCACTTTTGTCACCTTCATCATTTTCCTCATCATCTTTCTTTTCAATGTCTTGAAGATTACCTCCAAAATCTTCTGACATTTCAATACCCTTTTCTTCTTCCTATGAACATTCAAAGGTAAGAAGTTTTTAATAGTAAATTTGAACTTAGAATTTTCTGACTTCATATTTTTCACAAAAACAAATATTTTTGTAATTAATATTGTCAAATGAAATTATTATTCTCAGAAACACAAATCACGAAGTTGGCACATAGTTTAACTTATGAAGTAAACTGAAGACATCACAGGACAGTAAACTTCTGTACAATTTAGTATTAATTTAAAATGTGGAGATGAATTTTGAAAATGCTTACTTTACAATCTTTGTCTTCATCTTGACCATAGTCCCCAGGCTTCCTTGCATCTTCTAGTTGATCCTCACTTTCTATCTGGTCCGAAACATCTTTTTCTCCTTCTCCTTCGCCGAGACCCAAACCACCTTTGTTCGTTACTCCATCTCCCTCTTCTTCTTCCCTCAGCTCATCAGGTACATTGTACCCCTTTAATTAAAAGATTACTGATTAATGAAGAAATAATGGCCCCTGGAAATTCTCTCTGACAAATCAAGAGAGAAAATCTCTCCGCGATCTTTTAAACTATTTGAATTGAAATTACCCAGAGAAATGATATCTAGTTTTTGGACATTTCAATTTGTTTCACATAGCTTTAAATTTCAGATATATTGAATCATTTTGAAGACTGCTATTATAGTAGGCTCAGACAGACATACAAACAAGCTAAAGACAACTGCTTGTACATGTTTCAAAGTAAAGCCTCTCTCTTCAGGCTGAGCAATCATTATTAATTTTATAAATGCATGCAGTTAAAAATACAATTTTAGAAAAATAGGAACTTACAAGTGATTAAAATGTCCCTAAATATTAATCGCTTATAAACTGTAATAGTATATCTAATAATTTTCGACAATTCTTTTCTAAATGCCTTCTTCATAAATACAAACAAAATAATGAATATAAGAAGGAAACAAAGTTACTGCAATTGAAGACTAAATAAGCAATATGTTTAATAAATGTAAAATTAATACTTACATTTTTACCAAATTCAGTAAACACAAAAAGAAGAGAAGTAGAGAATTTTCCTAATATGTTGAAGGCACCGGTCAGTTGAACATTGAAGTAATGATAAACTGAGATCAACTGGTCAAGCAATGGATGCAAGTAAAACAATAATCTGAAAATGATAAAAAATAATTGTATAAATTCAATGACTATGTACATATAATTTTGTATTATACCCTCAGCAAGAAATTAAGTATTACCCTTGAATTGCTTCCTTGACATTTTCATCTGCCAGTTGAAGGAGGGTAGAATATATATCTGATAAATCATCAGACACCTCAGATACTCTCAAGATTTTCAAATCTGACAACAAGCTCTCGACCAATTTAACTTTCAGATGACCATCAACAATAATTTCACTGTCATCTTCTTTTTCAGGCTGAAAGCCTCCATCAGTTTGATTGATCTCAGCTGGTTCTACTTCATTAGCATCTAGATTTTGATTTTGGGCCGTTTCTTGAACTTCCTCGATCTTCAAAGCATGTTTCTTATAGATGTTCTGTATAATACAGAGGATTTTGTTAATAAACATTTCTGTTTTTTCTCTCAAATCATCAGGAAGTGTTTCTAATAAGCTATCTATGCTTCTCGATTTATCTGGAGGGAAATCGATAGCTTCACTCTCATTTAGGGTTTTCTGAATGTTTGTTATGATGGTATCCAAGCAAGTACTGAGAGGATTTTCGAAAACGTCTCCATTTACAGGATAATTGAAAAGCTGTTGTAATTGCTCTATTTCTACAATCATATCCCCAAGCGTTTTGTAACAGTCTTCTACAAGTGTGAATTCACTTTTGTTTATCACAATATCAGTGTTCGGAATAATTTTGTTGTTAAAACTGGATGCAAATCTATGGTGCTTTTCTACATTGGTGATCTTCTCTTGCATTTTTAAAGTGGAATTTATAAGATACTGTACTTTATTCTTTGTCGATTCCCAGACTGTGTCATATTTAAATGCGTTTATCATACTATCTGTAGTGGGTAGCGGAAACACTGTAGGAACTTGATCTATTTCTGTTAGTTGTAATTCCTCTTCTGGGCAAGCATCAAGTAGGATAATAAACTGTTTCAAGCAGTAAATGATGTCATCGAATAAAAATTTCAATAAGCGCTAAAAAAAAAAAATTGTAAGAAAGATTTTTTAAAAATAGAATTGATAATAAAATCATTTTCATCTAATATAGAGGATATTTTAACCACAAATATGTAATTTTAATCCAAGGTTAATATCATTTTGGTTGTGTTTTTTTTTTTTTAATTTGAGAGAAAAGTTTCCTGGATCTGTCAACAGATGACACCACTGGCAATAGTCATTATATTTCAAACTGTCTTATCTATTAAAGTCTTAAAATAAGATAAGTGAAATAAAAAAATATATAAATATGTTGACTATCGAGAGCTGAGACGATACTTGTGAAACCAAGGTAAGGGATTCTCGTTTCTTAAACCAACCTAAGGTGTGTTTCCCGAAGTGAGCTAATGTTTTACACAGTTGGTGTTATTATACTACCAGTTTATAGTTTTAAGAGGCTTGCTGCATAAAGAGCTTAAGTCATGAAATAATAATAGAAGACAATTTGGTACTCAAAGAGATAAGTCCATTTAAAACTGGACCCAAATTTAGTTTATTTTAAATTAATAGTTCATAATTGCATTGTTATTTCTGGTTCAGTAATAAATTATTAGATAAATTATGGGTTTATCTATCATAGAGGATAAATTAGAGAAGAACTTTAATCGGCTGAAAGAGCCACCAGCTCATCATGCATCAGTCATTTTAAATATTAAAAGTTACATGCATGCTATGGAGGCTAGGGGATACTCGATTTGGAAAAAAGGAAGTGAGACGGTTTGTTGTTAGCTGTTGAGAAGACAGTATATAAATGTTCCTCTTTTAAAATAAATTATTAAATTTAGTAATCATTAAATTATTCAAATGATTATTATACAATACATTCAAACATAAATACCTTATTCTGATCAAATGAACGATTAACTAATCCAACATTGTCATCTTTCAATTTTGCAAGTTGGGCAATTTGACAACGTATTACATATACATTTTCAGATGATGAGCATAGAGTTTCCTTTAGTTGATGAAGTAAGTTCTATAAAAAAAAAAATAAAAGGTAAAAAATAACAAATGAAAAAAATTGCATAAACATAATAATGTATTTACAGTAAGAATATATTTACATTAGAATGAGAGGTGAATCCTTTGACCCTTTCAATAAATTGAGGGCCCAAATCCCTGTGTGGTTTTTCTAAAGCTATTTTTAACATCGCTAATCTAGCCACAGAAGTGTAGAAATATTGTTCTGAGCCTTTCCAACATTTCAACCAATCCTTATCACTTTTCCTATTTAAATAACATTTGTATTAATCTCAAATAGTATTCACATAATTTTATAATGAAATAAATGGATTGTAAAATATAGAGGTTTACCTGAAGTTTATTAGTTTTAAGCTAGTATCAATATCAATCGGTGGCAAGGAAGCGAACGTTGTGTTGTTTTGTTCAAACATCAGCAAGCCAGATCGGTATGAAAGACCAATTTGAGCTAAAGTACGAAACAAATCGCTGATGGCCTTTCGCTTTCTCTGGAGCAGTGACTTTACTATAGACTTTTTTTTATCCTTTTCTATAGTAGGGTCAATCTAAACAGAAAAAAATATTAAAGAATTATTTTAATAAAATTAAGTTTAGGGTCAGATAGTAAAGAATAATTGACCTATGTGTACCAAAGGAGTGCTGGAGGGGACAGGGTGTGTTGCCCAATAAAGTAGATAGTTTGTTCTAGAAAATCAGTGTTATTGCTCCACCTCCAGAGTAGAGAGACTGGGACAATTTGGGATTAGAAGTAGAAGTGAAGCCTAGAGTGTAAATTCCCATTCGCCAATATTGAATATTCTACCCATATATAATTTTAGATCATTGTTTGTAACTGATTGTGTAACTATTATTCAAATTATACATAAATTTCTATAGCCAATTGTATGATTATGAAAAAGGTTAAATAAAATTATGCAATATAACAAAAAACACCCTGAGATCATATTAAATTAAGTGTCATAAAACTAAACATTAATCAAACATACATATTACTATTTTATTTTTTCAACTTTTCACATGGAAAGGAGGGTTTATTATTTCAAGAAATTCAATTTTGGCACTTGTTTCCCTTAGCTTCTAACCGCAACCTCATAATTTTCAGTTTAGTCAAACAATTTTCATTTCAGATAATATAAATAACATCGCAATCCCTGGACTAATCATTAATCCATTTTTTTATGCTACTTATGCTAATATCATATTTAATTGAAATAAAACAGCATACATCAAATTCAGTGATGAGTTTCCCAGTTTCTTCAACTTCTTCAACGAGCAATTCTAAATTGTCCAATAATTTTGAATATTCACATTTTGTCATTGTCTCTTTACATATAATATTTGACTTCTTAAATAATGAACTCAATCGTGCTAGGAGGTTTTTGTTGCCTTCTATATCTCTGTAAGACTCCTGGAAATTAGGTTTATTATTTATTACAATTATACAATTATTATGTAAACATAAAATAAAATATTAACAGCATAAACAAGTAAAATGATTAAAAAATATAAAATTTCTTACAGGTATTGTTAGAGATGTCAAAAAAGTTGAAGGGGCTAAAGACGATAAATTTAGTTTTATGTTAGTTTTGGGGATCTCAGTTTTGAACATAGCATTCCTAGCAGGCTCATAAAGGACTTTCTAAAAACAAAAGTAAAAAAATAATAAAACATTGATACAATAAATAAATTATGAAAGGCAGGAAATATATAAATAAAATACCTGATATTCTTTAATGTGTTTTAACAAAGTATGATGTGTTTTATCAACTGCTGCTTTGATAGACCAATAATTAATATCATTCCAGCGAGCGATCTTTACAAAATCCTTCAGTTTTTTTTCAATGGGAACTGATAATTCATGAATAGTTTTTGAAACTGTGTTTTTGAAAAGTTTATAAAAATTAAAGAGATTCCACAGAATCCGTGAAAGATTACCTGTTTGAGAAGAAAAAAAAGAATTTTTGAGTACCCTAAATATGAATAAAGCTGATGGAAGACAATATAAAAATAACTTTATGACAGATATACAACTAAGAATAAATCAAAGACAAGTCATAAAAATAAATAAATTCAAAATAGTACAGTGAGTGGCTACTAAGTCTCAGATTTAATTATAAGCAAGGAGTTTTTTCTTAATGAGATGGGTGCATTCAGCATCATTAATGAAAATACATAGCAAATGGAATAAAGGAGTAATGAATCTTGTCTAGAAAACTGAAATAAAGGTTAAGAGTGGAATGTTTAGGACTAATTCCATTAGAACCTCAGCAATTTCAATCAAATATCTTGTCCATGTCTTCATGAGACATTGTACCACAGATTGAATTTACAAGAGCAACAAGCCTTATCTCATTTTTCCTCACACCAATTACTTGAGTGATCAGTCTTCTAATAAACTTTCTCAGCAAGTTATTATGTTTGTTTTTTCATAAACACTCATTTAATTTATTTTTAAAATAAGTGAAAAGAGGTGTTACATGGCGCCAAGTCAAACATAAAAAATTTCCTACTGCAGGCAGGAAGTAAGTCACACATTACCTTGTTTCAGAAGTTTTAAGGGAAGCTAAGGTTGTAAAACTGAGGTAGTAGTTCCTAGCACAATAAAAAGTTTTTCTGAGTTAAGGGCCATGAGTGAGTCTAATTTAATCTAGTTAAGTTCCATTGGAATAAGTTGGCCAATAAGTATTAAAATGATAGATGAAATAACTTACACTGCCTTTGTGAATATGGAAACAAAAATGTATGACAGTGGAACGTGTAAAGGAGATCGAGCCTGACCGAAAATTCTCCCAATGATGAAGTTTCCATAAATCCCTGCAATGACCTTACAACGTTATCAGTCTCTTCCTGTGACTCCATTTCGCTGTTCCTGATGTAGGCTGTGATGATCGAGAATAGATAAAACCACCAATTTTTGGCTTTTTCTTCGCATCTGAAATTTGATTAGAACACATATTATAAAATAATAAATAATAACAAATAAATATTAAAGCATAAAAACAACATAAACAATAAAATAGAATCTTATGCATTCAGTAAGCAACGATTGTGAAGACCACCAAATGACAATAAAAAAAACATAATTACTTAAGATATGTGGAGTGCAGAGCCCCTTTCCATGCAGATAATTCCAATTTCCGCCAAGCTATAATCTGATTAGTCAGTGACACAGAGTGCTGAGCCAATGAAACACCAGCGTGAGCGTTTTCTTCCCAGTAGTGAAGTTTTGTGAGAAGAAGTTCCAGGCCAGTCAGAAATCTAGATAAGGGGCTCGACATGGAGAATCCAGTCACCCTCTGTATTATAGCAGTGATCTAGAAATAAATGTAAAGTAGAGGTCAATGTGAATTTAAAAAAAAAAAAAAAAAAAATGTAAGGTAGTGTGTTCATTGGTGTGAATATTTAATGGTCAATTTTCAGAGTATGTTTGAACGATAAGCCACAAATATTCGAAAATAATTGTTATTCACAATTTTTTTTTCCTTTTCCTTTGATGATCTACACTAATTGAAAAATTATCATAATTTTGTAAATAATTAAATTTCTTACAACATTGACTGTTTTCAGTTTTTTTTTACTATTACCAACATTTTCACAATATCAGCCACCAAATATCAAAATGTTTTTTCATTAGTTTATTGTTTGGTTTGCAGTCTCTGCCTGAAGGCCATGTCATCTCTGGTACAGACATGTACCAAGTAGACATATTTTCTCTATTTGATGCTATTATTTGGATGTTTTTAGTTTTTAAATTTTAAGATAAAATATTATCACCCATTTCTGAAAAGTTTTGCTTTTTGTTCCTGTCCCCATTGATATTCAGCATTGCATACTGCAATTTAAAGACATATTCACATCACAATTGAAACTCAGTGAAAAATATTAATATGAAATGGGACTTACTTGCTGTAAGGTTGGATGATCTGGCCATTCAACAAGAAGTTCGTCGACTCGTTTCTGGATTGCATTCAATAACGGAATGCACTGTTTGCTTTCAGATATGTTTGTGTCTCTGTAAAAGTCGTACTGGTGACTGCTTGACTTTGTTAAGCCAAAGGTATCGGCTGTCTGAAGGTCTGCGGCTAGAAGGTAACTAGTGATACTACTTCTGTCCAAGTGGTTCTCGCAAGATTTATGAAATCTGTCCAGGAGAGTCGAGAATACAGTGAGCCTATCATTGAGAAGGGCAACAAAGTTGTCTTCCCTGACAGACTCCCTAGATAGCCAATGCTTTTGTGCCTGCTCCCTCACAATGAAAGAATGGAGCTGGCAGATTTCTTCAATTTCCTCACTCTTTAACTTAAGAGGGTCTTCTATCTTGGCTGTTGGCGGTGGAGGTTCATAATCGAGTGTATCTGGAGCTTCTATGTCACCAAAATCATCATCCCGAGTTGATGGGAACAGTTTTCTTACTTCTATCGCCTCTTCTTCTTCTTCAGTCAGTTTCATCCTATAAAAAAAAGTAATAAATGATAATAATAAAAAATTGAGGGAAAGGCAAAAAATGTAAGTAAAGCTACATTCAACAACAACAACAAATAATTTTTTTTTTTTTTTCACATTAGACTTAATTTATTTAGGTTTATTATTGTTTTTAGCATCATCAAGCAGAAATTTTCTTGCAGCATTTCACACTGCTTGGTCAAAATAGGGCTGCAATATTAAAAACAGTTTTAATAACTTTGTGGAATTATAGTTTACTAATGCCATAATATAAATCTAACATGACAGATCAATCTATTTACTGAGCCCTTTGATGGCACCCTCAGTATGATATAAAAATGTTTACTATGTAATTAGTAAAAGAATGATTAATTATGATCTTAAATAATATTTTGTGATTTTGATCATAAGTTTAAAATTCATAATCTCTTACAAACCCGCGATACTATACAAACAATGATGAGAGACAAACATAATTTGGTTAAAGAATATTACCTATTTATGTAAATACTATCTTCTTGAGCCTTTTTAACTTTTTCTTGTTCTTGAATCTGATTCCAGCACATAACAACATGTTCCAAAATGAGTAGCAGAGTATTCTTGACCTCATCCAGAGCATGAGTTCTTGTCATGGATTTGATAACTCTAATACAAATTTTGATTAACCTAGGAGAAGAAAACAAAGTGGTAATATTAATAACCGAATTAAAACAAATTACTCTTTTTCAGTAGTATTAATAAAAACAATACCTTATTTTATTATCTTGAGATTTAGAGATATCTTCTGAAGTTTCATTCTTATTAAGAAGGTTTACCAGATCGTTGTCGGAACAATGCTCAATCACCTCTCGAGCTGTTTTTAGATTTGCCATAGGAAAAACAATTAACATTTGTAAGAGATCATTAACAGATCTGTTGCCTTTGTATGCTAACTGGTTCATTTCTTTTTCAGCAGCAGAATAAGTTAATTTCATTCCATACATTAGCTAAAAAAAAAAAAAAAAAACAGAGATTTTAAGAAATAAAGAATTAGCAAAATATTTGTGATACTAAATATAGATATAGATTAGATTGTTGACATGTAGTGATAAAAAAATATGTAAAATTAGATTGAAAATAGCAAATTGAATCCAAGTGTTTAGAACATAGTTTCTTTTCAGGGCTTTGCATTCAATTCAGAAGAGATGGTTTAAACATCTTTCAACAGAAGGTGTAATCAGGAACAACTGTTGGTATCCTGTGCTTATCAAACATACCTAAATATTTAAATTTGTTTCTAGAAAGTAAAAATAAAAAATGCGGTAATTATTACTTTAAACTAGTTAGTAATAGTTTATTTCGACAATAAAAGCAAAATAAAATAAATATATAACTGATTGTACAAACCATCTAAAGGAACAAGGCCATGAGGGGAAAACTCACAGAAATCAATCTAACTAAAGCAAAAGAATGTTTATGGACTTTATTTAAAACACAGGATCACTGCATTTTTTCATCACTCTATCAGTCTACTTTTGAAGAGTGTGCGGTAAGCAGAGATAGCTTAGTACGAAATGGTACCAAAGGAAGATTATATTAAAGAACAAAAGGTAAGAATTATTGGTTAAAATTGAATTCAAATTATTAATAATAAATTTATTGATAAACAAGTGTTAAATACAATGCTTAACCTAGATTAGGACCTAAAACCCAAATTTTAGTACAGTTTATATGAAATACCTGTGATAGGGCCATTAGTATCGGGCTGATGACATCTGGGTATGAGACGTAATACCGGTTGTGAAGCTTTTCTTGGTAATGGTTCATAGACAATAGCCAACTCTTTGTTTCAGCTAAAATATTCTCCTTTTGTTCTTTTGATAAATCACCTTTGTTCAAGTTGATAAGATTCTTTATGCGGCTGTTGAAATTATCATCTGATATCAAAACAGACACCAGATGTGAGACATCCTGAAATAACAGATATATTTATAGAAAAACATATTAAATTCCAGTTCATTTTTGGTTCCTGAACAGGTATACTTGTTTTTTTTATAATGGCAATCTTAATCAACTTTTTGGGATGAGCAATTTTCACAAATAAAGTGACACCAGTGAAGTGTGTTGTATTTCTTATTTTGGCAATGTGTAGAATAAAATAGAATTGAATTAATTAAAAATAATACAATAAAATCAATGGTTCCAGGGAAAAATAAGTGAGTTTAAAAACATATTTTCAGGGCATGGTCTTTTAACATTTTAACATTCCTGCAAATTACGAATTCAATAAAAATTAACTCTTTTTGCAACATTAAGGACCTAATGCACTTAAAATCAACCATACCTATCTATTTCATTGTGACATTAATTACACTTATCCACTTATTCCCTCCCATATCCATAAATCACTTTACCTTAATAATGTCAGCATATAAAGACGCAATAGGCCTCACACTCTGATCCACCTGAAAATTCTCATTGAATCCTTTGAATTTTGAATTTAATTTTTTAATTCTGTCTTCATGTTCAGTTTTCAGAGGCCAACTCAGTGGTGCTCCAATCGTGGTCTTCGTTAGTTCTTCAGCAGATAAAAGATTGTGCAGTTCAGCCACCTAGAAATTCATCAAATGATCAAAATTATATAATGAATATCATCAAAACTAGCAAGAAAAGCATTTTTTCTACTTACTTCTTCGGACATGTATTGCTTTTTCATAGACCTTTTCTTCACTGGATCAATTAATTCTAAAAGTGAAAATAATTTCAGCTTGACATAGCCGAGGTAGGCCCAACTCAGACCACAAGTAAACCATTTCTCAACATTGCTCTTCCCCTCAGTTTTGTCTGAAGAGATCTTGTAAAGTTCTAAGATTCCTGAAGTTATGGCTTTCTCCGGTCTCTTATGGTAGTCCGTGAGGCCACCTCTGGATTTTGTAATTTCTTCCAATTCTAATTTAAGTCGCCCGAACACTCTCTGCAAGTCTTCTTCAGCACCCTCAACTAGTTCTGCATCTTTGATTTTTGAACTGACGACTTTAGTCAGATTTTTAACAAATGCAGTAAAATCGGATCCAACACACAAAAGTTCATTTTCACTAAAGAAAGAAAATTAATTATAATCATTTAAAATGACAAAAAATACTTTGAAAAGGATCTTTTTGATGTTACGTCTTACCTGCTGTCTAAGCTGGGGGAAAATATCCCAGGCAGATTTCGCCACATCAGTAGTTTAATCAAATGAAACAGCCTCTTTGTGTTTTTATGTGCTTTTAAAGAGAATGCTGGAGTATCCTCCTTCTTTGAGCTGCTTGAAAATATCTTGCTCAGGAACAAGGAATACAGAGGCATATGCATTGAGTAAACAGCCTAAAAATGGAAAAAAAACAACATAATATAAACGAAATCTTTATTTTTCAAGTCGACTGGAAGCAGGAGTTCAATGATCATTTTTTAAAAACACAATTTTACAAAAATCGACTAGACTAAATCTGGTTTTAAACTTTGGTCTTTAAAATGCTTTTATTTCATTAATTCTCTGAAAATACAGCCAGCTTTAAGCTTAAAAAATATCACAATTTTTCACATTTTAACAACACCCACTAAAGAGAATATATAATGACCATGGCTTTTGAAATGGATGGCCTGGTTAGTTGGACATCTGAACACCAATCAGATGATTTGAATACCATCCCTGTTTTTATTTTTGAACTAATGATTCCTAAAATACTTCACTTATTTTGAGAAATAATAGATGGAATTAGGGTATTTTGTCATTTCTATAAAATTTTGAAAAATGAAAGTAATAAGTTTTGATACAAATATTCCTTACAAATACATTTGTCCTATTTAATCCCAATAAACAAAATTTGCCATCAATAAAAGTTTAACTGATATATGTGCATACCTTTTTTTCTAAAAGAATCTTATCTTGACTGAGTGAAGAAGTTTCATCCCAATTCAACCAAGTGTATGGAGAGGTAAGAGCAATAGATCTATTCAAATGGTCGAACAGGAAGTAGTTCAGTTCTACATCTTCTCTTTTTGCAGGGACTTCGCTTTGGATGGATATGTTGCGTATAATCGCCGCAGCAACGGGAGGCACTGAGTCAACCAGGTGGTACCAACTGCTGGCAGAGTCTATGATGCACGAGTCCCTGTGGCAGCTATTAGGGGAAGTCAGAAAGATCTTCCTCATAGCGCTGTTAAGTTGTAGGCAAACCAGCTCTAGGAGGGGCCAAAGCTTGATGGTATCCATCTCTTTTATACTACCTGTTACCTGGTCAGTACAGTCCATCGAAGTTTCTATTTCTTTGATCGCAGCAGGCACTGAAAATTTAAAGGCAAAAATAGGAATTAATATTGTCCTCACCATTTTATATGCATTTTCGGTACGAATTGTATTTTTTGAGATATATGTAAACAAAAATGACTTAGAAAGTGAAAGACAATATCAAAAGATTATTAATTATGCAAAACATGAGAAATTACTGACTTTATGCAATTAACACACATATAATAATAATAGTGCTACATACTTGAGGATATATCTTTGTTGTCATGAATGGTAAGAGCTGCATGGATAAGTTTTTGTCTAGTTTCTTGGCCTTTAGAACTACTCAAAAAGTTAGTTTTTTCTACAACATTGCTCTTTGCCGCATTCCATAGTCCAATTTTCAGGTCAAAACTATAACAAATATGTTTAAAAACTGGAATATTAGTTTAAATACTAAAAAACTGACTAATAGATAACTGATATAAAAAGTAAGGTTACTATGAATATGTCCATCACAATATGTCTAAATAAGGTGTCATAATCAGAAATGGGTCACATTTAAACCGTTCAAGAAACCAAAAGGTTGGGTAGCTTAGGATAAAATATCATACGATTAATAACAATTTATCAAAGTAAACAATTTTTTTAAATACCTATTGATCACTTTGGCGTAGTCACATTGATTCGGGTAGGATTTTGGATGTGGTAGCAGCATAGACTTCTTGTATTTTCTTGCTACAGGTAAGAGGGCTGTATGAGCAAAATTCAAGCTGTCATCTATCTCCTGAGTCAGTGCGGATAATGAAATGCCGTTTCTTCTAGCTCTATAAACAGAAACATAATTTTAAAACACCCAATCCTATTTTATTAGGCATGTGGCCTAATAATCATCATCGTGTGATTGATGATTAATTTACAATAAGTTGCCAAAGGTATAATAATGGTTCAAATACAAGCACTAAATCAATAATATTAAATATTTCTGTTTTAAACCAGTGATTTTTAAAAAATGAACCACAATTATAAATCGAAAGCCTAGGGAAATTTACAACCAATACTTTATTCTTGACATACAAACTAGCTAGCTCAACTTTTCTCGTGTCCACTTCATTAATCTCACTTGTAAGTAACAAAATCTAATACCAAAAAATTAATAGTGGAAGATCACCGGTTCTTCTATGCACAAACAACAAAATGAACTTGACCAGACAAATAATACAAAAAAATAAACAAGATTATACTTGAATATTTCTCATATAATTTAATGATACATTTTAACCCTAATTATTGAGATTACTCAATAAATTAAATGATAAATGATTGTTTGTTTTAAATTATGTATGGCCAGGCAATAAAGAAAACAAAAAAAATATTTTTTTTTTCCCCCATAAAATGTGTATGAATGTTCATTGATAAGACATAAGAACTTACACTTCCTCCTCCTCAAATTTGCCCATTAATCTTATTATAATAGGCAAAGTGTGTTTCTTCAACCAGTTGTAGTGAAGTTCCAAGACGGAGATGGTATCCTCATTGACGATCGGCATTAGAGGGTCCCTCTCGTTGGCCAGGAACAGCCTTCTGCAAGCGGCATTGGCCAGCTTGAACCTCCAAGCAAAGTTGTAGATGAGCTGTGCGCACACGCTATCCGGAAGTACTACCTCATTCGAACTAAGCCCCGTCTGGATGACTTCATCAACAAGCACTAATAAGGTGTACAAATTTTTTACCAGTGGTGCCTGAAAGGGCCAGTCGTCAATTTGTCCTGAAAAATTAATGAACTTGATAGGAACAAAGTAACAATCAGGAAGCCACATTGACATGCAATGCATACACAGTGCAATCTCGATAATCCTACATAATAATATGGGCAAACCTTACAGCCATAATGATGAAGTATATTGTTATAATAATTTATGATTATTTTTTGTCCGAAATAGGTGCCATTCCAATTATTACATATTAATATGGATCCCAAGTTAAGAACAATTAGTGTTTATATTCCAATTCTCTGGAGAGAAGGTTCAAGCATCTCAGTCAAGTTAGTCAACAGAATGCCTGTTGCCAATGCCAATCATCAGAAGCCTTAGCGAATAGCCCTACTATTCAAGAGTTAATATAGGGTGTCCCAGAATTAACGCAAGATTTGATTTAAATAGAAAACACAGTTTTTAGTATTTTTGTTGTTATTTTTTTATTGAATTATAAAGTAAATAGGATAGAGTTATTTATGGAACAACACATCGGCCAAACGGCCTCCACAACTTTGCTGGCACATACGCACTCTTTTGTCGTAATTTTCCATGACCATTTGGCATAAATGTGGTTGAATTTCGTTGATGCAGTGTTGAATTTCCTCTTTTAATGCACGGGTGGATGTGGGCTTTTTTACATACACTTTTGACTTCAAATAACCCCATAAAAAGAAATCTAAAGGTGTTAAATCACACAATCTAGGGGACCAATTCTGGTCACCGAAATGAGAGAGTACACGACCTGGAAATGTCTCATGCAGTATTTGAATTGTTTCATGGGCTGTATGGCATGTGGCACCATCTTGTTGAAACCACACATTGGCCACATCAATATCATCCAATTTCGCCACAAAGAACTGTGTTTACTACGCCACATTGATGTTCTTGGATTTTCAACAACACTCACGTACTTCTTCGATATTGACATTTGAACGGCTTGTTTTTGGATGACCAGTGTGTTAAGTGTCTGTAACTGATCCAGTCTCCCAAAATTTTTCTCAATCTCTTCACAGTTGATGAAGTCAAAACACTATTCCGACCATATTTTGTATGAAATTTTCGAACTACGGCCGCCAAACTTTCATTATTTTTGGTATAATGTTCAACAATAAAGACACATCGTTCTATCGTGTAACTCTCCATTTTTACTAACCCTAAACTGTCAGCTGTCAAATTGTTTTTTTTTTAGGGTTGCCAGAACATTACTGTACAAATGGCGGCAAATTCAAATCTTGTGTTAACTTGTGTTAATCTGGAACACCCTTTATTTGTGACTATACAGGATAAAAAGATAACATAAATACCATGAAAATAATTATTTTCTATTAATAAGAACAGTGAATTCGGATAATAAAGGAATATAAACATTTTATAATAATGTCTTCTATTGAGATCACACTTGGAAAAACACAAAATTGTGAGTTGGATGGTTGGACATAAGCACATATAATTCTGATAACAACAGTGGGGAGTTGTTTTTTTCATAAAATTTTATTTAATAAGCATAAATGATGTGTAGTCATTTTTACCCAAAGTAACAAGAGCTCAAACAAAATTTTGTTGTAAGCTTATATTGTTTTAAAGTTGATGAATGTACTATTTTTATTTTAAAAATTAGTTAAACATTTTGAGTTCGAATCAATTGATTTTTATTATTTGAAACTAGTGAATGTACTTTTTTTTTTAATTTTGTGAAACACACCAAGTCAAATGAGGTCTCACCCTTGTCCATTCTTACACAATGTTTATTTCCTTTGTTTCTAGAACATTCTGTGATTATAATGACACACTACATCTAAAACACCCTTTCTCTAGGAAGAACAATGTGGATAAATATCACAATTTAAGCGTATCAATACTACAGCTAATGTGCATACATACTCCTGTTGAACCATGGAAAATTACCTATTCCTTTTTTTTTTTGGAACAATCAGGAAGTCTTTATATCTTCAAAGACATTAAAAAACAAAAATGATTATTATTGAAACATTATTTTTGAATACCCCAAAAACATGCTGACTTATTTATGTTTTCATTTATTTATTTTGTATATTTCTTAATTGTTATTTTATTGTATTGTGTACTATGTTTAAGACCCCTATTAAATTACATATAGAAAAAATACAGTCACATTTACAAGCGACAGTGTTCGATTCCCAATCCTGCCAGTATATTTTTTCTTTGGCTAATAATTATTTATAATAGTGGGATCTATACTATAAGTAAATTGACAATATTAATTGTATAAGTAAGCTTAAAGTTACAACAGAAAATGATTATTAATAACAATAGTACAGCTTACCTTTTTTGCAAGCTGCTGAGTATTCCAAAGCTGACATATGTCTCCAATCATTATTTGAAGGATTCATTTCAACCTTGGTGCTCTCACACATGAATGAATAATAGATAAGAGTGATCATTTTGTTCTCAAACGTCCACGATTCTGCTAATGGGACAATAGTGGTGACATGTCTCATGTCCCAAGGGACATCTTTCTCATACTGATTGAACCTAAGGATGCACTTAGACACAATCATGGTGTTTACCAATATCTTCTGATATACTTCATTGTCTCGAAGTCTTGGTTGCAAACGTTTCATTTGTTCCACAGTCAATTCTAGCCATGACGCTCTTGACTCAACGTCGAATTGAGTAGCACAACTGAAAAAACTGGTTACAAGATATGGTAAGAGATCCAAAATCTTACAGTCTAAGGAGACATGTTCAGACAACTGATGGGAGAATCGCTCCCCAATCACATCCCTGACAGTGATGGGCTTTGGCCAGTTGGTAGCGTTGCACATCTGCTCAAAGTTCTTCAGAATGGCAAATAGTAAAGATCCGTGTTGCTTTGCTATGGCAAACAAGGAGTTCTCTTGGAGATAAAATGTAGATGGTGTTTTGTACTCTGGCCAGAAACAATCAACTGACGTAAATGATTTTTCCATTAATTCTTTTTTCTGTTCTATGAGTAAAGTTTTCAAAATATTTTCCAACATTTCCTTTTGGAATGATGACAGGTGCCTTGATTTGACATAGATATCCAGAAATGCTTCTTCTAATGATTTGAAAAATGGAAATCCCTGTTTTCTATTTTGTTCAGCAGCATAGACTACTTGTAACAAGTGATGCAATCCAGGTTCTTCAGGTCCTAAAAAAATAATAACCAATTAATAATAATGTATAATTATAAAACATTTTCCTTTTAAAACGGGTAATGTTAATATATCATCAAGATTATCAATACTGTACCTATTTCTCGATCAACTACTTTTTGATGTATATCCAATATGATGTCCCTGTGGGTGGATGATTTCACTCCACGCTTGAAAAGCAATGAGTCCAGGTCACAGGGGTGGATATTCTTGACATCTGGCACATCTAAATATATTTCAACACCTCTATTTCGCATGGCTCTGAAAAAACAAAGTAGAATTTAATACATTATACATTGAGGTTTACAAGTATGAATGACTTTAGTGGTTGACAATTATTGGTGAGGGCTAGACATAAATTTTTTTTTGGCTCATTTTAAAATGGATGTGGCCAATTATATTATAGGGTATTTTCTATAATTCCTGTTCTTGCAGTTAAGGTAAAAATTATACGTTGAGTTGAGCTACAAATACATTAACTATCCTTCAACACCACACAACCTCCAACAACACATTTATCGTGCTGCAGGTGACTTAAAAAAAAAAGCAACATAAATTATAAGAAAAGCTAGAAAACATATGGTTTTTGACATTGATCCCAATATACCAGAAACATTTCAGACATATAAAATTCAGCTATATCTCTTTCATCTTTTATCTGATACCATTTTAATATCTTATTTTAGAAGAATTTTTAATGCTTGACTTATAAGGACTGACCTTGATATGTGACCATGCTTGGTGTTGACTGTGAGGAACATGCGGAAGTTAGGATGTGGCTTTATGACATGCTCGGCTTCACCCCTCTCCCCGAGTGCGAGCACTCCGTTCTTTTCAAAAAGGCTGTTCAGTCGGTCCAGCACTGCAGCACTGCAGAGGTTGACATTGTCTAGCAGCAACCACTCACCATTCTCCAAGCACTGTAACCACCATTAATTAAAATAATAATGTTTATATATTATAAATGCTCTTGGCAGAGTGAAAGTAGAGAAGAATACTGAGAAATCTCAATAGTTGTTATGATGGTAAGAAGAAGACGCAGGTAGAAAATTTAGAAAAGACTGTGTTAGAAGATATGACTCACTCAATTTCGAAACCAGTCAAAAATCATCTCAAATCAAACCATAGGCACAAAGTGTTCAGAATTTGTAAAAACTAACTTTTTTTTATAAACCTATTATTGGTTTAAAAGTAAACATTTTTTTTTCTTTTTATATACAAGAATATTGTTTTGTGATAAAATTATTAATTAATGAAATTTGGGCAATTATTTGCAATCGCCACCGAAGAATACCCCTATGATGTCGGATGAATATTACAAAAAATAAATGACACTTGTTAGGAGAAAAAATAAGAAATATAAGTTATTTTACTTTGATAAGGCTACTGTCGACCCACTCGAAGATCCCACCTCCTTGCAGACCTGAACGGGCCACCTTCTCTTTGAGAGCACTCAGTTTTTCAATTGCCTTCTTCCTGCTAGTTTTGTCTGGGAGAGAATGGAGGACTGCGGCAAGCAGTTCTGTCCGCGACCTGAACCTCTCTTCTGCCTCCTCCAATCTGTAACCTGTTGACAGATCCAAAACACTCAAATATTAGGAAAATTGTAAATATTCAGTAGGTTAATGATTATTTTACTTTTCATAAAAACTTAGCATATTTTGTCTATATTACAAACATTTTATTCTGTGAGTCCATTGACTCATCGACATAAGAATACAAATGATTTGAAGATTTTCTAGGGAGATATGTTTGGGTTGTTATTCATGGACTTACGATTTAACATCAGGTATGACAACATGAAGAGGAGGTTCATGCTGATTGTCTAAAACATCTGGTGAACTGGGATTATCTCATTATGGACAATTCGCCAAATGTCTGAAACAGACAACATCAACCACCCCCCTCACACGGATCTAATGCAGACATATGTAGTATGTTGAAATGCTGTCCTTAGGCAGTGCAACTTGATGAAGACCTGAGGACTCTTTTTCATTAGCCTAAGATAATCTCCCAACAAGATTTTCAAACATTTTTAGCTTGTGATCTTAACATATAAAAATGAGTCAAGAGTGATATTTAATGGAAATTAAGAGTTTTGTTGGTAACCTTAATACTATTTATTTTCAGATAGATATTTTTATTAGAAACTTTTATACAAGTTAATAATAATTATTGTTATTATTACATTTACTTTACATAACAGAGTTGATACTGTTTAGTTTTTGTATGTTGATCACATTTTTCTTGGCTGTCATACACTTTGTGTACAAAATTACACAGGCTTTCCTATAAACACGTTGAACAGTTTTAGAATTTCTGAGTGATCGATAATTAAATGACAATTAAGCTTAAATGGAATGATCAGTGGGACAATCATTGGGATTCAAATCGGCCATCTGAAGTGACATTATTCACAATTTAACTACCTTTTGTCATTATAATTCGCTAAAGGTCTAACAAATATTAAATAATCCTATCCATAGAGTTGATAATTCATGAATAACTTAACATCCATGATTTATCGCAATCAAACCTAATAATTGCTCTAAATGGAAGGAAATTAAGATATGTCAAATGTACTGGGCTGAAGCAAAATTATATAGGACTGGTAGGATAAAGTAACATGTCATTGTGTAAAATTTCGTTTTTTGTGTTCTTCTGTGACATTCTGATATGAATTATTATTTTATGAGTTTATATTCACTTTCGGAATTTCTCAAAAATTTCCTCCTTCCTAGCATAATATTTTCTCGGTTCATCACTTTTTCAAACCATCAAAATTCACTTCACCCTTCTTATAAATATATATACAATATTTTACTGTCAAATCCTCAGTCCATTCCCTTTTTTTTTTCTGGAAAACAAGATCTTGTCTCTCTAACCATTAAACTCCTGCCCATACTGCAGCATACGATCGATCGGTCCTTCCTTGCTCACTCTATTACCCTCTGGAATTCTCTACCTCATAATATCCGCCATGCCTCATCCCTATGAACCTAAAAAGCTCTTCTATTCCAATACCATTCAAAGAGATCCTCGTTAGTCTGGGAATGATTCATTCATTCATTATTTTATATCTATTGACTTTTATTCTTGTATTAATAATATTTATTTGATTGTTTTCAATATATAGATAAATTTTGGCTACCATGTCACTTTCTGGTTTTCTTTTTACTAATTTTATTTGTTTTTATTTAATGTCTTACTGTAACGACTTCTGCATATGGTTGCTGTTGTTTTTTTTGCCTCTTATAGGTCGAACCTATGAACTTTATTTACTAAAAACATTTTATTTTCATAATTATTATTATTATCCCTATAGAGATTTACACTTTATTTTACATTGTTATTACCATTTTGTTTTTGTTTTATTTTTTATTATGATTTTATCAAGGACTTAGTCCTGGAGAAATTTTTTTTTTTATATTCTACTCTAAACTGTCAATCCCAGAGAAGAAAGCAGAGCAAAGACAGGAAGAAGATTGTTGGCGCCATCGGTCTGTTTTATGCCTGGCTGTTGGTGATGTTTTTATAGCCAGCCAGAGCAAGTGGGGCCTACAGAAGCCGGATATCGGCAGCAGTTCTCTATGTTATCTCCGTTTTACGTTACGCTTACCCCCCCCCCCATACTTTGGATTATCTATGGTTCGGTGGGTGCCGGGGTCCTGGCACTATCGAGGGGTTTAGTCGCCTCCACCACGTTCCCCTAAATGCAGTAAAATCTCTATAAACCGACACAAGTGGTGACACAGTAGCACTATTATTAACGGAATATCAACTTACAAAATACCTAGGAATTTACGTTTTCTAAAGCACTATCAAATTATGTGCGATTTCGTAAAGTAGATAACGAAGAAAGTGAAAGTGTCACAGCTAATGCGAGGTTAGATTTTCCATTGAATTTTCTTCTTTCTAAGAACAACCTGTTCTTGGTAACAAACAGATCCGAATTCGATAGTTGACGGCGCATCACGAACCCTGAGATTCCACGAACAGGGAAAAAAATATCCCTGTCAATGAACAATCGGAACTGAACCACCCAAAGTTGGTCTTTTGTCGAACCTGTGCTAATTCTGGGAATAGTTGGTAGCACAGACTAAGGCTAAGACGATCATAACTCGTTAAAAAATAAAATACAAGATTCTAACTAAAACCGCTCCGAAATAAAGCATCTTTTCTTTATTCGATTAAAATGCAATCTACCAGGGTCCAGTGGTCATTAATTTCTATTTACTCTGGATCGCTTAAATGACATTCACCATCAGTTACAGGCCCTGCACTAGTAGCAGTTGTATATCCTACAATATAGTACGGTTTTCATTCCACTAAGAAATGCACCGGCTATGAATTCAAAGTGTAACAGAAAAATTAATAAAAAAATTTTTTCTCAAGTTCAGACAAAAATCCATAAATAAAAGTACCTAGCAAACAAACCAAGAACGAAATATAAGCCTTTAATATCGATCCCAAAACATCCAAGAGGCTCTACTTTCAGAAAGTCAAGACGCAATTAATCGTCTTTCCCCTGTCTGTCTGCCTATAACAGCGGTCTTAAAGCAATTCGATCTATCTAAAATGTCTGATTGTGCTGATAACGTGTTGTAACACAGAGTAAGCATGTTACGAATATAGGCGTTTCCACGGAATCAATATGCGCAGAATACGTTTCACTTATTTTATAAGCTGTGTAATTTGAGGTATATTGTGAGGACAGAAAATAAAATGATCACTGTCACATTTGATTCTTTCAACAACAATCATTCTGATCTGAGGACATATCAATTCAAACGTACAAAACGCTCCAACTGAATGGCAACAGACAACTGAAACCCGCTGAAGTTGATCACATCACTGACTCCCTTTACTTAACTAAAAAAAGTTTGGGTAAGAACAGCGTCATACCCTTCGTGTGATGGTTTATTTCTGACATTATCTCTGTCATTAAAAGTATTCTACATTAAAAAATGTTCATCACGTGATAGAAGATAGGGCCTCAATATTACCCGATATTGGAATATTGACGTATCCGTATACTAGTATACGGGGCGAAATTCAAATTCCTAACAAAAGTACAACGATAAGAAATCAGTATACTCGACTATGTAATAATATTTAATGTGGCTATGGTGATCATTTAAACAAAGCCGGATAACTGTAAATCCGATTGACCGGTCGGGACAGTTCGACGTTATTCGTATACATTCGCTGAGAGAATACCCCCGCTATCGACGAATCGTGAACGTTAGCAGCTCTAACCCGGCTTAAGATTTAGTCAAGGGTAATGATTTTACTCCACTCACTGCTCTTACCCGCCAATGGAACGAGCGAAGGTCAACGAAGTTTTTAATTGACATTGGAACAATACCTCACCTTGTTACGAATTGACGAATAAACAAAGACAATAGGACAGAACAATAATTAAAAACGCTTTAATAAAAAAAAGACAAGTGGAAGAGTTCACCCGATAAAAGAAGAAAAAAACAGAACGAAAAAGTAATTTGAGGAAACCCCTAAATTGTAACCATGTTTCATTTAATCCTCTTTAGATATAATTTTCTTCCCATTGTTTTCCCTGGAGAGGGCCCTCAAGGGATTTTACCTTTTCCCCTTGCCTTTTCTTCTTACAGTACTCCCCCCCCCCCAATAACATTAAACGGTTGTTCTGCCAAGGCTTTTCATCAAACTCAAGAGGGCATGAAAAGACATATTGTCTAGTCTGTTTTGTGAAGGAGGAGTAATCTTTTGAAAACTGGTACGGAAAGTAGTCTTTTGCCCACGAGTCTGCTGCAAAGTTACATATATTTTATTAGATATAGAGCTTAGGTGGTATCCTTAAAAATATACTTTACTGTGTGTATCTTCTTTTGAGAGCTTTAGTGGATGTAAAAAATAACACCACGTTGTTCTTGTGTAGGATACATTTTTACCTTCTTTAAATTATAAAAACAATAAAAAAAACATACTGTGATACACCGAAAAGTAGGCCATAAATAAAGGAAATATATTTAAAAAAAAGATCTTAAAGGCGAACTTATAGTTCATAGAGGAGGGTAACAACAACATTCTCGCACGTGCACGGTAACAACTGGTTATAACCTCTGCAATCGTTCGATATGCGCCAGAGCCCGGTACAAAAACACAACTGCTGCTTTCGCTGATGACATCGCGGTGTACAGCAGCAGCATGAGCGCCAAGTTAGCTCTTAGACAGGCTGAAACAGCCTGTAACCAGATTAGTGAGAGATTGGGGAGACTTAATATCTCTGTAAACGTGGGTAAGACTGACTGACTGACTATAATTTCTCATTCCAAAAGGGAAAAAATCCGCTGCCTATCACTTACATTGTAGGAACGCAGCAAAACTCTCCAGCAAACAACCTAGTATACCTGTACGTTAAAATGGACCGACACCATCGTTTTAGTAACCATTTTGCGAGGAAGTTAAAGCAGACACGCACGAAGTCTTACCGGCTTACACATTTATTGACTTCCCCCAATCTATCACTGCACCTCAAGCTCATGATATATAAGAGTGTACTCAGGCCTGCTCTGCTGTATGGTGCTATTTCGTCATCTGACGGAAACGGCAGTGCGGCGACTCCAACAATTTCAAAATGGCATACTAATGAAGTGGTCAGACATACTACATTCCATCAGAAGAGAAACAGTGAACTTCACGAGGTCTTTGAGCTGCCTACGGTGGATGAATTCATTTACCGTAGACATATTAAATTCTTCTACTCGTTGCAATACTTGACAAACCCAGTATTTAGCACAATAGGCCCCGCTCCGTTCCCCTATCGATGACAGAACGCAGTCGAGGCAGGAAGGCTTTAGTCTTTAAGCTTTAGTTTTTAAGTTTTAGTATGTAAGTTTTCCCATTTAGTAAACCGAAGGTGAGCCCTATCACCTTGTCCCATCTATTTGAGTATGTAATTTTATCTTCAAAACGATTGTTTTGTATTTTCTACCCTCTTTACAATGCATATGTTATGCAGAGAAAGGAGCCATTAATCACCAATTTGTTCATTGCTATTGTTCATAATTTGTTTTAAAAATGTTTAAAGGAACGGGTTGAGAAAGAAAAACAAATATGCGCCATTCACTCAGTGATTATTAAGTATCCATATATCGTGTATGATATGATCGGTTATTAAGCAGCCCTATTCTAAGAACTTGCGCAGCACTAATAAAGGATAAAATTTAAAAAAACATCAATAGTTCAACATATCAAAATAAATAACAAAGGAAAGCACTAACATCCCTCCCTCCCCATTCCTTTTTTACCGTTCGCCTTTGTACTTTTTAAAGTGGAAAGTGTAACTAATTTCATGATCGCGCCGTTGGGTTGCCTTCTGTAGACAGAAAGACCCCAATTTATCTGCGACAACACAGGATCGCCCACACGCTTTTCTCGCCACATCTACTAGCCCTCTCTCTGTAGGCCATCATTCACTCGGCAGAAAAGATATGGGTTCATAATACACTTTTTCTCTGGATAGAGATTTGAGTTTATTAAAACGTCCTTCAAATCCCAGTCTTTTTTTCTAGAGGCTAAAAAAAAATGGATCTGACAAACAAACTGTCTTAGTGGCTAATTTCATGAAAACACACCTGTTGTAAATGGTACTCTAAACAACAAAGAGTGCAGAAGAGCAAAATATAGGCTTCTTCATCATGGAAGCAAGGAACAGTTCTACTTCAGCATCATAGCGACTCTGCCTTTGCTCTTCATTTCTTTACCCCATCCTATCTACCCTGACATCATAATCCTGGCTACACTCCAACATACTACCCTGCCCCAGGAGAGCACCAGGTTAGAAGTATAATGACCTTCAGCACATTGCCAATCAGTCTGGAGTATCGCCGCCGATTCAGAGTCACCTAAGAAACTTCAGGTAGGCCGGAATCGATGGATGATCTGTGTTTGCTACTCCGCGGACATGGCTCTGAGGAGTTAGAATTGAGATAACGAAGATAGAATGAAGACATTTTTTTTTCCTTATATTCTATTAATAATATGTATAATCATGGAGTTTGCTGTATTTCAGTTGGTGAACAGCAAAGATAAAATTAAAATCCATGATTGGGATAGAAACTTTTTTTTCATAGTTTGATAAAAGTACTTTCGAGACACCTTATTTCCAGGAAGGTTCCAGAAATAGCACAAATTTTTCATGAAACTTCCCATCTCCCTTACAATGAATTCATGTACTCTAACGCTTTTCCACAAAGGGCAACAAAGTTGTCAGTAATATTAATTTACAGAGCCTCTTCATAACTTTTTGTCAGTATCAATACTCTATGTAAATACCATTATCGGACAAAGGGAATAGACGGGGTCAGATATTGGCAGGAATATAATTGTTATTTCTGCGTCAGCCGCGGGCGACCAATTACATCAAATTGTACCAAAGGGTGAGTATGATTCGATTGTCCACCGCCCTTAGTAAATTTACCTATATATATATATATATATATTTACCAACCAAACTTGATGTATCTATGTTCTGTGAGTCAGGAGTTACCGAGTGTGGAGGAGTGTTTTTGATTAGCTTGGACCGGAACCGCTTGAATTGGATTCTCACCTGAACGTGGAAGTTATCAATAAATTCAAAATGAGAATCCAAAGTAATCAATTCTAATTATACATTTAATAAACAATTTCCAGTGACCCAGGAAGTTTAATATGGCGTTTCATGGATTTAATAATTTGAAACAATAACATCCTCTGATATTTTGCCAATATCCCCTTACTTTAAACCCCTTAATAGCATTCTTATCATTTTCTGCCCCACCGTTAAAAAACAAGAGGTAACCATTGACTACATCTCTCCTGGAACCAAAATATATCCCAAATTTCCCGACGGGCAATGGGTATTCTGAAACTATTCCATCCTCATCTATTCCCCCTCCTTCTGTAGACAATTTTCCTTGGTTCATACATTTTACGAACGATCAATTCTCATCACCCTCGTAGTTACGTAATAGTCCTAAAACGTTTCGAGGAGAGAACACAAACGAAATGAGACGCTCCCAGATAGAAAAAGAAAAAAGCTCCATCTGCTAAGATGCTAGGACAATAAAGCAGAAATAAACCAACTTGCCGAATTTAAGATAAGGTCTGAGAATTTATCTTAGTGCCCCATTGACTGGCGAGAAGAGGGAATTGCCGGGGCGGTACATCTAGTTAAGTGTCAACTCCCGCCTGCTGTAGAGAGAGCTTCCTTACTTTCTATCTGACAGCCCTTAGCTACCTTCCACTTTCTTAACTGACAGTCCTTCTCAGGCACAATATTATATCTCAATAATACATGAGAATAGAAACTTGTCAGCTCAATTATTTAAATGGGCTAGAAGGTTTTTTTTTTTTTTTTAAATAAATTTCCCTGCCTTTCTCAAAATATTTATCGATATTGTTCTCCAAGAATTGTCTCACCAATCTCTACATCCTTGCGGACGATCTAGTGGCGCTTACTAAAGATGCTAATGTTATGTGTTCTAGATTAATGCTAGAGTTTAACAAATAATGCTTTCTCTAGAGAGCGGAAGGGATAAAGGCAACTAGAATGATGTAATGATGTTGCAGCACAGTAACATTTTACTATCCTTTAAGATCTATATAGCTGTGAGACTTGAACATCTGCATCTAGAGAAAGGGTAAGGCTAGAAAAGACAAGACATGGACGAATAAGAAAAAAGAACTTCTGATTATTCAATTGAATAATTAAAAGAGTTCAATAGATAATAAAGCAGGAACTAATCCATCCTAAATACATAGTTTTTAATTTTTAAGGCACACATCCACAGGGGAATGAAAAGTAAACACCAAGCCTCTGGAAACAAAAAAACATGACGTTTTTGCCAGTCTTAATTGCTTTTTGTAATAACATTTTAAACAAAGAAAATCCAATTCAGATATTGAGAGTATCACAACATCGAAGTCTTCAATTTCGCTCTAGAAAAAAATGTAGGAGTATTTTTTTATTCCCGTATTAATGACACTTACTAATGTACTATGGAGATAGTAATAATTATTTCGCCTTGCAAAGTTTCATGTATTAGTTTGGGTAGGTAAATCAAAACGATTAGGACAGACAAGCACACTATTGAAAACATAAATGTTTCTGGTTTTGAAAATCAACAGTCAACGAAACGGTAAACAATAACAACAAACAGAAACTGAGGACAGTTTATATTAAGTTAGCTACCTTTTTAGGTTTTCGCTTTTATTGGGTTTTTTTTTTTTCGAAATCAGAAACCCCGAAGGTCTGACATATTTTGCATCGTTTCACTACTGAGTCGGAATGGCTATCATACAGCGATACTTCCTCAGGACCTTTTTCTACAAAACCTAGACACTGAATACCCATAATGCACCCCGCATACATAACATTCCTTACTCACATCCTATATCCCCCGCCCCCTGATCTCTTATCCTTATCACTGATCACAGACCCACTTCCTTCCACCGCTCCTTTCTCGCCCGTGCCTACAATATTTGGAACTCTTGATCTCCCCCCATCCAACATTCTCCCCCCTCATGGTTTTGAAATGCCTTTATCAATTTCTTTATACATCTTAATCCGCCTGTTCTAACTATTTAGGAATATTTTCCATTGTCATTATGTTTCTGTCTACACAATTTAAGTTTCTTTGTTTGATTTTGTTTAATCAAAAAAACGAAAAATGTTGCAATACGTTTTTTCAAGAGCTATATATTTCCCTTTTAACTTATCTATTTTTTGTCTAAAACATAAGTATTTGTCATTTTTAATCTATCAGCTACTAGTGGCACTATATTTTATATTGGGGTTTCACGTAAAATTCTCTGTGTAGTTACTGTGAGCGTAGGCCATAAAAACTTTTTACAAATGATGCCGAGGAAACGACAAAGAGTAAACTTCATTTCATAAAGCAATTAATTTTCAGCCATCAAGGCTCAACTGGACTGCGGACATCTGTTGGAGACAGGCACCGTATCGTGTATGGTTAATAATAGGGTTCAGCCTTAGGGGGTGTGACACATAGTCGATCCTCGCTTATGACACTTGGATGAATGGGTCGTGTCCCGTGAACCGTGGATCTGGGTCATTCACGGATATAGTAACAGGTATCGAATGTCATCCTAGGGTTGTTGGCGAGCCCGAAGGGAGAGTATCTAGTTTCATTCAATGATGCAACGACCATATTTTGTTTATCTGTCTTCCTCACTGTATGTGCTACGATAGCCGTCATCAAATCAATCTGAAAGTTCAAGTGTACAATGTTACATGGGCTGTTTTATAAAATACATTTTATGACTTTTCTGAGCATTCGTTTGAGCCTGAGGTAGATAAAATACTACTAAGTCATAAAATATTATTAAAGGGAACTCACACCGTGTGCAATAAGTATCTCACGATTTTTTTTTTTTTTTTCACTTTCTACGTACCTTTTTCCTTTATACGGAAAATAATACAAGCAATAAAAAAATAAATCTTCCTAAAACTTGGCTATATTTCCAAGAATCTGTGTAACACAGACCCTTTAAGTCAACAATTTTGTTCGTGCTCAGGGAATCAAACAAGCATAGCTCCAGATATTACAGATCTGAAGTGTACTACAAGATTCAATAAGAGAATCAGTTCAAAGGCAATGGCTCACACTGAAGTACATTCCACGGAACCCTCAGTAAGCTACATCATTGTAAGATACTACTCCACCCGCTGTTGCCGGCTTTTTTTTATACAGCAGCGGACGGTCGTCAATCAGAGGGGTGCTTGGTGCTGGTTGGATACGATCCAAGAGACCACTGGAACTGCAGCTTATTCATCTCGGCTGTTCCAGTCTCCAGAGAACGCAGCGGTTTTGTAGAGAATGATGAGCTAGCAATGAACACATACATCTATATTTATCTTATAGAGGCTAGAGCAAACGATCAAAAGCAGTAGTAGGGAAATCCCACTGTTACCAATTTATATTGTTATTATATTATATATCAGGTCGAGTCATAAGTAACTTCCGATGGAGCTAAGTAGAATCTATTGTTCGTATCTACCCGCTATGAGTTATCATGTTGTACAAGTTTTTGTTTTCACTATATAGACAAGGCTTCAGTTAGTCTTTTGTCAACTGTTTTGTGAGATACACGTTACGTTAATCTGTTATTTTTAACCTCTGAAATTGGAGACTCAAAAAGTACATATTCGTCATGTAATGCTTTGGGAATTCAAACAAGGCAATAGTGCTAGGGCGACAGCTGAAAGAAATATGCAGTGTATATGGTGAAGGACTAATCACTGATCGGGCAGTTATAAATTGGTTTATAAAATTCCGTTCTGGAGATACGACCTTAAAAGACGAACCGAGGGCGGGACGTCCTTCCGACTTTGACGACAACCTTTTAAAGGCAATATTGGAGCAAAATCCACGTCAATAAACAAGAGGTATAGCAGAAAGGTTGAATACACCACAATAAACTTTTAACCAGCACCTGGAGAAATTAGGGAAAGTCAGCAAGCTAGTAGGGTGGGTACCTCACAATCTCAGTGAACAGAATAAAGAAGATCGCATCACAATCGCCACAAGTCTGCTCTCACGGGTAATGGTAGACTCTCACTACCTTCCTGATTCCATCCGCCTTTTTAGGCATTCCACACCCTATATCCTTCTCATACATCCTTCAAATGGGGGACTCCCCTTAGTGAAAGGCACTCATTAGCCCAAAATAATTTTTCTTTATTTTTCCTACATCCTATTTTTATAAGTTTGAGAGCTAAGGGAAAAAAGAAAAAAAAAAAAACTCACGGGTAAAAAGCTTTTTTTAAACAGGATTGTAACAGGCGATGAAAAATGGGTTACCTATGACAATATAGTCCGCAAAAGACAGTGGATTGGTAAGGATCAACCACCCCTACCAGATCCGAAAGCAAACATCCATGGCAAAAAGATTTTATTGTGTGTATGATGGGATTGTCATGGAATAATTCACCACGAGTTGTTGAAGTCAAATTTAACGATTACTGCGGATAGATACGTTCAGCAGTTGCAAAGAGTGCCAAAGAAACTTCATGAAAAGCGTCCTGCACTCGTCAATCGCAAAAACGTCATTTAATGAGACCAAAATAAATGTCTGATAATAAAACGGAAGTTACTTATGACTCGACCTAAATATATCTCCATCAACAACAGTAAATGCCCTAAAAAGCACTAATTATATATGGTATATAAATTATACCAGCGCAAAAGTGCTTACCGATATTGCCAATCAGGACGATCATCATGCTTCATAAGATCACAGCCCTGATTGACTATATCATTAGCAGTTGATAACGACCCCCTGAGCTGTTGAAAGATTAAGTGCTTATAATAAATTAATGTATTGTGGACAGACACTGTCTCTGATGAATAATAAATAATCCCACAATCAGCGCACGCATCCTGTTATTGACTTCATATTTAATTCAGTGAGTCTAAAGAAGTCTTTGTAGAACAGTCGAAAACATTAGATCTAAGATAATACCAATAACAATGTGTACAGACCTTTTTTTATTTTAATATACTATATTTATAGAAAAAAAATTGTAATCCCCCTAAAAGAAAGTTATTTACGCAAGCAAGTGCTAAGATGTTTCTAAAATTTACAAGTAATTGTTTTCTATGCATTTTGAAATATTTATTTCTCTCACCTTGATATTGGAACTTAAACACAAAATCGAAAGGTTCTAAATCAATCAGAGGTTGAGAAAACGTTTAAAAATTATATTATTGGCAGTTTTCAGAGACTTAATGTGTTGCGCTGAAGCATTAAAAAAAACGTGGCATAGCTCATTGACAGCTGCCAATTCTGGGTATAAATTTGCTTGTGGGCACTTATACAAGCATTAGATTGTAAACCTCAGTTCCATGAAGGAAATGCCATCTTTACTAGGGTTTTCTAAGATTTAATTACATTTATTTAATAAATATTTTTTCAGATGTATTGGGAGCTCATTGCTAAGCACCTTAACTACTACTTAGACTGGACTTAGAGCCTCCACCAAAACTATATAATCGGTAACCAAGGCAGATACAACTTGCCCCGGGTTCCAGGTAAATTGCTTTAATGCAATTCCTCTTTCTTGCATGAATTACGGAGCGACTGCTTCCCCCGCGGGGCTTATTCAGATAGGAAATGCTTAGTACCACTCAGTAAAGCTCGACTTGTGTGTTCAAGTTTATAAAGGATATGAAAAAAAATCAACATGGATTTCTGTCGTGAAAATAATGAAGTAATGGATATCATTATTAATACTGAACAGCCAAGGAAAAAAAAAAAAATAGTGACAGAATCTGGAATGGAACTCGGGATCTTCTCAATATCTATAAGGGGACTCCACCAACTAAGCTACCCTGCACGAATGGATAATATTTCTAATGTGAAGATTCATTTGGCGAAGCTATCCTAATCGGGGCATATTTTTTTTCTTCGCCTGTTAATTATTAATAGTCATAAACAATAGTGGGACCTACGCCAAGGATAAATTGCTAAAATACATCACTTGTGTATCAAATGTTATCGTTATAATTGAATATTCATTGATATTTGCCAAGTTTTCGAATTATGCAAGATATGTTTGGTAATACAAAAATGTATTATAACGATAGACCGAAAATCATAAAAGAAGATTATGGATAATGGGAGGTGAAGTCACCTACAAGAAGACGTGAAGGAACCTCGTTTCAGTAGTAAGACAAAATTTGTTCTGTTAGAATAATAGAGCATTTTGAAAGTTTTTTATACAAATAATAAATTAAAAACGAAAATCCTTTTTCCAAATGCTGAATTCATCAGGTAAAATGAAGTTTAGATATAAGATTTGTAACATCATGACAATCCGCCTCGGGAAAACGTTCCCGATATGGGAAAACGTCCCATAAGCCGGCTTATGGGAGAACTTTAAGCATGTAAGCATGTAGCTTGAAGATGGCAAAGATGAGCCCCAATTACTATGTTTAGTAGACTAAGATAAAATACTTTGATGTAGTCATGACAGGCGTGATTATTCAGATTAAATCGAGGTTAGTAGTCATGGAACCAACATTTTCTTGTTAAAACCGTATCCACCCCTGAAACCTGCTCATTCGCGCTACGCAAAGACCCTCCCCAGCTGTAAGACTGAACACTAAAAAACTAATGAACCACCAAATATATTTTTAATTATCTGATCTCCTCCTTGTCAGTACCACTGACGTGCATCCTCAACAAAGTTCCAGAAAGTTTAAACTGTTTAGAAAAGATTTCATAAAGTGAGAAGCGAACTTTTCTGACGATATCGACCACCCTAATTAACGGTTCACCGGTGACTGGGCTGAAATAAAGTATGTAGCGCTTAGGGTCAAACGGTTAAATCCGTTCACCTTCGTAGCAGTTGTTCAATTATTCACACTTTTTCTGAAGACTATATTTGGCCCTCAATCCCATTTTAGAATAACGGACTGTTTATAAATCTAAACTAGCTCTCTTCATCACGGCCAAATTAATATTCCACTCACTTCTGCGCTCAAACTACTATGTAAAAGGGAGCTACCATAATAAGTAGTAATCTATCCAATTATTATCTTGCGAACTCTTAAGGAATAAAATAATTTAAAAAAATTACTAGAGCCAGAGTAATGACCCACGCAACAACCTCTGGCTAAATTTTTTGGGGGAAATGACGGAGTGCTAGGGGCTTGCTCCACCTCTGTCGCGGGTATTGCAGTACCTCCGGGGACAACCCATATAAATCAAACCATGAATCAACTAATTAATTTAATTGATTCAAACAACCAAGTAAATTACTTTAATGCGTGTGGTATATGGGCCGTTCCCGGAGCTACTGCAACCGTCGTCATTTCCAATACTCAATTTAAATAATCTTCTCGACCGGATGGTCCGGATTGATTTATTTTTTTTTTTAAATTATTAATATATGTGTTTTCAGCTTGACGGAAAAGTCGAGTGGGCCAGCAGCCAGCCTCGAATTATGTTATACATACGTGAGTATCTTCTTTTTTTTTTGTATTACTTTTATTACGCCAACCTCAAAAATTCGGACCCGCCTCCTCCCCTCTTTTTATTTTTTAGATTAATTTTTATTTTATTTTTCTTATTTATTTATTGTTATACCATTTAAACCCCGTAGTTGTCTCTCATATATCCAATAAAAACCATAAATGAGTGGCCGATCACATAACCCATAGGAAGAAGACCTGCAGTTGTGATTTGTAGGAAAGTGGGGTTGAAGATAGTCTGCCAATATAAAAGATAAAATATAATATCCATTTCTGAAGCATACTTGATTCAGCGCTCAATGAAGTTCTGATGTTATGTCCCCTCCATCCTCATCTGATGATGTGATGGTTCTCCGTTCAAATCCCAAGAAAAGTAATTTTATATGATCTCCATAAGTATAAGTGGCACCCTATATATCCTTTCTAAATAGGAACGTGAGGACAACCTTTAACGAAAATGTCAGTACAAGAGAGTGGAGTGCTAGTTGAATGAATCTAATGTAAATAAATGGATTCATTCGTTTACAGTATGTCTCTCCCCCATGGTCGCCTACTAGATGACGTCTACAACATTTTCCCCTGCCCTTCACGGTCATGGAGCTATTATTTTATAATACATTATCAATGTAGAGCTCTCTACTCTACTTATAAGTTGCGGTATCGACTCCGTTACGAAGCATGAATAATAGATTCACTTTAGACGGAACACTATAGAGAGACTGCTTGCACAAGGATTAAACCGGCCTGCTTCTCTACCTTAGGACATAATTGAATATTAAAGACAGCGGTAGCTAGCTAGAGCACTCTAGAATATTCCACGAGCAGGACCCGGGTGCAGGACAAACGTTAATATTATAAGGAGGTAGTAGCATTAAGTGACCTTGGCGCTATAGTAGCTGAGGACTTTTACCTGCTTAAGCGCTTAGCAGCCGGCTAGGAGGGCTTAGCAGACTAAGCTTGTTCCTGCAGGTACATCAGGATATCCCAAGCACATTAGAATCAACAGTCTGTCTGTCTTGTACAGCAAGCAGGAGGATATCTGCAGTCCATGCATAAATCTATTAAACTCCAAATATTAAGAAAATTGAATTTTAGACCAAAACCTTCATTTTTAATGTATAAATAATATTATGCCACTAACTGAAAAAGTTATTAAAGTATCACACACAATTAACGCAACGAAAATGTTGCCATCGACAACTCAATTATTATTGAAATATGTTCTATTTACGACCCCAACACATATATCAGTACAACCATATATAATTTAAAATAGAGGCATAATTTAAAAAGAGGTCACAAACACGTTTTTAACGAGTTAACTCAACGATTTTTTAATTAGAGAGAATTATCGATTACCAAGTGATTGGGTAATGAAAGACACTAATTCTTCGTTATTTTCCATGTCTTCCTTATACCAATCAGTTCTATCTACCTATCTATGAAATATCACAGCTGGAAGTCACGCCTTAACTGCCAAAGGTGACAACAGAAAGGGTGTCTTTGCTTTTAAATTAACTCCCCATGTGCCCATGGGAAACCCCGTTATGGGATATCGATCTCAGTTAGAGAGAAAAAAAGCGTATTCAGTAAACAAAAGAAACGCTGGGAAAAAAAATGACCAAAACTTCTCCCTAATGTTATTATAGCTGAAATATAAATTTAACAAAAATGAACTCTCCAAATTAACTGATAATATATTTTTATCGATTTCCCTATCGATTAGGGCTAACAGTGATTTTTTTGTCATACTTTTTTTTCCCCCTTAGCTCTTAAACTTATAAAAAATAGGATGTGAGAAAAATAAAAGGAAAATTATTTTGGGCTGATGAGTGCCTTTCACTAGGGGGAGTCCCCCATTTGAAGGATGTAGGAGAAGGATATAGGGTGCGGAATGCCTAAAGGAGGCGGGTGGATTCAGGAAGGTAGTGAGAGTACCGAGGGTGTATTGTCATACAAATTGTCTTACATGTATATGTATTATAGAAAAATTTATATCTTTCAAGAATGAGTTATTTGGAAGAATAAATCTAACTTTTAAACAAATATTACCCAACACAGCAATTATGCTTATCAAGTCAAAATAATAAAACTAGAAAATGAAATCACATCGTTTCCAAATTATACTGCACTCATTTATAAGTTGTTTTTGTTTTTATTCAAGCAATTACTGACCGGGCCGAATTCATTTTCATCGTAATGCAATGGTACAGATGTAATTAAGATATGCCGTATAATTAAACTAATTGGTTTATACGAGCGATTCCCGATGAAAAATAAATAAATGAAGTGACAAAATACACTGAATGAAAATGGACGATATCAATCAGAGCATGTTACATAACAAAGGGTCTGGTAATTATCTTTGTTTGAACACGGCCGCTTAGTTTAATTGGTTTTCCGAGTGCATTAGAATTTCGAATGCACTTTCTAAACCAAATCAGGAACCTTACAAATAATTCCACTACATATATGAGTAAAAGTGACTTATAAAGAATTAACACCTGATGTTGCAAATATTTACTAAAAAAAAATATTGGAAGCATGATTATTTTCCACACTTCCTTACTTTGATAAAATATAGGCAACAAAATCAAACTAGTTAAGCACTAAGAGAGTGACATTTTACATTTTCACATAAATCTGGTATGATATTTGTGGTAGTCGTAAAACAGTGGGTAAGTCGAGTTATCTAAAAAATAAGTTCTTTCACAACTCTCTCTTTTGTGGTTTATGTCGTGTAAACTCGGTTAGATCTAGTTCCGTTGCATGAGGAAGAATTTTTCAATATGAAGTTTAAGTTAGCTTAAGTTTGCTCGTTCAATTTCAGTAACTTCATTTGTCCAGTTCTCAAGTCAATGATTTCGACTTTTTCAACACCGCCAAAAATATTAATAAGGCAAAACCAAATAAAATAATTAACAATGAATTGATAGTTAACCATGAATTAAGAATTAAGCAGATGTGTTCGTAAAACTATAGGTTTAGAAGAACGAAATAATGATAATATATTTCAATATAATTATGGCTGACATTTTAAAATACCATGTATAAACCTACCTATATATGTAATGACATGTTATCATGGTTCCTCAAGCCTTAAACCTTCAACATCCTACTATTGTCTCCAGTCCACCTGATGAACCTACTGAAGACATTATGCACAGTATGTCAAAATGCCACCAGAGAATAATAATAATAAATTCGATGAATTTCTATCGTGTTTTGTCCATCGGCGTTATCCTTTAACCAAAAGCATCCACACACAAATTACATAATCCGTTTAAAATATCCAAGGCCACATACCTGTAGTCAATGCTGTGCCACTGCTCACATATTCGTGCCAGAGGCTATAGATTCTGGAAGCACTCTCTTGTCCTCCTGTCGGGTGTAGCAGGATCTTCTCCACTCGGGATTTCACCATTTTTTCTGTCTCCTTCCCAATTTTGTCCAAGTGACGCCAGTAATCGACCTGCAATCAAACCGCAAAAAAATTATTGGAAATGTACTTACACGAGCTGAAAGGGCATTACTAAAACAATCGCTGTATAGCGTTTCTAAATTATAATACATTTGTGATATGAGAAATCTGGTGGATGTAAAATCTACTGAGGTAGGAGGAGGTCCGTTTTAATTTTCAATTTTAACAATTCTTTCTCATTTCTAGTCCTCATTCTACATTGTGGACTCCGTCCAAACCCTCCCTGTAATGGGAAGTTCCTTAAGAGAGCCAGAAATTAAAGCATAATATCAATGGTAAGTACTCATACTTCATGACCGATCTTCCACAGAGACGGCGATTATACCATATTTTTTAAGTACTCGGGTATAAGGTCAATCCAAGAGGTAAAGGGTGTCCCAGAATTAACGCAAGATTTGATTTAAATAGAAAACACAGTTTTTAGTATTTATGTAGTAATTTTTTTATTGAATTATAAAGTAAATAGAATAGGGTTATTTATGGAATAACACATTAGGCAAATGGCCTACACGACTTTGCTGGCACATACGCACTCTTTTGTAGAAATTTTTTTATGACCATTTGGCATAAATCTGGTTGAATTTCGTTGATGCAGCGTTGAATTTCCCCTTTTAATGCACGGGTGGATGTGGGGTTGTTTACATACACATTTGACTTCAAATAACCCCATAAAAAGAAATCGAAAGGTGTTAAATGGGGGCCAATTCTGATGACCGAAACGAGAGAGTACACGACCTGGAAAAGTCTCATGCAGTATTTGAATTGTTTCATGGGCTGTATGGCATGTGGCATCATCTTGTTGAAACCACATGTTGGCCACATCAATATCATCCAATTTCCGCACAAAGAACTGTGTTATCATGTTATGATATCGAGCACCAGTAACAGTCACTGCTTGACCAGCCTCATTTGACACTCTCACGCACAGCTTCGATATTGACATTTGAACGGCTTGTTTTTGGACGACCAGTGTGTTTAGTGTCTCTAACTGATCCAGTCTCCCTAATTTTTTCAATTAATCTCTTCACAGTTGATGAAGTCAAAACACTATTCCGACCATATTTTGTATGAACTTTTCGAACTGCGGCCGCCAAACTTTCATTATTTTTGAAATAATGTTCAACAGTAAAGACACGTTGTTCTATCATGTAAGGCTCCATTTTTACTAACCCTAAACTGTCAGCTGTCAAATTGTTTTTTTTTAGGGTTAGCAGCACTGCACAAATGGCGGCAAATTCAAATCTTGCGTTAATTCTGGGACGCCCTTTACTAGATGAGCTAAAATAGTTTGGCAAATAATAAGAAGGCCAAATGATTCTACAAGGCCCGATCGATAGTAAGATAAGCTCGGGTTAGTACCAGAAAATACATAATGATTCTATAAAAATACTAGTATAAGGAAGAGGAACCTCCATCGGTGCAGTGAAATAGCTAGCAAGACACGTTGGAAAAGATTGGCCGATGATAGTCACCCACCCTTAGCAGCACACAAGGAGGTAGTTCAAGAAGAAGAAAATGCTGGGTAATTAATCTTTTGAAGTTGCCTTTTGTGGAAGCGTTAACAAGTTTAATACTAGCAGGTTTTTTTTCGATTAACTACCACTAATGGTTTTAGGTTCACATTGCATCAACCAGAACATACACGTCCTCTTTTCCTTGCGAAAGTTATGAGCGAGTCAGTAATATGGCAAATAAACTAACAAGATATAAGTACTTTTCTGTTCTATAACCATGCAGGCAGATAGTACCCGTTAGTTGATTCAATCATGTGAACTTACAGATGGGAAAGAAGAAAAAAACATCACCAAGGTGCCTAATAAATAATATAGAAGCCCAGCGAGACAAATAAAAATACAAGTATTGAAAGAAAAAGCAAGGGTTGGACGACGGGCAATGAAATAAGCAACAGCATACTTGTGGCTGCGGATGCCGACATTTACTGACAATAAACCTTATCCCTAGCGAGACATGAAGATACGGATATTTACTTTTGCAGTCAGGAAAACGAGGTTCGGAAAATACACCCGTTGTAAGGTATATTTTATGCAGTAGTTTTAGTTTATTGTTTTTCTAAAAACCTCGGCATATACGGTACGCTAATTTTCACTTTTTGTATCATGAACTGATGATTCAAGGATTATTAACTTATAATATGTTATAAATACTATTTTTACCCACGGCAATTTTTTTCTCCATCTACACAGGTGGTCTCAAAAGTTTCCGACCTCAACATGAAGATGATAATAAAATAAATAAAAGCTAGTGAAATAAAAGCTTTGTTAGGTCGGAAACTTTTCAGACCGCCCTCGTATATATAATTATTGTGATTTTTTTTTATAATATATTTAAAATACTTTTTTTGTTGCGCCTTTTCTTTGTCCTTAATCATGAGGAAAAAACCAGAGCAATAATAGCTTTTGCTCATAAATCATAAATAGCTTTTGATCCAGATGAAAGAATCCTTTAAATGCAATCCAAACGGGCTCTACTTTTTTGGGGTATTTTAACTAAAAACTAATGACAATATAATGAGTTGTTTTGTAATATATCCTTAGAATTTCAAATCTATTTAGAGTAGTACTAAAAAATACCGAAATGAAAGTACAGTCTCTCCATTACGGGTCCCAATGTTAATTGGGGTAAGGTTATTGTAAAATTAAAAAAATTGATTACATCATTGTTTTTTTCCCAAATATCCTCCAAAAAAATATTCCTCGCCTTAGAGCAGAGTAAAGTCCACAACACCTAATCAATTTTCACTACCAACGCTATTTCTTCGAACTTCTAGAAAAAACTCATTATCTAGGGCCTTAATAGGTTTGCTCAGTGTTAGCTTTATCAGGCTGGTAATCAATATGTGATCTGACGTTCATTCAGATTCTGATGCGAAAAAATTTAATGCAATAAATACTTTAAACTTAATTTAAAGCGGAACTTCAAGTTAAAGTTTCATAATATGTTAAAATGCAAGAATTGTTGTTTACGCTTTAAAAATTTAATAGAGTTAAAATATTCCAGGAAATTGTCTTGGAAGTTGTTATTATGCTTTGTTATTATCCCCTCCACAATTTATTTATTAACGGGCGGCCCTTCATATAACTTTTTTTAAATTTATTACGGGCTAGCAGGAATTCATAAATTAATATCAGAATAGTCTTGAATGTTCATTCAAGGCATTTCCTTCCCTTCCTTAAAATGCCCTTATAATCTCATGACAATTGACTCGTAGCCGTTCTAGTTTAACAAACAGATAAATGGTATTATATATTTTCTAGTGATAGTTTTTTACCTATCATTACGTCTGTGTTGGGGTCTACACGTCAGTTTCTCCAAAAATAATTAAATGATTATTAATAATTAACAGGCAAAAAAGATCGCTCGATCCCGAGACCTTCCCAATGTCTGGGGTTCACAACTGCCACCCTGCCAACTGCCACAAGTGATGAGTAACGTTAATTACTAATTAAAGCGGGACCATGGCCACATTAAACATTTCTGATTTAAAAACGACGTATCAAAGTTTTTTTTTCATATAATGCCTTTACATTATAATGATTTAACATTGGCAAACTAGCTGAAGAAAAATTAACTTAGGGCCACACCGCGTCCTCGCTGTCTACCTCTGGGCCAATAAGGCAAGTACGTACAATGCGAAGTATTTGCGAGAACTTGACCAAAAGACTTGACGATAAGGTCGTCACTCAAGGCAGGATAGCTCAGATGGTAGACCCACCGACTAGATATTGGGGAGGTCTAGATAAAAGTCTCGGCCTTACATAAGCATAAATTATAATAATTACTAATTATCAATAACAATTGTATCAATACCGAAATAAATATTTCTCAATCGGAATCGGATCCAGCAACGATGATTTATCTATTTCTATTTTGTTTCACAAAACATATATTTTTTTAAAATTCGTTTCTGCGTTACCGTTTTTAATATTCCCTCAACCATGGGGAAAATCATAATTTCAAATTTAAATATTTATATCTGTATCTTAAGTGGCTTATCTTTAAAATAAGATAAATAATCCGACTCCTTTCATATTTGGTAAATGGTCCTCCCCTACTTCATATAATTTCTAAACGAAAACATATCACATCATAATGCAAGGTGTTGTTGGATATCCTTACAAAATTTTAAATGAATCATTTATACATCATAACATAATCATTATCATAGAACACACAGGGTGGTAAAACACCATTTTTGTTTTTAAGAACAACCTCTTCGGGGTGGACATTTCATTATAATTCAACATGGTTCATGGCTTCAAAATTTAATGATGATACAATGGATTCTATCTTTTTGCTTTATATTGCTTTCCCAGGGCACATTCCACCGCAACTTCCTGAAGTGTGCAAGTTTTCTAATAACCGCTCCGTGTTCCTTAGCTCACCTCTCCGGTGTTCTGTTCCCTGTCACATACTTCCATTTGTTCAGTTCATTTTCTCATTCCGGGTCGTCGATTCGTCTCGAGATTTCAAGATTAGACTTATCTGGAAACTAGGGGGGGGGGGAAGGCCATTATGTTACACTCATTATTAGCCGTGGAAAAAAGATGATGACATGACTTGAACCCACCCAGACCTCTCAATCTACAGTGCTGCATATACTCAACAATCCCCATTGAACTGAAATAAGATCAAATGGTCTTCAGCGACAATCTTCTAAATATCGCCAGACCAAAGTCTTCAAAACGAAGGTAACGATTATTATTTAAAAATATGAAACGAAGATTCTACGTTATCAAATACTGCTAATGAGTTTTTCTCATATACAGCCGGTTCTAGAAAAATTAAACCTCGATGATTTGAGTTTCGTAATAATTCGAGCACCTCAGCTGGCCACTTTGTAAAATCATAGAAATCCTGTGCAGTTTAAGACACGGTAACACGAAGCTGTTTTCATAACAAGAAAATAGCATTCTACAATCGGAAACGGGACTGATTTTCTGTTCCTTTATAGTCCAAAACTTTGCTCGTAATGTTTGCATCCTCGCAACGCAGTTTTTTCACATTTCACTGTTTCAAATGTATAACGGTCAGAATGAGGTATAAACATGCATACAATATTCATAAAAAACATTGTTCTACAGTTGTTCTTTTTGCAGTTTTTATTCTTTTCATATGCATGTATTATTAAAAATACAAACTCTTATTGTCCAGGATATTAAAAAGAGACATTTACCTGATATTTGCACTATCGGTAGTTAACCATTAATAAAATGTTCATCATGACGTCATAAACAAATATCTGTCCTTTATGTTGCCTGGACAAGCGAAACGTTGATGGTTTAATGATACTGTCCCCCCCATATCCCCTTGTTACCAAATTATTACAGAATTCAATATAGATTCTAAAAATGAATCTATTCACAATAGGTTTGTGTATTTCCTGAAACTTGGCTACATATTATACAATTTCTGATAATCCTACCTAATCATTTGCGCTTGTACAAAGGTACAATGATGTACATTATACATTAATTTATTGAACTTCTAATTCCATCCCCCTTGTTACAAAATATATATATGTTATCTATGCTGTCTCAACATTTCCAAGTTTTTCTTTGGTCCCTTGGGTTTGAAATTATCGCGAGTCAACTGTATTTTTAAAATTGTAAACTCGCCAAATCACTCGGAGACATTTGTTGAAATGAGGTAATCCTCCGCTTTCTGGGTGAGAGAAGACAATGGAGCTCCCACAAAACTCATTTAGGGGTTTACTACCTCGATTGATTTGTATCGTCATTATTGAAAGCTTATTTTTGTTCCATAATTACTCGCAAATCCTGCAATCAGAGGCCTAACTACCAATTAGGTATATTCAATAATAAATATATTCAACAACATCGTGAAAAAGTCTCTACTGGTCTCAGCAGCAATTTGATACTCCCCGCGGTTAAGGACAAAACAAATAAGGTAAATCAAAAAAAATTTCAAAGAACTTCTAACATCCAACAAAGTAAATTGCGCATTTCAAGATTTTTTTTTATGTTATTTTAGTCATTCACAATTTTTTTTTTATTATTGAAAAGGAAATTTTCGGAGAAAGAAATAGTTTAGTAAATAAAAATATTATTTTCATTGCAAAATACGAAAAGTTTTTTTTTATCATGATTTAATATGTTGTTAAAAAACTGACTCCGGTGACAGGAGCTGGGCCAATTTAGACTTCTCGTGTTACATCCTTAATTTAGTTTATACATATATTTCTAGAAAATCATTTTATTTTGAATTGATCTAAACGAAAATTTAAATTAATATATCTTCTAGACATTGTGATGAAATATTTAAGAGATATTTACGATAATTCTACTGACTTTACATCTGTCAGTAGAAAATTTAGCTAATATTTCGGGACTTTCAGAATTCTTAAAATCTTAGTAAAGGTAAAACGGCAATATTTGTCATGGGTATCTTATTACTGGGGTTATAAATAAATTATTCAATTAATTCGACTCGCAAAATGAAAGTTTTAAATTTTTTCAACAAACCTGTAAATTTTGTTTTTTTACGCCTACCCGAAAGCCTAGTGAGGGTACCTCATTAGAAAAATTTCAAAATACATACAGAGAAAAAAAACGGATAATTAAAATAAACACCATTATAAATGGTAAAAGAAAAGTATAACTAAATTAAAAGCTCAATTAAATGCTTAAGTAAACTCAGCTACCGACCTAAAAGTAAAATACATCTATAACAGGAAAAGGAATAACATAAATTAAAATTAGTAGCAATTTGACTATTTGACGTTAATTGCCCCTACAATATATTATTAATTAGTTAGATTACAGTCAAAGCTTAGTTGTTACCATGCTGGCTCCTAACTGTGGTGACCCGGATTTGATTCCAGGCTTCCCTAAATATTTATCTTCGGATGTTGGTTTAGTCGGTGATCAGTCAGCCTAACGAGGACAAATGAGCAGCTATTATAAAAAGGTAACTGATCCTTCTAATAAAACAGAAAATACGGCTGAGATGTAACACGACTAGTGCTAACCAGAGCATCACCTAAAACCTGCAGCCAACCTTCGGTCGGCCGTGATTGGCACAAAATAACGGCATTGCACCATTAGTTTGATTATTTAACTATTAGCACGCAATAATACTGTGATGCGTTAAAAAAATCTTTAGTAGTCTCAGATACATGTATATTCTGATTTTTTTAATGGCCCAATCGAATTAATTTATTATTAATTAGGACTTGGAAGGGGAGATTGACGAGAAAAGTACGTTTCCATATAAAAATGTATATTGGATTTTTTTTACATTGTATTGAATAGGAATAACAAGGAACCGGCAGAAAAGTTCGAATTAAAAACGCTCGAATTATTCGTGTTCAACTGTATTTCTTCTTCTTTTGGGGTTTTGTGAATTATAATTTCCCAGGAATTGTAACTATAATATGCGACTAAGTACAAAAAAAAACAAAAAAAACATTAAAAAACGTTAAACCTTTCTGCCAGAATAATCCTACTTGTGTTGGGTGTCAGGCTTTATTAACGAGCTGGTAACACTAATATCCCGCAGTGGGATGAGAGAGAGGTGATCAGCGCCCGAGCATTTATCATTCCCTGGTCGTTTATTAAAAACTTGTATCTTCCTTAACTGCCCAAGGCTGTTCATATTTATATTAATTGCCACCTGATATAATCCCGGATTATTTATAGCTGAAATAAATTATCAGACCATGAGGAAATATACTGATTCAATTAAAAGAAAACAATGGGAATTCGGCAACAACTCGAAATATTATCAATAAATATGTACCTGATGGAGAAAGCCATAGAACAATGTTCCAAAGAAAGACGAAATGTCTCATCTGTTGAAATGTCACTCAGTTTGAAAATCCGCTGTCCATAAACGTGGTCAACCGAAATGAAAAAACCCACCGAAAATTTATATTTTATGTAAACTTCTGCATGTCATTAAAAACTTTACCAGATATATCGAAATACATTTTAAAACAAAAAACCTACACAATACCTCCTCCAACAGGACATGGCTAGCTGAAAGCAAATCTTCATAAAAATTCAAACTTGATTTCGCCATAAAGCCCATGAATACATGAATGGCAGCGAACTTTACTCTTGAAGGGACCACCCTTCAGCTTTAAAACCATCTGAATTATTTATGATGCGTATGCAGATACGAATGTGTGAATGTCAGGGGATATCGGGATGAAGGAATGGAGTCGGATTTTCATCGAATTATCCCGTGTGTTATTATAACAGAGATAACTCACCAGCAGAGAAACTCACTTTTTTTAATAATAATCTTACAAACAAGCGTGATGCTCAAATGTAATGGGCTGCTAACGGCACAACATTATTATCAATCACTCTTCAAGTATTGCTGCCTGCATCTGGTTTCTAGAGTGAGATGGTTGAACTTTATATCCCGCATAAAATATATTAGACTAGAATCTATAGAAGACAAACATAATAATATTGTGTCGGTAGCGGCTCATAGTATTTGAGCAATCAAACTTGTTTGTTGGTAAAATTCTTATTAAAATAAAATGTTTTTCTCAGCTGGTGAGCTATCGTTAAATTAAATGACCCAACGTTTAAGGGGCGACGGTTTATTTTTTACTTTGACTTCAAAAAACAAAAAATGCAATAAAATACCTTCGCAGGAAAAGCAAGACCTCTTGAAGTCAAGGCCTGCTCGCAGCATCGACCGCCAGATAACTCTATCCCTTAGTGGAGTTCCTCTCAAGAATGCAAAACAGACTTCCACCTCCCCAGCCTAGGCTTAGCTAAACTTATCTTATTTCAAACTTTAAATTCTCAAAATATTTTTTTCTTCTGTCTCAAGAAGAACTCGGTAGGTCGGAGAGTCATAAAAGCTGAAAACAGTTTATATACTATTTCCTAATTATCGAATTATCATTACTACCTTTCATTTTTTGGAGTTTTAATGCTCTTTGTACACATATTATGGACACGAGTGATCACAATAGGGAGAACAAAGCTCCAGGCACTTAATCAACCGGGAGCACAGGCGGCACCCCAGTCCCTATAGTCACCCTATATTAGCCTATAGTTATATAAACAATCAAATGTCGGGATGTCCTAAGTAAGTTTCAGAAAAATTCCATTACAAAAGCTTATTCCAGAAATGTCTACTAAAACCAAATAGGTCACACGAAGTAGACATTTATGGATGCCCTCGGCCGACAATAAGAGAATACCGATTATTAGTGTGTTAGAAAAACCACACGGTTAGACCGGTGTTAGAAAAACCAAAAAATGGAGCGTTACTTTTCTCACAAAATTATACCCTTCAACCTGAATTCATTACGACTAGAGTACAACATTATACAGAAACTTGCGAACAGAAACAAGAAAATGGAAACATTCCACAACGATTTGTGAATCTTGAAACGGAGCCTCAACATATAAGGGAGGAATCAACATGTCAACAATGCCAATCTGTCATAGTTACAATACATTCACTGATTGTGAGATACTACGTGGGTTATTTCATGCAGCATTGCAAGAATATAGGTCAAATAGGTGATGGCAAAAAATGTGAATAACATACGCCATTTGGTAAATTTTCAAATCACAAAAAAAAATCGCTGCTCTAGCCAAAACAAAGATTTATGAATATTATCCGGGATCGGAACCCCAGATACTCTCCAGTGTGAATTGTTAAAAACAATGGAATTATTGACAATTAGTAATTAATATTATAAATTCGTTAAATACTTGATACTTAGAATGACATTCAATTTATTTCAAAGGCAATCGCTCGTAAATTTATAAATTAAAAAACAGTGCGATATATTTTATTTCTGAAAAAAAAAAAAGTGTTTAATCGGAAACCCCACTATGCGTTTTTCTCAGAATCAGGACTGTCACAAGAACGTGTATGAACACAGATAAGAACAAGAACAGAGTTGTTTTTGTCAGTCTTTAGGTTCCATAAAATCCACTAAAGTATTTAGCCTGAATTTCACATAAAGCAGACGCAAAGCTAATAAATAATATTAGGAGGTACAAGGACACTAGCGCAACGGGTGCTAAAGGGACGGGGAGTGCTCCCTTTGTAGAGGGTGGTCGCTATCTTTTATTGGCAACCTCAGGTAGTCACACCCCCCTCCTATTCAAAGACCCGCACCACGGAATGGGGCCCCATTAGGGGCGTCGTCGTGCTCCTACGGGCTTACGGGATTACATCAATGGCTGGGTGCGAACCGATGCCACCATAATTCTTTAGTTCCGATGAGTAGCTAGGCGTTTCGTGCTGGAACAAATTCATATGGGACGGCTATCTGAAAAAGTCGTTGGCTTCCTAAATTCAAGATGATCCTAGAAAACTTAACTGTTAAATGTCGTCCAAATTGTTTTATATTAATAAACTGTGATATCATAGTTAGCACATTCCTCCGAATGACAATGATGTTTTTGACAAATAACAATACTTTTTCTACCATTAAGGGCTCAATTCACTCAAAATCAATCATACACATTTCCTCAATGGTCAAAAAAAAAAGCTATCAAATGATACTAATCAAGTCTTGAGGTTTCGAATTACCCACGTTTTGCCTGGAGCCATAAACATATTTCCTACTAACCCATAACTAATTCAATTTGTTCATATTATCTATCGTGTGAATAAATTCTCTATGCAGTACATATATTTACTTTCAGGTTCAATATTAGCGTTTGATAAGCAGATGTATCATTAAATTATGGTTTATTTAACATGGCTGATGATATTTTTAAAACATTTTAGTCATGCCAACAAAAGTTTTAAAACACCTAAAAAAGTATTAAAAAAAACACAAAGAGGTTTTAGGATTATTCATAAAACTTTAGATTCCTGGTATTTCTTTTTATTCAAAATCCATAAGCATAAACCAGCGGAACGAAACCACTTGTTACATTGGTAATGAGTGGTATTAAGGAAAAGTACCTTCATTTAATAAATTATGAACACATGTACAGCTTCATTATGTAATTACCGAACTTAAAGTTCCTTAGGCAAAGTTTAAAGTAACTTCCGCGCTCCATAAACTTTCCCCCTATGTCGGTTAGAAAACACAAACGTTAGGTTCTATACACCAAATTATTTCAGCGTGTAATTAATAGCTATTTGCCTTTTAAATGTGTAATATATTATTTATACACAATTCGTTATTTTCCGTGTTCTCATGATTTTGCTTTTACAAATCAAAATAATAGTAAGTTCACCTCTAAACCTCTTCAACATAACCAATTTCTCTAAAATTGTAAATGACGTAACATTACATTACTTTATTGTAAAAATACGATATTATAAATTTTTAATTGAAAACAAAAGTTAGATAGTGAATAGGGTTAAACATTATAGTACATAGTAGTAAATAATCTAACCCGGATGTCGACTTTTTTTCTTTCTCTATAGCTATCTCACAATCATGTGTGATCAAGTTTTTTTTTATAATTTAATACACTTGTAGGCAGTTCATAGTAAACTAATGTAGTAAAATAACAAACAAAAAATTAAATTAATAATAATACTTATTTGGCTTTGAACATAGATACTGCTTTATCTATTTAACGTCAGGAAGAAAAAAAGAAAAAGAGGGTATTTATGACCTTTTAGAAATAATTACGCAAGAATAAAATAAGTCATCTGCCCCGTTTAAAAGAGTATATACAACACGAAGATACTATACACATATACAGCAGACTTCTTGAAAAATGTGTTCCAAAACATCGTAAGACACTGTCCGTAAACTATGGCTCACATAGGAGACATGGCTTAACGAAGCTTGAACGACCAGCACCGTAGTGGACAGAAATAGCGAAGACTGCTGACTGGCAAAGAGATAGCTGACCTGGAATTAACCAAATATTTGCTCATGGGTGAGGTAGGCAACCGTTGCGAGGGGCGGCTGCTCAGCGGGCAGAAACACGGTTCCCAAGGCACCATTTACCATTGGCGCTAGGTGGGGTACAAGATCAAAGGGCCCCCTCTATGGTTAATCTAGAAAACCTTATTGGCCCATTGGAAAAACGGAGAATAAACCGAAAAAAAGAAATTTTCTCTAACTTAAAAATATATTAATTCACCCTAAAAACAATGTTATTTTAATCGGCACCAACCGGAAACCCCACCGTTTCTACAACGAATACATTGATTCTGCGATGAATAAAGAGAAGGGACAACGAACTCTTGTGGTTATCCGCGCTGTATTAAAGAAAAATTTGATATACAATGCAATAATGTACATGGCAATAAATTAATTATAATTTAACTGAGGAAATAGTGAGTAGTTATTTGACTGAAAACATAAATGTAATCAGGAAAATGGATATTTACAATTTTAGTAAATTAATTTAATGTGACTGAAATGCTACATTTTCGAAATGTAAACTAAGACTTAAAGTTTAAAATAATGCCAAATGTAAGTTTAAAATGTAAGTAAGAAAACATGTTTTTCGATGTAAAGAAATTGTTTCTTTTCATTTGGTATTACTTGAACCAAAATTATTCCAGCTCTTTTTTAACAACTCTTATTCCAGCTCTCATTTAACAACTCATTACATTTAAGCTAAAACTGACAAGTTTACCAAAAGTCAAGAGTGGGCGAGGAACGAAACTATTTGTCAACACTAAACTGTTAATAACGAGATTATCACTCACTAAAAAAACAATACCAATCTCATGACCAATCGGGTGAGTAGCCAAAAGATTGAAATATAGTTGTGTTTTAAGTATATTTTTATAATTGTATTACAGCTTGTTGCCAAACATTTTTACTGGTTTTAATGGTTATTTCATAGTTTGTATTTATTTACTACGTAATTATAGTGGAATATGACAATTTCTGGCTAAGTACAGTTCAGAACTGTTAGTGGAACATATTTTATATTTTTCTTAATGACTGTGGCCATTGTTACGTATAATAATAGTAATTAGTTTGTGTAATACACGAAGGTACAAGTTTTTTATCATTTGAATTTTTATTTTATTGTAGAGATAACTGAATATTACAGCTTAGAGCTGTCGAATGCACTTTTTCAATAAAAAAAGAAATTATGAGTTGTGGAAAAAAGTACAATAAAGCTGTTTTATAATAACAATCTCGCTAAGTATATAACCATAAACAACTTGAATGAAGGGAAACCCTCAGGACCGGAGGGTGGCTGTCATTGTACAATGCTGCTACCAGATAGGCAACATATAGGCTTAAATGGCAGATTTGACACTGTGCCGTCAGACAGTCAACCTAATATGACTAATACCCCAGCATGACATATTTAAACGACGTTCATATTCTGTTGGACGAGTTGCCATTTGGACAGGTCCTGGATGTGATTCAGATTTTAAACTTGTGAATAGAATTCAAAGGTAACAATCAAGACGCTTAATTGTTTTTAATATTAATAGAATATTTAATAAGAAATAACTTTATCCAACTATCAGTATCATAAATAGTTTTTCGGTAACCGTCTATTTTAAAAAGTATAATTATCAATTATAATAAAGTTTTATTTTTTGAAGTATACATTATTACACGTTAACAAAAAAATTGGAGAGATGGTTATAGGACAAACCGTATCAGCCACAACAAATTGTCTTTTCAATAGATATAACATTTCAATTCCGCACATATCGTCAAAATAACTAATTTTAAACGGCTGTAACAAATTTAAATGCGTGATTTCTTTTAGCTTCGTCATCGAGTTCAAAATAATTGAACGATAAAATCTTGAATAGCTTTTGAGCTATTTGACTTGATCCGTTTTAAAAGTTGAAATGGACCAGACTGACTTTTTTTAAGCTCTATACATCCAATTAATATATTTGAAATACAAACTATCAGCATATATCGAGGCATTGTGGAGCATCAGATGAATTAAATATTATTTATGCCCGTTTTCGTACGGATGTTTTATTAGTTAATGGTTTACAAAAAAAAACGTTATTCACTCTATTTTTTTCCTTCGTTGATATAGTTTACTTCCCTAGTGTTCCGCCCATATTTTATTCTCCAGAGTTAATTTTATTTTCCCAACGCGTAGACTTCAATTCACAGCAGTATCATTCGACAATTCATAATGTTAAGAGCTCTAAAACAAAGAAACGCTAACAAAAAAAAAAAAAATAAAAAATAATAAAGCCTCGTAAGACGAACGCCTTAAACACACTCGAAGATATATAAAGCGTACTCCCAAAGAGGCGGTAAAACATCTTATTAAAACAGAACCCTGGACACTCCCTCCTTCTCCCAAAGGGCGGGTTAGAGGGTATATTTACTAGAGCTAAGTGGGCATGAGTGAGCTGGTTTATGGCTAAACAGCCAGAGGTCTGCAGGGGCCCTTAGCTCATGAATATAAACGACCTGGTCTCTTAGAACACACTTCAAATATTGGGGAGGGCCTCACCTGTCTCCTCGCTTTCCCCTAAATCCCTACCAAGGGACCTATACCAACAAAATCAGCTTTGTCTTGCCGATCCAATGAAACGATAACCAAAATCGATAAGTTATTAATAATTTCTAGTAAAAAAAATGTATACTGGCAGGTTCAGGTCTTGAACCCGTGAACTCCCCTAAATGATATTCCTAAATCAGATTTCCTAAAATTGGGTTAAATGTCGGTGCTACGCAAGGGCGGTATTTATTTTATTACATGTATAAAAAAAAAGTGAAGCTCCCAACGCAACAAAGGTGAAGCCCTTCAGGAAAACAATTACTTTATGCCGATTCAGTTAAATCGGCACCCTTTCAATTCTCGCACCTGGAAGGAAGACAGTGAAGTCATGATCAGGCAAAGACTGCAACGAGTTGTAACTATTTTGTAAGTACCTCTATGAATGATTCGAAGATGAAAAAAATAATGATTTTAACTTAATTAATTTCTTCGGTCGAACCGAAGCACAATACTTATCGTTTCACCGATCTTCGAGAACAGAGGCATGAATGAAAATTTCATTAAAATCGCTTATTCCCATTTCTAGCGCATATTCTGTTTGAGCTCTGGACAGAAAGTAACTTCTTAAGTTGCAAATACAGAAACAATGATTATCTAATAGAAAAAAATTAGCAACATACAGCTATTAGGGACCCGCATACCCCCCCCCACCACCACCAAACCTTCTGAAGTGGGGCTGGCAATATATTAACTTAGTTGGTACGAATTGGCGCTAACAGCCCCAGAGACAAAAGTAAATGCGGAGTGAGGAGGAAGCACGGGGGAAAAAAACTTTGCGAACTTGATTTAGTCAGGGCAAGATGAGATCCCCGTTAATTGTCCTAGCCAGCACTCGCTTAAATTCTCCCCTCTGCTCTTAATTAAAATACTTAACAGGTTCTTGCCTCGAAAGCACGATAACTTTCAAACAGTATCGAGCCATTTCTTTCTCCCCCTTCCCTCTTGCTATCTCTCTTTCTCTCTCTGAGAAAACTAATTAGGACTCTAGTAGTGGGTAAAGGTCCGCTTTTTTTCATCCAACTTCTCTTTCCCACTCTCTCGCTGCCTCCATTTGTCCTTTTATCTCTGTAAAAGCACCGCCGTCTTGATGTAGAACTTATTTCATTTTCAATTTTCACTTTGGGTGGTACACCCCTTTCTGCTACACTAAAGCTGCCCTTTTAGAGGATATTTTCTAAAAATATACTGCCGTGAACAAAGCATCTTCATGGAGCTCCTCCTAATAGGCACGAGCTAAATTAAAAAACACATGCCCTTAGTGAGTTTAAAAATACTGATGGAAATTAAAGAGGTGAAAAAATTGTGAAAACTTTAATAATTTATTAACGTTACATCAAAGCATTTAAGTACAAAGAGCCCAAAAAAAGTATTAAGTGAAAAATCTTGACCGACGCTTTCATCTACAAACAGAAAACTTAACGAACGTAACTTCTCCATACATAAATGCAATAATAGAAGTAGGAATAGAAGACTCGCAGAACTCCTCCTGAGTTTCTTAAATACTAAATTAAGTGAGTGTTAAAAAAATGCTTCATACAAAAAAGTAAGGCACTTAAAATTAATATATCTAATAACCTAATGATATCGACTAAAACGAAACAAAATTAAATACGTGATTTATACAGTTGACTCGCAAAAATTTATTTTCTTGGATATTTGCGAATTTCATTACTCCTTAACATCATTAACGTTCCATTATTTATTTAGACAAATCAAAGGTTTAAATTGTATGTAGATTTTAAACGAGATTTGTGAGACGTCGACGATTTTTTTGTAAATACTTCCCGTTACCTTAACCTCTACATATAGCACTTATCAGACATAGGTATACACATTTATATAACTCGGAGTTTACTAAGTTCTAAATCATTATTATAATGTATGATTAAGGTCGACTACAATAAAGATAAAGCATACAGATTCAGCCTCTGTTGAGAACGCGGAGCAGAGTTAGTTATTTGACCCTGAAATCCTCGATTCTCCAAAGTTTTCGCCGGCTTCAATGGTTTTGCAAGTTTGAAGACGTCCAGCAGCAGCCCCGACAAAATGCTAATTGTGGAAATAAAGACAGAAAAGGAACAAGGAAAATATTGGGTGCAAACTAAAGTAATGAATAAGTACGAAGACGAGCTGAAATAAAAAGAGAAACCGCTCATTCATAGAAACTGCGACTCACCATCACAGTTGAAAATAACCATCAAAATATTGGCCAGACTTCCAATTAATATTACAGCCTATATGCCAGAAGGAAATTGTTAAACTTAATTTAATTTTAAATATAAATGAAGAAACTGAATAAAAAAACAAATATTAAAGCAAAACAAATACATCTTTATTCAGTAAACTTAATACTAAACTTAATAATACTTCATGAATAAGAAAATAAACAAATTATTATCGATTGTTAATTCACAAATGAGAGAGAGAGAGAGAGAGAGAGAGTCGTTAATCGGTACCTTACGCGTCGGGTTGAGTTTACCATAGCCAGGTAGAAGGCTCGTAATCAGTTCAATCCAGTCAGTTGAGACTTAAAACATCCGTAGATCAGCTACAGTGCAATACTGGAATTAAAGATGAAACACGCCGTCTGGTTGATCTTCATATTATGGCACAAACTTGAGCGCAACTGAATAGCATTGGGCGCTAAGCGAGAAAAAATGAAGACAGTAAATGTTCAATCTCGAGTGTCAAACAAACATGAACGGGACACAAGTCGAGAATCATGAAATTCACAATTTCAATGTGATCGGCGTGATGGTTCACAGACGACTACTGATCCCCGGGGATCAAAACACTTATAAATACGCACCGTTGAACCCTGTTTACAAACATTGCTATCAGTGTCTCTCTCTCTCCCCCCTCTCCCTCTCTCCTGTCTGCATTTAACGAAACATATTGTTAAATACATACTATTACTACTTATCACTACTTATTAATATACAATATGTTATCGAGCATTCCTCGTATTAATAACATTATCTAACTAGGAAATACATAATAAACATAATTAAATGAATCGAATCTCTATGAATGATCGGCTAAATGATAAGTTAAACAGCCTCAGTGAAGTAGGTCCGACATGTCCCGGTCACTCTAATTCATTTCTTGACCGTATGGCGATCATCTTCTAAGTGTTATCTGCGAAATAGATACATAAGGAAATACGGAGGAGCTGCATCGACGACTGACAGAGGGTTATCATCAGGAGTGTGCCCAAATAGCGGCTCAGGACAGTCGGGGATGTTTTGGGTACGTTGGTGATTAAGGATGAGGCTGTGGGTGTAGAGGGTCATAAATTGCAATTATATGAGGATAGAATCAAAATATTGGCCAAGATACAATTCTGTAGGATGTATTAATTTGTTATTCTTGGTTTTCCGAAAACAGTCGAGAGGTAATTGTATAGTATTTATCAATATTAAATATATTTCCTCTCCCTGTATCCGAGACAGTACGGTACTTAGGCTTCCATCTTGACAAAAGACTGACATGGAACCCACACACGAGGCTAAAAAGACAAGAACTAAACAGACGCTTTGAACAACTGGACAGACTACTTCGAAGGACATCCCATCTCTCAATAGAAAATAAACTACTTATTTATTATACAAAGTTATACTTAAGCCAATCTGGACATACGGAACAGAGCTATGGGGGGCAGCAAAAAAGTCGAACATCAAGCGCATCCAATCCTTTCAATCAAAAGTCCTGAGAACAATAGTAAATGCCCCTTATTACGTCAGCAACAAAACCCTTCATAATGATCTCAATATACCCTACATTATTGAACTCATCCCTTCCAAATTCATGAAATTCCATAGTAACCTATCCAAACACCCTAATCCCGTTGTACAGTCATCGCACTGCTCCACTCATCCCTATAATCCTCCCCGGAGACTGAAACGGCAGTGGCCTCGTGACCTACTATAAATGCGCACAGTGGGAGTCCTGGCAATGGCCAGTTTCTCCAATCATGTCCTGAGCGTATGTGGCTCTCGCGCTCTTCGTCAGCCTCACTCGTATTCGTTGGCGTGGCTGGTGGGGGAGCGTAGGGGACTTCCCAAGACTCCGCTTCCTCTTTCGCATGCGAGGGAGGCAACAACCATGTGGACTTGGGGGGCCCCTGGGCTGTTTGTAAATAGTGTATGAATGTGCGAGTGAATGATGGAATTGTAAATATAGTATGAATGAAAACATTTATCTCAATTATTTATTGCTTACTAAGTATTAAGGCAGACTGTAATTTCATCATAATAAAGTTTTTATATATATAATGGTTTTCATTTTTTTGGGTATTAATATTTTGTATCAATTTTCACTGATAGGAATAAAACGTATTTGTCTGTTTCCATTTAGCTCATTATATTATAATGAAGGTCAACCCCTGTCCTAAAAAACATGTATTTATTAAAAGACAGTGAAGTATTTAACCATTACTCGTTATCACACCCTAATTCTGAATTAGCCACAAGACGTGCCTATAAATAGGCCCACAAATCACGAATTATATTCAATTAACTGTACTTACAGTAAATAAATATTTAAATAGCTATCAATAGACAATGCGCAAAACCCTAGGGAGTACATGTTCAAGGAAAGGGCACACCCGCCACATGAAGGGAACCGCTGGAATTATTTATACGCATCCGCATTCATTAGCAGCACTGGAGTTGTACGAAATAGGGATGGAACAAATTATTATACTTGATTGAAGTATTTAAAACGTTCTACGAGTAGCATCTCCGCAAAGTTATAAATTTGGCAAACAGCACGGTCAAATCCTCAGAAATTTAATAGTCAACTCAACTGAATTACTAGAGTTAGTAAAAAATCTGAGAAGGATTGCTAATTCCTACTGTCGGTAAGTGATTAATTATTCTCCCAGCTTATTTAAATTGACTATTACACCCCTGGGTCGCGCTCGGGCAAACACATAACCTTGTGGAGATACAAGACGTTTTTTTCCTTAAATGTATAACTCCGAAACCAGTAGGTACTGAAAGTCCCCATGAACATAAATAAGATCCGGCGATTCCATAGAAGCTTTTCTCGGTTAAGTGAAGCGTGAATTCGGGCCCCGGGGCAGCTGCTGGAGTCTTTACCGTAACAACGCCCCATTGATTCCCCGGAACTTATAACATTGCCTCCTGCAGTTTTCCTTTTGAACGGCCGGTGCTGAAGTCTTAAGGACCTATATTGGCCTTGGGACACATCGCTATTTGTGTTTCCTTACAAGGCACGGATTCTCACGGACACTTCTATTTCAGAAAACAAGGGAGTTCGGAACTCTCCGAAGTTTCAGGCAGCAGAATAATTCAATAAAGGAAAGATATAAAACTGGCCACACCGTATCGCCTTCTGTACCGTAAAAGAGATGTAAAGAATATTTAAAAATATATAGGTCGAATCATAGTTCAAAAGGTCTCACGGCTTTTATAAAGTGGGCCCCTAATCCTTTATTGCTATTAATGGGAACGTGATACTGAGTACATCACCTAGGTTATACTTAGGTAAAATGACGCTTGCCAATTAAAGAAATACATAAAAGAAGATAAAGAAACATTTCTGTTAAATAGTACATGTTCCGTCTCTCCACAATATAGTTTTTACTTACCAATAACGTTTCCGACAGGCCTAAGCGCCCATCTTCAGTTGCCAAATGATGGAGTGAAAAACTTTTGAAACAATTTATACAAAATCAGACTTAAAAATAGATATACTATACTAACTAGCATTGCTTGTATTTAAAACTTATACAATCTCTTCCAAATACCTCATTGTATAAACATTCCAATAAACTCATATTATATTAAGAATTATTACACAGTACATAAAGATCCAGTTTTTAATAAATGATAAAGTAACTAACAACGTGTCATAAAGTATAAACTGTTTTAAATCTTGAGTGCCCAGCCCAGGGCGAAAAACCATTAAGAAGTTTCATTGTAGTTACAGTTGCGCCCGTCCTTACAAGAGGAATTGTAAATTAACAACTTCAAAGCGAGAACAGTTATAAATAATAAATATATGAGAGAGCTGTGAATAATTCAAAAAATTAAATGATAAATAAATAAACTACAAAAAGCAACGGTTATCACTTCATTCATAAACTTGCCGACCTAGAACCCTCCTACGAAATAAAATTCTAAAAAAAACCTTTTGCTTTAGAATAACTGAAGTAAATTAATAAATGGAGTCTTACTTATGATCAGTGTCGATGTCTAAAGTATGTGGGGACGAAAAAAATACATGTTACATGATAGTTCAATTGCGTCGGTGCAAACAGGGTGATTGAATCAACATAATAAACTGAAAAGGGCATCGGTGTCACACATAAAACAGTACATAATCTCGCTTTTTATAACTATAATCATTAAATACACAAAACCTCCTTGTTTAGGCGAAGAAAAGAGATCGTTTAGGCAATTGAATGTTAAAAAAAACAATTTATTGGATATGAATTTATATACCTTCAGAAAACACTAAGTCAAATATGAAAATTACGCGCCTTCATTTCATGGTCTTTGATATACTATGATTTGTTTTTTCTTCTCCCCCCCTTCCTTCCCCGAGGTCGGAATATTACTGACGTCCGGCCAGAAAATAATAATGCCTGGAAATGGCGCCGTAGACAAAGGAAATGACTTCTTAAAAGAAACATCAGAGAAGAGAGGGGGGAAAAGGAAAGCGGTTTTGTATGAGAAATCTCTTTGGATTCATAGGGTAGAAAATAAATCTTTTTTTTTTTTGCTTTAGCTGAGATCCTATTTCTTCGGTCTGTCTACGAAGCACCATGGGCCTTAACCGGAAATCCGGATATGATCTCTTCTGCCAAGCACACAAAAGAGGAAGAACAATACAGACACTGTACTTCAAAGGATAATTTTTGAATAAGAAATGTTTCATGATTATTATTCTTCATTAATATAAATTGATAAGTCCATAATAAGTCACATATTTTGTTTAGATTTACTATCCAGCCCATTATTACATAATAAATCTATTAAAAATTATGGCTACTTGCAAAGTTGCGTACTCATTTGCTTTATTTCAGAAAAATGGTGGAAAATAATACTTTATTGGAATATACAAACTCTCAATACTTTTTTTCTGCATGTGACGATTGTAACAGCCACATTATGAATGGCAACTAAAGAATATTTCCTGCAATTTATGTAATGTGAACAGTCTAGATAGATGAGATTAACAAACCACTTATGTGCCTACAGGTTATGAGGTCGAATACTAGCTTTTAGGGTTTCGTCCCCTTTCACCCCCCAGGTGTTCTCCCAAAAATTGATTTTTGTCTACCTGTCATAAAGATTGTGAGACCCCTGATCGACATATATTTAAACTTTATAAAACATATGTAAGAATTATTAATTAATTATAAGAACAAAATAGTCGATAACTTTGACTAGGGTATCAAATTAGAGGTTAAGTCATTTGAACTGCCATTAAAATCCTGCTCGCAAGTGACCCCGTGACATTTTTAATGATAGTTCCTTTTGAGACAACGATCACGTTAAAAATATAAGTAGCCCCACAAAAAATATTAGAGGGTAATCAATTACCTATTTTGTAATAAAAATAAAAGTCTATCATATTGTGTAGGACGTCAAATTAAATATCCTTTCTTAAGATCTTTTATTGAAAATTTTCATTCACTCTATCTTTTGCATTTTTCATCTTTTGAACTGCCACTTTCTACCGTTTCTTTCTTGCTCACTACATTATTCACTATAATTCTCTCTCTTCTCAAATTAATCATGCTTAATTCTTACGAACATTCAAAACACTCATTTCTTAACACCTCTTCAGCACCTATACAGACAGATACTTGGCAGCATGGGCATTATTTATTTATGATACTTTGTTTCATATTTTTTTATTGGTTTTTTTTAAATATGATTTTTTTAGATAACTTATACGTTTTAACTATTTTTAGTTTATTTGTAACAATGCATATATGACTTTATTTGCAGTGATGCTTATCACAAATAAATGTATTGATACATTTTGCTTTTTTTAATTGAGGCATTCGCATTACTTTATTTTGTTATCCTTCTAGTCATGCATTATTTATTCTTGCTTCGGCAGAATCGAATTAACTTACATGTACCTCATTATAATACATTTTTTGAATTCTATACTATTTTAAATTATAATAACTATACTTTCGATTAGTTTTATACCTTAATATTTCTTTAATGAATCTATAAAAAATAAATTTGCAAAAAAAAAAAAAATGATTAGTCCGTTTAGTCCAGTCACGTATAATGTATATCATTATACTTGTTTATTCATTATATAATTTCTATAAAATAACAAAACCTGTATATAATGTAGTGATGCTACAGGAAATACAAAATAATTTGTAAATAGATTCACCTGAGGATCTATAATTATATATAATTATCTGTAAATTTAAAGGGGCTATGATAGAAAAAAAAAAAAAAAAAAAATCAAAAATCAGAATTAATTTTTCCTCGCTCAAGCTAATCGTTAGGTGGGACAGTCTAATGACAGAGATGCGGGGTTCATTACCTTTCAGGTCATGGCTTACACCTCAGCGCTTCGCCAACAATTTAATTTTCCGGGTTAGGACACAACAGGGTAGCCACCACTGTTGAGGTAGCGAGGGGTGAGAAGGGCAGAGGCCGGAACAAAGTAAGGGCATTCATTAGAACTACATGAAGCCATGACGCGGCAGCAAACGTATACCAGCTTAAACATTCAAATGAATTCTAAAGTTCAACCTCACGTACCTATACAGTTACCTTTTCAATTAACACAATGCCGAAGGTCGCGGGGGAGGGCTTGGGTAATGAACGCGGGGTGGAAATTCTATTCGTGATTTTAGGGCCGGGGGAAGGTATTGTAAATATAGAAATGAAATATGTGACTGCATAAAAATTCTTTTATTTTTTTCTATCGACAAAAAAATAAATAAGTACTTCTTCATATTCCGCAAGCCATCAATGGAAATGTTTTATTCATTACTTAATGATCTCTAAAAACAAATCCTTTAGATGAATATGAATACTTGAATGTTTTAACATAGAACTATACAAGAAAATAGAGGGCGAGTCACAGACCAAAAACAGGCATCTAAAATTTTAAAGTGGTACACTTACGGTGTAAGGCGTATCTCTCAATAAGAACTTCGGGAATTCTCCATATCCCATAGTGTGACCAAGAATCCATGGAAAATAAGACCACCTTGTTGCAGATTATTATATCACTCCCCTACATGATGACAGCCACATTAAACCCAATAAATTAGAAAATATTCAATAAAAAACTGATACAATCGAGCCAAGAATTACAAACACAATGTTTTTATTGAGACGCCTACGTATTCTGGAGTAGAGTTATTAGCATCAAAGCCTTGGTACCAGCAACACCGTTAATGTGATTAACATACATACTATTTGAAAAAGGCAGCATTAAATAACATTCCTTGACGAAACAAGTGTTCATAAATGATTGTGCCTGAAAAATTTAAATAATTTTTGTGCGGAATACTTCATTTTCCAACATTCTATTTTACCGAAGGGCAAAAACATATAAGCATAGAGTTTTCCATCAGGATGAAAAGTGTTTATATAAAAGAAAAGAAATGATGAATGGAGCCATCGAGTACTCTTCAGTGTGTGTAGGAGGTGATTCTCAATTCCTGGGCGAGTCATTCTCAATGACAGCCGTGATCGATGTGTTGCTATCGATATAATTTATCATCGATACATTATTACATGAGGGTAGATACTGTTCAGTAGAAGTATATCAAGATCATGCCGTCAGCTCAGCACAAACTATTTATGGGCAGCTTCTTTCAATTTTTTCGCTCTTACTAATCTAAAAAAGGCATACGCAAAGTAGTAAAGAAAAGGAATTACCCCTTCATATCATAATAGTGCATATGAGAGTACATTTTAAATTTAATCAACAATGTTCGATACTCATTCATTTTGATCATTTCAGACTCCTATGTGCAATCAAAGGCAAAAAAAAAATAATGAATCAGAAATTTTATAGTAAATGTAGTTCCTGGCCTAATAGCAAGGAAATAAATATGAATTATCGTTTATTAAAGTAATACTGGTCCTAGTTGTAAGGGTACACGATGAGGCCAGGAAATAGATAACAAAACTCATAAAAATCAAGTTAACCTATATGAATTTAGACAATAAACAGATCCTCCCTCAAATATACCTGCATTTGATTCTCTGGAAATAAAACGTTACAATAAAAAGAAAAAAAAAACGGAACAGACGAAACACAAAAGAGGTTATTTGCAATTACAATCAGCTGACTAAGGAGACAACCTTAAACGAGGAAGCAATGTTTTCCGGTAAAAAGGGACAAACCGACAATAAAATATCCCAACAGTCGTTCCTACCGCTCAGCGAGGGGAAGTTTCATTAGCATACGCCCTCATTATTATAAATGAAATGGACAAATATTTTCTTTCTTTTTAACTTTTCGGGAAATTGCTACAATTTCATTTTTGAAAACTGGCAGGTTTTTTGTTCCATCAGAATATGGAGCGAACCGAGATACAAATTAGGATTTTAATGTGAAATTATGCTGTCTCTAGTCATCATAAAATAATTAGCATTACCATACAAAACATATAGATCTAATTTTAGCCGATCCCATTACAGGGCAATCAAGGCGTAAGCCAATATAATATATATAATTTAGATAATTAAAGGCTCACTACAACCTTTGATTGAAGTTGTTCCTGCGACGCAGTGAACTGCTCCCCAAATCCAGTTTTGTGTAGATGTGGAGTCGCCACTTAAATATACTCGAGAAACGAGCGGATTCCCTGTTTCTAGGGTTTTGTAGGGTTCCATTTCGTCCAATCTCTAACTCAAGGAATAAAATTTTACCTAAGTACCAAAACTTGAGGCATTTCTGCTCTGATTTATTTGCTGTCACTAAGGCCATCATTTATCCACCTTAAAAAATTCTCGACCTTAGACAGGAATTAAATCCACTGAATAAATAATTCGGTAAACGCGATGCAGTAACATAATTGTCCACCCTGGGGCCATCTGGAAATAAGATCTACAACTTTAAAATGCAAATCGAAACCTCAACCCATAGACTAAAGATTGAGAGTTATCATCGATGTACCGGCCATGACTATTACCCATTCAACCGATAACTTGGCTGATCAGAACAGGGCAGACTTGGCTGCAACGGAACTTCTGAACTAGTGTCCCTAGTCCTCTCTAACTGCACTGACGTCGATGAGCAGATTTGAAAGTTAGTCAGTTAGTTCAGTAAATGGCATATGGTGTACCAACCACATAGCATGGTCCATTCTCAATACAAACTAAATTTAATCTGTGCCCATCCGATCTCTATCTCCACAACCTCTACTGCGGCCAATTTAACCAGGTGGATATTTTCGGTTGACTAACAACAATTTAAATTCTCTGGAGTAAGACGTGGAATTATTTCTCATGTTAATAAGCTCTCGCGAACTTCTAAGTTTAGTACACTTAGTTGGCAAATGCTTCGCAGTTAATGATTTGTCTCTCATTGACTGTGCACTGCAAGCCCTCGCAGAAGTTGCCTATTTGTTCAGTGGCCAATCCTAAATATGGCGGTTACTATAATATTTCACCTTTCCGACCAACTAGTATGAATTCTCCTATATTCCTTGATGTTCTCAGTTAATTTAAACATCGGAACCATGTTGATCACTATTTTCTCACGACTTTTACCTTGCAATTTTTTTTCCATACATAAATAATAATAAACGAAAAGAAAAGTGGTCACCCGATATGAAGTAACCTTGTGAGAATCAAATAAAAATTATAACTAACAAAGGAAAATAAAATCTTAAAAATTTAAAGTCTATTAAATTTAGGAAGGAATAAAAATGTATTCAACAGCAGTTTGGGGAGCGTGGTGAATTTGGTATCTATCCGGAGATACGAGAACACATCTCAATATATAGTTGGTCTATCCAGAAAGTGATGTGTCAAATCGATCCACAGACCAAGAGGAGTCACCTAGGCCGAGATACTCTATGCAGGGCTTTCTCGCTGTGAACTCACTGAAGAAAAAGTCTCGTTTTTACTGACAGAGAAGAAGATGAGTCATCTGGGTGAGATACTTTCTGTAGGACTGTCTCGCTTTGACCAGTTAATGTGAGGCAAAGAGAGGGAAAGGGAAAGAAAATGAGAGAGGAATTCTCCCTGCGCGCGCGCGAACACATAACACTCGTTCACACAAAAACATTATACACATCAACATAAACATAAATAAAGATAAATACAAAATAGTAATAAATTTTGACTTAAAAGAAATTATGAGAGTGGTCAACATCAGTGTTCTGAATATTCATCAATCAAACATACTTGTCGGATATGCATAACTCCTGCTATATAAACTTTCAACGTCGTTTATTTGTAAGTTTATACCTGCCTTTTCGAAGATTTCACAGGCACTGCTGCATGGAATTCATAGCTCTGAAATTTCTGGGAAATGCAGACACAATAGCAATCGCCATTAAATATAAACCTTTCTTGGAAAAGTGCAAACAATTTTTTTTTAGCATATTTAGTTTTTAAAGCTGTCCAATAGTAAGCGGTTTACTTTACTTTATTTGACTACGCAATTAATCCACGGAAGGAAAGTAGTACTTCCCAAACAACTTCTATTTTTTCAAGATTCTTAAGGTATAATCTACTCAACATGGATTTGAGCCAAAAACTTTGATGTCCACAAATTAGTTACCCAACATTAAACGTTAACTGAGGAACAGAAAAACGTTTATTCTACTTTATATCTTTTAAATATAATTTCATAACTAGTGACAGCCGTTTCACCGTGAATCTTGATTTTATTGGTTTATGTAGGTATTATAAATAGTCACTATTTTATATATTTATTCCTGCCCTATTTATGATTACTAAAGGACAAACAGTCCAATATCTGGTAGGTTCGTGTCTGTATTCAACTCTGGATATTAATTTATTTACGCTGCAGTTATGAGGGGATATAACTGCAAACATTTCAATGGACCGGACGGTATCGAACAGTTATTACTCAACGATACATCCAGCAGAGTACGTTGGAATTCAGTGGTTATTCAATTGTTTTCCTATCATTATGAATCGTCGTAGTAGCTGTCCAAAGCAATAAAATAAAAAATTGTGAATTCCATCGAATCCATTTTTAGATCGAAAAATTGTGTCAGCATTGGCAGGGAACAAACTAAGCTTATTCTTAGTGTATTACTTCCGCAGCATTTTCCGCTCCTTTCCCCTCGGGAAATCCCAGCTCTGGTCTTCATACCGTATTGGAAAATTCCTTTTTCAGTCCCCGCAGAATAGTCAACCTAACCCTGAGATCTACCATACAAAAACTTTTTCTAAGGATAGTCATTTTCATCATTCTTTAATTAAATCAAGCATCGCCTACACATGCAATCCTTACTCAGAGTGATATAGTCTTTATTAAATATGTAATCATCCAAGGATTGTTTGACCGCTGTACGTTGATGAGGGGTAAAACTTAGATTTGCTACGGCTTTCTCCAGATCCTGTTAAGACCACGACGAGGAACAAAATCAGAGGCAGAATGAATTGCTCCAGAGATGTATTCACCACCCCGAGATAGCTGGAGTATTTAATTAAAAAGAAAAAAGAAAGGAGATGTTGTTAAGAGAGTGCGGTTGTAATGTAAACTGATAAAAGGAGTCTTGCGTCACGCACTGTAACTGCACACAACATGGATGGATCAGTGGGTAATGGCTAGTCAACGAAATATTAAAACACAATTTAATTACTTCTTTTTAATATGACGAAGAGAGGATCTATAGAAAGAAAATATTTGAGACTAAAAACGAAACCATTCAAAAAAGTCTGTATGTAATTTTATAGGTCAAGTCCAAATATTGATAGGCAGGTGTTGGTAAAATATAAATATGCATAAAGTAATTGCAGAGGTAATAAATAATTTAATTGCCATGTCTTTATGTGTTATTACAATGGTTTAAAGCTAATATTATTGATTTTTCACAATTAAAGAAAACTAAAATTAGTTGCTGACGACGTTTAAAAATATATATTAGAATTATATTACAAACCTGAGTTTAATCTGATTATGAATTCGTCAAAAAGAATACTGGGCAGAATAAAAATGATTTCATACGTAACAAATCAGTAGCCAAATGAAGCAACGAAAAGCAAATTGTTTCTTCGCCTGGTACAAGCCAATAATTACAATATGTTATTTTTATAAGATTGTAACTATTTAAATTAAACAGCATAGTTAAAATAATGTTCTTTTGTTGAATATGCAAATAGACAGGCCCCAGCTTACCTGAAAGAAGCAGTCTCTACCTTATACAAGGCATGGTGCCAGAATATACTCCCCGAGAGTTGCCATTCCACGAGGCTACGCTACATTATCTGGGATAAAGCTGTTACACTATCGCTGTATGTGCCAGCACACGGAACAAATGCGAAGTACAGACCGAAACGGCCTGGAAAATATATCGTAGGGTAAATAAGAGAGCCGTTGGAGCGGTTTAGGTCGAAGGGTTATCCCAGTCGGAGTTGCCGTCTCGTTCAGAGCCCGCGTCCCAGCGAGGGTTTTTTTTCATTATAGTACTTTAGAAAACAACTTCTCTACGGCATGTGCAATGGCCCGACATACAGAGCAGATAACAGGAGGGAATTTATAGCTGAGCAGTAGAGGAGCAATTGGTCATCTGATAATGTGTGACAGGCCTAAGCTGCGGGAAACCTAACACATATAGATAAATAGAAATAGAAATAGACCTGATTCACCGCAGAAATTCTAAACTGTTCTGACCAATATTAAGACGACTGGATTGAAGAACGACCAATAAGGAAAATTATGCTACATTCAAAGAACCAGACGTAACAAAAAATGTGTTAGGCACATAATTTCCACGGGGCAATTATTTATTGAGTTTATTTTATAGTAAATAATGACACATTTTTCAAATATTTAGCAAATTATTATTAATATTTAAGAATTTTGCACCTCAGATAAAACCAAGTTTCGGTAAGAATAGGAAGCGAAAACCTCTTTCCTGCACACCTTTTCTTTTTAAAAAAGCTATACCACAGCCTGCCCCTGCCTTCATTAAAAAAATACTTTCACTATACGAGAGAAGTGCAGATTTATGAAAATGCAGATGCAATCTCACTGTCTAACGGCCTGACAATCTAATTCTAAACAGCTTCACTTTTATCTATTTTTGGCTTATTTCAAATTATGATATTGGAATTTAAGATCTATCAAATTGAACGGTAAGAAGATAAAAAGAAACATAATGCTAAGTTACAGTCTTAAGCCAGCGGTAACTCGGATTACTGTAACGTCGGCCGGGTACGAGGGTATGAAATAAAGGTACTTGCGGATCCTTCATAACAACTATCATCCTACCTCTAGATTGGAGTGGGTGGTCACTTTTACCCCCCCCCCCCAAAAGGAAAAACCCTAGGGAAACAAATAATTCATATTCGCTTCCATAACCAGGCGGACATATCCGCTTAACAAAGACTTCTGATCCCCTGCTTAACCCTCCACATGTCCTCGGGGCTTTTACTTCCGTTGAATATTTAATCAACGATAACAACTCAAAAAAGCAAGAACCTCTTCCCAAATAAAAGGCACGTAGAACCAGTGTTGCTTCCATGGATATTGGATATCTTTCACTCCAAGACAAAAAAAAATGCCCATGTTGTCTGGAAAAAAATTTCCTTAAAAAGGTCAGAAAGCTATTCCTTCCTTCGAACTGTTCCCAGTATGTTCAGTGGAAGGTTCGAACTGTTTGCTCTCAGAGCAAAATCAACAGGATCAAAGAAGAACGACCAATAATGAGGTTTGTGCTACATTCTCGTGTTTCCTATTTCTGAAACAAACTTTCTGCAAACGCATCAATTCCCGTCAATCAATTCAAATCAACTAGTTGTATATACTTGCGATAGATCCTCTGAAATTTCTCGTTTATTTTTCCAGGGCTTCTTTCTAGTTTATTATTTGGGCATTCAAATCCTGGACAGACAGTTTTTAAAAATGTGCCCCCTCATGGAAAGAGGCGATATGATGAAGTGATCAATAGCTTATCTTCCCCAGACGATGAGAGTTCAACGACTCCGGCGATCGAGGAGACCTTATCTGACTCCTAACGCCTCGACTAATGCTTCGAGACCGGCACATTAGCACAGTAATTTGCCACTTAAGTGTCCTAGGATTACCTCAATGCCATCATACTTACGCTCTGTGAACGTATGAACCCTGTGTAAGTTACCTGTGCAAGAGCGGCTTTAACTGACAGGAGCCTGAGCCATCTAAGTTGCAATAATGCAACAATATAAGTTATATAACAATATAATGTAATAAAATAAGTGGCAGATGATGTAGGCCCCCTTCAAATGTGTAGTACACAGTATGTGTACTCGTAAAGTACTTACAATTATATTCAGGAATGAACTCCCTACACTATTTTATTTTCTAAAAAAAGATAAACCAACATTAAGAAAATGTTTGTAAATCCTCCATGGTACATGTCAACCGAAACCCGAATTCACACATCGACACCCCTTTAGCCTATGAAATAATTAACGAAAAACCACACATCCAGAACAAACCTCTTCAGCCCTCCATTACACCAAGATGCTGGGAAATTTACTGCTTCCTCAGGAATATGAGCCTGCTAGCAGATTCAATAAATACAGTTATTGCAGAAAGCAAATATGTACTTTAAAATATTAAAGTTCATTATGGAATATTAATTCTGGTATTGTACTTCATAAAGCAAGCAATCATTCTTTTCTTGTGGATGGAATATAGAAATGTTTCATTTACTGCAATTTTTTAAAAAAGGTTATGTATTATGAGGAATAACCCAATCGGTATCCAATACTAAAAGAGTGGATCAATAACTTTGAACAATAATACAATTCACAGTCCTGAAGATGCCTGAACGTCGACAAGTAAAAACTAATAAAAGATTTTTTAAAGGCTGTACAAAAGGTGTTTTTTTTGCATAGTGGAATTTATATTTATTGAAAATCATACAGTTCTCCAAAAAACTAATAAATGATTGCAAAAAAAAAAAACCAGTGGGTATTTTTAACAAAAATAATTCATCCATTTATTAAAATATCTCGATAAATGGAAATTCTTTTAAAGTTAAAAATGAGAAAAAAACAGAACTTCAATTCTTAAATAGCAACTGACTTGGGACTTTTGAATTTTTAAAACTATAAGAGCCCAACTTTTTTCACATTTAATTTGTTTTTCCATTAAATGCGGAACTTTAGGTCCGTTATTTTATTTTGACCAAAATAAAATAAAATGATAAAAGAAGATGTGCATTAATTAGCACATTTCCAGGCGTTTGAGGAGGAATTTGAGGTCGATTGAATCGATTTTACAAACGCTACAGAATACATAAGTATTTATCTTCGTGTAGGTCAGCGTAGAAAGAAAGTATCATCAGTATAAAAAATCTAATATGCAATAGCTCGGGGAACATCAACTGGTGAGCGGGTTAGTTGCAACGGCTGGCTGCGGCGATGCTTGTAGGTCTCGAGTAAATATTTGAGCGACCGACTGATGTGTAGGTCTGCGTCCGAGTCAACAGCAACTTTTCAACTCTAGCCAACTCATCACTGCCGGGAGGGAGTCACTGATGAGTTTAGAGTTTCTTCGTTTTCATTTGATCGATTTTGATTCCGGGGAACCCAGAACCTTCTTTGACAAAATGGATGAACCTTAATTCACAAAAACCCGATCATTTGTAAGTATAAGATGATGAATAATTATATATTAAGTATAAATATATAAAATTTCAAAAAAAGAATGTTCCCTTAGCTGAGTGGGTAGCACTACCTAACTGCGGAGACCTGGGGTTCAATTCCAGGCTCCAATAAGGGTTTTTAAATGAGGGGATGGAAATGGATGACGATGCTGACTTGACTATGTCTGCTAATATGAATCGAGCTGTTGACGGCGTGTGGCCCGGAGGAACTTGTGTGGCTGGCACCAGGATGTTTCCTCTTGATATTAATTTTCTACAACGAATTCTTTACTTCTCTATTCAATTAATTAGTCATTTATTCTCACGACCTACCTCATGATGAATAGCATAAATAAATATAAGAGAATTAGCTTTGTCACAGATTACTCTTAAACAGTAACTTTTCTAATCTTCATTTAAAAAAAAAAAAAAAATTACAAGGCATTAAGCAAGAGATAACATGTCCCGTGACGCAATATATTCAAGCTGGGTTGCAGTGATAAATTGAGCAAATCGTACACCATACATCTTGGGCCAGGCCTACGGATCGACTACCAAACCACCCGGGCTAGGCTGAAGCCTGCCACAACCTTTTTTTCATTACTTTTTTCAGTGGACCGAATTTTTTCTTCTTTTTTTTTGTTGATTTACATTATTGGGTTATCTAGATTTTAAATAGACTATGAACAAATTGGGAACATTCATTCATTATATTATTCCGGCCAATAGACGAGTAAGTAAACTTATGAATAATCCACAATACATAAAACTAGCTTATACTTGATCAATTAAAGACTTACCGAATCCTCTCAAACAGTTTACATCTAATTTTTCTTACCTGAAAAAAAAAAATATATAAGTATACAGATAATAGTGGAATAGCTTGTTGTTCAGCACCTAAACTATTCCAATATTATATTAATTACAATTAATTGCAGCTGATTCGTACATCATCAACACTCTAGAAGGATCAAATGGATTTCAGGTACAACTATTCAAAAAATCACCACGTTTCCATTGGAATTAAAGAACTCAATCAAAAATAACACATTGAGCATGAAAATAGAATTCTGTTAAAATCGAACGAGGTACTCATAGAAAATTAAAAAAACGGCAAGCACTTCAATATTGATTCTGAGGTTTTCGATTTATTGGTGATCGTTAACTTCTTTTGAGAGTAGCTATTGAACGCCTTTTAAGTCGTTCAAGTTGAAGAGCTAGTAAACCTTTTCTCTAATTGATTCGTAAATTTGACGACCAAGTAAGTTCATGTAATGAACTTAAATCGTAAAATTAGGGCGTCTTTAGGGTACTTAGGTAGGTACGTAGGCAAGAAGTTATAGTCTCAAGTAATAAGAACTCAATATACAAGCTTGTTTACCCATAACCGGCCAATATTCATTTGCCATTAATCACCTATAGCATGAATAAGTCCAGTAAATATTTGATTTTGATCATGGAATTTCTAAAACACCATACCTAGAATCTATTCCATCTGTGGTGTTCGGTAAGATACTAATTGACAGGATCCGTACGAGCAGAGAACAGTAGTGTTGTTTAACATAATGAAACACAAACAACTGTGTAGTTTCAGCGGTGTGCAATGTCTACAGACGCCACAATAACCGGTGACACGGAATAATCTAAATCCCGCTGATAACACTAGAGCCCTATGTTTCCACATCAAACAGATACACAGGGAGGCTCTAAAACAAACATACAAAATATAACTTTAACAATATGTAGTCTATATAGGAATGAGCACCGTTCCCAAATAGGCAAAAAAAAAATATCGCGTTTTAACAGTTGTCCTTAAATAAGGCAATGACGAACGAAAGCACATTGAGCCACATATTAAGATATATATGTGAGCTTGAATAATATAAAATATGAATAATGTATTTTTTTCATATTACATTTACTTTTTTTATTAAACACTTTCCTACTGCTCAAAATTCAAAACAAACCGTCAGAATAGTAGACATTTGAAATACAAACGAGCTTCTTCCATATTTTAAATCTTTAGGGAATTTCCATTATTCAGTTTTTATTTAGTTTATTAGTCAACATATACAAAATACTAATTTTTTTTTTGAATGGTTATTATTATACTCAACCCCCACCCTATTGATTTGAAGCGAAAAATCCTATTTAATTAGAACTGGAACCTGCATTCCACAGAGCTAAATTTACAGATTTACACCTTTAAGAAATTTGTGATTTTCGGGGGAGTTTAAAAAAATCATGAAACGACGTTGCATTCTCAAAAAATCGGACAGCTGAGATTAATTTGTTAAATATATAAATTAGATACAATGTTTATTTATAAATGCCGACTTTTTTTAGGAACCAGAAATCGAGCGTGTGTCCACATAGGAAGTTATTAGGAATATCAGCCCATGAAGACGGTCTACTTCTTACGTAGACAAGAGTATAATACGTCAGAAAAGAAATTTTTGATTTCCCCTGGTCAACTAGATGAGATTCACACAACCACTCTAGGCCATATATCGTTTTTACAGCGATACAGCCATCATGATTTACAAAAGCAATCCAACCATTGCCTTCATGCAGGGACACAAAGAAAGAATACAAATTCAGGGGGGAGGCACAAACGTTTCCATGGGATAAAATATATATTGACAGGTTGATCCCGACCGGAGTTGGCGGCGGTTGGGGATTATGCAGGAAAACCTTTTATGGTTGCCTACACTTTGAATACTACATTCCTTTTTACCTTGCACGGATCCATGCATAATTCCCCTAAGGTAAACGACCGTATCCCTTGCACCTGTGACATCAGCATCGACTTATTTATTCATTTATGTACCTCTCGTTCGATACATTTTTTGTATTGCCTGCAAATTTTAATAATCTAATATACAGATGGACATTCAGTACGATTTGTCTATCAATTTTTTATTAAGGAACACGAAAATTATATATAAGTAAACGAAATAAATAAATCATCTGAAAGTCTTGAGGGAAGCCGTGGAGGCAGATCTACTTTTTTAGAGAATTATACTAATTTTTGGTAAAAGGAATGCTCACCTACAGAAAGCGTGAACACAATTCGAAGGTTAAACCCAAGATAATCCATGCAACAGGACAGCACGTAGACGTTTGTTTCTCTCTTTTAAAATGTTTATATTATCCCCGTCAAATGCAATATAGTCGAAGGTGACAGCTTCAGACCTACCCCTCACTCTACGCAGGGTCACGTAAATATACATAACTCCCATCCCAAGTTAGTTAGATAAAACAGATTTGCAATCAGACAAAAAAAATATAAAATGTTTTTAAATGAACAATCTTATTATATTTGTTTACTGTTGCAGGTGCTTTTAAACTTTTGCCTAGATTATTTTGTCAGAAGAATTGCACATCTGCAATTGTACTGTAAAAAAAAAATGTGACTATTTACTCAAGGGAGATAAAAAGTACTTTGAGGACATTACAACATTACATTTTTATACGATATTGTGGTTTCCTTTCGAATACTAGACATAGACTCAATGGATATATGGAAATAATGTCAAGGATATATAATTCTCAATGTCATATGAAATTAACTAGCCATACTTTGAATGCCCCTTAATCAAGTAATCGAACTACGTCAGTTACAACTAACTGTACGAGATAGTTTAATGATAATACTATGTAGTTTGGGATGTGTGCACCACCCTAGAATTGCCAGATCTGATATATTGATCCTGTACACTTAGTGCACATTTTATCCGGCTTCTATATCTCTCCATTCTCTACTGGTTTCGAATCATAGTTAACTCGAAGGCCATTTTAATTTAAAAATGATCACGCCGCTTGTGCCATCAGAGATGATTAAACACACTGATAATATCCACTGGCAAGGGAATGAGTTGTCAGTGAAACGGTCGTAAAGGGAATGGCTAGGAAGCGGTTAAATAGAGATAGATGTCTTAAACAGGATTTATCCCTCAGGACCCTTATGGGAGGCTCTTAGGTAGATTAAGACTGATGCGGGGTGCCCCGGCGGAAAGCATCTCACGTCTCATCAAACATTGAACAGCTGGTAGTGTAGCAACTGGTGTCCAAAAATAATTATATCTGTTGCAACTCTGTTCTATTAACTGGCTATAGAACTCGATATAGATGAAATGTACTTCATACTGGGCAATCGACACATCTGATGAATTCCTAGACAAGAATAGATACACTCGTAATTACAAAGAAACTAATTTTGGTAAAAGGAATGATCGCCTACTAGAAGCCCGAACAAAATTTCGAAGGTTAAACCACGATGACTGATAAATGCGTCAGGACAGCGCGTAGACGTTTGTTTCTCTCTTTTAAAATTGTCATATTATGCCCGTCAAATGTAATATAGTCGAAGGTGTCAGCTTCGGACTTATCCCACACTCTACCAAAGGCTATTTAAACGAACATTATTATTATATTTGTTTACTGTTGCAAGACTAAAATGTTGCTTACAAAAATTACATTTTACTTCATTAGCTACTTTGTTGGAGAAAATCGCTTTTTCGGCAGCAATAAAATTTTAGATATCAAAATTATAATATAGATGAAATTATGAAATCGACTTCTTCGATTTGCTTCTTCATTGTGAAAAACTCGAACAACGCCGATTTTGTTTCTGTTACTGTTTTTTTTTTTGTTTTTTTTTTTTTGCAACCACCGTGAAAAAAAATTTCTAACCAATCTAGAATGGAAAAAAATCTAGAAGCTCATTTTTTATTAAGTCTATTTTAAAGCAAAATGGTTTTAATGTCAAATGAATTTAACCTTAATTCATATTTATTAAATATTTTAAAAACGTTTTCTACGCTTAATGGGCGTTGAAGAAAAGTAAAAGTTTGGCGGACTGTGAGGCCACGTAGAAGAATAACTGTAGGGGAAGAGGGAGTCACTTAAGCGTTCAGCCGGAACCAAACTTTAAAAGTGTTAAGTTTGAGAAGTGTGTCAGAAAGGCGGAGAGACAGCTCTAAAACTATTAAAGCATAGAAATTTCAAAAGGCTTCCTTTCTACAAAAAGGTACATTATTTTTACAAAATATCCTGGCTATTAACTTCACGATGAAGTCCCTTACTAAACCAGGTTTAGAGTAGCCTGTTTAAATTCTTCTTTATGAATAATACATTAGTGAGTAAACACAACACGACTAAAAAGCTTCCTAGGGCGCCCTGTGCGAACTGAAAGGTGTCTCGAGAGTTTTAATTATTCTCTCTTCGCTCTAATGTGAACGAGGGGGAGAATGAGTCCCCTTAATGCGGGCTTCAATTTAACTGAGTGGCAACAAATCATAAGAACATGCAACATGCAGCATATATTAAAAACCATGATGTGAACAAAAGCCATGTAATTACATGTGAAGTGGAATCAGCTTAGATTTCCTTTAGAGGTGAATAAAATAAAAACATAACCACTATTAATACCACTAATTGCAATGTGACATGACTCGTTGCAAAGATATAGTACAACTGGTGTCAAAAATTCACATAAAAAACAAATGAGATTAGCAAATGCCAATTAATTAACAAAAATGTAAAACGTAAAATATACAACAAAATTGGTCCATAATAATTTTTTTTTTTTCTCAAAGCTCTCCAAAAAAAAGGAGAATGCGGGAAAAATAAAATAACATGGAATTTATAGGAGTGAAGGGGATCCTTTTACTAGAAGGGACCTATTTGAAAGTTGGGTAAAGGAAGGTCCATAATAAATTGAATACTTTTTTTTTTTTTTTCTCCTTAGCTCTCAAACTTATGAAAATAGGATGTGGGAAAAATAAAGGAAAATCATTTTGGGCTAATGAGTGCCTTTCACTAAGGGGAGTCCCCCATTTGAAGGATGTATGAGAAGGATATAGGGTGTGGAATGCCTAAAGGAGGCGGGAGGAATCAGGAAGGTAGTGAGAGTCTACCAAGGGTGAAAATTAAATACAGAATATTTTTTTTTTTTTTTTTTTTTTTTAACTCTTAAACTTATAAAAATAGGATGTGGGAAAAATAAAGAAAAATTATTTTGGGCTAATGAGTACCTTTCACTAAGGGGAGTCCCCCAATACAGAATATATTTAAGTAAACATGATACAACTAAAAACAAATTCATCAAGAGGGAACATTCTGTGTGACCGTTACTGTGATTGACGCAGTCAAATCTGGTAAGCATTTAGTTCATTATATTAAGAAACTAATTTCTAATAACTAATCACAACATATTCTTAGTAATTGGTTAGAACTTTGTTTGAGTGTGATGCGATCGAGGGTAAAAACCATATTATTGGCCAATTATTAATGAGTTTCGAAATAAATCATGCAATTCGTCTAAACCGAAGGTGAGCCCCATCACCTAGTTCTGGATATTGTATTTTGACTTTTAAACTTCAAAAATATTGTTATTGTAATTCTACCCTCCTTCGAATGCATCTGCGTATGCAGCTAGAGGAGAAATTTGTAAATCTTGTACATTGAATTTTGTTCATCTATTTGTAAATAATAATGATAAATAAAGAGGTTTTAGGGGGGGGGTCTGTTTGTCATGCAGACTTGAAATTTTGAACGAAATCCGTGTGATTACTTAATCACTAAACAAATAACAAAGTAAAACGTTCGCAGTATTAGTATGGGCTATTTTATAAGAGAATAGGCTCCTACTGGCCATGATTTCGAACAAATGTAAATATTGAAAATATATCAAGTTGTTATAATTCTCTCTTATTTTTCACGGGAAGGGGACTAAAATGAGAACACCTAAACGAAGAAAGAACTATGGGATGAAGATAAAAGAGAAAACAACGAGAAGTGATGAAGATAGGAAGGAGCCACGTGATGAATTGCGGCAGGAGGTGGCAAATGATAGAACCAAAGAACCAGCAGCGATTGGTAGTTTAAGGCCCATAGCAAATCAGTTGATAATTATTAATTATTATTTCACAGGCCATCTTCAATAAAATGACGAATCTTAAGCCATAATACCGTTAAAATTACGTTAAACAATCACACGTCCCCGGGCGATAAATTACTAGCCGAAAAAGTCGAAAAAGTAAAGCTACGACAATTACTAAATGAATATTTATGTCTGCATACACTTAATTGTTAAAAAAACATACAATCGTGCATGCGAGTAGGGGCATTTGCCTATGGTTCCAGCTCATGGCTATTAAATAGGGACAAAATTTAGGTTTATCTAAGAAGTTAGAGCTTTTTTCTTCCCGCAATAAGAATGTCACTGAGTAAGTAACAGGTACCACGCTCCCCATGTAGGAAATATAATCAGTACTGCCGAATTCGTTCGGTTACCGTAGTATATATTGTGAGATAACCAGGGAGTTGTATCTTCTTGCATTGGTCAAAAATATCAAATGATACCCGGTTTCTGACATATCTTCAATATCTAAGTTATATTGAAACATCTTTATTGTGCTAAAATTACAATCTTCCATATTAGGCAATAAGTAATTGTATTTGTCTGGTCGTCTCTAGGGAGGTGCCTGATCACCCTAGCCCTGGTGACAAGTGCGGATCGTTCAAGTTTATAACCGAGACAATCGTTCCATGTCGGCGTTAATATCTGACTTCATTTCTGATAGGTACGTGCCCCGACAATGCACTATGTTCAAGAGAAGAAGTACATAGGTTTCATAAAGAATTAGTCAAGTTTTTAGAGTTCGAGCGGAAACCAAGCAGCGTCACGGGTACAGGTCGCCAGAGAGTCTGCAAATGGACTGGTTTACAGGGCCAGAAGCCCTGGTTTAAATATTGTTTCTACTCACTGCCGGGAGGCTGCGAGTGTCTAATTCGGCAGCGGTTCCCGCGCACACCTGTCGCGATGTACGTGACCGGTAGATAGGCACGTGACCGCCACCTGCTGACCCAACCCGTGGCAATCCCTGGAGGTAGAGAGGGCCTAAAAGGGTCGCTAAGTTTATGACTGCCAGGTGGTGACCCTTTCATGTTGATGACTGCCAGCCGGCGACCTTTTCCCGTTTATGACTGTCTGGCTTCCGCGTTCTATTGCTTAACACTTTACAATGATTTACAGTACATTTAGTTCATGTTATTTTACTTTTGCTTGGAATATATATGCAATAGAGTATAGGGTGATTAACTTATGTAGTTAGCGGTCGCTACAGTGCTAAATGTTCGCATTTAAACAGTATTTATAAACAGCCCAGAGATTTCCTAAATCCACATGGTTGTCACCTCCCTCATATGCGAAAGAGGAAGCTGAGTCTTGGGAAGTCCCCCCACGCTCTTCCAGTAGCCGCGTCACCGAATACGAGCCAGTGAAGGCTGATGAAGTATGATCAATGACAACTTCGCTTTGAGCGTGAGTAAATTGTTTGTATATTTCCTTAAAGTTCCAGCCCTTGAATACGAGATCCTAGTATGTCGATAAGGCTCGAGTACTAATAAATAAAGCTGTGGAGAGACAAAAAGTAATTCTATTTTAGAGAAGATATGTAATATGATAGGACAAGAAAAACCTTTCTCTTTAGAAGTTCATTTGACTCTCTTTATTCACTTTAACTGAACGATATTTCCTTATTATCTTAGCTCTAATTAAATAAAAACAGCTGATTTATTTTGTTGTTATTTTTTATAAAATTGTGTAGATTTTAATTGGAAACTGAATTGTTCATTTTTTAATACGGGGTTATTCTCGACCCTCTCAGCCGGGCCCTCGACTAATATTCTTTCATTTTTGTCTCTCCTTCAGGACCTCCTTTATCCTTTATCCACTTTCAGTTATTCCTTCATAAATACTTATCATCTACGATAACTATGGCCTACATTTATGTATAATATAATATATGTGTTTCTAGGTTTGGAAAAAGGCAAGCTTCAATAGTTTCTCTTAACATGGAATAATCAAAAAAATTCATCGACTGCGCCATTGGCCAAGCAGAATTCGGGGTACAAGGATGGCTGTCACTGAACAGCTGAAATGCTGCGACGACTATGTACAGTAGCTTTAACTCCAGTTTTCAGGATTTTCTATAAACGTTCGGTTCAGGGAATCATAATAAATATCAGAATCAAAACACGACAGCTTAAAGTTTGCAAAACTGACAAAACTAAAAAAATGTTGCTCGTTGTAGAGTAGCCATTCAATGTTTTGCGGAAGTGTCGATATGAAACATCTCAGTTTAAATCGCTAAAATAGCGATACCTACTTGAAAACAGGTCGTTTTATAATTGTATAGGCCCTTCCTGTCAAAAATTATAGGAATAAAGATCCCGAATGATACCTGATCGAGCCATCTATACGGATATACTGAACCATGAGTGGATGGCAATTTTCCAGACCGAGCCCCTTGCAAATGACGCACACGACACGGCCACAAAAACCAATCAATCACTACTTTCCAGAGAATTTAATTACACCGCTAATAATAGAATGAGCACCAGACCGCGGTAATGTATTATTAATGATGGTACAATAGGGCCTCTGATTTAAAAGGAAAGGGTGAAGGGTGGAGGGAAGGTCGGGTTTCTCCCCGATTATCCCCTTAAGAACCCTCAGACCCCGGCTCAGCCCTTCAATATTTAAACGAAACCGATATCTCGGATTCAATTGAAGAAATTCAACGACTCTTAGAGAGAACGAGAGAATCTGTTTAGCATCCCAAGCTATCTGGAGCAAAGAATTTTAAAATAGTTAAAATATTGACACTATTGTTGTCACGATCTTGACATTAACTTTTTCCATTACTGTTAATCTTTAATAATTATTTAAGATATAATTTTTAATAACTAGGATATAATTTAAACATCTAAGTCATGTTGATGTTATAGACTGCAGTGAACAAAATTGTAACACATGATACAAATAAGCCTTTACATAATTTTTTTTTTTTAGTTTTCTTTTCATTTCACCCGATTTACCATATTACATCATTTTATTCATATTTAAAAAAGAAAAAATGTTTGAATCATCATGCATGTAGTATCTGGTAGATGAAACAGTTTTAATCTGAAGGTATTTAAATAAAAAAACAAATAGATCCATATATATTTTGCTTAGTTTTTCAGTACGACAGTTACATTGATTGATAGCACGTTAACATATTTGTGTGGAATCACAAGAAATAGTCAATATTAAAACAAAATTTGTCTATTTATCAATAGGAATCAGCGATATAAAATAATTAAAAGTGTACATAATAACTTTATCTGCTACATATTGATATGAATTCATCAGCTATCCACCCCGCACTTATGTACACTACCTTCTTGTTTTTTTAAGGTACCAAACTGTTGTCACTTATCATTACCAATATTGCTTAATATGTACATTCTTTTCTTGTTATCAGAATGAGATGCAAACATACATAGTATGCCGAAATGTTCTCTATTAATTAATTTGATGAAAACCAAACATCTCTTTTTCACCTTTTTACTTAAGCCGATTTTCCGACAAACCCTTTATGTCATTTATATCCTCACGGCTGACAATAAACTCAAAAAATTAAAAAAAAAAAATCGTAATTGGATTTTGATATTTCATTTGAGCTCTGAAGGAGTCTATCTACAGATTACCGCGGAGGTGGAGGGGACCACCCTTTTGGCAGCATGCCTCCTTTTCGGAGTTTCGTCTGGTTTTTCTTCCCCTCAACTGCAGCAAGGTCGATAGTTCTACGCCCCCAAATCAAGATTTTTCGGTACGCATTTACTTCAATGGATGGAGAAGTACATTAAATCCTTGCGGTGACACAATACTAAAATTTCAATGGCGATATAAAGACGATAAATCAGTAATCGGAGTGATTAACACAAATGTCGTTTCCGTATTCATCAATGCTTCCAATGTTAAATGTTGGGCCATAACGAAAAAAATAACATGAGAGCTAGCGTACAAGGTAAAATAAGAAATGTATAAAGCAATCCATATTCTTTAGACATGTGTCGAGAGCACCTTGGCTATTTCCAACTATAAATCTTTCTTGAGAGATTTGTATACATGCAAGCGCTTGAGAGATGGTTGGAGAACGTGCCACGATTCGGTATTGGAGTTGATGTATGAATACAGACGTCTTTTCGGCGATCTGGTCATCTTCACTTTGGTTTATTTACGGCTTGACATTCCATAATAGGCTAGCATGGCTAGATATAAATAAATTTCTTTATGGCTATAATAAAAACTATAATAAAATTCCAGAACACAATTCCATCATATTTCCTGAAGAACAACGTACTGAATATTTTAATATATTATCTTTTTAAATCACCAATTACATTAGTTCAGTTAAAAATATATAGCCTATTGAATCAAAACGTGATTCATTAATAAGTAAGTCAGAACATCTGGCCCTCCCGATCGACTGGAGTATTTAAGTCGATGCCGTGTGTGCAATAACAGTCCCTATTCATTCCCGCTTTTATTTTGTCTATTAGACAGCGGCGCCGGCTCGCCCTTAGACAAACTTACTTAATGCTTCCATAAAGTTCCACAGTGCATAAATCTGCATCACTTTGTTTCAAAAAACCACTAACCTCGGTTGAATAACACCCACCTTAAATAAGTGGTTCATAAAAAAAAATATATATATATATCAGCCTAAAAGCAAATCATGTTCATTAAGGCATCCTTATAAAATGGCTTTAGGAAAATTATTATTTCTTCCAAGAGATTAATTTTAATCTTGCGGAGATTCTAAAAGGTACACCAATTAAAGCAGCTTACAACTTAACCGTCGATTTCACATTAGGCTTAAATTGAATGCAAGTTTAAATTAATTAATTACAGCCGTTTACTCACAAAAGATTTATTTTTATACTGCAGTAAGCAGTTATGGACAAAAAAACAAATCCTGCTACGGCGGAATCAAGAAATAAATCAGCAGCTTAATCAAAAGAGCTTGACATTATTTATATGCGGTATTAAACGTTAAGTAAATTGAGAATCATTCACACATTTTAATAGTTAAAGTAGAGAATGTCAACCACAAGGGTCATTAATGCACTCAAATACTCAATAATTTTCTTGATTTTAAAACAGCGACATTTTAACTTTTATTATTATTTTACATTGCTTGAAAAAACATTTGGTAACGTGGGTGTGTGTGGGGGGGTGAGAGAGTGAGAGAGAGAGAAAGAGAGAGTGAGAGAGAGAGAGAGAGAGAGAGAGAGACAGAGAGAGAGAGAGAGAGAGAGAGAGAGAGAGAGAGAGAGAGAGAGAGAGAGAGAGAGAAAGAGAGAGAGAGAAAGAGAGAGAGAGAGTATGTTGTGTGGTCAATTGATTTCTTTTAAAAAATAAAAGTCAAAAAATCACTGATATACAGCCCGCTCTCCTTCCAGGTTGAATGGTTCCGTTCAACTAGCATGAGCTTTATCTAATTTCTAAATATTGATTTTTTCTAATTATAAATGATTAGACAATTCCCTTTATCTTTTTGAAAATGAATGATTTTCTAAATGTAAAAGTCATCAATGACCGTCACCACAAACAATAAAATAAGTATGATTTAAATATCAGTAACCTAATAATTTGTTTAATTTTTAAATATATATATATAATTTAAATAAATAGAGTGGCGAAACAGGGCCCCGACATACTCGCGGGACTCAGTCATCTTGTTGAATTGTTGTCATCAGAAACGATAGTAGTAGCAAACGGAAACTATTAATATTAAAAAAATCTTTTACGGTTGAGGAAAAAAATACTTAAACAATCTTTAAAGATAGCGAAACGAAGCTACTGAACTTTTTTAACGTTTAGCTATTTTTCCATACTCACCAGTTATCGTATTTGAACGAAAACTAATCAGCATATTTCGCAATATGTAATAGTTCAGAATCCATTCAACACTTTCTTTCAATGGAGTTGAAAACACCATTTTTCACATACTGTAGGGAATTGACCACACCGATCGGCCACGGGGGGCCTCAGAAGAGACGTGCGAGCTGCGCAGGACCCGGGGACTAGGTCCCCAAGTCCGGGCCTCAGTCAGTCTTGGTGCGATCTTCCACCTGCCAGCCTCCGGACGGAATCAGTCGAGAGTACGCACGTAAGTGAGGGAAGATCGGCGATCGGAGTTGGCCCCACCCAGGGAAGTCAGAGGTGATCCGCGGACCTTGACCGTCATGGAAGCGATCTAAAGACCGGCAAAGTACAGACTAACACAAGGATGGCAGCAGGTTCGTAACCTCAACTGGCCCAAGTCTAACCCCCACTACATTCCGGCCCCCTCCACTTACTTGTCATCTACCAACCTCAGTTTTCAAAAAATTAATTATCTTATCACGGATAATCTATAAATTATTTTTACCAAAATACAGTTTTAACAAGATAAGTAAAAACATTACACAAACTAAATACACGAAAGCTCTAAATACTATTTTGAATTCCAATTAGAAGAGGTTGGCAACACTTCTACAAGGTGCACTGTCACAAGCAACAAGCAAAGACTCAATGTTCTAATATGTAACAGAAATCAATAGAAACTACCACATAATAAATCTTCCCTCTCTGCACAAATGGTAATTATTCACCATACGTATTTGATAGCTCTGAGGTGTCATCTTCAGTTGATAAAATGATAAGTCATATGACAAAAATCTCGGAGACAAACGTAATTAATCATTAAAAGTAACAATAAATAAAATATATTACATATCTTAACACTGCTGAATCACACAAGTTCATCCATTTTATATGTTAATAACAGTTTAAAAATATTGACACGTAAGTAATAAATAATTAAAAAACACTATAATACATCTATCTTATAGTTACTCGCCCGATTGATAGTTTTAAAAACCTATCACATAAGAAATAATTTATTTCAATGTAGACTTTAAAATAGGTTAGCTAACTCTTCGACATAGCTCTACGACTGGCATTATTTAGGTTATATGGAAGGGAAGGTTTCTCAGCATTATTACCGTATATAGAAACTATAGAGAAATATTGAGTTTCGGACAAAAACATCTTATTTTATTTGTTTAAAGACCAGACTAACTGAAAATCACCTTTCAGGAAAATAAATTGTTAACAGCTATTCTTTGCTTTTGACCAATATAATGCTATTGAAATCGTCCCAAATGGTATTGAATACATGCTCCCTAACAATTTGAATTTCTTTTAAAGAGACTTTTTTATCTCTTAATCAAAAAGCATACAGCGTACTCCGGGGCGTGGTTTAATATGCAATTCAATTTTTGGCAACATCATAATAAGGCATACTGTAAAACAAATAGGAAGAAAGGACAACTGATAATCGCCCAGGCACACCGGAACTATTGTGTGTACGGGACAGAAACGAAAAATTGCATGTGGAAAGAATAAAAAAATAAAAATTCTGCCCCAATGCTGAAAATAAATCTAAACCATTTTACTGAAATATTGAATAGATGCCGTTCTGATACACCCCATGTGATAGTGTTAAAATGATTGTAGATAACATAACAATTTGGGTTCACCCAAGTATATAGGGCCATCTAAAAATGTGTTACAAAAAAAATAAAAAAATATTGAAACTAAGGCAACAATCAAGTGATTCAAGAATAAAATGCATATCCTATTTTCATCAAATAACTCAAACGTGATATTCCATCGTAGAAAAAGCAGTTGATATAGAGCTCATTTATCGCTAATATCCGAGTCTTAAGGGTCTGACTATATGTTCTACGGTTGTAGCTGAAAAATCAATTATATTAACTTAAGCTTAATTAATTAGTAAACTATTATTATACTAACTAATAATATTTCCTTTGGTGCATAGAAACAAATATAGATAAAAAATGCGTTCTCAAGACCCTACTATTTAAATATCAGAATTTAATTTGATTATTCTATGGAGGTGAGGCACATAACAGGTGACAGATAGTTTAACCAATCAAATTAAGTATTTTTCATCAACGAAACCAAGTACTCGTTACTTTTTTTTAAGCGGAAAACTCTGTTGTGTTCACCCCAGTGTCCGTCTGCCGTCGATCATTCAGTGAGTAATGATAAAACAAACGTTAGAAATAAATCACCGTAAATATCTTTATAATTCGATTATAATAAAAAAAAATATACTAGTCAACCAATCGTTGAATCAAACAGGTCCAGCTAATAGATATTGTGCTTTGATTCTAACAACACTTGATAATGGTATTGTTTATTAAATTTATTTTACCAATCATATTCAAATTTAACCCATCCATCATCTCATTTGAATCTTTTAAGATCCTAAGAGTATATATAAAGGCCGAATTGAAATTTATTCAGGCAAAGAATTGGGTAAGCTCATAATTTGCCACCTCTCCCCTGTCCTGGCGGGGCGCCAAAGAATAGATGAAACTGGGGCGCATAATTTTCATGAGGACATCTTTTCTGCACCAGCAACCCCATGCCGTATAAAACCATAGGGTTCCCAGCATAAGAGTCTGAGGAGGTTGTAATCTCTCCATCGGTAGTTATGATGTACTTTTTTCTTTTAAAAGAACGGCCGGATAATCAGATTTAGCCTTACACATCGAACGATGCTTAAACTTCATTCGTCAATTTTAATCATAATTAGGTTTCTATTGATTTTCATACTTCGTGTAACTTTGTTACGAACTCATAACAATCAAGAACATTTTTTTCATAGGCCAGACATCGAGCTCTTCTTGCAAACGTTCGTACAAAGACTGGTTTTCAATTAGACTTCATATAATAATAGTGAAGATCATCCGTTAACAGCACGCCAGGGCTCCCCGGTGATATTTCACACCGTACACAATGTTATATGGAAAACGATATTTTTTTCAAAAAATAATAGATATTATTGTTCAAGGAATAACTAAAACGGAATAAGTTTAAATTCCAAACCCAGTTTTAATGACTTTGTGTAGTTACAGTTTAAAAATTAATAAGGGCGACCAGACCATTTTTACTTGACACCCTACATAATATGATGGGTTTTATTTTTTCATATTGATAAGTAAGTAATTATGTAATAAGCCCACAATTATTTTTTTCCCGTCGGGTATTCAAATGGAATCTGGATATAAAAATATCTGAAATCACTAAGTTAAGGCTAGCTAAAGTTTAAATAGCTATGGCCATTAATCAAAATACTAACTATCTATCAGACCATTTTACTTTTCTGCGTGAATAATACGCAATTCATCTTCACATTCATTGTAGTAACTACTTAAATACCGTAAATTCCCTGGAATTATGCATATGATATTGTGCCTGAACCCCCTCATCGCTAAAATTTTGGAAGCTTCAAGTATAATACACTAAAATTAAGTTGATATACTTCCTATGACCTCTTCTACCATGGAGATAACAAAAGACATAGAGTTATTTTCAAAGCGAACTTAGTAAGGTCGAAAAGAGAAGACTTAATTCTGATTACAGGGCGCCCTCAAGGTCAGAGATTGTTCACGTAGCACCAGAAGAACCATTCCCTTCCGACTATAACGATTTTTTCGTACCTTACTATTTGATATCCTGCTAAGATCTGACCGACCAAACTACCATCGAGCTCAAAGGGAGAGGTCCTACCTTTATATAAGTAACACACAAGTGCCTGTATTAATATTATACACAACTTCCTGCTACGACGACCATACGTCTAGAGAGCTAAAAAGAACAATATGAATCGTAAATTCAAGTAATATTTAATGTTCCGGTAGGTCTCAAAACTTTTTTATTGAAAACCCTATTTTCAGTAACTAGTATAGTTAAAAACCTAGAATAAAATAAATTTTTCCGATGAAATACTTTTTTTCAAAATAAGGTTTTAACTAACGACGAGTCTCTTAGTTCATTATTCCCTTTATTTACAAACAACAATACATGTGAGGCTTGGATCATCTATGTATAGCCAGTTGTTCGTCGTCTCGGTGATCGCATTGGATCTTATTATAACCAAAAATATCACAAAAGGCATTATATTCGAAAGCGAAGAAGAGCTAGGATGGGCAAGAATACAGAAGATAGAATGTGTTAGAAGGAGAGAGGGAAAGGTCTAATTACCGACTGAGTCTCCGGCCCAGGAGAGCCCACCCCCTCCACTTTCCCCTCTCCACTATCACACACTAACTCAGACCTAATCAGCCGGCAAATTGCTCTCCCACTCTCCGACAATTTATCATCCGTTATTAGTTTAAAACTTTATTCCATAAGTAATATTTTAAAATTTTATAGTTCAATTAACTGAATTAATTATAAGGTGGTATCCCCGTTGGTTTCAAGCAGGCCATAAAAAATGATTGCTGGGGCAATTAGGGAATTCTGGGGCAGAAAGGGTTCTGCCGTAGATTTCGTTTGACGCAGTTAAAAATTAAAAATAAAAACCAGAAAGGTGAACTGACAAATTGTGTTGACGGAATTGCTGGGTATTATTGAGCAAAAATACGTAATTTTTACTTAAAATAAAAAAAAAAAAAAATTCAAACAGACTCGAAAGCCATTTAAAAGCATGTATATATATATATATATATATATATACACTCTATACTATGTATGTATATTATATCTGTATTGCCGACTCCTTATTTCTGCTTTAATTACTTTGAAATTCTTCATGCGTTACCCTATTTAATTTAGCCTTATCTATAATGGAAAAATACCTATAGAGTAATCTAAAAATCTTAATTTACACACACAGTTCCTTAAATTGGTCCTAAATGAATTTTATAGATAGATTTTTTGTGATTACAATACGCTAAACCGGAAAGAAACATCGCATTCTTGATCAGACAATTAAATCTATCTGATCAAGATGTTTTCTTTTTTTAATTCAACATTATAGTGTAACTCTTGATGAGTAATTGATAATTGATTACTTGGCGCTATTTATTCCTGTCTTCGGTTCAAACAGAAGAGAGCCATCCGGCAAAATACCAGGAAGCATGAGAAAATTACAATATAATATAAATAAATAGAAATTAAACGTACTGCCAATATATTATGACAGTAAAAGACCGAAAAATATCTTCTATGAAAAGAAATGGGAATCGAGATTTTTTTTTTTTTCCTGCGAAAGTTCTGTATCAAGTTAGATATCTATTAGGAAAGTTCTGCTTTCAGTGATGGAGGTTGCCAAACAGAACGGAGTCAACAAACCGCTCGGTCATACGTCCTCTCGATAAATGTCAGAATTCTTACAGAACTTCTACCTCTGCTGAAAGGGAGTGTGGAGTCTTTGAAAAATAAACGATCTTTCGATCAACTATAAATAATTTCATTGCTCTCAAGGTATTATAACGTTACTTTAGTGGTGAACATAAATCTATCATCACCTATTTTAACAAAGGGGAGGAGGGTGGTTAACGCTTAGGTTTGTTTAATTTAACGCATAGCTGAACTAGCTTTACGGACTAGACAGACAGATGGGATGGGTCTCTTTCACCCCGCACATTAGCAATAACGGGCTATCCCGGACTGAATTACCTCCGAGTGGAATTTTACAACAGATTAACCTACGGGAGATCAACACAGATGCTATAGTAATAAAATATTCCGCTTTACAGCCGGAAAAGCCTCATCGATTGCACCAATAAGCTGGCCAACCGTAGCAATTACCATTCATAACAGTCACTAAAGCTCAATGAATGAATACAGGGGTCGACAAAAAACTCCTGTAGCGACCTGGCGAACGGCGGCACCAGACAAAAGTTACAAAAGCTCGGATGGAAAACAGAAAAGCTCTGAATGATTTATATCGGCCATTTCCACCGGGAACGATACCTTCCATGGTCCTCCTCTTCGTCAAATTTCTCCCCACCCCTTCCTTCACTCACACGACAATTTGATTTGAAATATTGATGTTTTTCAGATGTTATTTTTGTAAACGTCAAGAGGGGGAGAGGAAAATGTTTCTCCGAAAACAGAAAAGTCACGTTCAAAATCAAATTATTTATTTAAAATACATGTTTCATTCAGATCATAGTGCAATATTTTGATCCTTTGTAGGCAGGTAAGGAGGGGCCATCTATCTAATCCAGAGTTCAGGTTTTAGATCCACTGTAAAGCATGAGCTGAATGTAATTGATTAATTATTTATATATCACATGGCTACCCACCCAATTGCTAGTCCAGAAACCTATTACATTAGAAATAATTTATATTAATATAGACTTTAAAATAGGTTTGCCAACTCTTCCGACTTCTCTCTACGACTGGCATTATTTAGGTGGGATGGAAGGGTAGGCTTCTCAGCATTATTGGCGTATACATAAACTACCGAGTTTTTGGCAAGAATATCTTATTTTATTTGTTTAACGACCAACTGAAAATCGCCTTTCAGGAAAATAAATTGTTAATAGCTATGCTATAGACCAATCTAATCCTATTGAAATCGTCTCGAATGGTATTGAATTATTTTTATTTATTTTCACTAGGATGTTAACCAGACGAAAAACAGTGAATACCAGATCAAGGGGTATTTAGAGTTTGAAGGCGGTGAAGCTGCTGGCACAAGTGGGTCCTAAGATGAAACACCAAGTGGAAGAGGGTTAAGGTATTATGGTAATTGTCGCCTAGTGAAGAAGGTCGGCTTCGAAACGCAAGGGGCCCTTTGAGTGGGGGGAGGGGTTGGCGAGGAAGTCACCCAGAAAAGGGAAGTTCGCCCATTAAACCTATTATCCAGACTCCGATCTAGGGTCTGGGTACACCTGGACATTTCACTGCTGCAGACACATCCAATCATCTATAATATAAGCTAATTTAAGACGAATGACTTTTTTTTATAGTAGAACTATAGTTATCAACAGCCAGTTTGTATATATATATATCAGCTAAGGTAAATGAAAAAAATGTTTTTATCAAATTTATTATTAGTAATCATCTCTAATTATGATATTGGTGCAAACATTGGGGAATACGGAAGTACATAAAAATCTGCAAAAAGACTGAACTCTGTCTCGAGAGCGAAGATCCCTATATATTACACAGGATGCGTGTCTTGAAACATAACAGCTCGTCACGCTTATGTCAAGGTAGACAATGGCTATTGCCTCGTTCAAATGATGCGCAGATTGTAGCAGAACATACATAGGGTTCTGTAGATGACACCATCTCACGTCAGGACTAGTTCAAATCACTCAGCGAAGGCTTCACTGTTACAGTAGAGGTTAACAGCAACCACTCTATGTTGTGAAGTAAAGTCTTTACAGTTCAAATCACTCAGCGAAGGCTTCTCTGTTACAGTAGAGGTTAACAGCAACCACTCTATGTTGTGAAGTAAAGTCTTTACAGTTCAAATCACTCAGCGAAGGCTTCTCTGTTACAGCAGAGGTTAACAGCAACCACTCTATGTTGTGAAGTAAAGACTCTACAGTTCCAAAACGCTTCCAAATATTAGAACCAGCTAATGCTACCATATAATGGAGGCCTGAATAAGTACTAACAACTTCAAAAGATTTCGTAAAATTTCCGATATTTAAGCACTTTTTAAAATTTAAATGAGATTTAATGGTTTTCGACTATCTTCATTGGACTCATTCGTATACTAATGCATTCCTCTCTGGCAGTGACTATATTTTTGAACAGGTTAGTCTTTTATTGCAGAGGGTGTATTAAGATTTCTCTTAAGTTACTCATTAATTTTTCAAAATAATATGCATGTCGCTTTTTGTATCATCTAAATAACCAAAATCACTTATTTGGCTCAATAAGAGCCAATAAGCAACAAAAAGAAAAGGATTGATTACTATTTATTTATTGATTTGTTTTATTATTGTTTATTCCGATATCATCATTTTTCAATTACTTTTGCTGTTTATAAATAAGAAATTGAGTTAGTAATTAAAGTTCTAAATATGAATTAATACATGTGGAATCCTTGATGGCATGTAAGTGAGAATAAGCTCCCCCGTACGAAAAACCTTACTCTCAATATACCATTATATAGCAGCTTGTACTATACATGTATAACCATACAAAAGGTACTTTTGACAAAAACGATTATCTAAATAATTTCTAACCATCGGGCAAAGTCAGCCGTGACGGAGTTAGCTTAATCAGGGAGAGACAGCTTCGAGCTACTTAACCGTAAGTTCGAAGGGTGTGGTTTGCTCCAGATGAAGAACTTCAACTTAATTGTTGCTACTTTAACATGATTTAGACCGGGGAGAACTTCAGTGATGAGGTTCGGAACAAAATCGTTCTATCAGCAGTTACCATTTAGGGGAGGAAGAAGCTTCTCTGCTAATTACTTACTTGCGCTGCCTTGCATCCGCCGATTACTCTCGCGGAGCTAATTCTTCTCCGCGGCGATAGCCAATGAGAAATAGAAACTTCACCAATTTTTCTGAGATAGACGTGGATGAAATAAATATTCTCGGAATAATTCCAGATCTAAAATGGTTTTATCAAAGCGGTAGGAATGACTTGCAAGAAAACCGGGTAAATAATAAATTGACTCCGATTCACTCAGAGAAATCAGTTAATAACAGTCATACATCCCTAAGACGAATAAAAAATCTTCCTCGAGAACAATAAACTCATTAAAGAAGTCTTATTTCTAATAATAAAAAACCTCACTGCAAACTCATACCTAGAATGTAACTAAAAGAAGAATGGGGAATATTTTTGGAAGTATATTTTGAAAAATTAATAAGTGTGATGAATTGCCTCGCCATTTTTTTTTCTCTGTGTCTGATTTAGCTATGATCCCTTTGTTGTTATGTAAAGGGCCGTTATACAAAGGAGTGGTCTTTCTGCATAGCATGGAAAAAAACGTAAGATGAATATTTTATTCTTTTCAAAGAACTGGTGAATAATGAAAGAAGTTTTTCCGATTATTTCTAATTCTGACCTCGTTGAATTCCTACGAAAAAAAATTCAAACATTCATATATATATAATTCCTTTATTGTGCTAAAATTACAATCTGCCTTGCTAGGCAATAAGTAATTAAGATATACGATCATTCATACCATATTTACATTTCATCATTCACTCGTTCATTCATTCAGGACATGATTGGAGAAACTGGCCATTGCCAGGACTCCCACTGTCACTTGATTATAGCAGGTCACGAGGCCACTGCCGTTTCAGTCTCCGAGGAGGATTATAGGGATGAGTGACGCAGTGCAGTGACTGTGCTACAGGATTAGGGTGGTTGGAAAGGCTACTGTGGAATTTCGTAAACTTGGAAGGGATGAGTTCTAGAATGTAGGGTATATTAAGGTCGTTATGAAGGGTTTTGTTGCTGACATAATAAGGGGCATTTACTATTGTTCTCAGGACTTTTGATTGAAAGGATTGGATACGCTTGATGTTCGACTTTTTTGCTGTCCCCCATAGCTCTATTCCGTATGTCCAGATTGGTTTAAGTATAGCTTTGTAGATTAGTAGTTTATTTTCTATTGAGAGATGGGATGTCCTTTGAAGTAGTCTGTATAGTTGTCCAAAGCGTCTGTTTAGTTCTTGTCTTTTTAGTCTCGTATGTGGGTTCCAGGTCAGTCGTTTATCGAGATGGAAGCCTAAATACCGTACTGTCTCGGATACAGGGAGAGGAATAGAATTAAAATAAACTAGTGGACAAGACTTGCGACAAAGGGTGAAGGTAATGTGGGAACATTTTGCTTCATTAACTTTGATCCGCCATTGGTTGCACCAATAATCGATCTCGTCAAGGTGTTTTTGAAGGTTATGGGATGCTATGTCGGGGTCTGGGTTAGATGACAAGACTGCTCAAACATTCAAGAACAATTTTAAACTATTTAACCCAAAAATCATGTATGCGATTACTTTTTTTTTTTTTACAAGCTGAAATTTCAAAGCATGAATTATGATCCAAAAGTGTATTATTAGGGGAAAATATCATGCCAAGAGGGGACTACTAGAATGCAATGGGAGAACACAAAATTTCTTTCAAAGCTTAAAACATTGAGGTAAACATAAAAACCAATGCAAACCTGATATCCATTAGTCAAAATTAACCTCAACAGGATATGACGTTAACATCTTCCCTTGCAAATTATCTAGTCATTGACTTGATATTGCTTAAAAATTAATAATAAATACATAATTCAAGTCAATTATCCACCCCCCCCCCCGAAGGATGGATTATGGATTACTTGTACGAACTCTATCTCAGTCCAGGCATAAATACAAACCGACAAAAACGACGATTCAATACTTAGTGTAAAGCAAAGCCAATCACTAATAATGGAACCACTGATCCTTGAATCTACAATGGTTGAATATAAAAATATGTTATCTTACTACACGACCTTAGCGAGTTCGATAGTCGATGAAGATGATAAGAAAAAAATAATTCCTAAGAAACCAACCCAAGATATTTTTTAATAAAAATGCTAATGACAAAACGGATAAGGAGCGAGAAATATTTAATTAGAGAGGATCGGGGAATAAAAGGGAGTCTATTAGTTTTCGCATCAGAAGAAAATTGAATAATTTAAATTTTAAATTCAATTTCTATCGTAAAAATTGTACCTCAGGACGTAACAATATTCCAAAATTTCTTAGGGGTCCTAATGCATTATACTAATAGCAAATAGTAAAATATGCATAAGTTTTTCCCTAGTAAATATAACACTATAAATGTATAATAAATCAAATAAACAGTTATCATTCGATTCTTAAGGATCATGAAAAAAAAAACAGGCAATCTCATTTTCCACTATTCATTTCTAAAGTGAATTATGAAGTAAAAAACGTTTTTATCAAAAATAATTCATATTGTTTGTTAAACCACTTCAATCGCGTATGATCAGATTTCAACTTAAGTAAATATTAAAAATGTAACAAAACTCTATGAAGATGGATGGGCTTGAAACATATTAAATATACAATTTACATTTATGGAACACTTCTGTCGGGTCGTCACTAGGGGGGTGCCTGATCACCCTAGCCCTGGTGACAAGTGCGGATTGTTCGAGTTAATAACCTGGACAATCGTTCCATGACGGCGTTACTATCTGACTCTATTTATGATAGGTACGTGCCCCGACAATGCACTATGTTCAAGAGAAGAGGTACATAGGTTTCATGAAGAATTAGTCAAGTTTTCAAAGTTCAAGCGGAAACCAAGCAAGCGTCACCGAGCGAGGAGACTGGTTTACAGGGCCAAGAGCCTTGGCTTAAGTATCCTCTCTACTTCCTGCCGGGAGGCTGCAAGGTTGCCTAGGCCGGCGGTTGGTTTTCACACCTTTGGCGAGGAACGTGACCGACGCCTAATTACCTACCCCTGGAGGTAGAGAGGCCCCAGGTTGTTATGTTTATGACTGCCAGCTGCTGACCCTCCTCAGGTTACTTGCTTGATCCCCGTCTTTTATTGCAACACATTTACAATGATTTATATTTGTTTAAAATACATTTAGTTCATGTTATTTTACTTTTGCTTACAATATATATGCAATAGAGTATAGGGTGATTTATCTTATGTAGTTAGCGGTCACTACAACAATTGTTTAAAATATTGATGAAATTGTGGTCAATATCGCAAGGGTACCATTAACCCATGAGGAAAAGTCATAAAACTTTGGTAATCATAAAAACTAGTGCACTAAATGGGCCCAATGTTTTTACTTTTAATTGTTTTTTTTTACTCTTCCAGTAATTGCACTGGTAACCAACTTAGTAACCAAAAACTAATTACAATTACTTGAGGGGTTGTGAAACTATTCCTTTGAAAGGCGATCATCCTTTACCTTAAAGTAGGTGCAAAAGTACAGCCTATTACTTCGAGCTCGGAAATTATGCTTACAATGTATAAGCATGCGACATTAACTTAGATTCGAAGATTTTTCGCAAAATTTGTCTCTATGCCATTAAATATATGTTAGTCGGAGCTCTGAAAAATAAATACAGCGCAGGCGGTTGTTAATAAAATGTAGGATGTTATAACCGAGAGAGTCAGTGGGAGGAACTCATCAACAGCTGACGAGGTGCCGTCTTTCCAGGCTGGCTCATCCAACTCCCTTATCTCCTGTCCGCGAGGTAATTTGTTACAGTTCTCTACCTCCGCTGTTTCATAAACCCACAGCCTCCTCTATAGAACCAGCGGGAAACCAGAGAAAATGCCAGTGACAGGGGAATGACGAATGAGAATTAAACGAGTCTTTCATTCAGGGTGAGGGAGAGGGCTGTACTATTACAGTCACAGAGGCAGAAATTTTCAGTTAAAACGTATACTAAAATAAACACAGGGTCTTCGAATAACGGAAATGCGCCCATAAAATAACATTTTGGTACTCATGTTTCGTCTGGACTCAAACAGCACACGGGGTCAGAACCTTACCGAGTTGGAGCTGGTTATCTGAAGGCTAATATTTTAATGGTTGTTGCATTACCGTAATGACAATAACCGTGTTTACGATGAATTAATGACCAGAGCACTATAAACATTAAGAAAAATAAAAAGCGCCCATCATTTCAAAAAAAAAAGAAAAAAAAAAAAAAAAGAAGGCTCGACTACAAATACGTATTCAGTAGGCGAAAACAAAATATTTTTTTCGGTTTCTCTTGACTGATAGTTCAACTAAATTAACTGAAGTGATGTGCTCTGAAAATAGAGATGAGCTATCCTACTAGATCGGTACTAATTACTATCGGACAGATACACACCGTCAAAGCTACCACATCGCCTAGCCGATTAACGCGTCTGAACAAACACTCCCTACCAATCTATTACCTATCGGACATAACTGGTCAATTAGTCGATTAATGAGGCAGACCTGTTGGCAGCCACCGCGGCTTTATGGGATCGTATGATCGTAAGCTGTAACGAGTTTGAAGATAATAGATGGCGAAACATAAGGCGAATTTAGGCCAAGAAGGGATCATATTGCGTAGTCCTTAAGGTTTATTGATATTCAAGTACAATTATGTATTTAGTAACACAAATAAAACAACAATTTCTAGGAAGACGGAATATTGAGGAGAATATGACCTGCATACCCAGAATCTGGAATCAGTAAATATATGGCCATCCTGTTGGATTATCAAATTTTAGAAGCATATCAAACGATTACGTTAATCAAAGGCTAAATCACTGATAACAGCTTTATTCTTTGATGGACATTAAATCGATATTATACCCGTCTAAAGGGAAGATCCGTCAAAACCCGTAATAATCGGATTAATAACTCTGTATGCCATTTAATAACCAATAATAACTAATTCTTTCAAATTAAGCTACTAAAAATTTGAAGTGCTCGCCATTCAAGATTTTATCAAGAGAAGGCACATCAAATTTTTCGATTCACTCCGATACAGCCACAACGCACTATTCTCCGACCTTCAACCACTACCAATGCCTGTCCGATGGAAGCACTGCTGGACGGCCGAAGCCTGGAGACAGATGGACCTCATAGAACCCGAGCCCCCTGACGGGGACTGAACGATCCACACCCAGCCGAGAGATGGAGGCCGATCTACCTACCTGAATCCACCCGCCTCCTTTAGGCATCCCACATATCCTTCTCATACGTCCTTCAAATGGGACTCCCCTTAGTGAAAGGCACCCATCAGTCCAAATAATTTCCTTTATTTTTCCTACATCCTATATTTCATAGTTGAAAGCTAAGGAGGGGGATTTCATTCCATAATATAATGTATTATGAAACTTTAAGAATTAGGTTCATCTCATATTCAGAATCGTCACAGTGACGCTGGAACGTCTTTTTGAATGTCTAATGAAGCATCTACTCGTGTTTACAGCTCACATACTTCGCTAATTATTAGTTCATTCCATCGCCTGCAATTGACATTCCAAAAAATAATTTCTATTTAACTTCTGAGATATACCTGTAAAAGAAACATTTTTACGCGTTCGGTAATAAGGCGCTGTACTTGCTAACATAACAAGAAGGAGAATTTTATTACATTTGTGTAGCTTCAAGAGGAGGAAACTTCTACGTTCTTTTAAGGACTCGATCCCAGAATCTTCGTATTAGGGGTCGCCTTAATCATCTAAACCCTTTAATTTAGATAAATATAAGTTGAGATAAATATCAATATATTTAGAAGAGATTCCATGATAATACCGGATGAATTTTATCCATGCAACAAACAAACAGATTTTCCGACTCGGGGCCTCAAATCAACCTTTCGGTCTCAAATAATTTTTTCTGAACAATAAGAAACAGGATCATTCCATATATCATATCCCTAAGAAAATCAAGTAAGAATATATCCCTAAGAAAAATCAAGTTGTAGGTGAAATAGCAGTTGTAGGTTTCAAGCAATTTCTACATTTGTATATGAATATGTTTTTATTAAAAAATCAAAGTTAGACTAGCAATCTAATGAAGCTAACAATTTAGTCCGTTAATAGTCTACTTTAATTTTTAGTTTCTTTTTCAAAACCAAAATACATGAGAAATATAGCTATTTACATAAATAATGATTTAGTGTTATTTATTAATTATTTACTTGATAGTTATGCGATAGCCAATTAATGTATTCATTCTGATTGACCCATTACGTTATTATTTCTTTTAAATATTTGCTTCTTTATTTATCACAGAGGTTTTGCAGTTATTTGCCTATTTTTCCATTATTTACCAAAGATTTTTTTAAAAATAATATTATACACATATTTATTTTCTTAGTCACATGATCTTCTTCTCTTCCATGTAATATACTGTAGAAGGCATATCAGGAGCCCCCCACTTCTATTTACGGAAATGAAATAAATTTACTTTCCATTTAGGTATTTGAATCCAGGACCTTCAATCATGAAGCAGTTACACTAACTTCTACACTATATAAGAGCCCCAATTTACTCTAAAATCTGTTTTTTCTTAGCATGACTTTCGATGACTAAATGGTGAATGAAAAGATTTTTGGGATTAATGTTCCTTTCTGCGGGCGCGGATTTTCCTCCCAACTCAAATTATATAGGTTCAGGTTGTCAATACTTTATACTTGTTATACTTCATTGTATTTTTTTAGAAGTAAGTATTTAAAAGATATTTTTTCAATAGGCTATGTGTATTAGAAAGCGCACTTATCTCTAACTGCACTTCCGCTAATATCAGATACACAGAAAATAAGTGATTCAATTCGTCAATCGAAGTCCACGGTTAATTTTAAATACTTGAGATGTGATCTCGATTGTTGGATCTCTTTCTTAATCCTGCTTATCAATCAAAACTTTACTGTTCCTGATATCTTCAAGTCATTTCAGCAATTCATTAAAACAATAAGACATACCAAATTTTGATTATTACAAATGTATACTCACAAATCGCACCACGATTCTGTTCTATTATTCAAAATAGTCTAAATTTCTTACCTGAAAATGAAAAAAAAATATTTAATTAAATTATCCTAGTACAGATTCAATAGTAAAATTTTGGTGCCAGAAAGGGGCAAACAGCATTTTGCTAACTATACGACCACTCTACGACGACACTGGAATTGCGCGGCGCTAAAGTTATACCTCACCGGCAAGACCGTCCGGCTTTATGGAACTGCCAACACAATAAAAAAGACGGCAACGCTACAAGTGAATTGCAGAAAAATCACTGAAATTAAATATTATGATTAAAATTTTTAAAAATTGTTTTTAATGTTGTGAAGTAATTACACGCATCTTAGGTAAACTGATTTAGCTTTCATTACACCCAAATAACCGGAAAAGATGAGATTAGATTATCATTTAATAATTGGAACATCAAATGAAGCCATTAACTTTAATAACCTTTAAAGACGGATTTTCATCCTCAATGGATTTTTATTTCAGAGTAAATTTATAATTTTTAATCAATTAAACATCTATATTTATTAATTTCAGCGGGTATTTACTTAATTAATCTTTCATGTCACTATAGACATCAAGACCATTTTGTATTTGTCCTTTTCACAATTAATAATAAAATGAATCCTGGCTTGGTACCAATACGATGTTTTTATTTTGTTTTTTTCATAGCCCCTTTAAATTCACAGATAATTATATAAATTATAGATCCTCAGGCAAATCTATTTACAAATTATTTTTGAATATCCTGTAACATCACTACATTATATACAGGTTTTGTTATTTTATAAAAATTATATAATGAATAAGCAAGTATAATGATACACATTATACGTGACTGGACTGAACTGACTAATAAAGTGATGGGGCTCACCTTTTTGATCAAACTTAAAACTAACTTACATACTAATTTGTAACCTAATTTTTCCCCAACAGTCTGTTGCCATCGATGCGGGAGGGGGGGGTCATAGAGTTAAACACAAGGTTGGTTAGATTTCATCGAAGACGTATTGGTTATTTCGATGTATTTACCACGATCCATCAATTAATCTATAAAGGTACCCTCTATTAGCAAATGCAACTAAAATTTATTTTAAAATTACTTCAACGAGAATTGGCAGTTAATTAATAATTAAATACTCACACATGTATACGCACTGCTCTATAATAACGAGAAAAATAGTAATTAACTAAAAGTATATTAATGCTATGCAGTTTATTTTTCAAGGATAAAAGACCCTATCGGATAATAATTTGATTTTAAAACTTCGCTTTTGTTTTTATCTTAAGTTAGATATAAAAAGAAATTTGACGAAATCCTAATGGTTGATATTTGTTAGAATGATGTTATGATAGCGCGTTTTGAAAATAAGATCCTGTCATGTTTTAAATTTACTCGAAAAGCTTTTCAGAATCCCTGGTGCAAGTGAAGGCTCTATCTATGCATTTCACATGGTCTGATTCTGCGTAGTGTAGACTTCAAAATAACAAAGACCTAGCAAATAAGAAAGAAAAAAAGAAAATAGCGATATGAAATTAAAAACATCAATTCTACGAAGTTATCCAATTACTCTCTAAAGCAATTGCATTATTTAGCGATCGAGACGGACAGTCAGTATCCAGTCAGACGGACAGGTACAAAATGTCAATGTCTGGAAAAACTTAGTCGTCGCAAACTTAAATTGGAAAAGTTTCCAACAACACTGATGCATAAAACTTAAAGAAAGCGACGGAGGAGCAGAAGAATAACCAACATTAATGAGCATCTGCAGATCTTGGATAATAATCTAATCACGATTTGTGACTCCTATCTGGTGATATTGACATAAAATATTCGAATATGATTTGAACATCTACATGAATAGTAATTTTTTTTTCTTTCAATAAAATATTTTATATATACTTATAAGTTAATTAGGACTCTTGTTGAACTCTTAGAAAATCGTTTTTTTTAAATAAACGATAACGCACATAAAAAAACACTGCGAATTTATAGTTTATTAGTAAACACTAATACCAAAACAGGAAGTAAGGGAAATATATTAATTATCCATTTTCCTTACAGTAACTAATACAAAAAAATCTATTGCCGTCCCAGATTGTTAGGAATGTAAAGTTTAGAGACGGTAATACAAATGATAAAAAAATTAAGTAAACATAAAAAAGTCTTGAGTTTTTTTTTTTTGTTTTTAAAGCAATTTTCAATGACACAGTGAGGAAGCCTTAACAAGGGATTTTTATTAATGATCGATGAATTTTTTTTCCGGAGGAAATTACAGACCGTCATGTGAGACTAATATGGCCTCTCTTCGCATCTGGACGATATTTTCACAGATTACATTTTAAATGTTTTAAGGTTGTATATATATTTATATTTTTAAAAAATTAACATAATACTTATTTCTAAGTAGGATTGGGTAAACTAATTGCATTTTATTAATTTTAACATTTATTAATTATATCTTCGCCAGTACCCTAATTAACTGACTATGCCAAAGTTAACCCCAAACCACGGAAAGGACCTTGGTTTTGTTTAACATCCAATAGGATGTCCACACGTCACCTCCTGTCAATGAACCACCCACCTTCTACAGTAACACCTTGATGGTAAGTCCTGGATCGACACTGTACAGTTACAGCGAATTTACACGCCTCTGTCCTATCACAGTGCCAGCTGACCTATATCGTGTGCTGTGTTTGTTCTTGTGGGCCACAGTCTAGAAAAATATTAACAGAAAAACACTGAAAATATGGGACCCCATTACAATTAAATTGTTATACTTACCACTTATTATTAATATTTATTAGGTTTAACTAGATCCTAATCATTTATTTAATAATGCTAAGAGCTGGTAGTTAAATCTGAAGACAGAGGCATTATAGTAAAAAAAAGGAGTAAGAAATCGTGTTTCATTGGTCTGTACGCACTGTGGGTGACCAAAATAATTTATAAAATTAATTTATTTTTTTACAGTTGCTAAAGAAGAAATTGACAACGTAGATCAACGTATATTGTCTGAATAATAACAGGTGGAATTGGGCCAAAAAAAAACAAATGATTTCAATAAACCAATAACTATGCTGAAAAAACAAAATCTCAAATGCCAATTAAATTCTATCTTTTTATAATTACAAACGTACAAACTAACAAACGTAAAAAGGTACGATGTAATTTTAATTGATACATAAGGAGACTAGTTTTTCAAATACTAATTAAAGTATTACTAAAAAGATAATCAGTATTAGTACATCACAAAAAAAATTTATTTAACCTGCTAATACATGACAGTTACCAGAAATGTCATTTTGAAAAAAAATTGTAAAAACCTTCGGAAGTCTGAATTTCTTATCTGCCCTTAACCGGAAGAACGAAATCACAACTTTTTAGCTTATATAGGCTCTGAGCAGTCGATCAATTCAGGTCAGCTGATATATTATACAATGTCTACTTTAAAATACAACCTTCATCTTTCGGCTAATCTATAATAAGAAATTCAGGAATCATATACTAGATGTGCACTTACTTGTCGTTCACTGTTACGGTTGAGTTTCGTTCATGTTTTCAACTTTTTAATCAAATTCCGAGAAATGTCATTTCAACTCTTTTCAACCAAGGACTGGAGATATAAAATTAGCGGGCGAAAGTTTATACTGAGATCTGTCTCAGAGGAACGGGAGAAAAAATTTTCTTTCAGATTATAGATTACCAAGAAGAAAAAGTTATAATAGCATTTTATGATTGCATCATAAGAATAATCTCATAGGATTTAAATTGCTAGGAATGTTTTTTGTTTGGCAAAAACTACGAAAATACTATCCAATTATTCAACGTTATCATAAAAGCGAATGAATCACCATAAAAAAAAACAAAAAAGAGTTTATCGGTGAATACATACCTAGGTTCATATCCAGGTAAAACGTGGGAGATACATCATCGTATTTCGTAGATCGTTGAATGCACAGATACACAGTCTACGGTGAATGTAGACTCGAAAAAGTACAGATTTAATGGGAACCTCAGTAATTACAACTGTGTTCGATAACTTGAAGAGTGGCGATTCAATGATCTTTCCCGAGTGTCCTGAGAGAGAAGTTTCCAACACGTTAGGCTTCAAGAGGGCGGGGATGTCGAAAATGGCGGAAGGACTAAAACCTCAATGCATCATTTATCATAGTCGGTTAGGTTTAACGTTTTGATACAGGCGGCAAAAAGTACACGGGTACCCTGCAAGGGTCCACAAATACCATTAACGTATATACAATACGTATAAACGTATAAGACAAGTAACTAGAGTACACCAATGAACAAAGCCAGTACGTTATAACCAGAGTTTGCAACAGGAATTAGGTGGGAAATGTAGTTCCGACATCAAGGAGCATGGAAGGTGTAAACTGTATTCAGCTTTGATTTAATGAAAATACACAGATTTTGTACACGATTATCAAAATATACATTTAACGAAGATTATGGCGAGTTCGGTACGTATACACAGCGGAGAGGCATATTCTATATATTATCACAAACGAACTTGCAAAAACATTAACAATTTCCTGATCGAGAGGAGCGGTTCCAAACCGTGGTCCTGATAATTAAAATTTTTCTTCAATAATTTATTTTGAGTTATAATTTTTAAATGTCAGTTAAAACAAACTATTCTCAGAAACATCAAATAAATTTTATTGTAGTCTCTTTTGACAGATCACCCTAAATTGTGATTTTTCAGAGATTGTACAAGATCAGTTAAAGAGATTATACATTTACTAGGCTTAATGTTTCGCATGGAAAGTTCAGTTAGCAGCGCATCTGACCCTCATTTAAAGCAATTTTAAATTGATAGTGAATTATGCTTCGTATTTATCAGGTCATTATTAAGCATTTTCGGGCATCTGTTAATATTCAATCCGCATATTGCCGAGATCATGCTGCCTATATAACTACCCAATGAATGCCCAAAATACATCATAATTTACCATTTAGTAAGCAGTGCACGCTGCTAATTAGGGCCTGCCTACTGCTATACAATCTGTGTACCACTATAGCCCAGGTAGGGACAGAACCAGGCTTAAAATCTAATTAAATGTAATGATTATCCAATAATCGAAGTATTGGTTCTCGGAGATAAACTCAGGAAATTATTGTTAGGCCCACAGTCGGGCGTAAACTAGTTGGGAGCTTTCGCAAAGCGCGGATAATCCGGACGCCTATCCATGTTCCCCATCGATATGGCAACCCATAAAATTATAAATAATATTAATCGTTCCTATAAAAGCACTCGTTGTCCATAAAAGCACCAACACAAAAAATATTAGGTTTTATTTAAATTGCTGTGAAATTCAACAAGAAGCGTAGTTTCATCATATTACTCTTCTCCCTTTTCTAATTGATAATTTTACACTCTACTATCACAGGTGTATAAGTTGGCACCCTACGCCAATAGGTATTACTAAATTATATTAAATATCTAATTCTACATCTTAGAACATCTGTATGTACTACACAAATGTCGATCTCCTGAGATTTGAAAGTAAGTCCTTTCCCTTTGGACTCAACAATAATTAAATCTCGGCCCCCACAGATGTGAATAGTAATCCAACAGCCGTAGGGGGATGGGGAGGGGGGGTAATAATAAGTGTGGTAACCACCTCTAGACGCCTTTTGAGAACTGTCATAAGGAGATTCTTGTAATATACACTAACGTTTACTATAATGAGTAAGGATTTGCGGGGTAAAATAAATTCTGTGCGGCCATCGTCATTCAAAGAGGAATTCAAATCGACAAACCGATACACAAAAGCAACCAGTGAATAATCAAAACAAGTGAATTCGTAAGTGGCGACAAAATAAATCATTTATACCCAACTGTCGTTCAATAGCAACGCCCGGCCGGTCAACTGCATGTATTGCTCGGCAAATATAAACCCTCTTTTATCCCAGCCGGAGAGTTCACCGTCATCACGAATTCCGCAAATCACAAAAAATGACAAGCCAGTAAACAATACAGCTCCAAACCCATCCTGCCATGTTTAGACAAACTATGTCTGCGTCAGGCCCGAATCAGATCTATAAAAAAAAGTGAGCGGTTCATTCAAGATTAGTACATTATAGTGAATTCAAGATCATTGCATCATCCATAATGACCGATAAATAAAGGCTGGTGACACGCGAATTCCATAGAATAAAATCAATTGGTAATTAAAAAATAAATAATTTCTTGTTCTGGGGGAATAAATATAACGGTTCGTCGCTATTGTTAACAAAATATTATGTTGGGTCTTCAGGAGACTAATTACAATTGAAGGGTTTGCTGCAAAAAGGAGGTAGCTCCATCCCATAGCTGTTGGGAGTTAGAAACACTTTCTTGTGTCAAAAAAAAACCTCTTTTATTTGGCACAAAAAGGATGCAGCTCCAATCGTAATATGTAAACACCATAATTGAAAGTAAGCAACAACAATATTTTTACATTACTTAAAATTTGAATTTTTTAAACGTTTTGTTTGGTTTCCCAATGAATGGAAAAATTGGAGCTACCTCCTTTTTGCAGCAAACCCTTCAATTAATACAGGCATACTTCGCTTGTACAAAGATCACTTCATTACGTCATGCATCACAAATGATAAATTTTTTTTCAGTAGAGGGCATTTAACGCTCACATCATTCTAGTTTGAATGGTTGGTTATACGTATGCCTCGTACCATTGGTTTAATTTTGATAAATATATACTGATGAATTTTCCAAATTGACATATTTCCGTTCAATCTACAGGCTACATAGAAGGTAATTCATTATACTTCATGTTTTCCGCTTGGCAAAAGGCTGTTAATTATTCATGAATAAATGGGACCGGCGGAGCCTTTCACATCGGATAAAGGCGATCTGAATAATCCATAACTAATAATGTTCGTAATAAAATTCTTGGGTGGGCAATAGCTTGACATTAACAGCGTACTAACGAACCCTTTCCAGACGATGGAAATATTCTCCATAACTGTTATGACTTACAAGAGAAAATGGAAGTTGTAAAGATAAGCTAATACTTTTTTTACAATAGGTTGTGATATTTGAAAAGGTCATCCTAGGGAAAATACTATTTTCTCAAGCGATTGTCAACTTTAATCTTTTGAAAATATATTCTTAATCCAAATCCCATGAATCGCGAAAAATAATTCCAAATAAGGGAATGTTTGATTCCTAAACACTGCAATTTCTAAATTCCTAGTTATTTTAGCAAACAACAATAACACTTTTGTTTGTAATGGCCTCTAAAACCATTAAAGTTTCAGTTAAACCTACTTTAAGTAAAGTTAACCTCTAAGGTAGTGTAGTGTTCATTCTCTAACATTAAAATAATATTATTCACGTTCGTAATAGCCGAGGATAAGGTTAAAGAATGATAAGTCTTGATTCCTAATTGGTCTCGGAGAGGAGCACTTGAGAGGATTAATCTAGGTGCTGGCGGTAAAGAGATTAATATAAAATTAAATTACCCCATTAAGACGCCATTTCGGAATAAATTAATGGCTACAAAATTTTAATGAATAATTACTTGGAATTATCCGATGCTCGTAGAGCCTTGACTACTTTACTATAACAAAGAAAATTGAATGAGACGGAGATATCAGAATAAGGAAAAGAAAAATTGGAATACATTTAAGATCGAAGGGAACAAATGTTCCTCCTAACAGACAAAAATACGGCAAGATGGCGCACAGTTCACTGCGCACATAACATCAATCAAGAGATTCCGACACATCTATCATGAATGTCTCACCCACCCACACGCGTCCGGCTTACATCTCTTTTGAAATATAACTTCCGTCGAGAAATATCTGGTAAATGGCAGTATCGAACAGTTATTCAAAATATTGACGAAATCCATTTATAATTTGTTTTTAGTAAACAAAGATTTAGGGCAGATTGGCAGAATTATTTTATCCAAGGTTCAGTAGGCTACCTAATTTTATTTTTTCACTATCGAAATATTTCTTTTATATTAATTGAAAAAATATTGTTACGAGGCCTCCCTCCCAAATCCCACTATTCTGTGCTCGTCCTACCGAACTATCCTTACCCAGTACGAGCCAACTCGATATCGAATATAGTAACGTTCCCACAAATCTCAGAAAACATCAAAAAAAGTGATTGAAATCTCGCAATTACTTTTAGTTTTTGAATTCCGATAATAGTTGAATCCCGAGACTAGTCTTGTCCACAGCATTACTTGTATAAAATATTTGTTTTGTTTTTCAAAAGGATGTATGTTAATGCTAAATAAAAATCTGAATTCATAAAATTGGATGAGATATCTCCATGAGATTCGGCATAATACCCGGTACATCATCTAATTAAAATTCCAAGGGACGAATTCGATCCACAACTACAAATAATAATCGATCGATATTAGTTAAAATTAAAGCTTTCGAAAATGATACATTTTCTAATATTAAAAACTATAATTACTAAAATATTTGAACGCAGGGGGGGAAAAAAGCGACCCTGCTCAAAATGAAATTGCCCACTAACGATTCTCCCAACGGAGTCCTTGTTTTGTTATTTTTTTAATAATCTTTTTTACTCCCCATTTACCATATGGGGACCGGTCCTTCATCGTTTTTTCTCGAAAGCCACTCCCTCGGCCTAGTTCTATAGTAAAAAATACTATTTTTTAACTGATCCACATGGGACTACATTAGTGCGCCTCACTACTCTTTAGTCAGCTAAAATGTTTTCAACCCCGATATCGTCTGAAGAAGGATGATTCGCCATAACTGCTTCAGATATACTGATATAATTTATTATATTTACATAATTATAAAGTGATTTTTAATAATGAGCTGTGACAATATTACCTTTTTAAGTTGCTTAATACCTGCAACGGGGCCAGATCCGTCGAGCCTGGCGGACGAAGGTAATGATCCCTTTGGGCTGAGGGTTCCTACCCTCAATTTCTTGTTTCTAATCATTTTTTATAAGACCAATTTAGGAAAAGCCGAAAATACATTGATCCACAATAATGGTATATAATTTACCAATTCACATGCAACACTTTTTTTAAGTCAGAACGATCTCAAGTAAAATATATATATATACTAAGCTATATTTTTGACTCATTGTTTTAAAATATAAATAAATATATATGAAGACTTCTTAAGAGTCTAATAAGTAAGTGGACAGGAGAGACAACGGACGGCGGCTTTCAACTAATGCCCCGTTAAATTTCCATCTGAAAAGAAAGTTAATTAGGAAATGTCACCTTCGGGTGGCCATTGCGGGGTAATGAGACTTAAACTAAGCCCTTCCATCGGGACTCGAGAGCGGGGCGACTTCATTTAGCATGCTCTGTGTTTATCCCTTTCCTCCTTTTCTTTATTTGGGGGGGGGGAGTGGATCTATCAGACCAAACAAGAGTAATCAATAAGAATTTTTATAATACAGAGGTATTTTTAGATGGCAACTGAGAAATGATAGCTCAGAAACAGCGTGTCGTTGGGATTTATTTTTTTTGGATTTGGTAAGTTGATATTATTGTTTTCATAGTAGAATGTAAATTTACTTTGAGCTGATTGTCAGGAAGGGAGCAATTTGTGCTAAAAGGTCTGTAACGAAACCTGTCATCATGTTTTTATTCGAGAAACCAGTAGAAAAAATGCTTTAAAAAAGTTAAATTTTTTTTTTTTAAAGGAATAGAGAATAGCTAACTTCAATGCCAGCTGACTCCACTTATAATTCACACATAATTTAGTTTTGGTCGCAATAAACATAGGAAAATTTGGCCATGAATCGAATCCTAGATTAATTGGTTAATTTGGAGTTTGCCGCCTTCCTTTTTACATTGGCGTGGACTTACACTTAAATGAGGCGTAACCACGCTTCGAAGTCAATATACCGATGGTAAGGTAACACTATTTTACCAATTTTGAAGCCTGTTCATTCTTCATTCAACCGTATGTCTAAAATTACTTCTCTTGATTTTTCTGACACTTCTATGTCATGCGAGAGCACACACTTTTAGACTTATTATGAATTACAATAAGATGTGGAACCGAATGAGCATTGTTGACTTTGTACCGTCAGGTCTTGTTCCAGGTTCGGCAGTCGCCATGATGGGCGCGAATCTGCGCTACGGAAACACCTTCAACTCCACCAGCAACGGATCAAGACATTTCGAGTGCCATCCGGGAGGAGAAGCGGAAGCTGCGCTCATCTTCAGCCTCGGGTCACTCGGCATGGGAGCTAACCTGGTACTCATGGGCCTCATCTTGGCCAACAAGCACCTCAGGAGGTAAGGAGTACTTTACTTTTGGAGAGAGTAACTACTGGAGTAACATTTGGGTCGCACGTCAAGGTTTTGCTGATTTTTCTTTAGGCATATCGTTGGACATCCTTTAATCATCCGGTTCTTACTATGTACAATACATTCAAAAGAATATAAATTCATTTGAACAGGCATCCGCTAGGTATCCCACGAAAGACTGAGACTGAGAAAGAGAAAACTCATATTTCAGGATTGATCAGGGCCACTAACTAATCCTGTGGGCGTTGCGTACTCAGTTGAGACCAATGGTGACATGTGGATTCGTCCTTGCTTGGGTAAGTAACACCGAATAGTAAGACACTAATACTTAAAGAGAATACCTTTTGACCTAAAATAAAACATAAAACTGCGTATATCGAGTGTATTCCTTCCTATAAACAATATGTCTTGTAATATTAGTTCAACAAACTATCCGAAGCATTATTAGAAAATAAACAGGGGCAACATCAGGAGCTCTTCCATCAGAGCTATCGTACTTGAGCCTAGCCAATTGAATCTCTTCACACTCCCCTACTTTTAGGATATTTGTTAGACACCAAAGAGGGAAAATGGATTATTTATCGGAAAATTTAAAAGTAAAGGACTCCACTGAAGTATTTCGTTCTGGTATTTTTTCCTGAGAATTACCTATCTGAGATATGATAGAAGAGCGCCAGGACTTAGGATCTAATTTCATTCCATTTATTATTTATTTTTTCTTCCGGTAATAATAATGAAAACATTATCATAACTAGTAATTATCGGCATAGTTTAAAAGTTAAAGTTAAAGCGTTTCTCATTCGTGAAATTAACAACTACCGGCTTGCAGTAGAATTGCCATGTATGTTAATAATCACGTATGCGGAATCAGACAAGTTGGTGTATCAAAGGCATTCTGACGTCGGTATGTATAAGTGACAACCAATTATCCCGGGAACTTCAAATTGAAAAGTTTCTGTTTGCGGTTCTAGTCCTAGAGCTTTGCGGCAACCGTCAACCCTACGGTAAACAATGATATCGCATTTATTAGGTAAGGGGTTGAATTCAGTGAGGGTGGTATATAATTATTTTTTAATTTTTAAATTTACTCCTTTATTGTGCTATAATTACAATCTGCCTTTTATAAGGCAATAAGTAATAAGATAAATGCTCTCATTCATACCATATTTACAGTTCATCATTCACTCGCTCATTCACACAATATTTACAGACAGCCCAGAGACTTCCCAAATACACATGCGAAGAGAAAGCGAAGTCTTGGGAAGTCCTCCACGCTCCTCAGTCAGCCGCGTCACCGGATACTAGCCAGTTGAGGCTGACCAAGAGCGCGAGAGCCACAGACGCTCAGGACATGATTGGAGAAACTGGCCATTGCCAGGACTCCCACTGTCACACGCTTATAGCAGGTCACGAGGCCACTGCCGTTTCAGTCTCCGAGGAGGATTATAGGGATGAGTGGCGCAGTGCAATGACTGTGCTACAGGATTAGGGTGGTTGGAAAGGCTGCTGTGGAATTTCATAAACTTGGAAGGGATGAGTTCTAGAATGTAGGGTATATTAAGATCGTTATGAAGGGTTTTGTTGCTGACATAATAAGGGGCATTTACTATTGTTTTCAGGACGTTTGATTGAAAGGATTGGATACGCTTGATGTTCGACTTTTTTGCTGTCCCCCATAGCTCTATTCCAGATTGGTTTAAGTATAACTTTGTAGATTAGTAGTTTATTTTCTTTTGAGAGATGGGATGTCCTTTGAAGTAGTCTGTACAGTTGTCCAAAGCGTCTGTTTAGTTCTTGTCTTTTTAGTCTCGTATGTGGGTTCCAGGTCAGTCGTTTGTCAAGATGGAAGCCTAAGTACCGTACTGTCTCGGATACAGGGAGAGGAATAGAATTCAAATAAACTAGTGGACAAGTCTTGCGACAAAGGGTGAAGGCAATGTGGGAGCATTTTGCTTCATTAACTTTGATCCGCCATTGATTGATAGGTTGTAGAGGATGGGGCCCAGGACACTGCCCTGTGGAACTCCTGCATTTATAGGATAGTAGTTTGAATATTCTAAACCACAGCGGACTTGGAAGAAGCGGTTTGAAAGGTAGGACTGTAGGATTAGGAAAAGGGTCTGTGGTAAATATCTTTTGAGCTTGTAGAGCAAACCTGCGTGCCAAAACCTGTCAAAAGCTTGAGCTATATCAAGAAAGGCAGCAGTGCAATACTGTTTGGTTTCAAGGGCTGAGGAAGTGTGATCAACAACGCGAAGGCCTTGTTGAGCAGTGGAATGTCGTTGGCGGAAACCAATCGAGTTTTTGCGCATGCGCTACTATTTACAACAGGTCTCTACTTCGCTCGTACTTCAAGTACTGTTTACAACCGCTTATAGGCCACAGTCAGACACAGAATTGTTCAAGCAGGCAAGTTATGTGTGCTGGTCACGAGGGAGCCCACAGGAGGTGAGTGAATCGCTTGTTACATTTGTGTTTAGTGCAACAAGTGATATCGGACAGAGAAGTCGGCCATTTTGGACGCCTTACCTTTAGCCATACACGGATCGGAGATAACATCAAGTGATCGGCTCTCTGAGCCAAACGGTCTAGTGGCTCAGAGCCAAGACCCGGTGTCTCGCCACTTGAAGTTGTGAGATCGAATCCCACCGGCGCTACGTATTTAATTTACTAGCAAAAACCGTTGCTATGATTTTTTTAAATTAACTGCGATGTTTTTTCCAGGAAAGCCATAATTGTTTATCAACAGTACGCGATTTTCATTATTGTTAATGACTTCCGGGGAAAGAATCCGGCTAACGAAGGCGTTAAGTGAAGAGACAATGGATAAAGGGTCGCGATGACAGAATTGATGATAGTACTAAGTAACTGTGTCCTGGCAGAATGGGGTCAGGCACGCTGACTATTTATCTTGGCCTAACTGCGTATCGATCAGTAGCGTAGCCGTCAAATTTCAAACAGAAAAATAAATACATCAAGTCAAATAAATTGGCAAGAAAACAACAGACAATAAATTCTTAAATTACGATAAATCTCCATGTAAGCCTTCATAATGACAATTAGTACATTTCAAATCTATGTTGGTTTTGTAAGTGTGGAACAGAACAGAATAGCATAAAAACAAATATGCTATACTGCCCCTATAATAAATACATGCATATATAAATCGTTGTAAAAAACTAAAAACAATGACAACAAATTGTACTGATGATAGATTAAAAAGAAAACGAAATGACGATTCCAAACTAGGAAGTGTCTGTCGGGATGGAAGGAAGGTGTTTTTGGAAGAAATAGGAGGTTTTTGAAGGTTCCAAAGGATGAAGCAAGGCGAATATTAGGAGGAAGAAAATTCCAGAGAGTCATGGAGTGCCATAGTCAAATGCTGCGGTTGTGCGGAAAGGGGTTTTTCTTCTTTCTTGTGTTCTGAGAGGTGTCTGTAGCATATTGTATTTTGGGACTGAGGAATGAGAATCCTGTTTTGGAAAAAGTATGAAACCAAGTCATGTATTTTTTGAAAAGAACTCTTTTTGATTAGTTGTGTATAAACCTACAGTTCATTTTTTAAATAAGTTAACATTTATCTTTAAATTCTTGAAAGAGGGCGAAAAACTACAATATATTATCGAGAACGTTGAAAGTTGAGAACTTTTCATTGACCGGCTTCAAAACCTCAGTCTGTTGTTTGTTCAACAGAGTTCAAAGAGTTTACACGATAGTTCAAGGTGGTGGTCTATAATAAAAACCAAGTTCTTGAACAACACCAACGGATTGTATTTGACGCAACAGAGCCTAAAAAATAAATCTTTTCACAGCCAATCCCGATAATGGAAAACACTCCAGTGCCACTCCAATCGGTTCACGTGTGCTCCAGTGGTCGTTATTCAATCACAAGCATTAGGCAAAGCGATAAAGGCCATTACTGGCATCAAATTCAAATTATAATGCACAAGTCTGGTTTCATTGAAGGGCTCTTATGAAGTATGTAAATGTAAAAGGTTTAAATAACCTACAACCGAGCTCTTAGCCCCCATACTGGCACTGTAAAAATTCTCAACGAAATTACTTTTTATTAGATTTATGTAAACATGATAAGGGATATTTCTTGAAAGGAGATACAGGCAGTTTGCAGTTTGATACAACGCAATTTTACTTAAGTCTCAACAAAATAAAATCCTTATAAAGCAATGTATAAATTTTAAACTTCTTCATTGAACAAAAATTGCAATATGCCTTATCAGGCAATAAGTAATTATGATAAATGTTCTCATTCATACCATATTTACAATCTGCATTCACTCGCTCATTCATACAGTATTTACAATCAGCCCAGAGGCCTCCCAAATCCACATGGTTGTCACCCCCTAGACATGACTAAGAACAAAGATTGAATTATCCTTCACATTAAAAATTAATATTTTTTATTTCTGCCAGGTGTAAAATTACGGATGATAAAAACGGCTTCATTTATTAACAATGAGAAATTTTTGATTTTTATATCATATTAAAGAATACAAAATTTGAGTCCCCGAATAGCTTACGAATTATTTCTAGCAGACATGTCACTATTAAGACACCTTACAAAAAATACCTGGCTCCTTACCCTTCTGTGATTCTACTGGTTTGGAAAAAGATATTAAACTATCAAACCAAAAAAAAAATGTGTTTTTAAGTAAAAAATGTGTATTGCATGTGCAATAAAACAGAAAAGTGAATAAGTCGCCACATTTCTTATATTAAATTCACTATGTTATTTCTTAGGATCCAATAAGACTCCAACAATCGAAGATAACTTTTATCTTGTCATGGGGTTTGAATGCGCGGATACCCTGTTAAATAAAGCTATTTTCTTAACCACTCCACCGGGCACAAGACAGAAAATTATTTCCGACGAATCCGGGAGATAGAATTTTAAAATTCAATAAACGATCTAGACCTGAGATCTGTTGTAATGCAGGTCGGAGGCTCGACGTGACAATCAGGACATTAGAGAAGGGAGCCAGTAAGCAATGAAGAGAAGTGGAATTGCAGACTAGGTAATTGGAAAGGACCCGCCTTCAATCTGCCTCATATCTTTCCGTTTTATTCTTCCACTTTCGTCCATTTAATTCAATTAGCAAGTATCGGAAGGGCTGATCCAGTTTGAAAACTGTTCTTGACGTGAACAATATTCAGCAGGCAAAGCGTAATTGAATCGGGCGGGACGGCATATTAGCCAAAATAAAATTGACAATTCTCCCTCAATAAGTCACTATTTTGAGCTCACAACTTCGTGTACTTTAAATAGTGCAGGAAGAGTGGTAATTAGTAATTAGCGCAAGGACATTTAATTTACTGTCCGTTTGAGGGACTGAAATCTTTAATTAATTTATTTACTCCTATATAAATCAACGTTAAATCCTATGGCTTGAAACCAGATCATTGAAACAATACCATTAAGACGTCACGAACTGCATTCAGTTACTTAGGAAAATTTCAACATTCATAAGGAACACCACACTACAAGAGATCTTCAGAATAGCACTTATTAAAACGTTCTAGAGATAAAAATAAAGTCTAGTTGCAGAAAAATGGCTCAGTGTGTTTCAAAGATGAACAGAGGTATAAAATGAAAAGTCGATACATTCGAATGAGGCTCACGTATGCCATTATATCATTCTCAATGTAGATAAGAGATGCTTGCATGCCCTCTTTAAAGAAGTGAAATATCTTAGCCATGATAGCCACGCTAAAATGATGCAATTTTCAACGATCCTGGGATAAAAGCCCAATAAAACCGTAGAGAATGAGAAAAAGAAAAAGCCTCTAATGGAAGAAAGATAGCCAATAAAACCGAGGACAGGCTGGCCTATATACGAAGATAAAATTCACTACCGAGAAACTTTAATTACTTCTAGATGCCAGATCCCTAACCTAGGGTTAACTCGTCCATTCAGCACGTAATAGGATAAAATAACATGGGTAACTATAGACCAGACAAACTAACAACTTTGTTGGTTTTGAACCGAGAAGTCAGACAGCAAGCAGAGATCATCCATGATCTCTAGAGAGGAGCCTCCATTGCAAACACAATGAGGGCACCACTAAATTACTGCAGGGCTTCGGTTAGGCCGCAAGGAGCGGTGGGTGCCCGCACTCAGTTCTGCCATCAGTCTCAGCAAGGACTGACAACCCCAAAACCTTAAATTACCTACTAATTATCCTTGTACATTACACAAACTTAACTCATGAAACAATCTAAAATAACTAGTTCCCACTAGTAACTAATCTAGTCATAACCTGCATATAAATACAAATGGACGTATTTATGCATAATTCAATGTACCTACTGAATGCTGTGGGGGTAGGATACCCCTAGCCCCCCTGAAGCATGAAAATATTGACTTTTTACACCGCTTTTATTTTTGCTAATGGTATTCTTAAAAAAGTTCACAGCACATGTTGAGAATGCTTTACAGGTTTAATTATTTATAATATAATTCCAGTTATTGTTTCTAAAGTAAGGAATGATGGAGAGGTAGCCGGACCTCTTTGAAATGAATTAAATCCTCTGGACATGGCTAGAGCATTAAGATAATGATTGAACAAAAAGAAGTCCGAAAAGGTTGAAGAGACCAGATTGAGTCGTGAGAGGCAGACGTTGGATTTTGCTTAGCCATATTGATGGAGGCCATTTTTCAGTAAAGCGAAGACGCCCGCTCGACCTATTCATCCAAGCCCGTTCAGGTTTCAGTGCTGTCACCGGAGAGCACACATCCTCTTTATCAGGATTTTCAAGCACGATGAACCTGTTACCAGCGACCGGGGCACACTCGATATATGTGTTACGTATTTGCTGTTAATTACATCTTTCGACATTCACTTGCATCATGTAATGACATTAAAGGTAGATTTTATTTTTAAGTAAATCTTTATTTTTTTAGTAAAATTATTTCCATAGTAAGAAGTCAGTCACCACCATATTTCAGATTAATTTTGATATTCTCAACGTTAAAAAACTTAACCTACTGTTTATTAGTGAATTCAAGTCATCCAATTGAAGATTCGGATGGCTTGAATCGGGAGCCTTTCGCTGGGACAGAAATTCTGCAACAGTTACGCGCGGTCTCCGTTCATCTGTTTGATCATTTTACAACTTTTTTGTCATTTTATTAAAGTGATATTTTCAGCGACCAAATAGAATTATTCATCAAATATACCAAATAATTTTTTTTACAAATAGAACTTTAGTGATTTTCAATGACTGACCAGACCTGGCCGCGAATGGGAATGCCACTGGCAAAATCCTTGATTGTTAGCTGCTCTATCCTGACCATACCTTGATCTCTACTGTGAATCGGCCTAAATCGCTGAGAGTTGAAATTCAAAGATACAGCGTCCTATTGGCAAGACTAAGGTGAAAGCGGCGGTCAGTGGTGGTACTAAACTGAAAGGTAATGCCCACCATCATAATAGTATTTGTCAACGTCATACTTGACTGATTCTTTACCACTCGGCCGGATACATAATAAAAGCGAGCCAGATTGGGACGGTGGAAAGATAGCAACATAAAGAGAAGTTGAAAAGGGCTTGATTGATTGACTGGCGGAGCGTAGCGTAGAAATATTGATCACATCGGATGATGGACAATTGAAACCCTCTTCAGATGAATCTATTCATCCTTCCTTTGTCAATTAGGTCAGTACAGAATCGCGAGAATAATGGATGATCGAGATTCATCATCAGTAGAATCATTGATGGTCAAAGGGTCTATTTAAAAACAAAATAAAAAGGATGACATTTTTATGAAATTGTGAGTATGTAGGAGGCCCCTGCACCTGGAGCCTGATTGACATGCTCAATGGAAACCGCCAGGACCACCGTTCGTTTCTCAACTCCCCTAAGTGTGTTAAATTTTAAGGATGGGTCAGAGTTGACCCAAAAATAGCCTATTGCTAACTATAATAGAATCTTCTTAACCTTCAGTCCTACCTCTTCATAAGGTGGTCTGCATGGAGTTATATAATGTATTGTGTGTTTATGTAACATTTAGGATGTGTAGCTATTGATAGAAAAACCTGGAAATTCCGTAACATCTTTGTTAATGTTATCCATTATTGGTTTATAATGACAATCACGTGTACAGATCCAAGATGATACTAAAGTGAGAGATATTGTACTATCATAAACGGTATTTTCATACGTAGCAGGTTTTGATGACAGAAGTTAAAATAAAGTCAGAAAGAAGTTGTGAACTAAATTCATTTAATACATCGAGGACTTGCTTAGCATGTGGATAATTATCTTATGTCGAAGGAGGTATGTGAGTTTTTTAAATACTTGATGAATCTCAATCTATCTCTTATCTATTCAGTATTTTACCCTAAAAACATTTTGTTTGTTAAACCCCAGCATCAAATTTCTGAACAATTAGTGTTCAATTATCATAGTTAGCACATTGAACGGCGCTAAGGAGCTACACTACATCAGGACTTCCAAGCATTGTTGGAGTAGTATATATCCACCCCGTTTCTTTTAACAGCATTTTAACGGAAATATTTTTGCTATTCTAGATTCATTTTTCACATAATATAAGCCAGGTCATTGTTAAATAATCCTTAAATTTTCAACATAATTACTTTCAATGATTATTTTTACAACTGCTACCGAAGAACACGAACACGGACGATATCCCTGCATCTGTTTGAAAGTAGAACCCCCCCCCCTCCAAATTCAGTAATCAGCTAGTAACAGATTATATAAATGATTCATAAGTGAGGAAAAGATGATTTGTGTTTCTTACTGTTGTTTTTGTAAAATATAAATGAAAGAAACTCATCATTTCTACATGATGTGTAACGTGGCATGGCACATCCTACAAGCCCTCAGTGTCGGGCTATCAACCCAAATAAACATGCAAACAAATGACAGGGAAATTCGTACTAAGTAAATAAGACAATCTCAGGCTGCTCCGGCCAGGCGGCAACCCATTAGGGAAGCAAACCCTTATCTCCCTAATAGGTAATCAAATTTAAATGGATCACACCTCGTCCCAGTAAAATTCAAAAAGCGAATTGATTCAGTGGGTTTTTGTTTGGGGGGGGGGGGAAGAAAAGTTTGACTCTACTATAAACTATCCTAGATTCTAGAAAGTTGATGAGGACCTCCACTCCAAATGTAAGAAAATCAACTTATTTGTAAATAAACCTGGGATTCCCGAACTGCCATCATTAAGAAAGAATGTTCACTGGGTTTGAGAACTAGAGCAAGATAATTCACAAAGTGAACACATCACTCACGCCACATGTGTAAAGTGATATTCCACAAAACTAATAAGTTTTAATAATAAAATTTAATAATAACTAATAATTTTCAAGCACTAAGAAATCTAGTAAAACTTTAAGTGATAATAAATTATCGAAGATTTTTCTTTGAGCTAACGTACTCCGTGTACCGCATTTGCTGGTGTGGAATCAGACCCTCAGACAACATCGCTTACTCATTTCAATTGTTGAATAATCGATCCGCTAAGTAGAGTTATGCATTAAGTCGAGTTGGTTGATGAATGCGATTACGCTCGCAGGCTCTGCTTACAGAGCCAGAGCTCGTGTCCCATGATGGATGTGGCAGGTTGCTCGGCCACCACTCTGGGATTAGAGGGTGAAAATTACCCCCTTAATCGGCTCTGTGTCATCCTAACTGCCTTCGGGCTTTAATTTAGAACACTCTGGCGGGGATGTGTCATGACAAGCCGGGATCGATCACAAGGACTATAATTTTATAAGGTTGAGGCGCGAGGGGTTCCCAATAAGGTGGCGTTAAGAAATCCACTGGGTATTTTTATTATTATTTCATTAAGCCTAGACTGCTAAAATGATCGAAAAAATCATTCAAAAAAGACTGAAAATATTGAGAAATGATTTTTAAAATTAAATTATTTCCTGCATGATAGAACTAATCATTACTGATCAATTTATAGTTCTCCTATATAAAAAAATGTTCTCCTTATGTTCAAACGAAAAAACGCAGGGGTTACTTTAGTTAAAGAATATAGGTTATTTTTCTTTTTTTTTCATCTTTATCTGGGAAAATGACAAATGTAAGAACGAAAAATGATAAGATAATAAACACTATAAACTACTAAAGAAGACTAAAGACCGGGCATCCTCGGAAATAGGATGAATGTGTGGCTAATGCGAAAAGAGACAGGAAGAGAGAACAGGGTAAGTAGTGCTGACACAGTGAAGAAAGTCTAGTTTGGGAAAGGGTTTGGAGTGATTGATGTCGGATCGCCAACAGCCAAGATGGTTGTGTCTCATATAGCGAGGAACGTTACTTTCCCCTTCTTTCTTAGCACCAAACGACAACCACTTTTTATAAAGCCCTCCTATCAGTTAGCCATTTCAAGGCCATGATGATAAGGTTGTAATTAAGTGTGTCCGCGCCTCACGTTAACGTTTTCATTAAAGTTACACTGAAAATCACCTCTAGTATTATCGGTAGTTCGGTTCACTGTGAGGTATTTGCTTCCATCTGACGTGGTCTGATGCCTCAGAAGACGTTTCGCTACAACGTCTAGGATGATCCCACGCCATTGAGGTTGAGCAGTAACTTAGTACTGAAGGACTAAAGTTAAGCACCGACTAATTCCCATTATCGAAGATACAAGATGATTTTTTAGGGTTCTAACCTATAAGTGACCCTGTAGACATTCTTTAAAAAAAATATTTATTTTACATTTTAAAGGGAGGTTTCATTTTGTTGTGTGCTCAGACTATTATATTATGCTTTATCTTTCTTTTTTTCCTGCGGAGTTAATTAGTATGAGTTCCTCTAATAAACCAATTAATATTAACTTTCGTCCATTTTTTTTATTATAACAGTAAATGTTTTTTTATTATAAATTTTTATATACACAATATCTATAGTTTTTATGCACGTGTAAAGTGAAATTTTTACTTCATGTATTTGATTATAGCTTTCGGCTATTATATTTTCGTTTTATTTATTCTGCACTCCCTGTCATAGTTCAACGATAAATCATTATGATGAAGATAGCTCCTGGGAAGGCTAGTCAATGTACTACAATAGCGCTCCTAAAATGATTTTATTTATTCAAAAATTTCAATTTATGATCCTGTACTTTAGTTGAAACACAATGACGACTGCAGAAAAAAAAAAAATGGACCTTTAAGATTTCGATTTTTTCAAGGAAAAAATATGCCTAGCAACCTTTTTTTTCAAACTAAAGTGAAAATGAAGACTACTAGAAGGAAACCTACAAATTAATTCAAATTTAAGTTGGAAATAAGGAGCAGATACGAAAATAAAAACAATCTATCTTCTTGTTCATTTTACAATAAGAACATGTTTCCACAGGTTCAAGGGAAAATGTGATTTTATCTTCGATATTTATGTGACATACCTGGGTAGCAGAAGTGACATCACACATTTAAAACTGGCGTAAGTTCCTCGTTTTGTTTAGCTGGCTTACTTACACATGTGTATTCAAAGCTTGGTTATAAAGAAACGTTGGGCTGCTTTCATACAATGATTAGATAACCTAAAATCTTAACGTATAACCTTAAAAGCGACGATAAAAACGAACTAACCCTCGTGAAGGGAGTAGCTTTAAGTACTGGGATGAAACAAAGTGGAAACTTCAGGACTAGCCTATACAATTTCACTCCACTTTCGTACACCTTTTAGTATAGGATTCTTTTCGGCTGCAGCCCTACAACCTACTTCGAGTTCTGCGATTCTTCATTCCAATCTTAAGCAGTTGTTCAGTTGATATTAGCGTTTAAAGCTCTCCCTTAAACGTTTTACTGCCTGATCAAAGACGCTAAAACTTAAAGCAACCCCCATGAGGAATAGATTCCAGTTGAATAGTAATTAAGAAAAAAAAAAGATTTCTTTTATACTGAGTATCTAATTAGAGATATTGACTTGAATGTCTCATGTGTTGGGACTTTAATGGAACTATGATCTTTAAAAGGTTCAAATACAGGGATCAATAAATTATTTAATAGCTAAAAGATAAATATTTTCCTATCATACTGAGTAGGAGGTTTTCAAACGTGAAATTATGACTTACCAATTATGTATAATATGTATAGAGCTGTATACATTAATATGTATATGTGTAGTATATGCATAGACCTTAATACGTGTACAAATCGAAAAATCCTTTAGTTGAGTGACGTATCCCACTTGAACGTCACATGTTGTAATTCTGCTAAAAGTAGGATCACTTACAATCAATTCCAGTTATGCTTCCTCAAAAACAATGTTTGCTTGAGAATAGAATGAGCAGAGCAGAAAGGTTAATCTATTATCGCAGGGTCTGACCCATACAAGAGCGGCTGGCTGGCCGGCCCTACGGCTTAGAGGGATTTCTCGCCAGTTCTGCCATACCTCAGGGTAGCCGCCGACGTACGGGCCTCAAACAAAGCCTTTCATTTCCATAAGGGCGCTTTTATTTGCAAGTATGATATGCAGTATGTTAAGCTGTAGTGTAGATATCGTTAGGGCAATATAAATCTGGCTATCTCTCCCTTTAACAAATAGCTGTGAAGTAAATAAACTAGGACTCTTTTACGAGAGAGAGAACGGGGGGAGGGGGATGACATACGACTCTTTTGTCAGGGATTTATAAGAGGAATAAAACAAAAAAAAGGAACGGCTAAATAAAATGTAGAAAGTGGAAAAATGAAAAGTAATTCAATTTGTTGATATATGAGCATGTGCACATGTTCTATCATAAAAAACCAATATTGAACTGGCTGCAAGCGTAAAATATGGTACATAGGAGCCACTATCGAGAACCACTATAGAAAGATCGTCACTGTTCCGCCAAATATCGGATTTTATATCCATGTACTGATTACTAGCTCTGGGAGTAACAGCGGTTGCTTCGCGCTCTTTCGTATATACACGTTTGTCGTGCGGTTCTGCACTAACCACAACCCCCAATCACGTCTTGAGCGATTGGGGTTTTCTTGCCATCTCTCTTCACCACATGACGAAATGGTCGGAGACGAAGGAAGGCTAACTGCTCCAACCCATTTCTCTAGGAGCTCCTGAGAAGATTGTATATGTATATAATTTTTTTTAAGTTCATTTTAGATTATTAGAAGAATTTATTTGAGATCAACTAAAGTTGAAGGAAATAAGTACTTTTTATACAATTTTATTAAGGGACGAAGTTTCGACATCACATGTATGTATTGTTAGGTAGGTGTCAATTAAATGGAACGTTCTCTATTGATAAATTCAGTTGACTAGGTTAGACAACCTATCAATCACATTCATTTCCTGATATCCTAACTGGACTAGCATGAAGATATTTTGTCGTCCCACAATAAACATATTTTCACATTTTATAGAAGTCACTTATATTTTTTTTTATATAACTAAATGTTAAATTTTCTTTTTATTTTTTCTTTATATGTGTCGAAACTATAAAATCATCCATGATTAATAAAAGAAAAAAATCTAGTAAAAATCGGAAAGCCGGGAGGCCGTCCCCAATATCTACTGGGGGCTCGATCAACTAAGTTATCCTAGCCCCAATGAGGACCTTCATTAAATGAATTTTCCCCAGATTTCTCATACAAAATTAAAGAGATAATATTTCTTTAAAAATACAAAAAAAGTTTTATTCAGACTAACAATTAGAGAGAAAGGGAGATAATTATACCATGCGCTGTGGAATACAAAGTAAAGGTGATGTTCATTTCATCTAAAAGAACGTTTTTCCTTTTCAGTTATATAGTTCTTCCTGTGCCAAGAAATAAGTTACGATACCAGGATAGAAAAAGGGTAGAGACTCTTAAAGCCGGATTGGCTGGCAAAGGGGGCAGAGATAGACTGGGACATGATCCCAGAGACATTGCTCTTCCTGCCTCGTATCGGCTCCGACCTATCTTCACAGAAAATAAACCCCTCGAAAAAATGAACCCGCATCATTAGGGGATGTTCGCTTATTAGCCTTATACAACGTCAAAAAATGTCAGTAATTTAATGAATGGCAGTACCGGTACCAGTACAGGCTATTTTGAGGCTAAGATTCTCAGCAGCGCAATGGTACTTTAGTGTATTAAGGGTTTTGTGGATTTTTTTTTTTTTTTTCAAAACTAGAAACCCTTTTCTATTCAAGTAGTCTAGGTTCTAGTCTAGGTGAATGCCCGGTTCAAGCCAGTAACATGAAGAATGTCAGCTACATGGAGAAACATTTAACAAGATCAGAATTCCATATTTTGAGTATCATCGATGAATGTTGCACTTTTTCCTCTTGATGTTCCATTATTAACCATTAAGAAATATATATATATATACATATATCAGGTCAAATGGATCGAACCTTGAAATAACCGAATAGTGAACAGTAGACATCGCACTATAGGATGACTCTTTCAAAGTGAGCGATATAAGTTACAGTATAGCATTTTGCACTGATCGTTAAACGTAATTAGAACACAAGTTTTAATCAACTACAACTTGTTGAATGAAAACAAACAACAAAAATTATGAAAAGTAATGTCGCAAATAACTTATCATTTCTGATTTATAATTGACGAGTAAACTAACTACTCAAAGTAACGAATGTTCCGACTCTCCACAATATCGTTTATTCAATACCGTTTTCGACAGCTCAACAGTTGCTAAAATGAAAAGTCATGAGTTAAAAACCTCGACTGTACATACAAAGGCAAACGTTAATTAAAAGCGACAATAAATAAAACCTGTGAGTGCAGAACTGATCTAAGTCGGAAATGGTCATTTTATTTTATGTATTATATCATAACACATTAAATAAATAAAAAACACAATAATACATTTATTCTATGGCTACTCACGCCATTTATGGTGTGCGAAATTCATAATATGTTAAATTCCTATTTGAAGCCAACTGTTAAAAGGGTGGGTTGTTGCTAGTGACACTTCATTTAACCACTGACTTTATTTAGGAGGGGGGGGGGGGGGTTCTTAGCACTCGCAAATTTACTGAGCATTATTTTCTATTAATATTGTCCGTTGTAAGGGAATCTAATTACTTTTTAATAATATCAGATATTATAAAGAAAGCATACTAATAATGACAGCATAACAACAGCAGTTTTTAGCAGTATCGGTTCGAAGATATCGAGCGGTGCGAGGATACCGGTGATTAACACTGCCATTGGATCGCAATCGGGTAGGAATACCCAAAGCGGGCAGCAGTAACTCTCTCATAACAGAGGTTTATAGGCTACGGAGAGGATCGGTCGGTGAGATTGTACTCTCTGGGGAGTTAGAAAGAAGAAAGAGAGATATCTCAGTGAGTGCAGGACCTGACCGGGGACCGAGAGTTCAAGCCCCGTCTTCTTTCTTTGGCCATTAGTTATTAAAACAGTAGGATTAATAATTACTAGTAAAATGATGAATGTTCAGGCCCTTAGGCAGTAAATAAGTTTTTATTAAACTTAATTTTTTTGTTTGAGAGGATTTCCTTTTTATGATCGTAATTATTTTTAAATTATAAATTTATTTTCTTTCCTTTTCTGATTGTTTCGGCTGGAGACAATTAGTATGTAAATATTGTATACATCAACAGACTGAATCATTTAATAAATAATTGAATCATTTAATATAATATTGCATACATCAACAGAGGAAATAGTTCGAAGGATTATACAGCTCGAGGAAGTAAATAAACACGTCTTTGCCTATTAGAGGACAAGGCTTTAGGTCTGAGCCTGTTTTTAGTCAGTGATGAAGATAACTCCATACCGGACTGTTCCCCTGCGAAGACGAAGTCGCTGTTTCTACAACTGAACTTTTCGGCCTTTCTGCCTGTTTATCTCTCCGTGCACATCGCCGCCCTGCGGTTGACTATCCGAGGATCACCGTCCTGCGGCTGACTATCCGAACATCCAGCGTATCGTAACTATAAACTTTTTCGTAATTTTTATACGTTAATTATACTAACAATTATTTATACTAATATTCAGGCCTGGTTAAGTTGCTGATCAGTAATTTTTTTTTGTTTGTTTTCTAATAAAATGAATTGTTATTTCTTTAATATTTTTGACTTTGTTTATTGTATATGCCTTATTGTTGGCAAGTTTGTGAGCTAGCCGACACAATCAAACCTCTAGCTTCTCAAGACGTAACCGGCGCAATTTTCTGGCGTTTGGGGACTTCTTCATTTTTAAGAGCCCTAGCGCAAACAATGAATATTAAAATATTCACTCATACATAATGTTTCGAAACTTTATTTCGATCATGCTATCCGAAATATAGGACGATCTCATAATAACCTAGACAGATTTGATAGAGAGTGCTCGATAGGGGGACGCCTTCGTTATGAGAGTACCTGGCCAGAGATTAGGAAGACCTGGGTTCGATCCCCACCCGTTACCATTTTTATTTCATTCAAATATGATTAGAATGTAGGGTTACTTACTCTCTTCCACACTTCTCCAACATAATCAGAAAATAATCTCGATCCATTATTAGCTGAACTCACGCCCTTTGAGATATCCCGAGAGATTACGCGGTTACAAAGGAAGCAAATATTCTTCTGCACTGTGTAACCGTGATCTGGACACGAAAGTTCAGGCCTTTATCGCCTCTATTGGAACCTGCAATACACCAAGAACCTGCTACACCTGCCAGGAGCCTGCACTTAAGTAAATCATAGGCTGTCTATTAGTCTATTAGACAAAGATGAATAGCGAGAGTCCTAACGAGCTTGAGTGAGGCAGCAAACAATTTAAATGACTTTAGCATGTCCCAAGAAACAGTATACTCGTAATTAGTTTATTATTTTTTTTTTAAGGTGTATATGTGCTTTATTTAATGATACATTTACAAATGTCTAAATGTAAACACGAAGAACTTAGATAGTAAAAAGAAAAAAAACCAATATCGAGATACACTTGCCAGTCTCAGCTTGAATCACTGGAAAACTGATTAAATGATTACTAAAAAAAAAAAGGTAGATATTTTTAAGAAATAATATATTTACAAAAAAAATCCAGAGAGCTAAATAATTTACATAAAATTAGCACTTATTACGGACTAGAAACTATATTAAATAAAGGATTTTCACTGTCGAGCTCTCAATATCATAGGTGTTAACGAACGGCGGAAATCATCACAATGAAGCTATCTTCTCATTTATGACTTGAGAAATCTTTATAAGATGACAAATTGGGATTAACTTTTTTTTCACAGTCATGATCTTACTTCCTGTTTCTGTATTTTAACCGAAATAAGACCGATATCTGAGAAAACACCTTATGTCAGGCCTATATCAATGTGCTCGTCAGAATGTAGTCTCTCTCTCAATAATTCTAACCAACAACACCATATATCTAATGGTATTCAATTCAAATATACCATAATACAAAAATAATTTGTAAATAGATTCGCCTGAGAATCTATAATTATTTGTAAATTTGAAGGAGCTATGAAAGAAAAAAAAATATATATATATATACTATAATTAACGATTGTTCATGTCAAATCGACCAATGGTTGGGAACTTGAAGCTTTAGAACTCAATGATTCTTTGTACATATGTAGTACTATCAGTAACAGCTTTGTCCCGTTTTCAGTTTTTGAGTTATAAATAGAAAGAAAAAAAAAGACACTTATTTTACTTGTTCTGAAACATTCAAAAGCTAATAAATAATAGCTCCAAAACTATTTACCCTAGAGATTTGAAAATAGTGTCATTCTTTTCAGAATTTCAAGGGTTACTTGACTTTACCAAATAATACTTAAAATTTCCAAAAAAAATATTTATTTAAAAACACAAAAACGAAATTTTGATTGTTTTGACATCTATTTACGGGGTAAATGTCATGATGGTATTTTTTGATTGATTGATTTAGTGTGGAATAGCTTCGACTATTATAACTCAATGGAGTTGAGATATGAAATGATTCTCCTGTCTTGCCACAGAATATGTAGCCTAAGCATTTGGACCCTTAACTGAACACAGTATAAATGTTATGTATTTTAAACAAAAAGAACGTCTAATTTATTAGGTAAATATAATTGTTCTCCTGTATGCTCAGCAAAAATCAGATCTAACAATGACAGACTTTTCTACCCTATATTGCTGAAGTAAAGTAGGTTGCTAAACTTACTGCAGAATGTTTTCTTAGAAAAAGAGTTGACATTGTTTGTGGTCCTATGGCGAAAAACATTCCGGATTCACCCACCGGAAATCAAATATTTACTCACTTCATCACAACGATACCAAGTTTCAAAATAAGTTTCCATTCGATCCCCCCCTCCCTCCACTGCAAACAAAACTTCGTACTGATTCAATAATATAATAACGTGATTGCATCAACTGGAAAATTTGAAGCTGTTGATTTATGAATAAAATTTATATTTTCGGCGAACAAACTTCAAGTATCACTGCAGACCGCTAAACTCGAGCAAGAAATATACTGCAACTATGAAAAAATACACCATAGAGGTTTAAATTTAAACTATCGTGAACTCTTAATTCTCGTTTACGGATATTTTATGTCGCATAGAAAACATTTATTTATTATAGGTAATTCGATATAAAAACCATTTCTGTTTGTTTCAGATTAATAAATCACTCTTGAGTAAGACATCCCATGGCTTAACACATATGTTACACCTCTTATATTCACAAGTAGATGTTTCTAAGACTATTTCTAGTCCCAAGTATCAGTTAGCTAACTAGTTGAGGTCGGTTAGCCCCGAAGTTTGACCGAACGGGGGAGGGAGAAGCAAAGTAACTTTGGTCTACCTGGCCCTGAACATATTCATCCGCATTATTCAGCACTATCTTCACTACTTTCTTCATTGTATTACTGATACATTTTGTCTGATTTCGAAAGATGCATGAATAGATAGAGGTTAGGAAAATTGCCTTGAAACAACCCCCCCCCAGGCTTGTGTTGCTTTAATTTAATAAAATAAATAAGTGGGCTAAAACATTTACTTTTAGGGTACTGTCTCTAGAAGAAATTATAATTCATTCCTACGGCCGGCAGGGAAACCACGACCACGTCTCAATTATAGTTCGCAATTATATTCCACCCTTCGCATTAGTCACTCCTAGGAGGCCATTTATCGGTAAACGTCCCATATAAACGAGACGATGACTGAGGGAGTTTATGCGGACAGGACAATGGAAGTATGGAGTTGACGAATGGAAAACTTGGTCCTGAGTGAGGAGGGGAGGACGCTTTGGTAGAACCCCATCATTTTCTTCCAACAATAAACCCCATGAAAAATGAGTTTTACTGTTGACCATTTGCCGGGATAACGGTGGGAATAAAAATGGTATTTCGACAAAGCTTCCAGCTTCAATCTTTCAAAAGGATTGTACAAAATATTTAATGTACAAAATATTTAATGTACATATTTATTTATATATATACAATATTTATTTCTAAAGCTATTTTCATCAATAGCAGAATAGGTCGCTTTTGTAAAGGTTGCCTGCCGATACCGAATCTTCTGTTTAACAGCATTCAATTGATCTGTCCATACTCTAGGATCACAGCAGACATTCATCAGTATCTCAATTGCTTAAAAAAATAATTTTATTTTAGTTCGATACCTCTATTACATAATAGCGTAAATGTCAATGATATTTCAAGAAAACAACGACAGTACATTAAAATGCAATGTGCAACTATGTTAGCAACTGTAAATTAAAGTAAAGAAAAATATAGGTTGAATGTTTTGAAAATTGGGGTTGTGAGATGGAACAACGACGAGTCAAAGTACTAGAAATGCCTTCGGCAAATAAAACTTTGAAAATCTGAAGATATTTTCCGGAACATTCGTACATAAAATTTATCGAGACGGACAAATATTTTCAAAGTTCAATTGAAAATATGTCAAGTAAGGTTTGTTTCGTTGAGGATCGAAACCTATAAAATTTATTTTTCTGGGGTTTAACCCCTTATACAGAATTATTTCGTAGAACAAACACGGGCACAGACCACCGCTACTTTTCGAATGAGATCTTTTGTGGAAGGGTACATCAAGTAATCCCAACTCTTGGATGAATCCCAAATAGCGCAGGTTCAATTTGGAGCCGAACCAGTGGATGTTGGAACTATCAGTCGATATCGTCCCGGCAACTTCATCTCCTTGATTAGTAGCTGTTCTCCGCGCAGAGGAATCTGAATATTCAACTACTTCTTCAGGCTAGTACTTACTTAACTAAAAATAAAATTTGATTTGATTAACACGACAAAGTTTTATGAAAAATAATCAGGAGTGGCGACCTGATCTACATTTATATCAATCATATAAATAATATTTCCATTTTATTAACGAAAACGAACGAAGTTTTTGAAAATTGTATTTTGCTTTGTATTAGCACCAGTCTTATTGTCACTTTAATGTGATATTAATTTTCCAAGTATCCCATTTATTTTCTTAGGAAACAGAATGCCCCGTAGGCTCAATACTTCTACACGAATAAATAAAATGTTTCGCGCCATAAAAGATATTAAAAACCTACAACTATTCATACGCTAAACTTATATTACGGTCATCATCATACGGTCAAAAACTATTAGATATATTTTACAAACATTCTTTGCTTTGAGTCGATATTTTCTATATTTATTTCACAAATACTTAAGTTAGATATATTAACACAGGTTTATCAAAAAATGTGTGCCTTTAGCATTTTTACTTTTTAAGTTTATTCATTTACATTAATTGATTTCATAATTCAGAAAGATACGTAAATATAAGCTACAGGAACTTGATCAGAGAGTTCTTGAACATGTGAGGTAGTAGGTTATGTAAAGATAGTTGTTCTTTACACAGATAAATGGATGACATGGTTATCACTACATATATCAAAAACAAGAGACTAAAGAATCATTTAGAAAATTCAGAAATTCAATTAAATACAGTCAATCCCATTTTCTTCACTAAGCTAGAGGACTTGAAGTTGATTCGCGTAATTTTAAATAATTTGTTTGCAGTCTTATGTTTTAACTGAGGGTATCCGACTAGAAAATTTGCGTTTCCTTTATACTATTACGAGTTATAATTGTATAAAAAAATAAAGTGCTTGATATAATGAAAATTTGACGAAATGCCCCTGATCCATGCACCAACTAGAAGATGATAATATATTGCCACGTTCTGATCGGAATATCAAAGCCCATGCGAAGAATACATACACACAATCTACCCTGTTCATCTACGGTACTGTTTGAAACTCTGAAAAGTATTATTGGTGACAGTAGTTTGTACTGTCACAGAAAGAGAGTGCTCTGGTGAGAACAATATTCCCAACAGAAGAGAGAGAGGCAGGTGTACTGGCCCTAAAGGCTACAAGGCCTTTGTCAGAGGTCCGGCAATCTAATGACCCCACCTCCGGTGCTTTTATCCCAACCCCCCACGCTCCCAAAATATCTTAATTAATAGCTTCGCTGTTATCACAGTCTCCTTATCGTGTAGACCTCACAGGAGCTAATCCTTGCCAGGTTTATTAATGTTTGCTAACGATAGGCCTTACTTTCAAACATGTAGAAAGTAATTGTCAGTTACGGATGATAATGAAAAATATTATATTTTCCCTCTTAGAAACAGTATCCTTTTCTTTTTTACACACTTCCCCCCTAATTAACGAGCATTCCCCAAAGCATAAAACAGGCCATCTTTGAGCGTTGTTCTTTAGTCTGTTCATTTTTAATGGTTTTACAGCCTAAAGCCTCATCCCTAATGTCATGTAAGCAGTCACTTACTTATTCCATACCTCAGCTTCTGGTTACTCTAGTATTATGGTATGTATATGTCCTTGTAATTATGTCATAATAAAGTAAATTTTAATCATATCGAAGTACATAACAAATAACCGTCATTAATACGGTTATTGGTCAGAGTTCGGAGCCTTCTTTTAAAAATTGTTTTTGAAAGGTTGAAATCTAGTAAAAGTTGATTAAATATATGAATATAGAATCCTTGAATAATATACAAGCAAAGGGGTGGAACAAAAGAAGTAGTTAGACGGTAAAGTTAAGGTAGGGAGGAATAAAGAATACAGAGCAGGCTGAAGTATTCCCTCGGGGGATGCCTGGGATTTGGCCCCGATTCTATACCTCACCACTTCCGACTTAGTGACCTAGTTCGATTGTATGGGGCCGATTTTTATTGTGGATTTTACATAATGAAATATTTATAGGCTTAGTGTCATTTACTTAGATATTATAGATTTATTTGAAACGGAATAAAATAGCAGTTAAAATAGTCAATTTGTAAGTAAATTGTATAGTTCAATTTAAGCAGGGAGAAAAAAACAAACGAACATTAACATTTTTAAATTAAGTTTTAAAATTAAAGATTAATAAACTTGTCTAGACCATAATACACAACATACAGTCACACAAAACCCAACGTAACTTTGAATTCTCCAACATCAGATAAAACAGACAGATCAGGAACTGTTCACATTAGCGTGGTTAGAATCATTAATGAACCCTTTTTTTAACTCCACACTCACCGCAAAGTCATATATGTTCTATTAATGTTCAAAGCCCATCATTTATTTCATAAAAGGGAGTGAATTAATTCATTTTTATAACCAGTTATACATATTATACCTAAAATCATAATAAAAAATTATCTTCACAAATATCAATGTACCAATGTAGTGAAACAATTAATTTAAAGTTCGTGAAAATTTTCTTTAATAAACCTTGTAACAAACTCCAATTTCAGTTTCATGTTGCCACAAAATTATGGCAATTATTATTATTTTTAAATACAAGTTTGTTATTATTAATAACCAATCGATATTACAAAGTTATGTCAACAAGTAATTTCTCACATTATGATTTTTATTTTTTAGTAGATTACTCAATTGATTAATTGCTCGTCTATTTACGTTTTGGTGTGTATGCGTGAATAATTGACGCGCGGTATACACAAGAGATGGATCGTGGCTGGCTCAATGTGTGAACTTGGCGAAGCGACGCAATCCAACATTCTAACGAGCTCTACTCCAAGACAATGGGTCTCCCTCCAGCCGGATTAACATAGTCCCCAATGGTAAAGCAGCAAATCTTCTCGGGGTTTCTGCGCTTTGCCACTAACATTAACCACCTCAAACATAATAGAACCCCAAGGCCTAAGGTTCGAGCAATTACTCATAAATAATTATAACTGGAATTTCAAGGCAGGTAAAAAAGGTGTTCACCTGATCTACTCCTATCAATAACTATCAACTTGACAGCAATATTTCAGACAGTTTTGCAGCTGAGAGGAGGAATTTTCTTTTATTAAGGGCCTTTGGTAGTACTCAAAGCAAACCGATCGATCCGCGAGTGTCTAATGAATTCTGGAGTGATCAGCTCTTCCAAGACTTTAATAGCTCTCAGATTCAAACTTCATAATAAATGAGAAAGCTCGCTATAGACGATTTCGGCTCCTCCACTCTTGTCAGGAAGTTAGGTAACGCTGAGGACATGTAGCTATCTCCTAGAATCACATTATTATAGATTATAGCTCTTCAAGATATTGGAGTAACCACTACAAAAACGTATTCCTCTTTTTTTCTTTTTTTTACGGCAGTTTATTTCAGTATGAAACATATTGTGTTTGATCCGTTTCGTTATGACAAGATTTTCGTTCATAACCATGATAAAGGATACCTTCAGAAAAATTCAATTCGTACAAAAGACTTAAAATTGAAGGATTCAGCAAGATATTTTACATAAGCTAAATTCGAAACCTGATACTTTAGGGGTGTTTTCGAAAATGTGCTGAATTCTTCATGAAGTTAAAACCTTTGCTGACAAAAAGAAAAGCTGAAAGGGGCGCTTTCACAACTTGAGATGAGAAGCCTTAAAAGCAATCCATTATTACTCGAACTGTCAGGGCTTGCAACATCTTTGACAATATATCTTTCATTTTTATGTCCGGAAAAACGCCTTCCCTTATTTAATATTACAGTTATATTGCCATTGTTGATGTACAATTACAAAGGAATGATAATGAAATATAAAAGGCTTTTTAAAGAGATTTTTCTAGACAAATTTCTACATGCTAACTTTGACAGCTGTAATTATTAAATCTTGAATAAATCATTAATTCTATGAAAATATTATTCACTATAAATAATATAGAAATGCAAACACCCATAAGTATACATAGTGTATGCGTGTGTTTTGGGCTTGATTACTTGAAAATACCAATAATATATTTTTTTTAATTTTCACTTGGTTCGTAAACGTTCAAAATCCCTAATTACAGTAACACATTAATTTAAGTTCAACAACACATACATGAAACAATATAAAATCGTAAGTTCAGAACCGCTTATATGAAAACGGCTATGCTTAATGCCACAAATATGAAAGTTAACATTCAGTAGCACTAATATGAAAGTCGATGATTAATAAAACTGATTAAGAAAGACAATGTCAGATTCAAGAAATATGAAAGTTAATATTCAAAAGCACTGAAACAAAAGTCAATGCTCAGTTAATATTATAGGCTTGCGTAAAACATTATTTCAAAGGGAGAATACCTCTTGAACAAGGAATTAGAAGTGTTAATCTTTAAACTCCCACGACTGGAGAAAGGGTTATCAATTTGAATAATCACGGAGATGTTGTTTATAAACAACAGAGGGTCGAGGGAGTGGACTGATGGAGCACTCAGCCCTACAGACGACAAAATCCCCTAAAAATAACATAAGCAGACCCGTGCCATTACTCCTTCAGAGTTTTTGGTTTTATTAATCTTAACTGGGTCGTTGGAGGGTAAATATTTGGATGGGGTTCTGTTTTCGTAACCTGCTGTGACATACGAAACGCCTCGAGCTGTTTTCAAGTTTACCCTACCTCGGTTTGTTCGTTTTACTTATTATAGGGATGAATTTCACTTTTTCAACCACTCCCCCAAATCTGTTACCTAGAATATATGCGTCAATATTGCGATTAAGAAGGTAGCATGAAGCAGAGCGTGGTTAATGGTCTGTTTCCGAAGGACCACTCAATGTATACTAGTTCTTTTGGTGGATGAGTCAATAAAAGATACAAAATGCTAGAGACGAGTTCAAGGGTAGATTTGGCAAAATGTTTTTACTACAGCCAAGTTGGTTTAAATAACATATGGAGTGAGGAAGTTTTTTTTCTTTTTTTGTACACATACATGTACGCTATGTCATTTAATTAGGCTAATTTAAAGTATGACGTAGAGAAAAAAATGAAAAGAGGAGAAATGTATGAAATAAGGACAGAATCACCTCACTAACGATATGAAAGGGAAGCCGAGACCTCAGTAATCAAATAAGTCCCCTTTCAGTCCCGTGGGAGTGAAGAACCTTTTTTTTAAACCCACAAAATCCAAGATCCCGAGATCTCATTTTTTTTTTTTTTTTTTTTTTTTTTTCCAAGTTGTCCTCATTCGCCAACATTTATTCTTGGTATTCCTTCACATTATCTCACTGAAGGAAGGCCTTCCCAATTATCCCACAGCCTAAAATTATTCTTGCATATACAAAACGCATCCGTCTGCACAATATAATTAGTGAGCAGTTTACATTAGCAAATTTAATTTAACAAATTGTCTTTCTTTTTCTTTTTTTTTACAATATAGTTGAAAACGTTGTTCCGGCTGAGTTCATCGATTGGTCAAGAGATGATTGAAGAGGCGAGTTTTGAGCAAGCCCCAGACGTGATATAATGGTGATTGATACATCCTAATCTATATTGGCATCGTAACACCATCGTTCAACGAACAACACAATGTACACTATAGAGGATGAGGGTTAAAAGTTTACTGTTAGTTCCTAGAGTATCAACAATAAGATGCTGACAAAAAAATTTCTTTAAATACAAAGACTGTAGATTAATTTGGTAATAATTCCTTATAAATACTTTCTGAGATCGTTGTTAAAAACAAGTCTCTATCCCGTATATAAAGTAACAAAATACACACATCCTCAACACAACAAGAAGTAAAGTTATTACAGTATTTTTTTTTTGGGGGGGGGGTCTATAGTAATTCAGCACTCCTTAAATAAAGTGAGTGAAATAACATCTAAAGATTTATACTGATAACTTTCACCAGCCAAGTAAACTCAAAAATATAAATTCTTATAATATACCGGATAATGGCGTCCTGAATAATTTTTCTTATGCTTAAAATTATATAAAACAGACAGATAGGCACCAAGGTAGAGAGAAATTGACGGGAACGATGTGGCAGTTAAGCAATTAGAAGAGAAATCATTTGTGGAGAAGCTGTCGGTAGCTGTCTAAGATATGATAGATTATGGCTTACTTTTAGTATATTTCCTTAAACTAAGCTTAAAAGCAGGAAAATTACTTAAATTACTGAAAGCTTATGTCTCAAAAAATTAACCAACACCACCCTGGATTAAGTGCAAAATATTACTTTTAAAACATTAGACCATCTCTGACATCAACCCGATATAAACCTAATGTTGAGTCTTTGAATAAGTTTGACACATGTCAAAAAACAGAAAAAATAAAAGAGCTTCGAAAGTGGGTTACATTATGGGGTAAGGACCTGCAAGTATTGCTATCTTAAGTAGGGTCATATTGATTCTCTTATCAGCCTATTTGTACCTGTCATCAAGCCGGGGGGGGGGGGGTATTCTAATATTAAAACAATCCTTACTACAAAAATTAGTGCGTCCAATTTTTGCTCATCTCGTGTATTTTTGGATTATTTTCATTGCGAATTCTACCTTAATACTTCTGCTTGTTTTCCAACAGGTGGTCACAAGGACTGCTGTTCCATCAGGCAATGGTGGACTGCGCGAGAGCTGCCATCCTCCTGCCACTAGGGCTGAGCATCCTCCGCTGCGAACCGGTGCGGAAATGTTCCCTTGTCGAGACAGCTTTCCTCCTCCTGGTCACCGTGTCCACTGTCAACATGCTGACGACGGTGCTTAACGACTCCCCCGTCTTCCCGGAAGACGATGAAGAGGACAAGGAATTGATGGCCCCGCTACTCATGGACTCGCCGCAGTGCGTCCTCTTCGGCACCTTCATGATCTGGTTCGCGTCAATCACCATCAATCTCGGTCCAACTTTTCTTTCCGGCGCGCTAGCGGCCAACTCTAACGGGATCCACAACGCACCAAGCTGTCCCCTCATACACGGACCCTTCAGGTAACTAACTTCAAGTATTAATAATCACATCACTAATAAAAAAATAAGTATGCTGACTTTTAATTTCTATTTGTAGTCACTCCACATTGATCAATACAAATAGATAGGACTAATAAAAAAATTTTAATATTTTCAGTAGCAATGGAGTACTAGATACCTTCTTAATTGAGCTTTTTCTGGAACAATACGACTGAAATTGCAGAAAATAACAATTTTAAGTTCACATGAACTGTCGACAAAACAAATGTATTTCAACTGCTTTTAGTATCTTTAATTAGCTAAGCAACCATCTAAGGAACTAGATAAGACCGTTTACAACGGAAATCATCGATGTACTAATCACTCGACACACATAATTTTTCACTTCATTCTTAAATCTTTCAATTTCGTCACTAATATATGTGATGGGGAAAACCAATATGAAAACATATTTTCACTTTAAAGTTTTAGTGCAAGGCGGAATATTCAATGGCAAATGTAATAAACGCAAGACATAAAATCTCGACTATAACCTATAACCTGGAATATAAGTAGACTGGTTTTGTATAAATTTCCCTCGGGCTTTTGGTAATTTTCTATTGAAAATACCCAATATTTAAACGGAAGCATAACGATAAATGAGTTAGTGAGAAGTTTATTGGTTGCGATTCCACTTACCCGTTTTAGTTTTATAGACAAGTTTATGTCGGCCGAGTGAGTAACGGTGCTATGAAACGGAATTTCTATTCACTCTAACCGTATTTGTTTCATTTAATATTGAAGAGTGAGTTCGGAATGCACTTTGGGCCTGGGCGGTTGCTAGGGGTCATAAACATTTTCCAGAACTGGATCATTTTTACGGTTGTATTTCTTCTCTGATCTTGGGATGCTTCGCCACATTGAGGTCCCCAGTTTCAGAGGTGAACTTTTCCAGGCACTACGTTCTCAACGTGCTGTGGATCTTCATCAACGTCATCTGCGTCATCCTGACGCTGTTCCACCTGCACAAACTGCACAGGGACCTTACCAAGGCCAATACGGAGGCGGTGAGGGTAGCGGGTCTCGTCACCACACTGGTCAGCGTCACCGGAGGAGGTATCTCCAACGACCCCACGGCTCCTCATAGAGTAATGTCTTTCATTTATCATCATATTTACTGTTTATAACACCTTTAGAGTTGTAATATTATTACTTTTTCTTTCAAGCGACTGGCCACAAACAACAGTAAAACTTTAACGTGAAACAATTACGTTTTTGAAAGAATTAGTGCACACCGAATCTCCAGCTTCGTCCGTATTTTAGCGTATAACATTGTTTATAGTTTCAACCATGATTAACAATTTCAAAAACTCCTTATTACACGAAGGAAGGTTCATATTCTTTTTTTGCGTCGTAATTATACATTCTCCATGGTCAAGCATGGGACGCACATTGATCAAACAGGCAGACTACTAGTTTTGAAAAAAACAACACTTCCCTGAAGATGAAAGGTGGGAAATCCCATGCTTTGTTTAATAGGTTTTCTCAACAAACAAAAATCAGAAGCTAGAAATCGCATGCTGTGATTTTTGTTTATTTTGTATTCAAAAGGCATGTGGGAACGAAATCTTTTGAATGTAAAGTAGGAAATTTCAAAGTAGCTTGAGTTGAGCAGGCAGTTGGAAATGGATTTAAGTTGACTTGGACTCACAACTCGTACAGGCTGCACATATACGAGTAGACTACTATATATAAAACTTAGTCGAGATCCTCCCATGAACTTATACGGGACTCAGGAAAGCCCGTCTTGTCTTATCTCCAAATCCGTTTTCTCAGCCATCTACAAAACTTCAGGACAAATCTACTTATCTGTCTCTGTGTGCGAGTGCTAGTGAAAGAGCACCTCTGGAAATGTATAACCGGATTAGGATAAGACGTTTCATTCTTGCTTACTTCATAGATGCTGTGGGTACGGATCAATAAAATTCCTTTGAAGCTGAAGATAAAGAAGTCAAATAAAATAATAGTAATAATAATTAATTATTAAAAATTTCAAGAAAAACTTGCTATTTTAAACACAGCTTCCTTTACATTTCGAGTGAACACCGTGAAATGTAAAAATGAGTGATTTTATGTTTTCTCTTATAATTTTGATAACTAAGTCAAAACGATAAACATCATAAACAAAATCGATGAGACAAAGGATACACTAAACGCCAGTGTAACTACAGATCACTTGAAGTAGAACTATAAAAGAGGTTTCATTCAAAAGCAAGCGAACTATGATAAATACAACACGATAACCGTCTTCAATTTTGAGAGCTTAGTGTAATTAGAAGTTTTAAGTTGGTGACGATTTTTTTTAATTAGACGAAATAAAATAATAATAATCCATTATTTCAGTATTATTTTCATAATTATTAACAATTTTACATATTGATTATAAGGACAAATTTATTTATCTTATTAATTAATTACATAACGAACTGAAGAAATTGCTACTTGAGATTTTATTTCGTTGATATCTATAAATTTCCCTGGTACCGGTGGTAGATATCAAATTTCTAGAGTAATTCGTTCTACCAAAAACATTTTAGTTGAGTATGAACTGAACGACGGTAAACTTGATGCGAGTCAACAAAATGAAGCTCCGAGAGATTGGTTATATTCTTTCTACTTAGTCAACTTAGGCCGTTAATAATGCGGAGTTCAAGAACTTGCCCAATATCGTCACTGCCGCTTACCAATTTTCGGAGGATTACCAATAACGTGGGGATGGTGTTTACTTAATCGAGTAACCCCTTGAACATGATGCTTATTAACGGTGTCATACAGGTTTACGAGCTTTCGTGGGAGAGAAGAGCCACAAAATAAATAAATATTAAATATATACTGCACTCCTGCAATCACAATTTCATGAGAGCAGAGAAACAAGAGAAAGCTGTTTGCACAACTGAGTATTTAAAGCTGGAGTCGGACAATTTTAGAAAAATCATATGGTGGGCCTTTAATGAAAATCCGACTCAACTTCATGACTTCCTTCGAGAAGCTACTGCATTTATACAATCCTCTATAAGGTATTTTTTTTATTCACACGTGGCCCAAGATTTGGGTGTCCAAAAATTTCCTAAACAGTTTGAATTTATGATGTTTTCACTAGGTCATCGGGCCTGGACGAACATAAGATTATATTTGCACGCAATATTGTAAATAGCCCACCCTTCTTGTTAATACTTAAAGTAAACGCTTAAACGCTGCTTAAAAAAAAGAAAAAATGTCATTTCATATAGTAAATCCAATTCCTTACGTTGGTGGTTATAGGGTAATGACTGCTTACGTCCCAATGAAGTTTTTTTTATTTTTACGACCACTCAACCTCATGATGCAAACTTGGAGCTACTGAATCTTTATAAAGCAGTAAATTCACCGGTCTATTATGTTGGTAAAACGTCTTGTTATGGATTTAACAATTAGATATCACTATTTTATTTGGTTTAATTGTGTATAATACAGCTCACGGTATGAATTCACCGTGCCTAATTTGATCTAAAAATGGTAGTATCCAATACTAAACCAGCCCAATTCTGCAGTAGAGTTCATTCCACTGGTTTCTGGTGAGCCACGTCAATTTTTCCAGATTGATCCCATCCCACGTACCGGCTAAACGTTGGGAAAATGATCAGCAAGGACACATTCTGCTCACCAGGGCATCCAAATAGGTGGAACGGGCTCTACTACACAAGGGCCTATTCTAGTCTAAATGTTGAATATATGACGACCACTGCCTGTACAGACGGGGCTGGGCGCTGTTGAGGAGCACAGGCGCATGAGGAACTACCTGGAGAGGGTGGAACGGGAGGGTGTCCAGAGAGTGAAGATGTTCTTGGTCATCACTGCGGCGTACGTCATCTTCTGGGGACCACTGTTCTTCGTCACCCTCGTCCACCACCCCCTCATCGGTAACCCTCTGGGATATGAGGTATGTATCTGTCTTAAGCGGAATAAGTCACAAGTAAGCAGTGGTCATTTTAAGGTGTTCCGCAAATCCAGAGGTATAATACAATATAAATATAACTCAACATACTGGATAAATGATGATCCACTTACCTAATATATATCTTAAGGAGCAATTATAATATCCACTCACCTGAAAAACAAAAGAAAAATAGATTAGTATTTTAAAAAAACATCCACTAACTGGGTTCACTGAAAATTTTACTAAGTTCTAAATATTCACCTAAGTAATACAATCAAGCTAGATTCTCCAGTAACACCACTGTATATAACTAAAATGAATATTGTCAATAAGTGTTACTGTAAAAATACATTAAACAAAAGGCATTCCACGGAACGATCGTGAGCAATTCTTAACAAAAGGCGCGTACCAAGGACAATAATAATAAATATTTTATTACATACATAGAATAGAGAAACGTAAAACTACGGTAAAATGTCCCATAATATAGGGACTCTGGTTCATAGTTAGCATAAATTAATAATTTATCTAAACGACTGAACTTACGAATGATCACTCATTCGAATTATCCTGTGTTATCTTGATGTTTTATCCATCATATCACACGACCCCCTTGCTTTAATGGTTTTCTATACTGGCAGTACGTCTATATTTCTAATAGTTTAAGGTGAAGATAAACAATGAATGAAGGTTTAAGGTGAAGATAAAAACATGTATCTTTTGTATAATTATAAAATGAGGTAACTACAGGACAGTATATCGGCGCTGGATTAAGGAAACTCTTTTTATGCAAGTATTTATTCTGGACCAGCTTTCAGAATTTGGTTGTCCTCACGGAACCGTTGCAATCTAATGTGGTCCATTTCTTAATCTTCCTCTTTTCTGTTCGACGAGTAATTGTTCTGGATCCAATCCACCTTGGTTACTGTCCTATGAAGCTTTCCTTAATAGCTGAGTACTGTGCTTTTGTGTTTGTAGTATTTAAAATAAACTGGAAGATGTGTCGGAACATTGATTTAATTCCGTTACTCACTTTCATCTCTCTTGTTTCCCATTAAACTAACTTATCATGCTTTTTTGATTGCAAGTGTTGGAATAAAAGCAAAGTATGCCACTATAATTTTTCACTTTTCCATGTTATATATGTGCACTCTAATAATATTCTTTTCATGTTTTCTAGCTCATGTTTGTTAATGTGTTGTGCTAGATCACGCTGCATGTAGCATATGTTCACGCCTTTGTGAACCCAACGCTGTTCCTGGTACTCCATCGCGGACTCCGCTCGGCAGTCGTGGAACTGTGCTGCGGTTGCTGCTTCCTGATGTCCGGGCTGTTGGGGCCACCTCCAGAGCCGGAGCCTTTGCCGCCTCCGCCTGCGCCACCCCTCTACAAACACAATGCGGTAATCAAGTGTTATCTGTGAGTGTCGCATGTGTCTTCCTTCTTCTTCTACTTCTTAACTACTACACATTCTTCGTTCTCTGTAGGAGACATGTCATTAAAAAAAACATAAGTACAAACACACCACTAACAGTGCCACTGTGTCCGTTGAGCCATGTGACGACCCCCCTAGCACTTCAAACATTCAAAAAAGAGTAGTTTATTGTCCCATCGGGCATTTTTATATTCAGGACTACCAAAAATAATCTGAGGCCTTTCCCGGATCTTTCGAAAATGAAAAGCAATTAAAGAAATGTACCTTAAATAAGGAACTGGCCATTGGAATTATGATGAGGAATCTATCGGTTTTCTGCGCCTCTAAAATATCAAATAATCATTTAATATTAGCTGAAAAAATGTCACTTTACTTAAGTATATGATGAATCACCTAGGATGTGAAACCCATACTTTCAGTGTCAATACAAAAAAGGAGCATTTCTAATGTTACTAGATGTTTTTATCTAAATTTCAGGGACTTATAAATAGTAGGCCATTTGTAAATTGGGTTCAAACGTGCGAATTATACATAAGACGTTAGCCAAAATTTAAGGTTTTAAAGCAAATTTGTCGATGATTACAAATATGCTCGTAGACGCCGTTCTGAAATAATGTCTCGATTGATTCGAAATACACTTTGTTGGCAGCTCACCTCGCAGAGCATTTCAATCTGCACCGAATAAATTTAGTGATTTCGAGAATAGTATAATCTCACCAACAATCAGGATTTTGTTTTTTTGCGGCTTCTGGCTTTCGTATTCGCGATTAGCACCGATAATATTCTTAATTTTATATATAAATTAGGGCAAGCCCTAAGAAGTTTTAAAATTATTTTTATTCATCCCTACCTGACCGTTAACTAAATAGAAACGGATTTAGTAATTTCAATTTGTTCGAGAACTTAAAAAAGATGGCAAAAAAAAAAAAAAAAAGAAGAAAAAAAACGCTGCGAAAAAGTTCGAGCACGACAAGAAGACTTAAAAGACTTTAAGCGGATTCCCTCCAGTTCATAATGAAACCTTCTCAATTGCCACTACGTGCTAAAACTATAAATTCCTTGCCTTCTGCGGTAACTGCACTGCGCCTAGGACCAGAATTTTTTATAAGCAAAAATAAGAACGCAATTAACTATTTGACATATAAAGATAAAACTAATGCGATACATATAATCTTATAAATTTTTATTTTCATTCATTAATAAGGTTTCGTTATAACAGAAAGATACATATTTTTCAGCTGTATACTCGCCTATTCTGGTATTCTCCTCAACTGTTCACAGATATGAAATACTACACGGTGGGCCCATTAAATATTGTAAATATATGGCAAATATAGTGATCTGCATAAATCTATATTGAGTTTCGGTAATTATCAACCTGGCAATTCAAAAAAAATTATATTTTTATTATTTCGAATATCTAATATAAAATCTCGACGTCCTGATTAACGATATGTAATTACTGTTTTGCCTTTTTAGACCATGATGAAAATAGTCATTAAAACTGCCATTATCATCGGGGTACCCAAAACTTCAATTCATTCAGTCACTGTATTTTCCATTGGATGTCCCAATTATACAAAAAACAGAAGCTACACCATAAAAAAATGAAGGGACAAATGTATTTTTCCACTTTACTGATTAGGTTATTAAATTAAAGAACTTGACCTTATAATTAAAACATCAATTATCAGGAGTTTCCGACAGCTTTCAGCTTTTCACCACAAAAAATAGGAGCGAGATCTAATTTCGTAAGCTAGCAGAGGGGTCAAGTGCTTTTAAAGAAGATTGGTCCCCCACACAAATGGACACTTAATACGATCACTGTATCCGCAAATTTTCGCTCAATAAAACACACATTGATTATTCAACATCCAAAAATAGTCCAAAATAGTCATCTATATGATCTTATTACCATGGCTATCTTTATAACCGAGACAAGGTTTTCTACTTTCCGTAAATTTATTCATGGAATATAAAACATGCTAGAAGAAGACGACCGTGCTGTACTATCACGTCTCAATGGAAACAATTCGCAGCCGCCCCACAGTCACTCAATCTTCTACGCGATAGAATATCCTAGTGCCCATTTCGGGAATTTGAATACTGGGGCAGTTTATATGAAGACACATCTGGGCTCGCTACAGTTTGGTGGCGCAGAGAATACAGACCATACTGACATCAGGAGGATAAATAAATCTCTGACTACCTTCAGCTGGATATAAATACAGAACAGTCATCAACAAAAATCTTACAGCGCAAACTTTATGCCATCATCAGGCTGTACAGTAGGTAGGGTTTTTAAACCATCAATCAAAAACGTAAAATGACGTCGTGAAACTTATTAACCCAATCGCCTAGCTTTAAACGCAATAGCGGCACTCTGCCTCAAATTAAATTAAGCTCACGCCCTTCTATCAGGTTAAATGATTAGAATAAAATACACTTTATGATAAGACCAGGGCAGAAACACAAAATGACAATGTGTCGATGTCCGGTTATGAGTTAAAGGTTCAACGAGAAGAATTTTAAAAAACAATTCAAAAGGGGTAGAAACAAGTGCGTAATTTAATCTTCACTATACCTTACCATCAAGGCTTTAAGTGTATGAATGGGGGTGGAAGGGGTTATCAAGTTCACTTCCAAACCATTACTTTTCCGGATTAAGGTCGCAAGTTCAACTATTCAGAAGGGTTCGATTTAAAACCTTACATATTTAACGAGGACATTTATACTTTTTAAAAAATACCATTTTAAAAGAATTTGATTTGTCAAAGTATTTTGTGGTCTCTCTAGTAAATGAATAAATTATTTTTGTTTCATAATCAATTCATCTTGTGCAAAAAATGTGATTAAAAAATCATGGGGAATTTTATATTAAAAGATAACTGCAGCAGGTCATTTAGAGGCATGGCAGTAATCACACCCCTTATTGCATAAATCGAAATAAGCATAAGGGAGACTATAATTCATACCCATAAGGAGGTTCTCTACTTTCATTTAGATCGTCTGTCTATGGTATTACAGAAATCTCAAATTCTAATGGTACATTAAACAACACCACTAGTTGCTATATAGGCTTTTCAGTTAAGATATTAATACAAGAATTACTTGAAAAACTAATAAATGAGTAAAAATTCGGTAACGTGCCTATAAACTGAGCATCTCTCTCATTGGCGTGTAGGTTTTTTGATTAAACGATATTTAATATTTGATCGAAGTGACAAAAAAAATAAAAAGTTATTTCAAAAATAAGGTTTTGTAAAACAACACCATTGCGTACAGCAATGTCATTCCAAAATTATTATACTTAGATATTAAAAAATTTAAGTTGTTTTTTTCTAGCGATTTACAGTAACCGAGACGCTATAGAAAATTAAATGAGGTATTTTCGCATCCAGAAATCAATTATTGTAATTTATGAATACTTGACTTTTCAACTACAATGTTTTCTTTGGTTTCGACATACAAAAAAATCTTTTCGACGACTTAGGCGGCCGACATTTCTAATGGGAAATCTGAATCCAAGAAAATCAATAGATTATTTAATATGTTTAGCTTATAATAGCGGCCAACCTGCAATAAAAGGGTGCCTCGTAGTGCAGTGGTTCGAAGCCATCGTTGAATTCTTAACACCCATGGCCCGCCCGCTTTGTTCTCACGTAGGCGAAGCCGAGGCAGATAATAAGAGCATTTCCCCATAGCAGCCTAGCCAATAACCATCAGCCAGCAGTTGTTCTCTCATCTACCCTCTTCGTAACGATGCAACATGTTCTACAGTACGTCCATCGATCCACTTGTAATAACACAGCAGGAGAACGCCATCTTAACATAGATAACCCCATTTTCCTTAATATTAAGAAAGCATTCAATACTGTTCCGTCTTCTTCTAACAATAATATAAGGTTGAGGGCTAAGATATTAAGATCATAACGTGAAATTTTCATAATATATATATTATATATTAATATCATCTCAATCCGGTGCTTAGGAGTGAGTAACTCAAACCTATTGAGGACCACACAGAAATATGAGGAGGCCGTTCATTACAATAACCAAAAGATAAGCGAAAACTATACTTTTTTATTTTTATTTAAATTGACATTGGTCGGAAAACCTTTTAAAATTAAAACCTTAGTCAAAACCAACAAACAATTATTCACCATGATGTTAGTAAAGCATTCAATACTTTTGCACATTAGATCACCCCACCTTTCCAAGGAAAAATATACTCCTTTCTTAAAACAGTGCAATGCACTAAATGTTGAATGATATTTCTGTATGATGCGATTGAGACAATAATGACCAAATAATGATGTTAGACTTTTTTGAGTAATATCATACAGAATGCCATGAAGTATATTGAGAGCTTGGATTTGGTATGTGACAAGAGAGCCCTACCTCCCAGGCTTAAGTGTGAGGAGATTAAGGGCTTTAAGGCAGAATAAACGAGGGAAAACAAAGCGTTTTTTTTTATTTAAATCGGTCGGCATACACACCATCAACAAAGCATTGAAAGTTTAAAGGTTTGAAGTTAAAAGGAAAGTTCTGACATACAAAAAAGATAACTATATTATCACAAAACTAACGAACCAAAGCTGACATAGAAAGCTGGGACACTTCAATTAGACGTCCTTTGATGTTGTCCGCAATGCCGTTACAATTGGGTTCACCATAACCTAACCATGTGTTATTAATGTTAACGATGGCCAGAGATATTCACCGTGCCCACTGTGACAAGGAAAGGGTGAAAATCCAATGCATGATAAATCCAAACCTGACCTTTTATAAAAAACATAATCAAATCTGGAATTGCTTCTTATTTTTCATTTGTCAAGTAATTAATCAGTTATATCCTTTTAGCATAATCGAGGAATCAAACGAAAAATAGCATGCTTATCCGTTAAAACTGGGTTGTTTCAATTTTCTTCCCACATCGATGTCTTTAGCACCAAATTTCAACAAAAAATATTTAAAAAACCACAAATGACAATTCAATGACGTATATAAACCGATTAAGCAGATGATGATAAAAAGTAACAAGCAATAAACTGTGAGAAACATTATTGAAGCAACAAAGAGAAGATAGATAGATAGGGGGGGGGATTGAAGACAACGGCATACCTTTGATCGAGAAGAGATAGAAGATTAAAGTTTAACGAAGAAAATTTCCCTTTATCCAGGCCATAAATAACCAACTATTGGACCAAACAGGCATCAGACCTCTTTTACTCGCTATGCAATTTTGTACTATTAAATTCAGGGCGCTTCTGTGTTCTTCTGATGTACTTCCCCTTGATATATTCTAAGTAGCCTTCACAAACGAAACACATTCAAATGTGGAATCGCTTTGAACCTTTTTCAATATCAAACGGGCAGTGTATTTTCTCCATGTAACGTCCGTGTAAGGGAGGGGCCTTTTCCAACGGGAAAATTCAAAGAGGAAATTCTACACTGGATTTTCACTTCGTTGAATTATTCGAACGGTAGTACACCTAGACTAATTAAAATTAAGTTCTGCTAAAATTTGAAGAATGAAGCAGAAACATGGGCAGGGCAAGGCGGCTGTTACATTACAAGTTGTCATGTTACATTACCAGCTAGTAGACCATTAACAATGGCTCATGATGTCCTGACATGCTAGGCTATTGCACAGTGACAGATGCTAATTTAGTCCAGTGTTCAAGGCAATTTGTACCCTGGCTATGGGATTTGCTCTATAACGCAGCCATTTAGTAAATGTAAAATTTTTGAAGATACATATTCCCAGAACTATTGGTCCGCTATTTAAAAGAAGAAAAAAAGGCAACTTCGTATATTTTGCAGATGTGTTTTAAGTCCCAATCAAATTTGACAACTTTGTATGAAGTTCTCTCGTCAAATATTAGAGAGCTCTTTTAAAGAGGATTTTCCAAAGGATCCAAGCCCACAAAGCAACCGAGTAATTTTTTTAATTCAATTGAAACGTTTTTATGGTTTCATAAGTCGCGATGTCTACGTACCAAAAGTATACATCTATCGATTGGCAATCTTGAATGCGCCTAAATACTTCTATTATATATATTTCAAGTTTTAAGTTCAAACTTTAATTAGTTTGTAACGAAATGAGCCCTTAGTAAAGCCACTAAGGTGTATTCAAAGTTAAAAAGGACAAACTTTGTAATTTCCGTATAAAGGCCATCCGTGCCTCTTGCCACTGCTCTGCTGGTAACATTACTTCTGATCATGGATAAAAATAAATAACAAATGATTATGAAAAATGCTACTCAGTATTTTTGCCACAAAATACTTCTATTATTTTATTTAATCATCTCAAATACAGAAAACTACCATTCTTTACAGCAGCAGATAAACTAAACAAATACGTAAATCGAGGTAACGCTGAATGTAATTTCAAAACTTCAGATCGATTGGACGAATATATAGACGAAAGGCTTTAGTTCCGTACCCTTATACCTAATACTATATATACCCCGAGCCGTATTAAAGGGACGAATAGTCTTCATTTTTTTAGACTTCAGTGAGGCATTTGAATTCTTTTGGCATATAATCCTTATAATAAACGGGTTCAGAAGAATATTTTCATAGCCTCCTGTAACCTCCGACTAAAATTTCATTTACTACCCCTTAAACGTAGTACAACATTTTGTCTAGTGTGATTAGCCTGGGTAATGTCACTGACATTGTGTTAACAACACGCCCTTCCAGCCATAAATGAACCCACACAATGGCTTTGACAGTACAAATCACACGAAAGTGCGGACGCAATCAGTATAAAACCCAAAACATATTCAATTAACCGTCACTAAACAGGGACGTCCCAAAAGGAGGCTTTAGTGACTTCACTATTTACCTAGCTCCAGGCTGGAGCTAGCTGTAGCTCCTCTAATAAATCACATGAGTGTTTTCGACTCCCAAAAGCACACAAAGTGGGCGACTGCCAAGTTGTTTGCCGAGTCCGGCGCCGAAGGACCGATAAATATTTGTGGGCGTACTTAACTTAAGAAGGGACTCTCGGATAGCGAGGCGGAAATAATCTCAATCGTGCACGCTTCAACAAATGTCCGGCCAAAACCTGTCGACATTCTTCAGAAGGTACCCGGAAAAAAACTTCCCCTTTTTTACAAACTTATTTCATAAGAAAGCAAGAAGTCTCAACTCTAACATTACTCTTCCATGTTGTTAAAGAATTAATAGCTTAAAAGGATAAGAGATCAAAAAAATTGTTTTTAACGAAAACTTTCCTACCTACAGTAAAAATGAAACTTTATTTTTAAAAATGTTTTAAAATTAAATGTTCCGAGAGGTTTTGACTGTAAAGTTAACTCTCGCGTGCAGTTTACAAACAAAAAAACATTTGTTTGAAAAACCATCATTTACTACTAACCAATGGTACTCACTCAGCCTTAGCCATTTTTTTTTTCAATGTTAAAAACATTATTTTCAATAACAAAAATATTGTTACATACGAAATATACAAAAACAAAATGAATACGCAGAATGTGAAGAAACGCTACTTATCAGTTGTTAAATGATGAAAAAAAAATGTATTTGTTAAAATATCAACTAAACATTGCTTTTTTTTTTAGCCGATAATTTCTTTTAGTAAAAGGTTTAAATTGACAAGAACGACATTGACTACGTGATAATTATTTTTTGGAATTTCTTTTAGCACTGACATCTCTAATGCGTCCTAAACTATTTGGGAAAAAATGGCCAACAGATAAGCAATTGAAGACTCTTAGGAAACCAATTATAAACCAAAGACCATTATAAACCAAAAAACAGATATATGTACATATGTTCAATATTTCAATATTAGGTACATTTACTCGAAACACTGTAATTAGGCGAACTAACACTAGGAAAATTTAAGCCACAGGAGTAAATTGTGTTCCAACCCTGGCATATATGCGAAGTAGACAGAACCCGTCACACCGATTATCCGGCTGGAAAAGCCTTTCGGGCTGGCAAATAGTTTCGGAGCGGACTGAATTAAGCAACAGATTCTAAACATCCCATTAACTAAATTTGATGACAGAGAATCCTTTTTGCACTGATTTACTAACCACTCCGATCCCCCTCCCCCAGATTGCAGTAGTCTTGTTTGTCTTTACTTTCCCCGGAAATGGGACACAGACCCCGTTCCGAGATAAGTTTATACAAACTTTGGCTCCTGAGGTCAGCCGAGGCAGTTAAACTCCTTAAAAGTTTGTCTTTGGAAAGTTAACAATGACCCAAAAGATTTTTCGTCCTCCGCAAAGAACTAACATGAACAGATGTAATTACACTAAAAACAAAAACAACAACATGAGCTGTGTTCAAGTCCCTCATTATGCTGACTTTATTGTGAAATTTAGTTAAGTATTGCGTTTTAAAACTCGTTTGCGATATGAATGAGACGGTAAATGTAAATTTGTAAATATGGCACGAATGCGATCTTTTATCACAATTATCTACTTCTCTATTAGGCCAGATCGTAATTTTCCGCAAATAAACATTAATAATAAATTAAACTTGAAACATACATAAACGAAATGAAAGACGTGAAAAGAGAGTTCCTTTAATACTCCCAATTGTTAAAAGACCAAAATCATTAAAAATAGCATACGTTTAAACAAAAATGTATGTAAACAGCTAAAGAGTTTCTGGTAAAACATTACGTTATTTTTATTATCATTTCAGAGTCCATGTCTCATCACTTTCTAAATTTTATATTTATTTTATATACATATTTAGAAAATGCTATTTAATTACAAAAGCTACCGAAATCGGCTTTAACTACATTAAAAACGAGATTGCCATGGTAGGATTCTATTCTGTGGGATATCTATGAATTTTTTTTTGCTGTAAACAGACAGACGTACGGGACTGGCCCGTTTCTGTTTGAAAGTAGAGTCTATACCTTCAGGCTCGGTGATTGAAATCTTAAACTTCTGCTATCCCGAGAGGCGTTCTGTGACAAACGGGACGAATTGCCGTGTGATCGCGAATTGCCTGTATCGAATACAGATCTTGCTTCGGCGGGTTCAAAGATTAGAAGGGCCGGGGCCCTAGGGAATTGCCCAGACTGGACCAGAGCTGGATAAAATCCATTACGGGCCAGCCTAATTGCTAAGGGCACAAGGTGCAAGGGCTCTGATTGCGAGTCAACGCCACCAGTTGGATCGAATCTAACATTTTACTCATATGCTAACAGTTAATGTGATCGGTTAGAAGTTTTTAAAGGTAATAGCAAGATACATCTCATGCCCGATGGAAGAGGCTTTACTTTCATATAGGTACAGGGGAACGATCTTTTTTTGTCCATGTACAGATGATCTACGATAGCGGTGGTAAAGATGATTGAATCGATCTAAAATTTTATCAGAATATTCAGATGTTGCCAGTATTTTTTTGATAATTATAGTAATATTTCAGAAAACTATTAATTTACTCTTAATAGTCTTTTTTTTTTTTTCTCCACGTATAGAATGTCTAAATTGGCAGTAAGAAATTTCGACAGTAAAACATACTTAAAACCAAAACTTTTATTTTTTTACCGAAGTCCAGTTAATTCCGTCACTCGTTCCGCTGTGAAATTTTTAACTTTTATTCCTTCATTTGAGTAAGATAAACTGTGCACTCTTTGGATGATTGTACATTTGAGTAACTTTTAATTGATGTAAAAAGGAAATTGCTTTTCTTTTTTTTTATTTGTAATACATATAAACGAGAACAAGTAGATTGAGAGTAAAGAATATATCAAGAAAAGCTTTTTAAATAGCCATTAAATGATTGTAAAACTACTAAGTATGTTTGAGCAAAATTCGCTATATATATTAAAATAATAAAACAAAGAAACTGGAGACCAGAAAAAAAATTAAGAGCTTTAAGTTAGAACCACTCTTTAATTTCTTTAAATTAAGTGGATTTGATAAAAAAAAATTGTTTTTTTATCGTTATTTAAGAAACTGATGCCAAACCACCCCCAAGCACCTCAATATTGTTTATTAGCGATCTACATCAATTATTTCGATTATAAATTACAAACACTGGTTCTCATAATCGATGATGAAAAAATCCGTGAATCAACTAGTTTGAATGAAATTTTATATTCTAATATGATTGAGAAAAATTATTGCATTGAACTTTAAACCTTCGGCTATAAATAGATACCGTACTTTATTCAACGAAAAGTACTGGGCGTACATTAGTCAAGAACAACAGAAATAGATCAAAAAGAGGAGATAAGGATATAGGACGGAATAGATAGTAAACAGAGCAATAAAGGGACTAATGAGGGGAGGCTGCACTGCGGCGAAAGCCCGCAGAAAAACAGAACGTGCATAACTTACGTTACTCGTGGCAAGATGGAACTTCCTCAACCACCGGTGACAACAATATGTCACCAGGTAGATATCTATATGGTAAACCCATACGCCAAATGAGAGGGCTTCGGTATCTAGGATTTCAGAATTTGCGTTGCTTATAAAATACCCCGGTATTAATGCAGAACATTCTCAATGCTTTATAACATTGTTTACGATAAAAGGGAATATAATTTGATGTCGTGTAATTCCATGATCCATTTCTTAGTTGAGAGGCAACTCATTCCTCCAAGAAAATCACACAAACTCCTTTCCCTTGAATAACGCAGTAGTCATATGTAATAAACTATTTAACACATTTTCTCAATATTAATGGTTCAAAACAGATTGAAAGAGAAATGGAAGGTTGTGTCTTATCGGAGGCATTCGGTAATTCTATTGGTACTATGTGGGAGTGAACTAGGCATGGTAAGTTTGAACGATGTTCAAGGATTACTAAACATACTAGAAATCTCATTATTGACGATTTCTGGTTAATATTGATACAGCGATGTTTACTGCAACACTTCTACAGTTACACTCGACGCGAAATTACACCTAAACCGTTTAAAGGAACCACGATCACAGCGTAAAGTGAATATCGGAACATTTTTTCTCAATAAGAAATAGCGTCCTTAATTTTGGAGCATCGGGTTCGAATCACCATTTATATGCTTGTTATGATGTAATACAAAATACTACCAAACTCGGTGTTTTTATTGGCTTGAATACACTACTAAACTAACTGTAATGAAAGTATGAAATTGACTGAGGTGTACGTATATAACCTTTTATAAAAAAAAACAGGAGAGAGGCCTAACACCTTGAGGAAATAATCTCACTACTGTGAGCTTGGTTGACGCTGGCGTATCCACGCTAATACACCACATAAAGTACTAGTGGCAACTCAAAGTGGAACACTGGATAAAAACATTAAACATCACAATATAATCACATCACATAGATAATTCCTAAATTAAATCATACAGCTAACATCCTAACAAACCTCCAACAGCCATGAATTTATAAATAATGGCTTTGCACTACAATCTTCTATGTATTATTATTGCGCAAATCATTTTTTTGCATGTGATGTTAATTGTTTTATAAAGGAAATTAACAATTATTATCTGCATGGTGTATATGTGTGTTTGTACTTTTGATAATTTTTCATTAATCCAATATTACGTAAATATTAAAATTAAAATTGTGTATGTAATATTGATATAGTCTTTATATATGATATTTTTATCTGTAAAGCCAAGTACTATAAAGTCGCAGTAATTAAGAATTTTCATATTATTCTCATTACATAAATGTCCCGTGTACATGTACATGTAATTAAGTAACACGTGTATTTTCTCTTGATTATTTTGTTCATTTGTACATGACTGCATGTTTTTGTTATTTACAGAAAAAATATTAATTGACAACCCCAGCATGGCAATCTTATGACTACACGAACTTATTTATGTAGTTTTATGTTGTTTTTTTATAACCGAGGTGTTGGGTCTAACTTTAAACTGAGGAAATGTAATTTTGTGAAGAAAAACTTTATTGATTAGCATTAATAAGATGTAGCTAACCTGGATGTATCGTTGCCTAGAAATGTGTTATCTTGAGTTACTACTGGACCAACATGAGTGGATGGATTTGAGAAATCGTCTTAAAGCTAAAGGAACAAACACCTTTTAGTTAAGATATTTATCAATCTAAGCCGATTCGCAACAAAAGCATCCGCTCACATCTAATTGCTCGGCTAACAGTAGACTCACTGTAGTTCCACTACGGCAACCAAATCGGTGATTTAATCTTGTATTACGGCTCAGGTAGTACAAGGCATCTAGCTGGTCTCACTGCTGCTCTTTCTAGACTTCTGAGTACAGTGTGTAGTGGGGTGCGTATGTTTTCGAAACCGGTGATGTGTGAGCGAGCAGGCTACTGTGTACTACCTGTTCACCCAACATTTGTGTTTTAAGATAGATAAACCACCGTTTTTAGTAGTTGTGGTCAGACTCGTAGATTTCAACAATATATTTGCTATTTTTATTTCATTACAAAGTTGCAATTTCTTTGAAATATTGTACATCATGTAAAATATCTTAAGGCCTTTATGTACAGTAAAGCTATCCCGCATAAAATTGTCAATCAATGTAAATGATATGCCTTTCCATTTCTCAGGGAGACGAGGATCTGATGTACAGAGAAGGGAGCTGGAAGTCGTCGGGTCAGAACGGTGGCCCGAGCTTCAGAATGGGCACCCCCCAGCTGTCGACCTCGTCCAGCTCCGAGTAGTAGGGTAGTCATCCTGGTCCTGGTCGCGCACTAAGGTCCTCGGAGCATGAGCACTTGGCTACGTAGGGGGGGGGACAATGTCGGGAAACAATGCACAAATTAAGGTTCAAAGCACACCGCATACTTAGGTGATGATGTGGCCTAAGAAGGACAAAGTACGATAAGTTAATCGAGTCACTATACAGTTTCCCTTACACGAATGGACACGTTTCTAGACCCTTCGACAAAGAAAACATTCCTTTCGATCCTCGGAATCGACTCCGTGCGTTTCCAAGTGAATTACGTAGACGGTGAGTAATAACAAAAGACAAACTTATCGAAAGGTAACGATTATGTTTAGCTTTTATATCCACGTATCCCGCCATTTCCACCCTCATACAGTATTGAAACTTCTTCCGTGGGCACATTAATGACTCCTATTGTCTTATCCACAAATATCAATTTTCTCTTTACATTTCGAATTTCAGTAAATACACACTTCCTACTAAGCTAACCCCAGTGGCGAGGATCGACCATGTCTTTCAAATATTTTTTATTTCAAAGCAATAATCATTTAAACATAATTTTATTCGTTGATCTTCTCGTTCCTATAATGACTCTTTTTAAAATCTATCACAAGTAAAGAAGAACACTATCAAAATCGATCTGTCAACAGTGTTTTAAGGTACCTATCTATTCTGAATCTTTTAAGTACAATTCTGATTAAGAATAAACATAAATTACAGACAAATCGAACAATCCCAACGGATTTGTTAATTACGGTAGACGACTGTGGTTTGAATTAATTTCACCTCTATAGAGATTAGAAAATTATCCTCGAGTTTGCCATCTTGTTTTAGGTCTTCCAACCGGCTAACTCGAGACTACTTACTCTAGACCGAATTAAACTTCCTTTCAGCTTGTAGTTAACCGAAGACTTAATCTAAGCCGGGATTATTCTGCGTATACTGGTGCGTAACACCACTTCTTTCCCAAATTACATTCCATTGCGGTGCTCGGCCTATATTTTTATGACATTAAATCACTTCATTCTCAGTTCATTTTCGCTTTTTATTTTCAACAGATTTCCGCATGAAAAAATGTACCACGCCAAATGTTGAAAAACGCGGAAAACTGTATATCCACGCGAATGATGTATTTTAAAAGTGTGACAATCCAAGAGATTGTACTGCCTTTTTTAAACTAGGGTGTCCCAAGTTGTAAGCAATCGCCCTGGCTAAAATTATGTTACATCCTCCCCTCCTTCATATCAGTAACGAAGATGCATTAGGAGAAATTCTGGTTAGGGCACCCGTAATAAATTCAGACTTCTTCTTTTTTTTTATTCCGATCCCGTCCCTTAGAGGCGTGGGCTCCTGCAATGCAGGCATTTCTATTGTTGGTTTCCAAAACTTCACCTTCTCGAATATCTCACAATTTCTTTTGAAGTTACCGCATAACGCGTTCTAAACTAAAGGGCTGACATTCAATCTTAAATAAATACTAAGCAGTTACTTAAGGAATTACACCCTTTAATAAATCTCGGGGTTCGTGTTGTTCAGGTTAATTTTTTTTTGTTTTTTGTTAACAACAATTCATTATTTATTAACAAAAACACACATAGAGCCCAGGAAGTTGTTGAAGATACACACGTTTAACTAAGACCGATTGAATAATAGTTACGGCCAATGTTTTAGAACGCCCGGAGACTTGCAATTAGACAAAAGTAGACAAAATCACATACACGATTTGGGATAGGCATAAACACATTTGTTGAAACGGTTGACCCTAACAAGGATAACATAAGATCGATCGCATTGTGGCAATTTTGAATCGAAAATTCAACAATTTTGAGATGGAAAAAATACTCAAATTACGTATAATTCGTATAATAACGTATACGATTTCGGAAAGGTGATAAGTTCAATGATCAAATCTTAGTGTATGCAAACCTAAACTCGCAGAGGTGATCAAGGTAGCCAAAACTCATGCTCCCGGATCGCTTCTAATGGCAAAAAACTCAACTTAACTATGGAATTGATTTATTGTAAGATACAAAAGTTTAAATTGTAAGTTTTTGTCAATTACTATTCAATAGATATCAACATTACACTCATATCTAATCATATTGATGTTAGTTTCTTCTTCTATTTCCCTGGATGTTAGAAACCAGCATAAGCAAAGAAAAAAAAATCAAAAATGTATTGAGGTAAGATCACATTGTAGTTTTAAGAACTTGAATCAATACGCCGTAAAATATATAGCGTAATTCTATCATACTGTGACATAAACTATTTGAAGCACTTATTATAATAGAGCCAATTGCATTTTATGTTTAAATCTATTTATATAAAATCATGTTAAGCAATAAAGGTCAAACTCGATAATTTTACACCCAAATACAATGTGAAAAAAACAGAATTCTCATAATCTTGCTTTTTCCAAAATACAACTACAATACTGCCGATTATAAAGAAAAACCAGGAGATTTGAGTGTGTTACATAAATCAGCTTCCTTAAAATAACAGTCACACATATTAAATTTTACCCTAGCATCAGTTGATAAAATTAAAAGTAAACAGAATCCGCAATTTGTTGGGATTGAATTGTTATTGGTTTCATCGTTTTATTTCAATTAACAAAACAAAGTGTAGTATGCAAAATAAAACCATGCAATATATAGTTTATGAATAAATTTTAAATCACCTTTGTGGAGCGTTAGTAATTAATTTTGCATTTAATTATGGATGATTTCAGATATTTAAATTACGAAAGTAATACTCTTTAAAATAATTCACAACAAACAAGGACCGAAACACACACACAAATAATTGGCATATCAGTGCAAATATTTTTATCGATCAAATTCTGGATTACTTTTCCAACAAATAAATACTGTCTTAATTCCACTTGAATGGCGTGAAAAATTATACATAAAAAGCATGTTGTGGGGTTTGACCTTTGTAGCCCGATAATCGGACAAATGCCGAATTAAATCGATTGTAATTTATAAAAATACACAAAAATTTGAATAAATATGGAGTGTAAATATTTAAAAATTAAAATTACATATAAAAATATTGAGGGTTAAATTAAACTGTGGCGATGCTACTATTTATACATATATATATATTTTAAAAAATAACTAAAATTCAAAAAAAGTATTACTTAAATATATCATAACTAAGAAGCACGTATGGAAATTGTATTCATGTATTAAATGTAAAATATTTAGAACACTAGCTTGTTACAAGAAAAATGACCAACAAAAATTAAAACTATTATTATCATGAGCGTGAAAGGTAAACGAAATTGATTGTTTCCCAAAACATGATTTTAGATTTTATTTTAAAACTGTATGAAAAAAAAAGTAAAACATATTTGATCTTAAGTCCTTCATTTCATCCTAATGGTTGTCATTATTATAGTTGTTGAAGGTAAATGTTTTTCAGGCCCTGGCCAACCTTCGTGGAAGAGATGTTATTATATGAGTTATATAATAATATTAATTTAATATCACTCAAATGATTCAACCATATCACGTAATACATCCCTAATATAAGCCTATAATACAGACATCAATCCTCAATGTAAGCCTGTAATAATCATGCATTTCTAATATAATATAATCATACATCCCTACTACGAGGGCGGACCGAAAAGGAACCGAACTGTATGTGGCGGAGTTTTTGTAGTAGCGGGTTTCGGCCATAGGGCCGTTTAAGGCAACAGTTCACCAGTTAGTACGCCAAATGGTGTCGCCGGAGAAGCTACTGTTTGTTGCTCAGGCAAACTGGCAAAGAAACTATTGAAATGTTAAAAGCGGCCTACAAGGATGATGGTATGAGGGAAACTGGCAAAGAAACTATTGAAATGTTAAAAGCGGCCTACAAGGACGATGGTATGAGGCAAACTGGCAAAGAAACTATTGAAATGTTAAAAGCGGCCTACAAGGACGATGGTATGAGGGAAACTGGCAAAGAAACTATTGAAATGTTAAAAGCGGCCTACAAGGATGATGGTATGAGGCAAACTGGCAAAGAAACTATTGAAATGTTAAAAGCGGCCTACAAGGATGATGGTATGAGGCAAACTGGCAAAGAAACTATTGAAATGTTAAAAGCGGCCTACAAGGATGATGGTATGAGGCAAACTGGCAAAGAAACTATTGAAATGTTAAAAGCGGCCTACAAGGATGATGGTATGAGGGAAATTCCAATGTTTGAGTGGTTTTCTCGTTCCTGGAACGAGATCTGAAATGACTTAAGAGTTCAGTAGAGCGAATTGTAAGTGAAGGGTGGCTGCTAAATTTGTTCCTCGACTGCTAAAGAAAAATGATATGACCACTAAACCCCTTCCTCGCTATTCACCTGCGACTTTTTTTTATTCCTCCGAATGAAAAGGGAAATGAAAGGAAAGCGTTTTGCGGACGTTGAAGGCAAAAACGACGGAGACGCTGTTTGGTATCACAAAAAAGGAATTTAAAAAATGTTTCGAACAGTGGAGTAAAATATTAGACAAGTGTATTGACTTCAATGGAGAGTACTTTAAAGGAAATTAAAGGTTTTTGTAGAAAAATTAAATAAATCATTTTGCAAAAAAAAGTTCGGTGTTTTTTGGGTACGTCCTCGTATAAGTGCACAATGTAACTAACTACTCATCCCAAGTATACGTTTATAATATATAATGTATAATATAACAGTAACAAGAGGATTGGTTTGCAAGTAAAATAGAACAACCAACAATAATAATATGGACAACTGATTACAAAATACCTAAGTGCCTTTAAATCCGGAACAGAAAATGATAATTTGAGCTTCCTAAGATATATAAAAATTCCACCACAAATAATGCCATAAAAGCCAAACTAACTTTCGGAAAATTTAGAACTTAAAAACTACATTTTGGTTTCCTCCGAAGATTTCATTTTTCTGTGAATCGACAAGAACATAACTAAAGATTTTTATATTTTACTCGATTTGGGGATAACTCAGAAGGATTGAGAACAATAATCTGTAGTTACCTTAATATTCGTAAGCACAAGAAATGACCGAGAGTAAGATAATACGCAGTCAGGAGACACGGCGTGAGAATCTTTATTTGTATAAAATTAATCTTGAAAAACTGCTCAGTATTTTCGACCAAAAATATTTGTTTTTTTAAACCATCTCTATCATTGAAAAACATGATTGAACCAAAAGAAATAATTATTACTTTAAAAAAAAATATAATGGCAGGATCGGGACTCCAAAAGACAGTAATTTTTTTCTTTGGATAATAATTGTTAATAGTCATAGATAATAACAACGAAAATTTACAACAGAAATAATATAAAATATCTACAGTATTAGCCAAAAAATAATGTCTACTGAACTGGTTGATTTATACTTGAGGCTCTCAGAAATGTTATTTTTCAGAACACCTTTGAATTTCCTTTTGCGCAACCGTATTTAATGTGGTCTTAAGGATCATAATCCTAAATCAAAATGGCTTGTGAACAGTGACTCGAGAAATAATAAAATTTTTAATAACAATATTATTCACGCTTAATGTTATTATAAATCAAAAGTATAATAAATCAGCAGAGCCAAGATGATGCATGGTTTATTCACTTCGAATTTCGTAAGAATGATTGATCGAAGAGGTGAAATATTACCAAGCGGCTAATTAGATTCTCTTTGAGTGACATACTGATGAAGGAATCCCCAGAGATAAACTGAGATTCCGAGAAGATGAAGAAAGAAATGAGATCAGGCGCTAGGCAAGATGGATGAGGCGCAGAGTATCTCCAATACACCAGGGAGTTTCAGCAACCAAGCGAGAAAATCCAAACCAAAGATAAGATCTAAATATTCTTACATATACCGCCGTGGAAACAAATAGCCGAGAGCAGTATTGACGTCAAAAGTAGGGAGTCTAGGGCATAAAGTCAAGTAAGATCTAAGTGACCTGAGGCACTTAACTGTACAGCGGTGCCGCAATTACGGCTTGAAGTACATAGGAAATAAAAAAGAAGTGTACACATAGCTGCGGCGAAGTTGCAGTCCCACCTTGCAGTTGTTTTTTTCTAGCCATTTTCAATAATTACATTTACCCGGTATCGTCTATTTCGTTTTAAAATATACTTTTTGTACACTAAAAGTAAGCAAATTCAGCACGTTTCCTTCGATAGACATCCATCGTTGGCATCATGATACTTACTAGCATCAATCCACAGATAAGTGTGTATTGGATTGCTATATCCCCACAGCGGCACCGTACGTTTAAAGCCCAGATGTGGGCGCCGGGCCATAGACTCGCTCGGCAGCCAGCTACCTGCTAGCTAGATAGATCTGTTGACACTGAATACCAGGAACCACCGATTACTCGCAGCAATTTTACTAGCAACTATGACTACTCACTAGTTCACTAGCTAGGCTGGCAGCCAATGCGCGCTGGCAATTAGAGGGGAGCCTTTAACTTTAGCTGAACCACCAACTAGTTATCCAATGATTCCGTTAGGCGATTTTACTAGCAACTAGTGTATTCGCCGACGAGTTACCATGTTGGTAACATTGAGTATTACCTTTTGGGCACTGTTCTATTATGTTTTGGCTACAAAGTGATCAACTCTATTAATAATGAGAACTGTTGTATTTATTATTATTACGAATACAAAACAACCATAAACTCGCTCAATGTAATTGAAGCTCAAAAGGCAACCAATCCTTATTAATGACTTGCATGATTACACCATCAACAAGTACGATTTAGTACATTGAAGAAAACTAACTCAGAATTAACCTACAATCGAAATTAAAATCGATTATCGCAGTGGAGCAACCTTTGGTACCAACTGAACATCGACTATCGCCCTGATGTCATCGTCATCGTTTTGGATACAATAAATTAACGAACACCGCTTATCTTCTCAACACAATCATGTTTCTAAAGCAATGAGAAAACATCGTTAGAATTTCTGATAAATGTTAAGCTAAATCGCAATTTAGCCTAAAAGGAAAAATGAAAAATCTCTTCGTACGACGCCTTAGTTTAAGAAATTTAACTGGGGGAAGAAGAATCATAGGCAAATCGAAATACTGGTCTTGGGTTAAAAAAAATTCATGACAAACAGTTAGTCATGACTGAATACTTATAGTACTATTAAACACTTAATTTAATTTAGGGGTGGAATTTTAATCCGAGACTTCCTATTTTTTTCCTAACAAGAACGAAGCGTTATTATAAAATCATAACACACATAAAAGCAGAAATACGACGTACTCGTAATAAAATAGGTATATATTTTGACTTCACGGGAAAAGTACACAATAAAATGGAATTGAGTCTACCATAGGAACGTTTTCTCCAATGGAGGCAAACGTCAGGTAAGCCCTCAGTCAGTAGGATAAAGCTAGAACTTTTGAAATCAGTTAATCCTAAGCTAGGACATCGTTAGGGACAATTTGAAGGAGAATTTTTTACTTCAATCCGCAACCAAAAGTAGTAAGGTGATTTGTAATTTTAAATAATAATCTCATTCATTTTTACAAATATTTGTTTACCAACACTTATATAACATTAAAAAACAACTGATTTCTAACATCCAAGATTTATTCAGTAACAACTAAGATCCTGTGTAACACTTCTAATTCAAATTTGTCTACTGATTAAGAACAGGTCAAATAATAAAATTTTGAGATCAAACCAATCAAAAGGTTCTATACGATGGCGAACACAAAAGTTTATTCAAAGTGATTTAATTTTTTTACAAAAAGCCGTTAATCTCCTTCAAAGTATTCTCCATTGGAGTCAACACATTTGTCCATTATTTTATTCCACTATTCGACAATTTTTTTTTAATTCCTCTTTTCTGATGCCAGACATCCCCTCCGTCGTTTTTGTTTTTACTTATTCAACGTCCGCAAAACACTTTCCTTTCATGTCCCTTTTCATTCGGGGGAGTAAAAAGAAATTGCAAGGGCTGGATCGAGTGAATAGAGAGGGCGGGGCACAGTGGTCAAACCATTTTTGGGCAAAAATCGGCGCACAGAGAGCGCTGTGTGAGTGGAAGCGTTGAACCAGCCACCCTTCTCATCCGCAAATCTTCACTTAAAAATTACTTGTACTGAACTCTAAGTGACACCAGATTTCTCCAAAACTTCTTCGATAGTCCGCCGTCAACCTTCCAGGACGATTTCGTGAAGTTTTTCGACATTCTCGTTGGTTCGGGACGTCGGAGGACGTTGTTGCTTTACACGGTCCTACCGGAGAGACCCGGTGCTACACAAACTCCGCCACAGCCATCAGTTCGGTTTCTTTAGGGTACGCTCTCGTCCAGCAGAATCTGTAAATCGATTTTTTTCCTCAATAACACCCTTCCGCATTTCTGTTTTTTTGGCCTTCAAGACTGCATAAAATCTAGACAGTACTAATATAAAAAAAAGCGTTTTGTCCGGATAATACAATTGTTTATTCCCTGTTCATCTGTCTGATTTGAACCAAGATATTTCTCTATCACTACTTCATAACTCAACAATACTTACAAAAGCCTTAAAATACTTATTTCAAGGGACAAAATAAACAAATTTTGATTTTACAACAAATTTGCAAGACTAACAACGCTAACACTGACGTAAAGAGTCAAACGTTTATCCAAGTCACTCGAGAGAACGTCTTGAACGAAGTTTTAATGCGTGTTTATTCAAGCCAAGACTGAGAAGTCCCATCCAAACTCCGATAAAATCCCAGTTTATATTCAACACTCTTATCGTGGCCAGGAGGAGTGAGTGGGGACCCTATAGGTCGGACTCATTTGAATTTAAAAACATCGTTTTCCTATGCATTCGTATCTGTATGTCTTAGGTATCTTTTTTTTGGATTATGAATATATATGTCCGTTCCGGCAATTTTAACTCTCTTGTTTGCCCTAAAGAAACCAACATTACACAGGAGAGTCAAAAAAATTAAAAGTTCTTCATTAATCTTAAGTGAGAGCACTTCTCTCCACGTCAGTTTTTTTTTTTGTTTCTTTTCCCCCATAGCACTAGTTAAATCTCATCTAGGTTACTGGAAATTTCATTTTTAACATATAAATCAAATGGTGAATAGAAAACATACTGACATGAACAAAATATCAGAACCGTTTTAGAACGTATTAAATACGCGATGTCTATTGTTGTATCTTAACTTTATTTTTTAGAATAACTTTGAATTTTTACTTGGACCTAAACCATCGGAACAAAAATAAGAGTTTTAAATCTTAAATATCTCATGAGCTGGGACTTGAAAAAAACATCAGTCAACGTAACGTAGCGTGACGTTGTCTTTTCATTTATTTTCGATACTTCCCTTAATTGTATTTTAGCCAGGAACCTATCAGCGTATTTCAAAGTCTTGTAATATTACCTGTAAAATTACGCACATTACGTAACGTAGAACACACAGATAAAGGCTTATTGTGCAAATCTTTTACATATATTTATCCGTAATATTTGTTGGTTCTTTATTGCATTTTAAGTTCTATTTAACGACGTGAATCTAACGAACAAATACCCTGTCAATTCAAACCTGGATGTCATGAAGCGGTCACCACTGGACCATATGATGAGACCTTTTTCTCAGGAATAGATCGTCCACCAAAAGGTCGGCAGATGACCTATCAATTCCAGACACGAACCTGGCGAAGCGATGTAACACCGGGGGATCCGGGACCCAATTTCACGGCGAATGGACAGTTAGACCACCTTATAGGTCAAAATACACCGGGCTGAACGGGCAATGCTACGGATATTGAACTCATCCGTCATCTATGATTGATTATACGTTATCAAACAGTCGAGTAACTCAATTTCTGTTGATAAACATTTAAAATAAAAAAATATAAATAAAATTAAATTTATCGCAACTTTAATTCTGCAACATGTCTCGATATATTGGACAACAAAAGAAGTATAAATGATTTCGTAAGTTATGACTCTTAATGTCTTTAGGGCTGACTAGTGCCGGTCGCGGAGAAACGATACTAGCCTGGCAGGATATGCCAGCCAAGAGCAAACGTCCCCCTAGGCGAAGGATCTTCCTGGCCCAAAACTAGTAACTGGCGGAATGAATAGACCCGACTTCACTTGTAACGACAGATCACGAACCACAAACAGGGAAGACTTCTCCACGTCAAGGAACAATCATGAGCCTACAATTGAGCTGAATCTGGATTTTTTACCTGGTGCTAGTTAACACCGGGGAAATCACAGTCAATATATTTCCAATTATACATTAACATAATATTTAATATGGCTATGTATTATGTAAGCAAACAGGCCAGAACAGACGCGATTAATCGGTCAGGAATGTTCGGCTTTATTCCTTTATTGTATGGGTAAATATTCCTGAAAGACGAATGTCGGGAATAGTGTCCCCAAAGGGGAGAGAGGACGCCCACCGCGGGCTTGAGTCACTACAGCCCGGCCGCTGTCCGGCGAGCGTCAAGAAAGAAATAAGATGAGGGGACCTGTGGTCTTTGACCTTTGCTGGCGGTCTAGTCGGCGGGCAGCTTTATTCGTATTGATCTGACTCCCTAAGATCTTAGAAGGTGTGCCCCAGCAAATTATTATGTTCAGGAGAAGAGGAACAGAGTAGGTATTATAGGTAGTTTATGTGGTCTTAAAATGACCACAAGTTCACACTCGATATCTAAGGGTAGGATCCCAAAGGCGAGTTTGAACCGGAGAGAGGCAAACTGGATCGCCATGGGAGACGCTACTAGGTAAAGTTTGTAGGGTCACAGCGACCGTCATCCGCGAGGAAGAGGTCTCTTCCAAGGAGGTGCTAGTTTTAGCGAGACGAAGGCAGAGAATCCCACTAGGAAGGTGTGGGGTCTGACAACGCCGGACTAATGCATAGCGAGGTTAGGAAAGAGAGATGCAGAGGTAGTTGAATAAGAAAGCCATGGTTCGAGTAAAGCAGCAAGCGCCAGTGCAGAAAGAGAGAGAGCAGTGTTCCAGGTGCCGGGTTCTGAGGGTCTGGTGAATTCCCCAAATTTGGCTGCTTACATAGGCAGGCCAGGCGGAGGGGGGTTGCCCCAACGTGCCACCTAGTGCCTTCGGCTGTTCGGTACACTAGTTTCCCCCTCTCTTAATTGACGCTTTAAGGTTTTTATTATTAAAATATTGAAACGTAGGTAAATATTTTCTGGACCGAGAAGAGGGGAACTTCTAATTATTTGTGATGCAGAGGTTGACACAACGACTATCGGTTTTCCCCGAACCTTTCTAATCTTGTTTATAGAACAAGCATGTGAGGGGGCTACCCCCATTCCGCATTTCCGGCCTAAAAGGGGTCAGATCAGTTATTGCTGCATTAATCACCATATTTTTTCACATTTAATTTTAATGGAGTTTTGAACAAGGTGCAAAGCAGTACAATGCAGTTGAGACTAACATGAAGACATAAGCAAACAAATTCAATTAGCCTACAGCAAATTATGACAGTCAGAATGTGATCAGAACTAGTCAATATTGGTTTTACTGAAATTTAGACTTCTTATCAATTTAATACAATATTTGATAAGAAAGACTTCTTGTTTCAAGATTTCGTTTTTGCCATAAGGGCTCTAGAAAGTAGACATTTGTACACATCCTTAGTGAAAGTTCACCAAGCACTTAATCTCTTAAAATAGTGTCAAGGACATACAGAGTACCTGATCCACAAATGAGAAAATGGAAAATTACTAGACAAAAAAAATTAAAATCCTAGAACATTAAAACATGCCTAGACCGCAGATAACTCACACCCTTAACTGCGGATTAGTAGTTAACTATTCAAGTCGCAAATATTTTTATGTTTATTTCATCATTTTTAATGTAATTTCAATGCTTTTAATTTAATTTTAAATGTAGGGTTTGGTTATTCAACCAACTTACTTATGCTGTGTCGTTTTTTATAAAACACACATCTTGCTGAATACTGAAGTTTGTGTATTAAATTTTTTTAATAATTAGAGTTCCTAAAGTAGTTAAAAATAAATAGTTTACATAAGATTCAACAGAAAGTTCCTGCTGTAGACTGCCTTTATGTTAAAAAAAAATATATATATATATATAATAATAGACCTTAAATTCAGTCTAATGCGATTCAATTTTAATCTTTAAACCTTTTATGCTAAATGAATCATCCCCTATAAAAATCCTCTGGAATGATTTGGATTCACTTAGTGCTAACACCATAAACAATTCCACTTATGCTGATAACAATCTAGATAATATCTATGCAAAGCGGGTCTCAAAATAAAAACATTGAAGATAACTAACCTGTTCAAATCCTCCAAGAAGATCAGTTGTATCCATTGCAGAGCTGACAGGGATTGTGTGAAGTTTCTTCCCAAGCAGATGGGACAAAGCATGAACTACACTTGTCTTTCCGCTTCCACTTTTTCCAACCTGTAACAAAATAACTCTGTGTTTAGATGGTATTTTATATATGTTAATGTTTTAATTACATTACTTGCAAGCAATAAGTGTCATATTAGTCAGGACAATCAAACAAATACCTATGAGACTGGAACTGAATAAACAGATGTCTCCGATAAAATCATGGGGTACCACCACTAAGTTAAAATGTTCCAACTAAAACTTCAGATTATGGAAGCTACTAACTAGGACTACAAGAGATACCAATTTGGATCCTTTTAGTTTATAATCGGATTTGTAAAAGGTAACGATACAGTGCATGTTATAGTTAAGACTAGTTTATTACATATTTTATGTAAAATCCATAATGCTTAAAGAGCTATGAAGAAAGAAGATAATTCATCAAAGCTTGTTACATCTTCTGAGGATAATTATGACTTTGTCATCAAGACAAAAAAAAAGAAGTTACTGTATACAAGTTTATTTTTGTTTGTATGTTCTAGGAAACCTTTAATTTATGTTTATATTGTGTTCAAATATATTATAAAAGCTAATTTTAGAATGAAAGCTTTTGATTTGATGAAAATTTTGAGTTCTTATATGAACATCTGAATTCTTAAACCCTGAATTTGGTATTTCAATCTCTAAAAAATTATTTTAATTTTTAGGTTTCACTATAAATAGTAAATTCCAATATAACTGAGATTTAAACATTTTTATTAATAATTAATTTAAATTTAACAAAGAAAAGTAATGGTTAAAATATACTTACTAATATTGCCATCCAGCCCATTTTGACGCAAAGAGCCAGAGATTTGAGTGCCTTCTGCTGTGATCGAAGGATGAGGAGTTCTTCTTTTTCATTGAATGAATCATAATAATCTTCACCAGCATCTCGCGGGATGACTATATCACCAACTATCAATTTTTTCGGAGTAATAAGAACAGGTGAAACAGGGCTTGTAGCCGGGTATTGCTCTCCGAAAACTTGATTGTACATATCTAGTATCTGTACGAATAAGAAAATACAAATGTTAATACACTGAGCTTTTAACAGGACAAAATCTAATTAGAAGATGTTTTTATGATAAAATTGAATTTTAGTTTAAAATGTATAGATTAAGAAAACCGAATATATAAGGTGAGGAATAGTAATATGGTGGTCAATAAGTAACGCTATGGTAGAAAAAGAGTCAGTTAAGTTCAATTCAGTCTGTCATGTTTAAGTTAGGTGGTAGCGGTTACTAGACCTTCATAGAGGACAGACCTGAGTGCCCCTTACAGACCAGCCATGTGCACGGCCAAAGAGTGGAAGCCAGCATGAAAAAAATAAACCAGGAATGAAGACAATCTATTCCCTAACAAAGCATGTATCCATTTTATTATCGTTGTTTGTATTAGGTAACTGGTATTTAATTGTATATCAATTTCTATAGATATACAACTACCATTTCGAATAAGATATAGATAAGTACATTTGTGTACATGATATATAAGAATTTTATCTGTTTAAAAGTAACATAGTCCAATAAATAAATTTTAAAAAAAAGATAATACAAGGAATAGATTTAAGAATAAAATTGTAGAAAAAATAGAATGTAATGAGATCTAATTTACTAGTAAAAGAGTGGAAAACTATAAAAGTGATAATAACAAACCTAAGAAAGTTATGGTTAATTATCATGTATTGACATATTTTTACATGTACTGAATAGGAAAAAAAAATTTCCATATTATCAAAGTAAGTTTATATACATCAAATTCATAAAACAGTTTCTGTTTTAATAATGTTCATTTATTTTCAGTAACTTTACCATCCAGACTGAACCTTATCAACCCAAAATACAAATAAACTATTATTCTTAACGATTTTTTTATAAATGTCCTTATGAATAAGCAAGTAAAAACTTTAGCAAAGATCGTTTATAGTTATAATACATTGAAAACTTACCACTTTCCTATCAATTTCTGCAGGCATTCTTGCAGCGTAAATAGTTTCTACAGCAACCCCTGGCTCATAGTTGCATGATAATGTTTCTCCCCAACGAATGAGGTCTCGTAAATTGAACTCCCAGATGCCTGGGCTTGACCAAGACTTATTGGAAGTAACATGAGAGTGAAATTCAACCAACTGCTTCTGTTCTACTTCAATCTTTGGAAAATGTAATGTCAATAAACTCTCCATATCATTTTTATTGAAAGGTTCAAAAAATACCTGAAAAGTAAGAAAAAAAAATTTTAAATAGTGATATGAATGAATGTTAACAAGTTACTATTAAATCTAACAATGGTTACCAATAAATATAAATTACATAAATAAATTCTTATTTAACTTTAATTTGCTTCTTCAATAATAGAAAGATATCAAGGTTTTTAATTATAAACTCAAATTGAACGAACATCGTTTTGTACTAACCTTAGCAAATCTATTTAAAAATGATTGGGGTAGTCCTTTTCTAGCTCCTCCTTCTCGTTGGGGGTTCTGACAAGCAAATAGTTTTGTGGACCCATCGTTTACTTTAAATGAACGTCCAAGTTCAGGAATGTATATTTCTCCTCGATGGTCCAAAACACTGTTTAATCCTTCGACAACCGATTGAGATGCCAAATTTAACTATAATCAACAAAAATTTCATAAATATAATAGATGACATCACTTAAATTGAAATAAGAAAATGAGCTTGCTATAGGGACTTTGAAAATATCATAGGATATTTGTTGGCATAAAGCTACTGTAGCTGCCTCATCAACCTTCAGGTGACTACCTGGGCACATGACGATTATACTGTTGAAAACTTCAGTGATGAAATAATAGTATAGTGGGATGGCGTACCATTTATTAATTTACTGTTATTTGTTAAACCTAAACCTACAAACAAAAGTTTTTACTTCTACCTAAAAATACTAAAATTCACAGGAGATGGTTCACATATTGGTTAACAAACCAGATAAAACGGCAGGTAATCAGAACCTGTTATCAGAAGACGTATGAAACAGTCCACTTATCTAAGTGTTAAACTTTGTTACTAGATAGGATAAATACACAATAAAGTCAATATCATAAAAATAATTATTTGTTATTAACAACCAGAGTGAAGTTGGAAAATAAAGAAAAATTTAATTTGACAATTCGCAACTATGTAAGCATTGAAGAAATGAGGCAGAAATTGGTCTAAATATCGAAAAATTATTGTGAAAATATTAATCATCAATCAATCATTGCGTCAAGGTAAGAATAATATTATACAATTAGTAATATGATAATTAAAAATTAACCTCATCTAGAAGAATCCAGTGTCCATTTTTAAGAGCACTAAGGAATGGACCATCACGCCATGCAAATGTTCCAGCTGCTGCACCTTCCACGGGCAAATCAGCACCGAACAGATCAGAGATGTCGGTTTGCTCAGACAAGTTTATTCTGGTGACCTAGTAACATCAATAAATTGTACAACTAGTTAAATAATAGAAAGAAGTCATTAAGCCTATAAAAGTGATAATGATTAAAGATGAACCTTATGCCCTGTAAGGTTGGCGATGTGAAGTACGAGTGAAGTCTTCCCTACGCCAGGACTTCCTTCCAAAAGAACAGCTCTTGACGAAACATGTAAAGCTCGCATCATCCTCAGAAGATTAAGAAGTACAGTTGGAGCTTGATATAACGATGATTTCTCTTTAGCATTCCCAGGTCTCGCTATACAGGCAAAGGAAGATGAGTAAGGATTATTATGTCAATACATTTTCCCCCAAAAAAATTAATATTAGTGTAAATTAATATTACCTTTGTTTATGTAAAAAGGATGAACACCAAATTTATCAGGAAGATCTACAATATTACCAAAAACAAGACTTGGTGTGAATATTAGATTGACTGAAGAATCGCCCTGGGCTGCATTGGCTTGACTCAAAAGAAATTCTAGGCAAGAATTTTTGAAATGTTCTAATGATCTATAACTGGAAAGAAAAAAAAAAGTGACCATTTTAAAAATTAGTATTTAAAACTTTGGACTCATTACAAAATTGCTATATCATTATTAAGAGTTTTGCTAATAAACAAAATTCAACATTGGCAAAAATAACTTACTTATCAGTTGACGTCTGCGCAGCTCCAACTCCATCAATAAAGGTGAGAAAGGCACCGTATATGTAGGCACTTGCTGTGTCTATTCCATTCTCATTTAATGGCCCTTCCGTTTTGTTAATAAAATTCACCCATAAAAGAACATCCCTAACGCTGACAGTTATCCTGGAAAAATATTTTTAATTATACTAGTTTAATATTTTGAATTTATACCAGTTTGAGCAAAATTATTATATAGAATAAAATATCACCTTTTGCCAAAATCTGTATTGCCGAACCATTGAATGAATTGAACGATGTACTTTCCAATTCCGGAACTACTGTCGTCCTGGCAATCGCCAAAAACAACTCCAGGGCGGATATTATGTTCAACTATACTTATTATATCTTCAGAGCTAGTGGGCCCTTCACACCATATTTCTGTCAATCTGTTTCTTAAAGCCGGAGACAACTGCATATTTAAAACATTAAAATTAATAAACATAAAATAAATAAATCAAACCTTCTGAGTAATAGCATTGTGCCTCTGAAAGCTTTTTGTAGTTTAGTACAACATAAGACAGTATAAGGCAATTGTTGAGGGTGAAAGTAATCTTTAATGAAGCTATTAAATGTAGCCTTCCAATGGTAGACACCAGACACTGATGAAAGGAAGAATATGTAGAAATTTGTTAAAACGATAAAAAGTAATCAATTATAAAGTAATTAAGTAAGGAAGGGGGAGATATGAGAAGAGGAGCTTGGTGAATGCAGGAGGTTTATTAGATGGAGACAGTAAATCTTTACAGCCAACAGGTAAGATTAATTTATTCTCTTGAAATGGGATACATGACTGAGTGTAGAGCGTAGTTTGAAACTTAAAAAGAGTATTGGTAATTTTGTGAAGAATATTTTATTAAAGAGACTTGTTTAATATTGGATAGTTTTTTTAGCCAGTAAGCCATAGGTTGTTTAGTCATTATATGATATAATGTGAGCTTTGCATATAACATTAGGTTTGATCTGTTGTTCAGCAGTATGGTAAGAATTTTTTAATCAATAGTTAACTGTTTGTTGTTTAGTCTTGATATGATTTTGCAAATTTACCCTTCCATCTCGAGTCAGGCCGGGTATATCACTTTAATTATAGCAACAACATGGATTTGCTTAAAGGTAACTGTTGCTTCATATCATAAGACAAAAAATTAAAAAAAACTGGTTGGTAATCCTAAAAGTCAATTGAGGTCTAAAGGATTCATTACTATTTCATGACTAGCTATTGACAAGCAATTTAGTCTAAATTTGGCCCTAAACAACAAATTTACATACAATAACTAAAACGATTTCTGACCACAGTTAGACCATAGCTCAATCCAAGAAGCTAACCATCGTCTATTGCCTAATGTCCGCCTCAATTCTATCAATTGTTAAAAATGAAGTAAACAGATATTTTGGTTATTCCAGTATTTTTAAATTAATTTAGTATGAAACTCGGTTAACAAATTAAGTGTAACATTTTCTCGGTAATAAATTATTTGACAACATACCTCTTTTTTCCCGAAATCTCCACCTGGATTCATTGTGCCAATAAAATGAAATTCTTGCTTTGCAGTAATCTCTATTTCATCTCCTGTTCCCATTTCACTGACGAGCAATTTTCTCTCGGGTTCTAATAAAAGACACTTTTGCTTTGATCGTTTTCTTTTTTTGGAATGATAGAAGCATTATTAAAAAATTAACATCACTTACCTAGGAGCGAATTGAGTCTCTCCAAAACACTGTCATCGGCCAACGATATCTCATCTGCCAGGAACAACTGTCCTTCTTTCATTGCATTGATTAGAGGACCATCAACCCATTCGAATAGCTTGAGGTTTTTTTCACTGATAGACTGGAACAATAATGATCATTAAATAAACTGCATGAAGACTAAATAATTATAAACATAAAGATTTGTTAATCTAATACATTACATACCTTCTCTCTTACTGGACGCAGACTACCCAAGAAATCTGAACTTTCAGAATGTTGATGGCAGTTCACAGAATACAGAGACTGGTTGTCTATCGCTGCCAATAGTTGGCAAATAGTCGTTTTGCCGCATCCTGTTTCCCCAACCAATAATATTGGTTCTTGGAATTCTATAGCTTTAGCTGTTAAAAATAAAATTACTTCTGCCAATTACTTTATATTATAGATTATAAACATTGATGAATTATTTATATTTTCTGAATTAATGTATGAAACTCATATAATTGATGTTTGAACATCAATCACTTAAAACTCACTGAACTATTTCAGTCAAACCTGTGCCAAAATGTTTCTTGGGATCCAGGGAATGCTATAGGCTACTTAATACACACAAATACAAGAAAAATAAGTATCATTTACTAAATACTCTTATTTATCCATGCGATTTACATACTAATGGCTAATTTTTAGTGTTTTGTGAAATCAGCTATGTTAAATTTCAATCAAGAAATGCTCTATTTATGAGAAAATACATCTGTATTTATGAATAGAGCTCATTAAGATAATTAGAATAAGAGAAAACCATTTTCATACTAGATACTTGACAAAATAATTTTCCGAAAAAAAACTTGAATGGAAGATATCTCAACACAGCTTAGTCAAATGAATATAATCAAAGTTGTATGAAGGTTATTTCTAAATTAACTGTCACTGGCCTGTCTAGATTCAAAATTGTTACTAAGCGGAAAAAAAACTCACCAGCTAAGACTGCCAAAACTCGTAGATTGTAAGTCCATACAATGTGCTCAAATCCTTTAGGCAATGAAGGAGCAACGATTTTCTCCAGTATGTGTTTTGTCACAAGTGAAGTGTTCTCACTCACTGCAATAAAGCAAAAACAAAATAAAATATTTTATTATGAATCAACAATAGCATAAAGCAATAGTTTTGTCAGAGAATAATAATTAAAACTTACAAGTAAAAAGTCTATTTAAGTCAATTGTTCGTTTAAATCTTTTTTCGATCACATCTTTGATGATTTCACGTTCTTCTGCCTTACGCACACGACCAGCAAGAATCAAGTACCCTTTAATAAATTTATAAAAATTGAAATATATAATCCACTTTAATGGTCTTAGGCAAAAGAAAAAAAACACAAAAATCTGTACTTCCTACCTTCATAGGCAACGTGCTCATCCCAGTCATAAAATTTTATTTGCTCCACGGCGGTACCCGCTTGCCTGTATCTTTCACCCCATCGGAACAAATCCCTTAGAGTAATAAATCCTTGTTTACCAGCAAATGCATTACTGCCTTTTCTCCTTATCTAAATTAAAAAATAAAATATTTTAATAAATAGACTATAAAAATAAATGATAAATATCTAACAGTAATTTAACATAATTATCATTTTTGTTGAGCCCTAAGGGGAAGGATTTACTTACAAATAGGTAAAGAGCAGTCTTTCGTCTGTCTATATGTATGTTCTACAATAATGGACATCTTGAAATGAGCTGGTTTAAATACAATAACGGAAACCAGTCCTATTTTAAGATTTCTCAAGTCACTACTCAGATTGTAATAAAAATGTCCTGAGTTTTTCTTCGGGATTGAAGAGACATTAAAGACAATATAAAAATAACTTCAAAGATACTTATTCCAACAAATAAAATGTTGGGAGCCAACAACAGATATAATGTATTTAATATTTGATGCAATTTCAATAGGTTTTTTGTTTCAATAGGACTTTAGGTATTAGAATTTTTTTCTATCTTGAAAAAAAATCATAACTAAAGATCTTAAGTGCCTTTTGAACTACATATTGAGAAATCTAAAAAGAGTCATTTTTATCCCTTGATTCGTGTTTTTACATCTTTTACCAAGAATAATCTAGGATGTTATTTAATATGCCTTTGAATTTTAGACTTATTATACCATATTTGCACCCACTAATGTATAATTAGAATATTCTCCTGTATATGTTGTGAAGTAACTCTCCCTTCCAAATTGGCAATAACATACTCTTTAACCCGGAGGCCTATAATTTGATTTTTAATGAATATTAATTATTTTTTTAAGGAAGGAGTTGGTAGTATTTTTTCTGTCATCAATCATGTCAAAGTTTGTGTTCTAGGCTAAACAGAGGTCTCAAAATCAGAAGGTAAAACCTTACAATTATGCCATAGACAATTATGTTATAGATGGATTAACAAATGCCTTACCTGTAGATCGGACATAACTCCAACTAGTTTTTTACAATAAGACAAAGGCATCTGGCATCTTCTTTGTAGAATTTCTTCTAATTCATTAGATGGAATGACATCAAAATGGAGTTCAACGAAACGGTTTCTGAATGCTCGTGATAGCACCTTAAAATCAATTAGTTTAATATTTAGCTCAATTATATTTTTTCAAACATATTTTATTGTACTTTACATTTAAATTTACTTATTTAATACTGTTAAATTCTTCTTCCTTACTTTTCTGCCTCCATAAGTGCCTGGAGGGTTCTGAGTAGCAAATATCCTGAAATCAGAATCCGCCTTGATAGTCACACCAGTCTCTGGGATGAATAACTCACGATTGTCGTCCAAAACCCTGTTGAGTGCTTCTAAAACTTCACTAGGGGCAAGATTAAGTTCGTCCAAGATGACCCAGTCGCCATTTCTCATCGCTTGAGCCAGAACCCCTTAAAACAGAACACAATCTTAGAAAACAATTCATATTTGATTCAGGAAATATTTTATTGACTCTTAAATAATGCTAATAAAAATCTGCCTTCAACAGCCATAAACCTGTATTATATTTGAATTATTTCAAAAATTATATAAACTGTTTAAAACAAAGCAGATTTCTTTATTTAAGACTTTTAACTCGACCTAAGTGCCTAAACAAAAAATGTATGATTACCTTCCTTAAACACCAAGCCTCCAGATTCGGCATCTACACTATAAGAACCGATGTATTCTTGAAGATCTGTGTGCTGATGGTTGTTGATACGGAACACTTTATGCCCCGATGCTTGAGCCATGTTGATGATAAGTGATGTTTTACCAACAGAAGTCTCTCCTTGGATGAGAATTGGATAAGAAGAAAGGGAAACAATACGAGCCAAATCACATATGTTCCTCCTGACCCGAGCAGTTAAAATGTACTGATAACAAGCAAAACATAATCAATAAAAATCCTGAAATTGTATAAAATGTAAAAACATTTCATTATGGAATCAGAATTTGTTGGTCATTATAAGTTTAAATAGTCAATTAGTGTTAACTTTAGTATTGATAGCTTTGGATATGATAAAAAATTTGAATTGTCAAAAAGTATTAATTAATGAACACTGAGATTTGATGTGTTTAATTCCCCGCAATGAATGATTTATTTTTGTATATGTTGCAATAAGTACTCAAAACCAATCAATAATAAGAAAGAAAATATTTATTAATAATTACGAAAGAAAAATAATATATTAAACAATTATATAACAATAAATATTAAAATAATATTAATTATTATAATTACTAACATTTAGAGAAGAAATCAAACTGCTTTTGCCTCTAGCAACCCAATAACCTTCAAAGGAAACATATTTATCCTTCAAACTAGGTTCCCGGAGAGATTGATTGAGTATGCTCTTAATATTAGGTTTATCTGCAACAGTTCTAAGACAAAAAATGTCAATATCATTAGAGATATGAAAGCAAAATCTATGCTGGAATATGCGGAATCTCACTTACTTTGCTATCATGTCCCTGACAATTTCATATGATGAGGCATTCAACTGAGTAAGAAAACTCAAACATAGGGCTTCGTACAGAGACCTCGCCATAGAGCCACATTTATCTTTAGATGTGACAATTAAAGCTCGACAGAGTGTCCTCAAACTAGATTAAAAATAGCAAAAATAAAACAATTAATTAAAATATTAATAAATCTCAATAATAGAGGATTAAAAAAAAAAAGGCTGTGCCCAAAGAAAGTGGATTTAATTTTAAAAACGTCGACTGGTATGTTGGTAAAGTGATTTACAATCACTGCTTTGTTTTAGTCAAAAATACTGATTGGTTAATAGATAGTTCTTTTTGAAAAATGTCCCTGAATAAGTTTTTGGAAGTCAATATTCTTTCTAGTTGGAGTTTCCTTTCAGCTCTCAATTATACATTGCATCATTATAGTTGCATTGTTAATCGATTGATGATTTAATTAAAGACTCACTCACACAAATGATTTTAATTTGTCCTTATCTTCCAGTAATATTTTAATGCTAAGTGAAATATATAAAAATTTCATTAATTTTAAGAATAAATTATTCAATACCTGTAATGAGGGCGATATCCAAGGCCATCAGACAATACTTCTACAGCCATCTTTCTTACTTTCAAATAAAAATCTACAATAGCTTTGACTTTAGCCACTGGGTAATCAGGAAGATAACAATTCACGACGAGAATCAAATCATTTTCTTCAGTGTGTTCTGAGACGAATAGTTCAGTAAACCTTTAGGGCAAACATGATTAGTAATAATTTATTAATTAAAATGCATGCTCATAAACACTGCAAGTAGGAAATACCTGTTTCTAATTCCGGGTGGAAGATCTTTTTTGCCGAAATCTGTAGCAGGGTTCATTGCAGCCATGATTCTGAAATTTGGGTGTCTTGGTATACTTTTCTCATCGCCACGTTCCAAAAGAGTTATTTCTGACCCTTCCAGGAGCCCTGACAAGCATTGTAAGGTCTCTGCCGAAGCTAAATTTATCTCATCGAGTAAAACCCAGAAACCTAAGAAGAAAGTTTTACTCAAATAAATATTCCCGTAAGTATTCATGACAGACTAGTACCTCCTAGGATGTGTATTTCAAGGTTGTGGATTCTATTATACTTGGCTTTCTTTCAACTGGTATTCATCCTTGGATTATTTTTGTGGGGAATATCTGTTACTAGAACCTGCAATGTTGAGGCAAACTTGATCAAGGACATGGCATCTTACCAAGTCTATTAGAGCTGCCAATATAGTAAACGGAAGACATGACCAAACCCGTTTTATCTCTAAAATAAGTTAGTTTTATACTTAGTCTCACCCTGTGAAGCTATAATTTCCATTTAAGTTCGGATATTTTCCTTGAAATGAACTATCCCATTTAATCTGGTCTCCCTTTAAAACTAGTCACTTGACAAAGGCTGCCACACTAATACAGTGTAAGAATATTTATTGGTAAGACCTCAAGTATAAAACCAGGTACAAAGGGATCAATTAATTGGGGAAAATCAAGGATGATTAGTGGGGGAAGGGTATGTTTCAATACCAGCTAGAAAGAGTGGGCCAGTTAATAGACAAACTTATGTACTAGAAGCAATAATACACTGAGTCACACAAAATTAAGCATTATAAAATAAACTACTACTTTATTATGGACATTTCATGAATGTCTTTTTACTACTCATAAATAAGCAATTAAAATTGTAGCAGACGATATGATATATCACTATAATAATTGAACACACTGGAAAAAATGTGTGACTTTGTCTCTGATGGTCGTGTTCTTGTAAACAATATTTCATTAATAATTATTTTATCAGGGAAAGTTTAAAAAAAAGTGACCATTTTCACAACTTTGCAACTTTAATTTTGGCTTGTGAGCAAGCTATAGATTCTACACACACCACATCTGCAGGGTATCAAAATTGAAGAACTACTTGAGAGCAGTTTGCCACTCATTATAGAAGGGAGAAGTGTATTGGAATAAATATCTTATCACTTAACATAAAATAATTAACACTATAGTTAAATAAATTTGCAGGATAAACTCACCTTTTCTCATAGCACGTATGAGGGCTCCTTCAACGAATGAGAAAGCCATTGCGGATTGGTTGTTCTTCAGTTGCAACTGTAATTTATGTATCTTGATACCGAGCTGCTGCCAATTGTGCAGGAGTTCAGCGTGTGTGCAGGATTTGTCAATAAGTCTTCTCACTGCTGCCTTTTGGCTTTGGAGCATCATTTTCAATAGTAAGGACCACTTTCTTTTTGAAATGCAAGTCTGTAACAAAGTTTACATTATTTTCGTTCAAATATCTACAAGTCACCATCCTTTCAAAGCAGTGTAAACAATAACATGTGATATAGCCACCATGGTCCAATCACTATTTAAACAAATTTTACCTCAGTAAATAATAAAAAGTGTTTTAAACTTACTGATATATTTTCTAAAAACTGAAAGTTTGATTTTACATTAAAAAATGATCTAAATAATCCTTCAAATTCATCCCTTAAAGTCATCATTATATTTTTTAAATCAACTGGCTTGAACCTGAAACAACAAATATCATCTTATTAAAATAAATTCACTAAGTCATTTTCCCTGTTTATGTTTATTGTTTTTATAAAGAGTAGTAAAAACAATTTGTATTTATGCTCATAGGCGGAACTAGGTATATTTTCTTAGGCACTGACCATTCTGGCTTGGACCTGGATACCTCAAATAAAAAAAAATGGACAACACCATAATTTTCAAAAAACCAATGTGGTTCAAATCAGAAACATCAAAAGATTAATAATAAATAAAAAATCTTATTGAAGAGGTTTAAATTACAACACAATCAAATAATTTTCAGTATTTTCACAAGAGAAAGATGTGGGTATTATGTATCTGTCTAATAGGTTCTGTAAAGGCTATTGGATAAGATTTTTTGTAATGCTCTTTGGTACGTTTGGAAAGAAATCGATTCACGACCTCTAAATGTTTTATTTTCTCTAACCCTGACCAATTTTTAATTTATTTTTTGATAAATTTGTTTTTCATTGTATAGAACTCTACTCTAGAGTAAAAATAATGAATGTATCTCGTTTTTTATATTATTTAACCTTTCTTGGTTAGACAACTTATTATTTATAATTCTTTTAGGTTATTCTTAGGGGATTTGTCACAGTATAAACATAACATTCCCTTGCTCCTTTAATGTTAAATTTGGACAACCATTAGAAGTGAATATTATTCATTACCTTCATGAAATTACCGAAATGAAATGAAAAAAAAACTTTATTCTAGGTCTGTTAAGACAGAAAATCCCATATAAGACCAGTCAATGCCTGTTTTCTATTGATTTATTTAAAATAATTATAGAAAACATGTTTGCTTATAAAATTACCCTCCAAGAAGATCTGAGCTGTCACTCTGCTGGTTCATATTGATGACAATTAAAGTGTTTTCGGTCTTTTTGGCAAGGATCTGTAGAGTGGTAGTTTTACCAGTTCCAGTTTCTCCTACCAGCAGCGCTGGTTCATTGAGTGAAAGGCAAACAGCCACTCTTTCGAGCAGACAACTAGAGGTTTTTGTTTGAGCATATTTCATCACTTCTGTCAAACTAAAACAATGTAAATATATTAATAAACAAATTAGTAGACAAATAAAAAAAAACTCAATAGATCATTAACACATGCCTACCTTTTAAATGACATGGTCTCCATTGAGTCAAGGCGCGGAAGGACTGCGCGACCAGCAATGCATGAAGTCCGAGTAATAGTTACACTCGGTTTGTAATGCAAACAAAAATGTTCAGCTTTAGTTGCGGGGATTCCTAACAATGCTGCAATTTGTTTTGATAAATCCAATCTGATTTCTGCAATTATGTACATAAAATGAGACAAATTCATTATATTTCATACTTTGATTTTAAATAATTAACTTATTGAGATCACTCACGTGGATCATTGTAGCTACAACAGAAAATATCAACTGCATCTTGTAAAAGTTTTAATGTCGAATCCATTGAAGTTACGACAAAATAACTTAAGGCACGGCTGCACCATTTAAATAAATCCCTGAAAAGTAAATAATTTTATTTTAGTAGTTTTACTTTTTTTTTTGTTGTTTTTTTCCGCCCTACCTGAGGCTGAGCCTCAAACCGGCTTGCCCCAAAAACCTGTGAAGCGGGCTCGTAATAAAACTAGAAACAAATAAAAAATATATTAACTGTACTCAGGGTGGCAAGAGTAGAGCTAAAATATTTAGTGGTTGACTTGCTGATATTCGGTAATTGTCTAAGTACTGGAAGAATTTGTGCCCTATGAGGCCATGGAGATATTTAATTATTGGGAAGATAAAAAATTCAGTACTTTGTTACTGAAGGCTCCGTCAGCCATCCAGGATGTTAGGCTAGGATAAAGGAAACGTTTTACATATATATAAATAAATCATTAGTCACCTTGTTGAAATTAATCTGCTTCCATGTTGAGCAATATTGGTTTTCCCATCGTGATCACTTTCAGAAAATATCAAATAGACAGAAGTCATCCGTGAGGCTACAGTTTTAAATAGTGGAAACTGGAAATTGAATTGCAAAAAAAAAAAATAATTGGGCGATTATAAGATGATTTTCCATACATGTATAAATAAAAATAAAAATAAAACCTTTATTTGAATGATATTGGTTAGTTCTTCTTTTGATAAAGGTTCCAGATTAACTTTCACCCAATGCCTTTCCAATAATTCAGTGTTATACGCCTCCTTACGGTTGTATCCATAATAATTGTTCACCAACCTAGGGAGGATTTTATGATTAAAATAAACAAAACAAAAATATATATATAGAAAAACTTTATGTGATTTAGTACTACCTATGAGTCATAAAGAGGTGAAATCCTGGAGCAGGTTGTACTCGGTCTTTGAATCCAGGAATTGCTATTGAGTTCTCCTCCAAGAGTCCGGACAATAAAGCAGCAACATCACTTGCAGCACTTCCTATATCTTCAAGTAACAGCCAGCGGCCTTCCAATAATGCCTGCAATATTTAAAAATAAAAAGTATTTAATACAAAGTAAAATTTTAGTTATTATAGGAAAACTGTTCCCACATTCTAGAATTTTCCTAGACCATCCATCTCAATTATTTAGCAATGTGTTTCTTCTGTACAAAAATAGTTAAATTAAAATCTTGACATTTTAAAGATTAAATTTACTATGGTATTTTTTTTTTTTTTTTTTTTGGTACTAAGCCAAGTCAAATTTATTATATTTTTATTTAAATAACAATTTTTTTTAATACTAGTAGTGCTCAACCAGGTATTTATAGTCCCCCCCCCCCAAGTTCTTAGAAAGTTTAGAAAAAGTATCGAGAGATGGCCCAGGTTGTCTACCATGAATATCTTAAATAATGAATTAAATTATTCCCCAAAAGTTTCTCAGTATGTCAACTACTTCTTGACTGAAAAAAAACTTGGAATCAAATCAATCAACACTAAATAAACAAATCCTACAGTTGACTTTAAAAACTAAATTATTTAAGTCTCTTTTTGACTTATTAATTGATAAATCTTGAGAAAAAGAAACAAGACCAACATTTTTCCAATACTTCTTATCACTATATCTTAACAAAAATATAATAATTTTACTATTTTATTCTTTATTAATTATTTAATTATTAAATATATAAATTATGCTAAGAATGTAATAATTCATACCCAGGGTATTGTTGAATATACCTCTAAAATTTCAGATTGGTCGCATCATTTTTACAACTGCTACCATAGAACATAAAGACAGACGAAAGGAGAGGTCCTGTACCGTAGTACCTTACTTTCAGACTTGACAACTATTACTAAATTACTAATAATAATTGTAAATATATAAATTAATGCTCATGTGAACTCACCTTCGTTAACATTCCTGGTGACCAGATGAACTCTCCAGGAACATCGGTACACTGGTAGGTACCTAAAAGAAGTTTTGCATCAGTCTCTTCGCCAAGCTGCACTTTTAGCAGATCTTTTGTTTCGTTTCGTCCTACAGAAAAATTACGGGCAGTTAAATCACACATTGAGAAAAATAAAAGTAAATATTGTTATAAAAGAAATGAAATACCTGTAATCATAGCAAGGTGACAGACCAATGAAGTTTTTCCACTTCCGACTGGCCCCATAAGACAGATGGCTTTACCAGAAGAGATGCCAATGGCGATCCTTCTTAAATTATGTAGAGTACTCTCTGTTTCAACTAAAAATCCTTCTCTATTCTATAATTAAAAAAATATATATATTAAAATAAATCACTGTAAATAAAAAAAAAAACACCTAAAAATAGTGTGATTTCATACCTGTTTTTCAGTACTGAACACAGGAAGACTGACACCAGCTACAGTAACAGATAATTTTTCGACATCGTGTTTAAACAATGCTTGGTGCACTCTGGACGGGTTAAGGCCTAAAGAAATAAATTATATTATAAACAAATAACATTCATAAGAAAGCAAATTAAAAGTAAAACATTAATTTAATTACTGAAATCAAGTGATTCAAGTGGTGTCGAATTTCCAGTTTGCCTTTCCAGTTCGAATCGAACAAGCAGCTCTTGATGACAGTTATTTGTCACATGCTTATTAATCAATCGCATTTTATTGTGTTCATTCAAGTCAAGTATGATAGAAATACAGTAGCAAGCCATCCTATAAATAACAAATTAGTAAAAACTATACATATTGTACCATAATGACTAAATACTTGAAATTGACAGATTAAAAAGGTTACAAGGCAATAAATACACAGTTTAAACCATATAATTCAAAATTACTAATTAAGGGCTAAAGAGAGAGTGGATCTTCTGCTTCTGAGCAGTAACTTGATAAACCTTCAAAGATAATAAAAAAGATAGACTTTTTTCATATTTAATAAATTTTGAATTTTTTGTTCATTCTACCCCCCCCCCCCCGCTAGTATTGTATTTTATTTCCCGGTATAGTATTTAACTAGCAGATAATTAGAATATTTTGAGGTTTTGCAGAATATAAATTTATTGAATTATGTTACCTCTCACAATTCTTCGAGTACACAGACAGAAGAAAATCTATTTTCAATAGATATCTCTGTTCAAACTCAACAATGAATTTTCGGCACACAATTGCAGATAGTCATTTTGAGAGGAAGATGAGACATTAATAATTGAATTTAAAAAATGTGTCTACTTACCAACGCACTGATTCATCTTCATGTGTGAGAAATTTCTCAATAAAATCACCCCAGTTCCATTTAGGTTTGAAATATGATTTGTTAGTTTTAAGAAAAAGCAAGCAGCTTTCAACAATCTCCAAATCTGGTACTTCAGAATTAGAGAATTTCATCTTTTTGGGGTGGTTGAAATCAGTCTCCTTCAATTGCCACGGGGCATTCTTATTATCAAAAAATGGCAAAAATTGGCTAAAAACATCAAATTAATATATATATTAGAAAATAACAAAATACTAACTAAAAACATGGTGATCGTTTTGAAATAGTGACTTACTGAAAAAAATCGGGTCTGAATTTAAATATTATCCTAAGCATAGAACATTTTGTCTGATAATGTGCATCGCTTGCCAAAGCATATCTGATGACTTCTAAAGCGCAAGCTTCAAAAAGAAACAATATTCTTGATGCGTGAAATGGATTAAGAATGTGCTTGGACAGGTAAATTACAGCTTTTTTCAAATGGTCAGCAGACCAATCCTGAAACAAGTAAAAGTTTATATTATAATAAACCAAAATAAACAAATTCATAAAGTGTACAGAAGATAACAAATACAGGAATGCTTAATAATAATCTATCAACACAATTAAAAATCATTTGATCTAATGGTTTATTCTTTCTCATGCTGCAGTTTTCAGCAGGTGAAAGGTGAGGAAAGTCTTACATTAGTAAGTGTGTCCATTTTAACAACAAAACAACAAGAAAAACAACTCTCAAAGAAAACAGATCACGGAAATTTTAGAAATATGCCTTCATCATCTCAATCGTATAAGAAAGGAGGTGCAGAAGAATAGATCAGAAATAGAGTAGAGAAACAATAAGTATTCTTCAACAGGTGGTATATTTTTTTTCAATCATGTCTTCAAATTTACACTATTGAACACATTAAGACACCTTATTACTTTGTTAAGCATGTAAACTGAACTACTATTAAGCAGTAGTCCATTATACAGAAAAAAGATATAACCACTTGACAAACATGAGTAACTAAAGTTAGAAAGGTATGGCGATTCCTGTAACAAAAGTTTAAATACAGCTTTATGGAACAAATCCTTTAAACAATGTTATTTTAATGCTTTAAAATAAAAAACAGTTTGGACTAATGTACTTTCCAGACTAATTAATACAAATCTTAAAGCAAACCAAACAAAATACATGTCCAATAAACAGTCAGATTGCCTGTCCTTAGTCATTTAAATACCTTTCTCAAATTTCTTCTCTACTTAAGTGAAAAATCAGCTCCAAGCAAGCTAGAACCCACTTTAACAAAGTTAAAAACACTCTTGTCTGAGTAGCATGAGGTGATATGCCAACAACTACCCATTTCTAAGCAGTAAAGCTTTTATTTTAAATAATAGAACACAAATAAAATATAAGTATAAACCTTTGGTTCAATCTGAATGAATTCTTTACAAGTCAGGAAATCTTCAGATGGAATTTGTACCAGTTGTAAAAGTCCACGATGGATCTCCTCCACGACGTATTGGAACTCCTCCAGAGTACTCCTGTAAGACCTAGGCTCTAACATTATCGGATAACTACAATGTCAATCACTAGCAATAATCGTACACAGAAAACTGTCAACACACAAGGGCCGGGTAAGAAACACACGTGGTTTGAATCCAAACTGACAGAGCGTAAATATAGCCTTATCCATAACCTCCAGGCCGTTCAAGAACGCCAGCTCAATGTAAGATTTTTGTATTAGATTACTACTCTAGCGTCACCTATGTTTGAAAAACTTGCGAATGATGATACTTGTTACATAATAATTGTTATCTATTAAAGTTTCCATCACAGACCTTCAGGACCATATAAAAAAAAAAATGGAAGCTACAGCACAACCCTTCGAATTGTGAAACAAAACTTTTCATACTACACAGCTATCGAGGGGACGACTTAAACCGGCCCTAAGCGAGCAATGTTATTGCACCATTTTCCAGTTGCACAATAATATCTTACTAGAGGAGTAGGTTAGATTGCATGGTTGTCATTATTATCGAACTGCTGAAAAATCTTATGGAATCTGTTGATCGCAGGATACGGATACAGTAATTAGCCTCCTCACAGAGGGTTTGTTGCTTTTAATATTTGTTCATTATTGTTTTTTTAATGAAAATTAGTGTAAAAAGTGGAGAAACGGCATTTATTATTAGGTGCATACAACTGCAGAAGGATTTTCTAGGCTTGGCCAGCGTTGAGAACGTCAAAGCGCCTAAGTATAACAACAGACAAGAGAAAAAAAGGGAATATGAGTTGTTGCTGAACAAGTAAAAATAGAGATATTCTGACGCTGCATGGGAAGAGGTTCAACTCTTCGAGTTGATATATTGAAAACAATAACGATTTTTAAAAAAGTTATGCGAATAGGGACAATGTAGTGGAGCCAACATTTTGCCCAGATGAGTTTTCTCGGAGACCAGTATTTGGTGAATTTGGATGGAGCCTTGGAAGAGATGAGGGAATGACAGAATGATATAAATTTTCTTTATTTCAATTTTATTATCATAATACAGACATAATAAAAAAAAAACTTGAGTCAATATACACGTGACTTCATAAATTGTTAAGTAAATATGAACACATGCAATACTAGGGATTTACAAATTCATTTACCTTTCCCCAGCTCCCTTACCCCCAGTTGTGTACTAGGGAGCATCTTCGGAGCGTTCTGCTCCTTCAATGAGCCCAATGGAAACCTACTACTCTCTTACTAAGCAAAATATCTCACCAATACTTTGCGGGGAATTGCAGTACAACAACAGCCACAGTCTCCTGTTTGTCCAACTAAACTTTGTGCACTCATTTTTCGCGTTTGATTGAGCAGCCTAGTGAGAACTTTAATTGTCAATTCAATATTGATTGTCTAGTGGTACTTAAGAGTCTGTATATTATTTATTGGAATACAGTCATCATTTAATATTAATTGTACGCTAAGCCTAGGAGTGTTTGCTTACTTAGATTATACTTAAACAAAATGTACACACTACAAAAACTGTACCCTCACATTAACACACATACATCACTAACTAAAATATACTTATACCTCTCAAATAACCAACTTTTTTACACCTGTTCTGTATCAATACATCAGTAATCTCTATGCCATGATACATTTTTCTCTAGGGGCAGTCTTCTTAGTATTATTTAAGTGTACCTATCGTCCAGAGACTCAAACAAAGAATACGCCAAGACCTATACTTATATTATTTTTGTTGTTCTCTTACTAAAATATAAGATAATTTATAATAATTAATAAAATATAATTTATAAAAAAAATATAAGAATATTTTTAAAAAAAGATAGTTATTTGGCAGTTGTTTGGTTTCAAGACAGTAGACCTCCGTCTCACTGATAAATCGAAACGCCCACCTTGGAAAACAGCACTAGGGAGCATTGTTTCTTCATTAAGTTAATACAAAACTTGGAACGCATTCCTTATGATAAAATAAATACACATTATTGCTAAAATTATGTTTTTCATGCAGCCAGTAAGTTCAAAATATGGAATCAAAAAATCATGTTTTATACATTCGAATTTGTAAATTTCATAAATCACTTATTAAGTAAATAACGTTCAATTTTTATTCTTCCCAAACATTTTTATCACACCAGCACATTTTGAGCACATAAGTGCATAATATAAATTCTTGTTTTCTATACATATTTAAAACCAGAATATCCTTTCCCAAATATGCTGAATTGTTGGACCTTCATGGGCTGTAATGGTATAGGATTTTATTATTTTATAATTTTTCTATTATTAATTTGTTTGCTTCCATCTTCTAATTTAACGTTCCTAATATTAAAATATCCTTCGAAAGATCCGCCATTTGATTCGGACTAGCCAGTTGACCAGTACAAGGTAATCCAGTACTGACTCATTCAGGATCTGGATGGTTGGTATATTTTCTTATTTTCTTTAATAATATTTTTTTTCCACATTGCGATGAGGTAAAGTTCATGACTTAATACATACAGTTTCTCATTCGGTGTATTGGCTGAGCTCACTCCTTCGTGATGCAAATGACTTGAGTTCACATCCAAATATTGTCTGGGGATACTCCTCCCTTTTCAAGTTCGTAAATCAGAGCTCTTGGACTAGAGAATGGACCCATTATAAAATATGAAGCGTGAAATCCATTCATGAAATTTCATTTTCGAGGTCCAAGTTCAATGACTTGGTTAGACTCTATAAGATAAGTTTCTATAAATTTTATTTTAACATTTGCTCTGTTCTGAGCGTGGTACTGCACTGGTTGCTGTTCCGGTCATACAGACAGACAAATGGCCTTTTCCCGATCCTTCAGTCTTGGCAATGGCTACTTTTGTGAACATTAAATACTTAGAGCTTACAACTTCATATAGATTCTTCGCATGATATTAGTTGACCACTGGTATTTCTAAATAAAATCCGTTACATATAATAGAAAAAATAAATAATAGTAGCATTTGGTTTACGAGTTGGGAATGCTTTCAAATTAGACAAACCTGTCATGTTTCGTATTCATTTTTGTTTATTGTTTTATTTCAAGCAACAGCTATCCATTTCAAAGAGGAGTGTTGTGAGAAGGTATGCAGTTATAAATGTTATGCACAATATACAAGATGTCTGTTTTTTTTTTAATAAAAAACTACAAAAAAGTTAAGTCTATAAAATTGTTATTTATATTTAATTTTATTCGAATGTAATAAAAATAATTTAATCGATTACATCCACAACTTGGGGGCTAATATTTTACATGAAATATTAATTTTTCTTTTTTCAATTTTATATACTTTTTTGACTTCCTACAAGCGAACAGATGTTGGATTCTTTTTTTTTTATTATTATAATGTTTTCCTACCAAACATGTTTTTATTGCTTCAACAATTTTTTGAACTAACATTAAGAAAATATACTTATACGTTTGAAAAATTAAAGTTCAGATTTTTTTTCAAAATATAAATTTACAATTTTTATGTTAACCTTTACAATTCTTTGGTTTTAAGAAACCCGCCAGACATGCAGGAAAATGAAAATTGCCCTCACTAAAGTTTTCCCTTCGGTCTCATGATTTATAATCTGAGAGAATTTTTTCGGGCGAATGGTTGTGTTATCCGGTGATCTCCAGGTACCAACACCACTTACGTCCATTCATGCCCTCGACCTCTAACGAAGAGATGGAAAGCGGAAGTACCATTGCTTTGTATAAAGCATACGGAATCGGTTATTCTAATATATATGAGGCCTTGAACCGGCCCTGGGCGGTATTGCAGAGTGGGTGTTGGCACCAGGGGACTTAGGCCGGCCACTGACTGCTAACGTTCACGATTCGCCCAAGACTGTAATATTCTCCCTGAGAATGCATGCGGGTTATGTCGAACCGTCCCAGTTTACAGTTATCTGATTTTTTTTTTTTAATGATCGTCGCAGCCATTTTGTTAATAGTTAGTCGTGTACACAATATTTCATTCCTGGTTAGGAGAGTACTTCAAACGATTAATAACCATCGGTTAAGTGAGAGAATTCTGGTTCTAGGATTCGGCAGAAACATTCGACCGGTTCAGGTACGGTAGTTCGTTGACGGGTAAATTTTACCAGCGGAAATGTTTGTAATTCGCGATCCATCCTCACCACACAAATCGGATCTATTAATTTGCAGTCAGTACCCGAGAGCGAAGTGAAGACTCTACTTTGAAAATATTCAGGGGAATCTGCCTGTCGGCCTGCATGTGTTAACTACTACAGCTTATGTAAAAATAATCTATCGGTCTGAAATTATGGAAGTTTTTTTTTTTACAATGGAGTCTATTCCATTGATTAGTTTATTGCTTAAAATGCACTGCGGAATTATTATAAAGAAACAAAATTAACTCAGTTTTCAGTCAGTATGTACCTTTGTCCTCCCCTTATAGCGGTCATAAAAACGATTCAATTGCTCTGAAATTGAATTATATTCATCAATAATCCAGGTATTTATTGATGAAATAAAATAGAAATTATGTGATGGAGAAATAAACGTGAAAAAATTCGGCAACTTACACCGGCTTCTAAGCTTTCTCAAGTCAAGATTTATTTATTTAATTTTGTTCCCATAATTGAGGAAACAAATAATTTAGGGAGTCAACAATAGGAATTTAATGACGTTCCTGCTAATTTAAGTAGGTTCGTAAACCTATTAGGTAATTACAATTTTTTTTTAATTTGTTGCAAATGCGATTTCCAGTGAGTAAGATGTTTTGGCAAATAAAATCAAAGTACTTTGTTACTTTGCTTTGGTACTTGCTAAGTACTTTGAAATAAAACCACGCGGAGCCTACAAGCATGTTTCGATAGTGCTTATTTACTTTATACATCCTCTATTTAATTTATATACAATTTAATTTTTTCAATTCTTAAAGGCTTGGTTCCTTGGTTGAACTGATCCTTGGTTCCTAGTTATCTATGCTTTGACGAGACTTCTTTGTTATAAGCTAACTGTCGTTAAAGAACTACTAACTAGAAACCCTGATCAATAAGATTGGACGGTGAACATGCGCAGCGTACATTGAGATTAATGACTCCAGCATCCGTGTCGAAAATAGGAAATATCACCTAAGGCCTCCAATATTGTCTGTTGTATAAAACAACAAAAGAAGTAACGAAGCCAACACAAAAGCCGCTGGGCGGGGCTGCCCTTGACTACGGTAACTCTGTCCAGGCAAGGAGACCGCCTGTCCTTAATCCAGAAAGAGTCAGTTAGGTACGGTAGGGAAAATACTCCATTTTCCTTGAACAACTTGATAGCTCACACTTGATGTATTTTAAAGCTTCCATGCTTTTTTTTTTGTTTTAAAAAACCAGAAACACTAATTGAGGGGTGCCTTGAGGGGTTTAGGTCGATAAAACAAAAAAAAGGTTATTTTATTTCAAACAAAACTACTACATACAATCGTATACTTAACAATAAACTCATAGAAAACCTTATGTTTTTTTGATTTGATGATGTCACGTCATGGAATATACTGTCAATCTTATAAAATAAATACTTTTGCTTAATTTTTCCTATAAAATATTACAATGTATATTGCGATTCAAACTCCAGTCTCACCAAAACATTCTTTTTATTAAAAATAGCTTATCTCGGCTATACAAAGTTTCGCCTATTCATTCAGGTTGAACAACCCAAAATACATATTTAAATGACTATTTTTAAGTATTGATACTCTAGGAAATACTGCCATAAAATATAATTAAGTATGATTAATTATTCATTTCCTTAGTTATCAGTTGAGTTTGAAGTGATCTTGTGATCCTGATTAATAACATGAAATATTATTTAGGGATTTAGTGTTGAGTGCAATACTCGCCACAACACATAAAATAATGAGTTCTCTGCTCGCTATAATGGTAAAGGTAAATTTATGTTTCACGAATTTCGGTAAAATCACGTGGCTAACGCTGCGGTGCTCTGATCATTATATTTGGTCTCTTAGGGGAATGTTATGCCACTGATTTAAAATTTTATAAGTATACAAACAAACGAGCACGTAAACAAAATTTTGGCACCAGGCCAAAAAGTACGGTGTTTTATGTAGCTGTAAGCAGGGACCTGGGAAAAAAACGAGTTGTTCTTTTTCTATTTATCTCATTTTTTCTTTCATTATGAAGTTCTGTTTGAGGTAGAACTTTTATGTTGATTATATTGATATGTATATATAATCTTTTTTTATTTATTTATTTTTTTTTCCGGTTTCAATCAATTTTATTAAGATAAAATTACAATCTGCCTTTTATTAGTAATTGAGATAAATGTTATCATTCATACCATATTTACAATTCATCATTCACTCGCTCATTCATGCAATAATATATAATATAAAGATCATTTTATTATTATTATTAATATTTTCTTACAATTATTTATCTACAGGTTAATTCTTTGAAGCAAGAAAAAACGTTTAACATTTTGAACAGATATAAAATCTCAAAATTTTAGTGAAAAAAACCCCTTAGTGGATATTAACCCTTTCGTCCGCTAGAGTGGAGATTGTATCTACCAATCGGAACACAAAGAACCAAAATGTTTACTACATTACATTTTTAAACAGAACCAGGAACTGATCACAAATTAGAAAGTAATAGATCTCATCAACTGTCTCAATCATCAACTAACAGACATACATCAATAAAACACACTTGTAAGTTAAGACACCATTTTAACTGACATTTTATTACTCCGGTCGTGTATGGTACTGTAAAAGCAAGTCCACCAGTGCAAGACTGGAACATCTAAGAAGAAAGTACATACACCGGCTTACAATAGGAGGACTTAATTTGTCAGGGTTTCCCAAATTCATTTAGAATTAGGAATGCCTTCAATAGCTTAACGTACAGGAAGACAAGACATACAAAGAAGTAGTATGAACGTTCTTTCAGGTGTAGTGTCCTATCATCTATCCAGAAAAAAACGCAAACCAAGAGGGCTTGTAAGTGTCCACAAATATTTATTTATTATTAAATATATACTTGCTTGTTGTAATTTCTTTTCTTTTATTCCTTGTATAAAATTTGCCTAAAATAGTTGTGTATACATAATATATATATATATATATATATATATATATATAAACTAATTAATTATTTTTATTTATGTTTATTATTGCTAGTACTGCTGACTGTTATGCCTTATAAGACCCATCCTGAAGTAGCATTGAGGCTGCCGCGGGACAATAACTAATCCAGTGACCTTTTGCCGACGCCGAAGTTAGGGCATAAGTCCACCCAATCAGAGTTGTTTCAAGGACTCAGGCGGTTTTTTGTCGTCTTTCTCCTTCCTCTCAGCGGGTCCGGCTCGTCCAGTATATTGACCTCTACAAACAAACTTTTGCAGCTCCTCGTCCGGTATGTATTAGAAGGAAATAATAACCGGGATTGGGAAGTAAAAAATACAAGATATTAGCCAGTAGACGCAGTCAACTGTTTAAAAAAGAAAACAACAGCATTACGATAAACTATAATACGATAAATTATAGTACGAGTAAACTAGACTAAAGGTACACAACCTAAACGGGTGACTGACCTCTGTGAATGTGTAGGCTATTAATGTATGAAAAGTATTAGGTACAAGGGTAAGAATGGTGACTTCAGCAGATAAATATAAAAGAAGATATGAAAATTAAATTAATAAAAAACTTGATTATGAAACATTGTCCCCTAATAATAACATCAAGGTACAAATAAATATACCCTAGCTGACTCAACACAAATTACTCTGATGCGATTAGCTCATAAGTAATAATGGGACTATGTACAGATGTAGTGATTTCAGAGAAAAAAAGCATAATTCCCCCGGAGGACATTCCCTAAAAATTGTAACTTTGAACATAAAATATGGGAATTATTACCTGGTGAAGGGTCCTCGGGATTTATTGAAACAGGAAATGAATAAAATTATTGAAATTAAAAGAATAATAATAATACTTAATGAACTATGAATGTTTAGAGTGGAGAGAGATAAGGAACTGATAAAGCCTTTATTTAAAAATTGGGAGCAGTGCGAGTGAGAAATATTGAAGGAATGATTTGCACCAAAAAGAAGAACAGAACGATCAAAAGAAGCAGATTTGAGTCATGACAATTTCGGGTCGGTTGGGGGGGAATAAACTATTGCTAGATTTGATATAGGATTTGAATTTGAGGAGGTTGTAAAGGTAAGGAGGCTTTTAAGTCGTGATAATGCTGAAGAAGAGGGCTCCTAGGAAGTGTTGGTGAAGGATAGAAGGGTAAGCTATCCCAGCTATAGTAGAGTAGTGCTGCGACATGCGCCTTTGGTCTTTGGGGATACCCATATTTATATACGATTACATAAATGATATTTATATATTGTATCATTTATATATGAGTATAAATCTTAGGAAAGTAAAATACGGGCTTTCCAGGTTAGAGCTTGGTCCAGGACATCGCCGACAGGCGAGAGTCGATGGTAGAGTTTTCAGGAAGAGGCTTGAGCCAATGACGATTGCCTTGGATTTGGCTCACTAGAAGGAAAGGATAGGTAAATGTGAGAGACGTCGGCCTATAGGTGGTGATGTAGACACAAAACCATAATGGAGAAGTTGATGAACCCTGCGTCACATCGGAAGACAATGGCAGGGGTTGGAGGTTGATCAGGAGCCATTAGAGATGAATGATTTAAACCAGATGAAGGCACTGAAAGAAAAGGATATGGGCAAGTTTTCAAATAGTTGTATGTTCAGGAAGCTAAGGGAAAATTACTTACAAATGTCCCTTGGAAAAGATTCAGAAAATACTGCATTACAATGAGGAGGATAGAATAGGCACTATCGAAAATAAATTGCAAGCTGGGTTTAAAAATGTTATTAAATATTTAAATGAATGGAAAAGAAACAGTACATATACGTACAATTACTTGTTTGGTTTTTTTTTTTAATTCGGAGTTTTATGCAATCTTCATAATAGACCTGAAAAGTCACCTTATAATACATCCATATTTTTTAAAATAATAATACTGTAATTATATTTAAATTTTCAAAGAATCTAAAAACCTTTCGGCCGCAATTTTCAGTATATCGAATCATTTGTCGTCATCCTTTTCCATCCTATTTTATCCTCTTCTAGGTCAAACATATACACTTTCTTCCGTTATTTTAATACCCTTGTACGCACTAAGTAAACAGGGACGAGATGTTTTCGTTCAATCAACGCATATTTCCGTCAATACGTATATATTATATAAATATAAAATATGTCTTTGCTGAATGCTGAATGTCCAGGTCGAAGAAACAATGATCATTTCATAGGATTTATCTTTGAAAAACATTTTTATTTTTAATGTGATTTATGCATATGTTTAGGTACCAAAACATTGACAGATACTTTGACCCAAAAAAGTTCAAATGCCATTGCTTCATTCAAAAGTGTAGGTTATCGAGCCTTCAATCTACCAGTCGAAATTAATCTGGTATATAATCGAGTATTATTTTCAGTAATTAATGGTTCCTCGGAGTCTTGTCTTGGGGATTTATGGTTGTGTCGACGATGGCCTAGTTTCCAGACATATCGCAGATGAGATTCCAGACTCTGAAATGAAACACTGAAGCAGTTCATAAATAGAAATAGGCACTGTGTTTTATTAAAATTCATTTTGCATAGGTTACGGTATTGTTCAGTGAATATATTATTTTGATTCAATCGCTGGCATAGAAAAAGAGGGCCTGCTGATCCACTTCCTACCTCCTGAGCCAAGGTCCTCCGGCAGTATTTATACCAGCGGCCCCAGGACTTCAATACAGTTACCATTTGGCAACAAGTCTACCAACACCTAAACATGAAAACCTTTTTCGTGAGTTAGCAGCAGTGTGCATATTTGTTTAAACGCACTAATCAATAAAAACGTATTTCCTAATTAACATTAACTTGTGCTTTTGCAGGTCTGCCTTGTAGTTGTCGCCGCCGCCATGGCCGCTGAGCCGAGGGACAAGAGAGGACTGTTGGCCCCAGCCATTGCTGCTCCATTGGCGGCTCCATATGCTGCTCCATACGCTGTCCCATACGCTGCTCCTCTCGGTGCTCCACTTGCTGCTCCATACGCTGCTCCTCTCGGTGCTCCACTTGCTGCTCCATACGCTGCTTCATATGCTGCTCCATATGGTGCACCACTCGCCCCAGCATACGCCCCTCTTCATGCTCCTCTTCTCTCCAGAAGCATCATTTCTCCCTATGGTGCTCACGCTCCACTCGTATGGTAAATACCACTCTAGTCTATGAATTGGAAGCGCAACTTTTCTCCAGTATGCCTACAAGATGCTATAATACCTTTTGAAAAATTAAAACAAAAATCAATTTATTTTTCCAGTATCATACTTAAATGAATATTTATTTTAATTAAATCGTGTATTACATCATATATGTGCAACTTATTTATCCCATTCTCATTAGGTATCATTATTTTTTTACGATTATTATGGATACTACTTAACAAATAACGAACAATAAACTCCTATGATAACACGCCCTTGACCACTGTATCTACCAATTTGACGCCTTCCAGAGAAATTGTTAGAAATACAAATTTATAAACAAAGCATATATTATTTAATTTATCTATTATGTATTTGTTGCTTATTGCATATATGTTAAACAAATATATGACTACAGAAGTACAATTGCTCATTTCATCTATTAGAGTTGCACTGCCAGCAGCGACTGCATGAATGCGTTAAACCACACGAAATTCTTCAAGACTATGTAAAAATTAATTAACTAATGTAATTTGACAAGGTAACAAATATTTTAATTTATATCGCATAAAAAAAAAATCTTTTTTAATGTGAAACAGTTTCGCATCTTTTTTTTGTGTAAATTGCATTTAAAAATCGTTTTAACCGTCAAGCCAAAATACGCATTACTTTGAAATAGATTCAGGCAAAATTTTATCAATATATCTGTTCTTAAGATTGATATTCTATATTAATTTAAATGTGCATTCCACGAGTTCTCCAATTGTCCTGATTAATTTTTGGTCAAGCTATAATTACAGAACGCACTCTCATAATATGTTGTAGTTAATGGAACTGCTTCATAGTTGGAAATTCTGAGTTCAAATTAGTTCCCATTATGGATATTTTATGAATTGTTGATCCCAACGATGAGGTTTCCTGTTCTTTAGAGACATATCATTCTTCTTGGGAATATCCCTCACTTGGGAAAAATTTAGTGCAATGTTAATCAATTTAATCCTATTTTATGATAACAATTTTTTTTTTAAAGTTTTATAAGTTTGTAGTTTATAAACTTTATAGATAAAATATTTCTCTGGAATCAGAGAACTATAGCTGAATACTGGTATTTGAGACCGATCTAGGTACGGGTACTATCAAAATACACTTTGAACAAAATACAACAGATATTAACAGATTGGCAAGCAGAGCTTAAAAGAAGAGGTAAGTTTTGTACATATAAAAAAAAAATGTCCACCCATATGCAGGTAGCTTCAGGATTTGAAAATGATCTCTTTCTCTTCTTGATCGCTTTAGGCAATGAAAAATCTCCGTTACCGCGGCGAGCTAAAATTGGATGGTAGATGATGTGGTGTCTATTAGGAGCAGAAAAACCAATCTTTTACTCTACCGGATAACGATGCCATTGTTGAAAACAAAGGTTACTTGGTAAGGATGTGAGTTTAAAAACTCCTCCAGTAGTGAGTCTGGCACCGCTAATATTAGAACCATTCTGAGCATTTGATAACGGCAGAAAAGTTGCCTTAAAGCAATTGTAAAATAGAAATACAAAGTTGTGGGAATAATTGTTTAGTTAATCTAGACCCACAACCAGCAATTGAACCATAAGATCTGAAACTTCATGTTTTCGAAGCAATGCACCCTTTAACTCTAAAGTCGGATCACTCTCGTCAGGCACATGAGTAGAGCAACAGTAGTCGAAAATAAATATCTTAGAACAGAAGAATTATTTTTGAACATTACAATTACTTGCATTGAACAATTAATAAATATACCAAAACTTATATTTTACTTATGAGTGGATTAATATTTGGGATATCGGCTTAAGCTGAAATAGATATAATACTTTTTCCTCAAGTACAACCTATGCTGATATCTTAACATATTCGACAAACTTAAACTCTTCATATTCACACAATGAATTATAATTGTTTGAAAGAAACAATAGTTTTGACGTAAAAACTTCAATGAACTGATCCATCGATTTGTCTTCTAGATCCCTAGAGACTCACGCATTTCGTGTATAACTCCCAGCATCAGACGGCAATACTTCCTCGGGCCAAACCTCTGCTAAACCTTATCAACTAAATCTCCACCATACGTATATAATCTCCTCAAGCAAATCCTCTACCCATTCCTGCTGCACAATGACATCTAGTAGAATTTAACATCCGACTCCTATCAGCATGCTCACAGATCCGCTTCATTTGATTGCTTATTTATCGTCTGTGCGAACACACTTAAAAACTGAATACTTCCATGCATCCGTCATTCTTGTTCCCAATCAGTTTTCAAATCCCGACTTCATAAATTTCTTCTTACCTCCCAGCCCGCAATTATCTGGCTGTTTGGAGAGTTATTACTACAGCATTATGATTTTGTTTATTTGTATTTTCTATTTTGTTTTATCCAGAAGATAATTAGCTGCTATTATACTTCGGTCAGACGGTGGCCTTTTACAAGTGTCATTGTTGTTATTATCAAAGAACTAATCTCCTGCAATAAAGTTTAGTTTTTTATTTCGTTGATGATTATGCCATATAGAAATCTGCAAATTAAGTTTGTATTTAAAATTGAACATAGTATACTCACTGCGTTTTTTTTATTTAAAGTAAACCAAATTAGTTTTATTTTTTGAAATATTTAATAAAAAGAGAAATATTAAGAAAATAAGAACACAAAACATTATCTTGGTATTTTCAGTTTATGGTATTGTGTTGTTACATTTGACACATTCCATGAAGGATTCGCAATCCATAGAAATAAGTAGTGGTTGAAATAGTCAAACGGTTAGCGCTATATCCCCTATAGTACCCCATAGTTCCGTAGCACCATAGGACCAAATATTAAGTTTAAGGTGTAAGTAAACAGTACAGAATGAACGTGTTTTCAATATATATAAGTATGTAGATGAGTCTGTAAAGTTAGTTAAATTATTATCGTTTTTCTATTACTTACACCATCCATTGCGGTCTAAATAAATACCGAGATATCGGACAGAATCAACAGTGAGTGTTTCCGTAAAAATATCGTAATATATTTGATGGCGTAGTGTAAATATGACAATTTATTTGAATTAATTAAAATGTGCCCATTAATCTTTTTGCCCATCCCTCAATCTTGTCAAGGTATTATTCATGGATAAAATCTTTAGGATTTTAGGGATTAGGGGATTTACACAAGGTTAGACGTATGGTCGGGAAATGATGCGACCATTGTGTGGATGAGACAAATCGGACCTATACATATATAGTATAAAAGACTGGACACAATACACTGCCTCGTGGCACTCCTCCTTTGATAGCATTAATGACTGAGTGTACTGTAACCTATTTTATTCTTAAAAAATCTATCGTCGAGGTTTGATTTTATTAATAAATAATACGCTCGTGAGAGATAGGATTTTAATTTTTCCAGAAAATGGTCAGGCCACAACTTATCAAATGCCTTCTCTATATCTAAAAATAAACTATTATTAATCACAAATATAAAATCAGCGATTATTCATAAAAAATATATTTGTTCATTTTATTATAATATATCAACAAGGCAATACATATGTTATTATAAATGAAATATTTTCTCTCTTTTTACTTCTCTTAAATAAAATGGAGAATGAAAAGGGCCATTTGCCTAGTTTTCTATTATTCTTATCGGTCCTCTCTTTATTACATCTATCTATCTCAATAAAATGAATATGGATTTATATCGTCTTATCATGATATGTAATGATAATAGTCAATAAATAATTAATAATGATCAAATGCTCGATTGCTGACGAGGGTTGGTCAGCTGATCCACTTCCTACCCCCAGAGCGAACCAAGGTCCTCGAGCAGTATTTATACCAGCAGCCTCAGGACCTGAGTACAGTTACCATTTGGCAACAAGTCTAACCACACCTCAACATGAAAACTTTTTTCGTAAGTTTAATTTAGTTTATTCAATAATTTTTTACGCTATCTCTTGATATGCACAGCCAGTAAAGTAAACATTTTTTATCCCACCCTCTATACTGTATTGAACCAATACTTTATTTAATCAGATACATTGAATGAAGTTTCAAGAATAAACGTTTTTCTAGTTATTTCGCCGGGAGTCCCTTAATGCACACATTGTGAAGAACATAGTCGGGGTAGGTTGAATGGGAATGCTGAGTTTATTCACTCCCAAAATCACCACCTCAGGTGAAAATAGAACTCTTTTTGGTAAAAAACTGTATCCCTGGATCACATAAAAACATAGTAATAAAAAATCATAATAAGCAAATTATAATATTTTTAATGAAGAATTTTCATGTAAAATAATAGATGTCATTACTTACATTCAAACCAAATTTATTACACTTCACATTGAATACTCTTTTAGCTTTCAGTCCAAATTCAAATTGCAGTTGTTTTTTTTTCTCGTGCAATATAAACTTTTGTTATCAATAATTTTTTTTTTTTTTAACAACTTTATTATGATAAAATTACAATTTGCCTCATTGGGCAATAAATAATAGTGATAAATGATCTCATTCATACCATATTTAATAATTTTAAAAACATAACTTTCTCAGTTTATTTTATTTAGTTTTATTTTTTCATTTTACTCTTATGGGCTCAATTGTTTTTTTATTGATATTTTAATTTGTTATCTAACATTAAAAATAAATTGGTGTTTAGGTCTGTCTTGTAGTTGTCGCCGCCGCCATGGCCGCTGAGCAGAGGGACAAGAGAGGACTGTTGGCTCCAGCCATCGCTGCCCCATTGGCGGCTCCATATGCTGCTCCATACGCTGTCTCATACGGTTCTCCTCTCGGTGCTCCACTTGCTGGTCCATACGCTGCTCCTCTCGGTGCTCCACTTGCTGGTCCATACGCTGCTCCTCTCGGGGCTCCACTTGCTGCTCCATACGCTGCTCCATATGCTGCCCCTCTTGCTGCACCACTCGCCCCAGCATACGCCCCTCTTCATGCTCCTCTTCTCTCCAGGAGCATCATTTCTCCCTATGCCGCTCACGCCCCACTCGTATGGTAAATACCACTCTAGTCTACGAATTGAAAGCTCAACTTGTCTCTAGTGATGCCAACTAGAAGCTACCATGTCTATTAAAAAAATAAAAGAAAAATCAATTAATTTTTTTCAGCAAAAGTTTAGTTCATGTTATGCAACGTAATTTATTTAAATTAAATTTTTGCAATACGTTAAATATATGTATAATTTTTTTACCCTTTTGCCATCAGGTTTAAGTTTTTTATTTATAGTTTTATAGTAGTTAAGGTTATAGATTTTAATATTTTTTTTACTGTTACTATGAATGCAAGATAGTAGTACATATAAAGAATAATTACCTCGAAAGCCTACAAATTATCTATTTCTCTGCGAATGCCGATATCCACGTATTTTTCAATATACTATAACATACGTATTCAAAGCAACAATATGCTCTTTAAACATACAAGCAGCATACAATTTTTTTCGGCTAAATAAGATAGTTAATGCATTTATTTAATAAAATAGCGTGTATATATTATATATATTAATAAAATAATAGCAATTATTACAGTATATGTAGAAATGTATGTAATCAATGTATCAAAAACAATGGATATAATTGACTCATATTTCCATAATACCGAATTTGTACAGAAGTAAATAATAAAAAAATATATAAATATTTACACATACAACACGTGCCTCACAATATTGACATTGTACCATGGAGATAGAACAACGAAAATCAAACCCGCATCCACCATCTGGTGGGAGAAGAAGCAAGGAGAGTTCTTGATCTGAAACGACCTCTTCAGTAACTTTTGAGGCAGGCATGAGGGGAAACTGCATTGTGGTCAGAATGATTTGAAAACTAGAGGCTTGTATGTCTGAAGCCTGCCTCATGGTGAGAGAGATTGTTGTGGTTGCTTGAATCCAGAATGGGTTGTTAAGTGAATAGCTGAGCTGAAATATAATATAATAGATACAATATTTTTCCCGGACAAAGTTCCCTATGCATAACAAATTCATATCTGGTTAATAAAAAGACCTTACATTAGAAAAAAATTACAATTTAAATAAAGTGTAAGTGTCTGTAAGAAATAATAATAAAATAGGATTATCTAACGGCATTTAACAAATGAAGTTATATATATAGATCCACATACAAACAAAATACAACAATATGAAGCAGTCTGTAGATTACAATAGGACATTAAATGAAAACTATTAAATTGATCGCCCAAAAAAAGGTAATATACAAGCTAAATTTACTACAGTGGACAAAGGAAGTTTGAAATTATTAGCTAAACATCTCTCTATACATAAAGGGTGTCCCAGAATTAACGCAAGATTTGAATTTGCCACCATTTGTGCAGTAAAGTGCTGGAAAACCTAAAAAAAAATAATTTGACAGCTGACAGTTTAGGGTTAGTAAAAATGGAGAGTTACACGATAGAACAACATGTTTTTATTGCTGAACATTATCTCAAAAATAATGAAAGTTTGGCGGCCGCAGTTCGAAAATTTCATATAAAATACGGTCGGAACAGTGTTTTGACTTCATCAACTGCGATGAGATTAATTGAAAAATTTAGGGAGACTGGATCAGTTGGAGACACTAAACACACTGGTCGTCCAAAAACAAGCCGTTCAAATGTCAATATCGAAGCAGTGCGTGAGAGTGTTGTTGAAAATCCAGGAACATCAATTCGGCGTCGCAGACCGTGCCGAAATTGGATGGTATTGATGTGGCCAATATGTGGTTTCAACAAGATTCAAATACTGCATGAGACATTTCCAGGTCGTGTATTCTCTCGTTTCGGTGATCAGAATTGGCCCCTAGTTCGTGTGATTTAACACTTTTAGATTTCTTTTTATGGGGTTATTTGAAGTCAATGGTGTATGTCAACAAGCCCACATTCACCCGTGCATTAAAAGAGGAAATTCAACGCTGCATCAACGAAATTCAACCACATTTATGCCAAACGGTCATGGAAAATTTCGACAAAAGAGTGCGTATGTGCCAGCAAAGTAGTGGAGGCCATTTGCCCGATGTGTTACTCCATCAATAACCCTATCCTATTTACTTTATAATTCAATAAAAAAATAACAACAAAAATACTAAAAACTGTGTTTTCTATTTAAATCAAAGCTTGCGTTAATTCTGGGACACCCTACATATGGTAGTCAATTATATAACAATGCAAATGCAAGAATAAAAGTACGCAGATTTGATATAATAAATAAATTATTCACAGACAAGCAAGCGTCTTTCTCGGTGGTGAGGAGGTTCTGAAATAGGTGGATTTTGAAAGTTCTTAAGGATGAAGAATGGTAGACATTATTATTGTAAATTATTAAATTATTAGATATCGTTTGTATTATGCTGTTTTGTATCTCGTATCTTGGGAGTAGAATGAGGATTTGAACTATAAAATATTGCATGTATAAGGAGGGTGATAGGAACAGATGTTTTCGAAAAGGAACGAGCCGAGGAAATATTGTGCATGGAAAGAGGGTAAGATCCACCCTAACTCGGCGTAGAGGTGGAATACGTGTTCATCTCCGCGGTTTCCCAAATGGGGAACAAATCTAACGAAGCAGTTCATAAGCAGTTGCACCATAGACGGAACTGAATGCAAACTTACCAACAGGCATCAACCTAGGCAGACACATGAAGTTCGGCACACACCTGCAGAAGAAGTTGAAAAGAGTACGTAGGACTTACTACTCTCTCCAGCATCTCATCACAAGCCCGGCTATATCCCTTCGGCTGAAACTATTAATATATAATAGCGTCCTAGGGCCAGCTCTACTGTTTGGGACACCACTCTTCCGATTCCTACACACCAGCACAATAACTGGACTCCAGAGCTTCCAGAACAACATCCTGCGCACGGCACTATGGCATACCCCTTTTCGTGAAATGAAGGCTTCCAACATCCACGAAAAGTTCGAGGTCCCCACCATCACCGAAGCCATCAAAAGAAGACACAAGTTCTTTGACTCGATGAAACATAGCCAAAACCCTCTATTACGAGACATAACACCCCAACCACTACCGGCAGGATGGCAACTCGCTAGATCTTGTAAAGCAGACGAAATGGTGGACATTACGGCGCTTGGCCAACCAACAACAAGCCTTTAAGGGGCACCCACCACTGCTATCCAACTAAATAAGACTGCACTACATGTCTAGAGAGACTCAATGCCCAGCCACCAGTGGACTCTCACCACTGTACCGCAACAATCAACCTCTACCGAGGCTTCCCACACTCATTAATTCTCTCACACCACCAAGCAGGTATTCCTAGTACAAGGATCCGCTCAACCCAATTATTCCTTTCAATTATTACTTCAAAATAAAGCTTTTCTTTATTTTCTTTTAAAAGACTCTCCTGTACAAAGATTATTTAACTGTCCAGAATCATTTTCTTAACTTCTTCGTTGTTTCGTTTATTGAAGTGTTAGGGCGCCTAGCGCAATTATCATCTTCAACGTCTTCAAGGCCCTCTTTGAAACGTCCATACTACTAATAAACTATTGCTTTGCATACGGTACATTCACCAATAGCCAATGTCAACATTTCAAAAACTTTGCTGCAGTTTATTTAATTATTTTTACAAAATTTAATACAAATTCTTTGATTCATTTTTTTTCGAAACTAAAAATTGCCGAGAACACTAAAACATGTATAACCTTAGCGACTGCTACTAAAAAAGTAAACATTTTGAAAAAAGTAAACAGACCTGAGGTATTGCAAATTTCAACGTATTTCAGAGTCATGTGTACCAACATGATAAAAAAAAAATTTACCATCGGAATCTTGACGCCCGTGAAATTATAAAAGTCTTGTTACTTTTTTATCAAACCTCGTAGAGCACAGTTACATCAAGAATCGCAGGAAAACTTCTATAATACAGCTCCACGCGTTGCCGGCGCGGAACGGAGCCGAGACGTGCGACAAAAAATGAAGAGGCAGTGATGCCATCCTTGACAAAAGAAACTGGTAAGTGGCTATGAATAATAGGGAAGATTGGGGAGCATTTCTAGAGGCCAGGACCAAGTGAGCAGGGTTATAGTGGCTGTTAACTAGGTAAAAATAGTTAAATATTACATAATAAAAACAGCAGCTAATTACTGTAATTTACAGGCAGGGTTGTTGCCCGAATGGAAAGCCTCTTCTTCTGACCAAATGTTGAGAGGAAAATTCAAGAATGATGAATATGTTTTAGCATGATACAATAACAAGGAATATGCCAAAAATAATTTTTTTTTTTTCAGTTTTTCAAAGAAAAGGTACAGCTATTAAGATTTGATATTCGGAGTTATGTTTTTTTTTTTTGGCCCATGGCTCAAGACCTTAGCATGATTACAACTGAGTTTAACAGGTATTTCTGTCATTTTTTTTTTTGTACTAATTTTGAGTGACTGATATAGATTAAGAAAAAGTGTTTTTGGTCTAAAATACCAAGTTATTTTTTAAACCATTGTTTGGTAGCTAAGAAATTAAAGCAAATTCATTGGTTTCTCACTCGATATATCTCAATTTTTTCTTTCATTTTCTACGTTCTTTATTTCGTTTATATATGTTTCAATAGATATTATTTAGGTTATATTTGATTTGAAAAATATGATATACCTAAAAGTTTTGTTTAAGTTAAGTAGTAGCCTACACTAAAAAATATATACTTCTTAAAATAGGACCATCAAAAGTATAGTTAATGTTATAATTCCTGCTCTCATGAAGCTGTCAGAACACTGAATACATTTTATTTTTACGCTGCTTTTAAAAAGTATTCAAGAGCACATAAATAAACTAAATAAACTATACGCACTGAAAAGCCATTATTCAAAATTCGATTACATGGACACATTTATCAGCTGTTTGATCGCTAACTAAACAACTGAGGGCGGGCCAGCTGATCCACTTCCAGACCTCCACAGCCAACCAAGGTCCTCCAGCAGTATTTATACCAGCGGGTACAGGACCTGAGTACAGTTTCCTTTTGGCAGCAAGTCTAACCACTCCTCAACATGAAAACCTTTTTCGTAAGTATAACGTGTCTTTTGTTAAGAATTTTAGTGAAACAACTCAAAGAGGTGTAGGGAGAAATATTCCTTGTCTAGTTCACTATCAACTATCCAGACTTACATTCCTAGAGGGCTGCTTTTTGGCAGTGATGGAGAAGATGTGGTTGGTGTTTACCACCGGGTTTGTCAGTTGGTTGAACTAATCAAAGAACTTTCTAGGCTCATGAATGAAATAATTCACTGTTCACATTTCAAGTATCTCGTACAGTGAACCATTCTACAACATTTGGAATGAATTACATTTTGTACATCGTACACCATTTTAAATCAGTAAACTTCAAAAATAAAATCAAGTCAATTCAATTTTAAAACCTTTATTTAACGTGCCTAAAATATGCATATTAATAGATTAAGTATTTTTTCTTCTAAGTTAGTTGCAATAGAATTTAATGGCTGGTGGTCGATCTATAATGACGTAGTGAATTTTCTTAGTGCATTTTAGGCATTAGCTGTATTTTTCTTTAACATCTCCTATTGCACTTCATGATATCAGGAATTCATAGTTATAAGACCGAGCTTGAATCACTGATAATAAGATTGATAGGGCATGTTAGTACCTCCATTATGTTTTGTAATGCTTAGTAGAGTAATTTTCGTCTAATAAATTCTTGAAGACATTATTAACAAAAATAAAAATAAAAACCAGGAGTGATAAGAAAACAATCAATAAATACTGGTACAATCAATAGAGACTTGAACAAATCTCAAAAATATAAGAAGATGATAAGTTAATGTTAAAGCTACTGAATACTTAAAACTTAGCGCAATATGGTTTTACAACTTTTCTCTTGTCAACAACACTGGTGATTGAGTATGTCTTTTTTAGCTACGTTGACAGTAAATCTGAATTATAAAAAGGTGTCTGATTGATGTATTTATCAACTATACTGGTATCCGGTTTTTTGAAAGTGTTACTGGCTTCACTCTTGGTTTATTGGTTCGATTGCTCTGAGGTATTCGTGATCAGACTAACAATGGCAGTACAGTAAAACATCATCACTGATGCTCCTTAGGAATTCAGTTGTATTAGTCATCACCACTTTGTTTAATGTATTTTTAAACCAATGACTTGATTATTTAATGCTTTGTGAACATTAGTAAATAGTAAACATGTTTTTGCAGGTCTGTCTTGTAGTTATCGCCGCCTCCATGGCCGCTGAGCAGAGGGACAAAAGAGGATTGTTGGCTCCAGCCATCGCTGCCCCATTGGCGGCTCCATATGCTGCTCCTTACGCTGTCCCATACGCTGCTCCTCTCGGTGCTCCACTTGCTGCTCCATACGCTGCTCCATACGCTGCTTCATATGCAGCACCACTTGCTGCCCGTGCCTATGCTGCTCCAGCCTACGCTCCTCTTCACGCCCCTCTTCTCTCTAGGAGCATCATTTCTCCATACGCTGCCCATACTCCGCTAGTCTGGTAATTTGGTTTCGACCAGCTACTCAGTCCTCAGAATTGAATCTTTCACATTCAAACGAAATTCAATACCTGAATTCAAGCTTCATACATAAAAATAAATAGTTAATTTATTAATATTGTCTTGATTTGTGTCTTTCCTACAAATATATTTATGTTTTTTTACGTATACCTATTTCCTATTAACACAGTTCAAAACATTTTTGTGATCCCTCTTTTGTGATGCCAGACAGCGTTTCCGTCGTTTTTGTCTTTACTTTTTCGACCTCCGCAAAACGCTCTCCTTTCCTGTCCCTTTTAATTCTGGGAAGATCGGGTGAATAGAGAGGATGGGGTTCAGTGCTCATACCAGTTTTGGTCAAAAATCGGGGAACAGAGAGGGCTGTGTGAGTGGGAGCGATGTCGGGGTGGAAAAACCACCTTTTCATCCCTTGACCCTCTTGCTGTCAATTCTTGTTCTAAATCCTCTATTCTTATTTATCTTGCCCTGTTTTCTTCTTTTTATTTTTTTTTTTTTTTACGTGAAGGGTCTTTTCTAGGTTCTGATCTAAAGTTTGGCATTTGCTGCATATCCTTTATATTCCATAATTCCTCGTTAAACACCCATTTCCAGGCAAGCAGCAATCTTACATTATATTCAGTTTGTAGATCCTTAACCACACTTCACACGCTTAGTGGTATATCCTCTTGTTTGTGAACATCCAATTCTCTTGGCTCTTTACTACCTCTTTAATATTAATTAGATGCTTGAGCTCTTTCTTAGGAACACCCATGGAACAAAAGTTTGTCGGGAGCATTAAAGGTAATTGATTATATCTTGTTCTTGGACGGACAGATTTAAAATTGAATCCCTATTCTGAGTATTTATGTACAAATTTCGTCATCATGTAGCCATGTTATAGGAGTCCAAAGCTATAAATATGTTCTCATCTCCACACTGGGGATTATATCTATAACACTCGTCTATTTGAATGTACAAACAATAATATAAACGTTTTCATTACTTAAGAGCATCATTCCTTCAACAGGGGCTAATCAAATCACTCCAAAGTTCTATGGTGAGGTTTTGGGGAAATTTACGTGATCAATTAATTTTTTCAAACAATTCACAATTTGCTAATGAAGCAAACAATTATCATTAGGTATAAAGAATAATCAACTGAAGAAAAAATTTACCTGAAGCAAAAAGGAGCTGTTTGTCCATTATACTTTATATATAAGAAAAACTCAGTATGACTGTTTTGGATTTATTCTTGTCAGTTTTCAAATTAATTACGTAAATAAGCGAATAATTTAGGTAGTGAGGTGAACAAAAACATTCAAAAAAATAATAATATGTACAATAGTATTTACCTTTAAAAAAAACCAATGCTGGTCGTCATTTAAAACGCTTACCAAATGGTACATAAAATAATGCACATACCTAATAGCTCAATATAATTGTTAATCTTGTTATTGGTATTATTTTGCGGCAGAGTTTTATTTAATTCCTAATATTAAGTAGGTATATGAAAGCAGGAGATCTCGTAATCTCATAATCATAATAGATTTTCAAACTAAAAAATGATATTGTAACAATAATACTCTCTCCATAATTTATGGGGTATATATGTAGTAAAATGTTCAAAATAAACAAGAGACTTAAACAACTACATTTTTCTATACTAATGGTTTTTGATATATGGACGGTAAGGAGATTTAAACCGAGGACGTCGCTCCAAGAAGGAATGTGCTAACAAAACCAACCACTGGGTTGTCAGAGACGGCATCCAATGTGGATTGCCACCGTTAACCCAGTAGGGACCCAATTGGTAAAGGGGCCCAGTATTGTCGTTCACCCTCAGAGCTTCAAACAAACGAACAAACAGGCTTTCAGGGTCATCTGAGTACAGAACATCCACTTGTGAAAGTACAGACGGAAGCCACCCCTGATACACCACATCCTCAAACACAGCTTCCGCTATGATCTCGTTGGACTAAGTAACCCAAGGGATGGTGTGCCAGCAGCTTTGCAACTGAGAATGCACAAAGCAGTTATATACCATGTTGGTTTCCTTCCTGAAGGACAGAACAGAGAGGGCACGGGTAGGTAGCTTCCTCTCGAACCCATTCCCTCTAACCTGTGGAGTTCCTCAAGGATCAGTTTTATCTCCTGTTCTTTTGTGCACGTCTGACGTTGTTGAGACAAACAACAAGAAAGCTACTGTAATCGCTTTCGCCGAAGAAATTGTGATTTTCAGCATCATCATGAGTGCAAAAAGAGCTCTTACACAGGCCAAGTCAACCAGTGACAAACTGGGTAAGTTGAACATCAGTGTGAGCGCAGGAAAGACCGACTGCGTAATCTTCTCCCACCAGAAAGAGAACAGCCTTACCAAAATCCTATACTATAGCAGGGCAAGAGAACTCTCTGGAATTCTGGGTATATGGGCATATATCCATTTCTCTACCCATTTTAGGAACAAGATAGCAAAAGTAGGCGACATGTCTTGCCAGCTTTCGCACTTATTGACTTCCCCCAACTTGTTACCACGTCTTAAACTAATGATACAAATGTGTCCTCCGGCCAGCTCTGCTGTACGGTGCACCGCTATATATTCACTTGACTTACAATACTGCCAAACATCTCCAACAATTTCGAAACAAAATCATGGGAAAAGATGTCAGGCTTCCTGGCCTCGAGGGATCGAGAGGGGACCTGCACCCGTTGCTTGGTGTGCCGACGGTGGGTGAGTTCATCTACCGGAGACACGTTTTTTGACTAGTCGCAACACCTCACAAATCCGGTATTTAACAGTGATGACCTCACCTCCATCCCCGTCTTGATGGGAACAGTTTGAACGGAAAACTTTGGATAAGTTAGTTTTTTTAGGTTTATGTTAGTATTACCACCACACATCCATAAAATGAGCTCTATCACTTTCTCTATTGTTTTGCCTTGTATTCTGTACATGAGCCTACCTTAGCTAAATAGTTGTTAACCTCACACATTATATACAAAGTAGCTACGCTTCAGTACATATAATAAGCACAATGTGCATATATGTGAAGATTGTGGAATCTGAACTGATGGAAAAAATGAAGATTTAGATAATAAAAGGATTAAAAAAAGTCCTATGAATGCTTACATGGAGAAAACAGGTCTAGAGCCTTCAGCCTCTTAAGTCAAAATGGATTGGTACCTGAATAAATAATAAATAAACCACTACCATACCCGGTTTACAAAACCTAAATAGTAATCGAGAGTTAATAAACATCTTAGTATCACGATGATAACTCTCAGACAAATCAGCTCTTCGGAGATGTAGTGTCTTCAATTATAAAAAAATAAAATAAAATAAATAATAATACAATTAACCCAAATAAAACTATATCTCTATTTTCACCTAGAGTAAATGTATATATGATAAAAACTTATGATAGCATGAACCTAAATCCATTTCCTTCCTCGTTGGTAGTTAATGTGGATACCTCACACAGCCATAATTTGAAATAGATTAAAGTAATTTTAGCATCAGTTTTGACTTTTTTATATATTACAGAAGTGTCATGCAACAAACTAATCTAATGTACTTCTCCCAATGATTTCTATTGACAAGTAAAATGTGAGGGCGTACCCAAAAGAAACCGAAATATCTTTGTACAAAGTGGTTAAATTAATTATTTAACAAAAAAACCTTTAATCTCCTTTGAAGTACTCTCCATGGAGTCGATAATTGTCAATTGTTTTATTCCATGGTTCAAAACATTTTTTTAATCCCTCTTTTGTGATGCCAGACAGCGTTTCCGTCGGTTTTGTCTTTACTTCTTCAATGTCCACAAAACGCTTTCCTTTCCTATCCCTTTTAAACCTGGGGAATTAAACAAAGTCGTAGGGAAGATCGGGTGAATAGAGAGGGGTGTGTGAGCGGAGCGTTGTTGAGGTGGAAAAACCAGTCCCCTGACTGCCCGAAAACAGGCCTGCTCCTCTACAATTTGGTTCCGCAATCTTCTCAAAACTTCCAGGTAAACATCCTGGTTAACTGTCTGACGCGAGGGAACAAACTCAGAATGGACGACCCTTCTCACATTGAAAAAACAAAGGAGCATCGTCTTAATGTTTGATCTCATCTGAAAAGCTTTTTTGGGGCTATTTGGATTCTTCCATTGGCCTGATTGTTATTTAATTTCAGGATCGAATCCATACATTATATCCAGGTCACCTGTGATGACCTTGGAAAAACATTTTGGTCATTTCGGAACTCTGCAGCATCCCTTCTCATCCCTATATATTCACTTAAAATTCGCCAAGTCACTCCAGATTTCTCCACATCTTCTTCGATGGTTCGTAGTCAATCTTCCAGAACGATTTTCGCGTATTTTTTCAACATAATAATAATAAAAATACTTCATTACGTCACATTTAAACGTTATGATCACTTTTTCTTTGACGTATCCTTTCATACAATCTTCCACAAACCGACAAAAGAAACTTTTGGGAGAGAAAAAAGGGACACAGTGTTAAATAATTAACTTAATATTGAATAGATTTATTGTTTGATTCAAAGAAATGCTTTATTGGGAGTATGGCAGAGCAGCTAAGCTAAGGTAGTTCAAAACTATATCTGAATGATGTTACATTCATTCTATATTTTTATATTTTATAACTTTAAAGTTAATTAATTATAACCAGAATATATATTCCAAATGTAACATAATGTGATCATTCTTTAAGGTAAATGAACACATAGATATATATTATCCACTTCTTAAGGAAATGACACGAGTAGCACAGTAAAATCGTTGTTTTATAATGGAGCGTGTAACCATTGCATCATTATAACAAACTTAAATTAAATGCCATTGATATACATATGTGATGTAAAAAGGTCTACATAGCCTTATATGATGGTCGTTACTGTTTCCTTGACATTCCCGTTTTTGAGCTGTGCAACTGTTAACGTATATTTATTTGCATTAAACAATAATAACGCCGTCAAACCTCAAAACAGGCGTGAATTTTAAAAGTCTATTCCTTGACCTTTGTATAAGTCCAATTGGTATTGTTTAAAATACGATAACGGGAAGTATGAAAAAAACGTAAAAGATTTAAATTTGTTTTTTCCCGGATAGAAGTACTGATGGCTGATCGGAGGATGTGATTCATCTCTTTGTTGACCACATGTTTTCATCGATAGGAGAAGGGAAGGAGAGAGATGATGTTGAACACCTTTTTCAGGTGATGCAGTGAATTGAAGAACTGTACATGTGTCCGGGAATGAAATCACCCCATCCATAAATTAATAATTATTAAGTTCTCTAACTGTGAGTTTCTGAAATAGTGGATCAGGTTCCATCAGCTTTAGCCAAAGATCCAGTCACCATGATGGGCCTTCCTCATCTTTTGCTGTTCCTCAACGGAAAATATGTGCAAGATGTTTTATTTGACCTTCTGGTAAACATCCTTTTCTAACCTTGGGATTGAAGGGCTGAATCTGGTCTTAAGGTTCCCCGGAGCTGCCGTTTCGAAGGAGATGGTCCTGTAGGACCTTGAAACCCTCAGAAGAGCCTTCCACTCCATTTATGTTATCCTAGGAACTTGTCCTTTGCCGAGGCACCCTGAGCAAGGATGCGAAGCATATACCTTATGAGGCCTTGGATAACTGTCTGACACACGATATACGGACCTTGAAACCTGATTAGGCCTCTTTTGGGGGCAAACTTATCTATTTTATTAGTAGTCTAATGCTAGATGTGAGGTAGAAAATTTGATCTACTTCTCAGTATCACCCAAATATATGTAGTTGGTGTACCCACTCATACCCTGCTCCCTCCAATATCGTGTTAAATCGGGTCACTGTTTCTTTCTCGATAGCCAATACCATCTTTATGGCATTTCACCAATCCTTTAGGGGTCACCACGGTGCTGGATTTCCTCCTAATTGATTGGACTTAGATCTGATAGGACATCTTCTTTAGTATCCATAGTAATACTCGTCAACATAGACAACCTTGTTGGGTGAATAATATTTTATCAAATGGTTTGTTTGTTCTTCTTCATAGGCTTAAAGCCGAGTGGCTATCAACACCTTGTAGTCTTGGTATAGGTAATCTAGTAAAGTCTACGAGCGCTTAACACCCCCCCCCCACAGAAGCCGGCCGAGATCCCGGTGGCAGACCAGGTCCATATGCAGTTAGAAATCTCTTATCCTCAGGGCACGGATATTGGGCGAAGGATGTGTGCCATTCTCAACCTAACACATACATTAGAAATGCGCCAGTGCATGGTATTGATGTTTACAATGTTGTGTTCGCATAAGACAGGTCATCGGGTACATCCCTTCTCTAGGCTATACTTCATAAGACTATCCCCTGAAGACCACACTTTGATCACTGTGGTCTTGCATTCCTTGCGAGACAATGTTTCTATCCTACCATTTCAAATGCAGTTAAGAGCTTTATAATGAAATAGACATGCCGTACTTCGTCGGGTCTGACGTTTTGTTCCCCAAGTGGGAACGTTTTACTCTCACAGAGGAAGTAACATTTTTTCATTAAAAAATGTTTTAAAAAATAAACAGCGAGACGTAAGCGAGCGGTATGTCCGGGATGAGACACGGTCAAGGTCAGAGGACAGGTCCAGATCATTGGTCCGCCAGTTGATGGAAGTTTTTTGTAAATATAAATATAGATTAGCAAGCTAAGGTGGAGAGGGGTTCATTCACTTGCTATCCTATTTGGATGGTTTTCTAAAATTATACATGAAAAAAGTAGGTCTCGTTTAGTTTTAGCTGTTAATATTTCTTCAAGTCTCATGTTTAAAGACATAAAAAAGACGTTAGCACAAAAGTCTCTCTCTCTCTCTCTCTCTCTCTCTCTCTCTCTCTCTCTCTCTCTCTCTCTCTCAAATTTGGTTGAGAATGAGAACTGTAATAGATCTACATGAATGAAATTTTAAGAGAATCTGCTGCTGAATACACATGTCCAGGTACGAATTTTTATTCGAATATCGTTTACAATTTAGAAAATAAAGGCAATTGTATTTGAACAGCTAATGTTCTCGGTTCACGTTCAACCAACATTTGGAAGATGATAGCTGTAGTATAGTTTATTCTACGTCAATGGAGTTTTAAGTGAATCTGATATTAAATACGCTTAGTACAGTAAAATAAAATTAGTCAATACTAGATGAGGATTCGCTGTGTCTGCAGCAACAGTCACTACTAAAGACAGGGTCCCTCCAAATCGCTAGTTTCTACCTCCATCCCATTAACAACCACCGCAAACTCAAGACCTGATCCTTCACATTATGGTTGGGATCATACGTATTAAATTTAAAGAACCCTTCTGTTTTTGTAATTATCAAAAGCTTTTGCATTACCTTGTACTGCATTATCTTCAACATAAGCACTTTTACTAACAAATTTCTTTATATAGAAGCCAATGTACCTAGGTCATGAATTTAATTGCTCCCAACATGACGGTGTCGTTGTTATACTTGATGATTCTTTTGCCTTCAAAACTCATTTTTGATTGGCTGAACGCTGACCTGCACCCGTTGCTTAGCGTGCCAACGGAGGATTAGTTCATCCACCAGAGATAAATAATTTTTTTCGATTCGTTGCAGCATCTCACCGGTGTTTACGAACACCATGACCTATCCACCCTTCCTGCATCGATGGCAACAGACTTTCCGGGAAACGCAAGTTAGTATTAATTAAAATCTCCCATAAGGAAAGACCCGTTCGACGCATGTAAAATTCTCAAAAACATTTTACTATGTTCATCTGATTGTAACCGGAAAAATGTATAGAATGTAGTTACGCTACAGTAAAAAAAAAACGGTGCAACTTACTTAAATAGATCATTGTTGTAGAATTTATATATCATTGTAAATAAAATTGATAAGGGGGTTTTAAAAAAATACATTATTTGATCCAACGATCTGTATTATTTTGAAATATATATGAGCGAATCAATTGACATAGAATTTGAAAGGCTTGGATAGCGAGATAGTCTGGTGTGGGCGAAGTGTCTTAAATACTTATTATTAACCTAAAATACTTCATTTATTCGTTAAACCATCTTGATCAGTGAAAATCGCCTTAAAACATTGGCTTAGATACTATTAAATAACATGTCTTTAACCGTGGGGAAGCAATATGAAAGTTAAATCCTAAACAGTTACTGAGCTGTGACTTAAGTAACAGACTTTTTTTTTTATATTTCTTCGTTATTATATCTTAGCCAAAACACATGAAGTGTTAGCTAGGATGTTATACATCTTTAAAATTTCATATTGATTGGATAATGTTTGTACGTTCAACAATCCAGAGAGACGAAAGAAAATTGCACCGTGCCTATTTAAAAGTAAGGCCTCTCTGTCTTTGGGCCTGTCAACGAGAACAGTGATCGTGTAAAAAGCGAGCACACTGGTCCGCGAGCCTGCTGGTCCCCTACTGTTGAGAAAGGTCAACTTCCCTTGATGTACTAAAAATTTCAAGGTCTAGGGAGGAAGGACCCTATATATACGTGGGAATCCTGCTCCTCCGCACACAGTCACCATCTGCGAACCTCTTCGAATCATCCTCAAAAATGAAAACCGCCTTTGTAAGTGTAATTTCATTTCCATTACTCAATATAAATTTACTGTTGATTACATGGTTCCAACAATAAGTATTCAAAATAGTTACGTCTTTTTCTTTGTACTGAGCATTAGTCTGTTTAGAACCACCCCCATTCCGTGTCTGCTAGCGTATCCGTCCGGATGTCAAAAAACGTTCATCGCCAAAATTTGATTTATTTTGCATAAAACATTCATTTTCCCACAATTTTCCTTGATGGGATCATTAAATCAATCACAGGCTACGAACTAATCATTTAAGCTTGAAATGGAGTTGAATAATCCGATCGTCGGTAACGTTGTAAAACAAAGTATCCAAACCCTTACTTGAATTGTTATTATCTTAGTTAATAATATCATGCACATTTCTGCAATACAGGTTACAATTTTCTCTTTGATTATCAATCACCCTTAAACTCAGTTTTTCCAGTGACTTGTCTGTTACTCTATATGCATGTCTAATGGATTTCAAAAGGTATTTTATATTATTATAGTGGTTGTTGGGATTAGGATTGAGTAAACCACGGATACTCGAGAACCTGAAGTTTTTAAACAAGAAGGAAACAAAAAAAATATTTTGGCTATTAGTTATATGATCATATGCATTTTCGAAAATTCAGCAAATTTATAAGTTGACGTATATAATTGATTTCATTCATATGTATTATTATTTGTTAATGTTAATCGGGGCCCACGGGCTTAAACTAGACTCATCTTCAATAGCTTTTGCGTGAAATTCAGAAGGGTATGCCCGCTTGATTTATATATAACAAACTAGCTATTGTTAAAAAAATCGAAATGCGTGAAATTCATGGACGTTAGTATAACCTAACACATGTAGAAGCACCTGACACTGTAGATGTAGAAGCCACATCTTAACACGGATTTACAAAATATCACAAACCGACAGGCTTAAATTTAAAAAATTTCAAACTGTATAGCCTAGCACTTTCCAGCTTTTAGTTTCATGAGTAAATTTCTTAAGCATTTTGCGTTGAAAATAAGTTTTTATTTGTTTTAAAAGGCAACTTGGACCAACCCCAAGAATTTTTTTTTATTCTTCCCTAGCCAAGGCCCCTAGACAAACGTGGGGGGCGTTGGAACTTCCATACAACCTCATACACAAGATTGACGTGAGATCTAAGGAAGCTCCCAACAATATGCCCTCCAGTACATACTAGTTTTTACTGCATTCGTTGCCTTCTTCTTTCCTTGACTCTTGGGATGCCTCTACTCTTCTCCCGTAAAAATAACTAAAGAGCATACCAAAGTCAATTTATGAACAAATAACTTGTAACTAACACTTACAATTTCCTGTTTTATAGTTAATAGCTAATACTGATAACTGCTTGGTAGGTCTGCCTGCTGACCATCGCCGCTGTTCTGGCACATCCAAAAGAACAGAGGGACTCAAAGGAACAAAGGGACAAGAGGCATTTCTTGGTCCAACAAGTGTACGACGCTCCACAACCGATTGCTGTGGCGCCTTCTTTTGAAGTTTCTCCACTCATTTCTGCCACCCCAGCTGTCGCTGCAGCTCCCGTCATTTCTGCTGCTCCAGCCATTGTCACTGAAGTGCAAGCTCCTGAAGCTTCTCAGACAATCGCTGCTGCACCAGTAGTTCAAGCTGCTCCAGTCATCGCTACAGGCCCAGCTTATAATGCTGCACCAGTCATCTCTGCAGCTCCAGCCTTCAATGCTGCTCCAGTCATTTCTGCAGCTCCAGCCTTCAATGCTGCTCCAGCCTTCAATGGTGCTCCAGTCATTTCTGCAGCTCCAGCCTTCAATGCTGCTCCAGCCTTCAATGCAGCTCCTGCCTTCAATGCAGCTCCAGCCTTCAATGCAGCTCCAGTCATTTCTGCAGCTCCAGCCTTCAATGCAGCTCCTGCTACTTTTATCACTGAAGTGAGAGCCCCTCTTGCTTCTCCAGCTTTCGCTCACTACCCCGCCACCTTCACTGGACAAGCCTATGCCGCTTCTCATCCATATGTTCCTCTTATTTCTAAGACCATTGTTTCTCCATTTGGAGCTAATGCTCCTCTTGTTTGGTAATAAACTGTAGAATTAAGAACTTCAACCTTATTTAGGGCTCTCCATCATATAAAACTAGAAATTTAACTCTTATCAATTAAAAATGCAATAAATTTTGGTACTGGTTTTGCCCCTTTACTTGTGTTTTATTCACACATTACACTGTAAGTTCATTATTAGTCATGAATATATTAATAAGTTGTAAGGTTTATTGTGTACAGCTTGGATTGATATAAAAGAGATGTTAAGTTTATTTGTGGACGTCTCCACATACTACATACGACATACTAGTATCTCCATACTGATAACAAAAAAAGAATAATAGTCTAACTAGTAGAGACATTGTTATATCAAAATAACAACTATAAGATAAAAAAAAATTCAGTCTCAAAAATCATAATTCTTTCAACCTCCTCTCAGATTGTGGATATAAAATTCTTTTTAGACCTTCAAACTGCAATTCAACCTATATTTATGAAACTAAGAAATACATTTATAAATTCATTGATTAATGATCTCCAATAACTTCATAGGATGTTAGAACATCATTACAGGCTTTGTTGCAACTGGGTTTATTTCAGTTTTAACCAAAGGTTCTTTAAAGAAATTGAAAGCCCCTGGAATAGAAAACTGCCTAGCTAATATTTTCATGGATCACCTGAATACCCTCCTCAAGAATATTTCAGAACCAGATTCTTTACATTGAAAAATACGTCGACTGTTAGTGGTCACACCCATTCTAAATATATTATTATGATATTTATTATTCATATATTTAAATTATATATTTTTTATATAATTCATATTTTATTTTTAATCTTTATATTCAACTTTTACTTTATCTTAAGGCTCTGTTAATAAAAATAGGAAACTTCTGGCAAAAGGAATAATGGTTTATTTATACTCATTGATTTAAAAATTTATATACAAATAATTACGTACGTATATAAAATAACACTGTTAAAACTAAATTTAAAATTACCTTAATTTACGTAGTTATACTGGCCAGTGTTTTTTTTGTTGATATTCTTCGATGATCCTCTTCTATTGCGTGATTCGGATTAGCGTATTATTTTCGTGTAGGTCAAAATTTTATGAGTGCGTGATCTTGTCTCGTGGCCGGATGCAAGTCTGGGGCCGCTCTTCTCTCGTGCACTACGAGGCCGTTACCGTGCCTTAACGTGGGTCCTCTGCCGGTTCAAAGATAAATAAGAGTGAGTAATAATTACCCGCGTTTACAGAGATATTGAGTCTCCCCCATCTCTCACTGATCTGGTTAAAAGCTAATTCAGCCTGTTTTAGAGCTACCTTGGCGCTCATGCTGCTGCTGTACACCGCTATGTCATCTGCAAAGGCAGTAACTGTGGTGTTTTTATATCGGGCTCCAACAATTTCAGACGTGTATACGTTGAATAGTACAGGGGATAAGACGGCTCCTTGGGGTACTCCACAGGTCAGTGGCACAGCTTCGGAGAAGCTATCACCCACCCGCACCCGCAGCGATCTGTTTTTCAGGAAGCTAGCCAGAATTGAATAGATTTTCTCCGGGCACTCCCGGTCACAGAGCATTTGACACAGTGTCCCGTGAGACACCTAAAAGTCTGGGGGTGAACGACCGTAAACGGCGTTCTCAACAGGAGTCTCCCAGCCTTGTTTGTTACGGTGTTATACCACATGGTATGTTTTGCGTTGAGATCTCCCACCACCCAGTGGTTAGATCTCAGCGCACATGCGTGTAGCAAGGCTGAGTACTGCTGCAGAGACGCGTACGGTCTTCTTTATAGGGCGGTAAAGTAAATGGGTCTCCCCAAATTTACCTTAACTGTCAAGTGGTGAAGCTTGGGATCAGTTGTAGTCAGTGGTGAAGCCACTTTCTTCCAATTGATACCAAGGCGTATAGCAATTAAAACGCCTCCGTATCCGTTAACCCTTTCAATGGCAGTTGAATAACCTTTAATGTGGAACGATTGTGCAGATACCCTAGTGTCTGTCAAAACTACAATATCTGGTCGGTAGAGCGCTAGCAGCACTTCTACCTCATCTATTTTGGTCAGGAGACCATCAACGATAAAATTTAAAACTTGGTAATCTACCATTGTTGATGTTTTCCAGATATTATAGCTATGAATATTTGGCTGCAGAAATCGACGAGGGCAGTTACCCATTTCGGTCCACATTCAAGGTCTTGACGCTGGCCGTTCGTTAGAAACTTTAGCCTAGGATCTAGGTACTCACAATTAATATTTTCCGAAGAGTCCTCGGAGTTTCTGGGGGCCGCTCTCGACGTGGAGGGGGCAGCTCTCGATGTGGAAGGGTGAGCCGTTTCTTGAAGGATCTTGACGAGCGGGTTCTGCCAGGCGTTGAAAGATGGCGGTGGAGCAGGTCTCAGGTGAGGTTCGTCTGGGCGTTGCCTCTCCCGGGGCTGCACTCTGGCTAGAAGCTGCTTCCTCTTCTCGCAACCTCTGTAAGATGCGGGATGTGCCTTTTCGAGGGCACAGCGCCACCTCATGAGAGCCTGCGCATCTCACACATTTGATTGTTCGGCCGCAGTGGTTCCTCGTGTGACCGTACTCTTGGCATCTGTAACATTGTGGGATCCCTTTCTCTTCTTTTAAGGTCACCAACCTTATGAGTACATGTTTCACGGCACGTACCTTCTTCATGGCGTTCAAGGTGACGCTATTATTAGTGGTTACCAGGACTGGTGAAATCTCCGTTTTTCTGCCTGAGGGATCACTCTTCCTGAGTCTTCGTATGTCAACGACTCCTGGTACTGCATCTGCTATTACCGTTTTTATTTCATCGATGTCCTCCTGGACATCTAGCCCGAGAATAAGAATTTTCCTATTTCTCGGTCCTCTTCTCGGAGCGAATGTGTGAAATTCCTTACTGTTTGTCTGCATTAACTTCACGATTTTTTCTCGTGACTCTTCCGTCTCAGGATATATGGTCACCCAATCCTTCGCCCTTCACAAGGCGAAATTATTGATGTTTGCTCCTCTGAGCAATTGTGTCAGATTTGTTGTTGTCTCGCCGGAGACAACAACAGGCGGCGGCTTCTTTGGTGCCTGAGTCACAGGATTAGCGCTTTCCGGTGACTCAGTGGCCAAATCCTGAAATTTGTTTCCGACCTTTGTCGGGTTTTTCTCCTTTGTACCTTTACTGTGATTTTCGGAAAAGTAAAATCCTCTTCACTTTCCGATTCCTGTGTAGATGAAGCCAACTGCTTCCACGAACTGTCCGTCTCCATTTCCATACTTCCGAAAATATACTAGGGAGGTCCGATATTTAAATTTCGTGTTAAAGGATTAGAAAAATATATTCCATAAAAAATTGACAAGCAGCGATGTCTAGCGGCTAGAATTTGGAACTAAATCAAGAAAAAGCATATTGATTGCATGAATGTGCATTCTGTCGAGCATTAAGAGAAGTAACAAGTTCTAGCATGGCCAGTCTTTCTGATTACAAAATTTGTTTTTGGTACCATATTTTCAGGATCCTGCAGGAGCTAAATTCTCTGGTCAGTAGCAGGCATAGTCCTTTCACCACTCAATAGATGTCATTGCAATAAATATGCAAATTTTTCTATTTAGCTCCAACTATTAGCCAACAGGTAGCGCTGAGTGTCAATATATTTTATGAAATACTACTCCCTCACTCTTACCAGCCTGAATTGAGGCTAGTTTTCTTTCCACTCAGTAGATGACACTTCATTGCACTCAATTTGTTCTTTTTTTTTTAAATTAGTTTAGGATTTTAGCCAATAGGCCGTGGTGCATTCCAATTACTTACTTAAAATCTTCACCACTTTATAATTATTTTGGGGGTGTTAGCTAGAAAATCTTCTCATCTGATTAATATTTCAAGAATGATCCATTGATTTGAAATAGATATTTCTGTTATGTAATAATTAATATTAATAAATATAAATCTTTATTTAAAAAAAAAAATCCTCTCCCTGTATCCGAGATAGTACGGTACTTATTAGGCTTCCATCTCAACAAACGGCTGACCTGGAACCCACATATGAGGCTAAAAAGACAAGAACTAAACTACTACTAGACTACTTCAAAGGACATCCCATCTCTCAATAGATAATAAATTACTTCTCTACAAAGTTATACTGAAGGCAATCTGGACATACAGAATAGAGCTATGGGGGACAGCAAAAAAGTCGAACATCAAGCGTATCCAATCCTTTCAATCAAAAGTCCTGAGAACAATAGTAAATGCCCCTTATTACATCAGCAACAAAACACTTCATAACGATCTTAATATACCATACCTTCTTGAACTCTTCCCTTCCAAGTTCATGAAATTCCATAGTAACCTATCCAACCAACCTAATCCCGTAGCACAGTCATTGCACCACGCATCCCTATAATCCTCCTCGGAGACTGAAAGGGCAGTGGCCTTGTGACCTGCTATAAATGTGCGACAGTGGGAGTACTGGCAATGGCCAGTTTCTCCTATGATGTCCGGAGCATAGGTGGCTCTCGCGTTCTTCGTCCGCCTCCACTGGCTCGTATCCGGTGACGCGGCTGACGAAGGAGCGTGGGGGACTTCCCAAGACTCTGCTTCCTCTTTTGCATGTGAGGAAGGTGACAACCATGTGGATTTGGAAGGCCTCTGGGCTGTTTGTAAATACTGTATGAATGATCAATTGTAAATATGGTATGAATGAGAACATTTATCTCAATTACTTATTGCCTAATAAGGCAGATTGTAATTTTAGCACAATAAAGAAGTTTCAGAATAAAAAAAAGGTCGAGAATAATTTCAATAGAAGCCAAGAACTTCGAAGTTCCTAAGTTTACTAATAGATGTCAACTTAAAACCAATTAAACATCAACTTAAATTAATTACATAATATAACTTAGTATTTGTTCATTATTCACCATAAGGGATAAGTTCATCCATAGATAATAAAAAATGTTAGATGTTCACAAAATTGATTATTTTTATGGATCACTTTAGCTAATAATAGCTTTAATTTTTATAAAAACAATAGATTATTCATCGAATAATACTGGAATAAATCATGTATTATAATTCATTTTTTAATTAATGATTATCTGGTTTTAAGGTGACATCTGATAGTTAACTTAGAAACTACCGCAGTAAATCTATTGAAATTATTCTCAACTAACACATTTAGTGCTATCATTCCTTGGTTTATGTATCTACTGTTCTGGAGCGTAACTTTTTTTCCTGGATGGAACTGATGGCAAGCACTCCAAGGTTTTGCTGGAGTAGTACACCCTTATTACAACTAAATGAATGACTAATAACTTTTGTTCTCATATAAAAATACCTTTAGTTCCAATTCTCTGTATTTATCTTCATATTAATATATAATTTTCCATTAGACATATACGATCTACTTTATTTTACATGTATGTCTTTAACATAAACATGTGTTTTGCTACTATCTTTATAAGTCGAACAACTCACCAACTGTTACATATGATTATCAATGTATTAACCCCACACTGCACTTATTTACACCTAATTTTTTCTATTGTAGCTAATTGTTCTCACTAATCATTACCAATTGTGTGTAGTCCTTACATCCTTTCCTCATTATCAGGACCTGATGCAGGCGTACATAGCATGTCGAAATGTTTTCTACAAATAAACTTGGTGAAAACTTAGCATATTTTTTTTTTCGCCAACCCGAGCAGATCTCTTAACAAAATCTTCAACTCAGATACATGGATCTTACACATAGGTTAGGCTCTAGGAAATCCCAATTAGAGTTCTGCCAATGAGGATGGTAACAGGCAGGTTGTATTTCATAAGGTTCCCTGGAAGGATTGTATGGCTGTTGACACAAGACCTCTGCTGGTATCATAAAGCGAGAATCAATGGCAACTAACACAGGTAACTGTCAGTCGTTACTAGAATAAGCGAAGTCTCACCCAACTGGGGCATTGCACTGGCTAATAATATCAGAATTTTCTATTTTATACATACATATTCTCATCCTTTAAATGTTATTCTGTTGTCATTTGCCCATACAAAATCAAAATTGTTGAAAGAAGAATGCTTGAGTTATTTCTAATAATAGTGTAAATTGGTAGTAGTAGACACAGCTGTGTTTTTTGTTGTTTTTATGTGTTACCTACTGTATTATATTTGGGCTTAACCTACATTGCTTATGATGATTTATAACAAACATGCTGTTGTTATAAAGATTAAAAATGATCACAATTTAAAGGAATACCAATGTAAACTTTTGGGTAGAATCAAATACATATTGCTGAAATGTTGCCATTCAAGTACCAGCAAATTTTGAGTATAATAAATATATATCAGTTTTATTTTATTATTTTATCTTTAAATCAAAATACTGATTTAAAAACATTTGTTTTTAAAATATATATTTCCATCTATATACAAGACAATGAGAGAGAAAACACATGATGGCAATTGTTACTGACGATTACAAATGAGGAAGATGTCAACTATATCTTAATAAAATTTAAATAACACATAAGGAATAGGGAGTTTGGAAAATATAAACCTGATTTTCTATATATACATATGAAGAATCAATAAAAAATGTCAAGCAGTATCCATAACAAACCATAGGTAAGTTACTAAGGACTGAATGGTTCATCAATGAAATAATGATAGTCTGAGTACACCTTTTCCAACATGGAATAAAGCCTACATTGTTTCATGATCTTTGCCATTAAGATTTAGCATTACGATAATATAGCTAACTTTACCTACAACCTACAAGCATAATTACATCAAAAACAATGTTGGTAACTACTTAAAGGAGTTCAAGAAGAAAATATTTGAAAAGTAACGATTGATTATATTGTTTTCCAAACTCCTCCTCCTTTATCTAAGAGTATTCCAAAAACTAATTATTTATATATATATCCACAGAATATGGTGAATATAATAAAAAAAAATTAAAATGTATTCTAAGTACCTTACTAAAAAAATCTATAATTAAATTATATACATTTTTAATGTATACAATGACAAAATTCAAGTTGTTAAGTCTAGCATTGTATAATTTAACACTCTTAAAATTCACAGAATTATATTTTAAATAACAATCATGAGTCATGACCAATAAGAAATCTGAATCATATCATACATAATATCTGTTATATAAAATACAGAAATTTAAATAGTCGAGACTTGACGAATTAATGGAAAACTATCAAGGGAGTCACAAGTGTCTATGTGAATCATATACTTTTACAGTCTATTGTATAAAATTTGATAGATAAATTATTAAGGGCATTTCCGGTCTATCTGTGATTTCCCTGACTCCTCATACTCTTGAGAAGATATCCACATCTGTTGGAAGGTACCGATCGAGGCCAAAATCGAGCCACCGATCCAAGCTCCGAAACGTCTTTCAGAGCATCCATTAGCGGAAATAAGCTTCAAGCGCATGCTTGATGGTATCCTAACTGACAGATCTCGATTCAGTCGTTCTGGAAAACCCTAAAAAACAAAAATATTTATTTTATTTATGGACTTTAGGAAAATAAAATTTAGTGTAATATTTTTAAAAAGTCTACAAATTAGAAATAATTCTTCTTTAATTATCAACTCTTAATGAGTACATATTGTATTTAATTTTTTACAATTACTTAATTGATTTGATAACAAATCAACAGAACACTGCATTAATTCCATATTAATCATTCATAACATTTTAATGAAAGAAGTGTCATCATATATTTAGGCAGTGCATGGTACAACATTTGGTAGATTGGAAAGGCCGTGGCAGAAGAGAATGATATAGGTCCCCCAGATGGGTCTATAATCTTGTCTTGTGACAGTTCAGTTTTTGAACACAGATGCTAAGTCCTCGACTCAAGAATGTACAATTGTCATTCAAACTTTTGTTATTAAACATCTATTTAAAACTCAACAAATTATTAAATGAGGAGAAAGGAGTGTAAAGGCAATAAGATCATGAGTGGAAGTGGTTTAGCCAGTGGACTGTAATTAATTAGCAAAAGTTTAAAAATTTATTCAAATCAATAAAATAATTGAATCTGAGAATTTCAAAACTATCAATCGGCTTTCCAAACGATCGAAAACCCAAATATTTATTCGTCCTCTCAAAACCCCCAATAACGAAAAACTGTTCACACTTACCTGGGGTCTGATAGCTTCTTTCTCGAGCGGTTCGGCTTCTAGGAGGAATATGAGGGATAGGAAAGGATAAAGAAAGTCTAGGACAAGCCCGAATCCACCTGATGACCACGCCAAGAATTCAGAAGCAGCGAACAATTCTTCCCCAGTGGTTGGCGATGAAAGGATCGTTTTACCCATATGAAAAACTATAACTATAACGGAAAATAAAACCATGCACCAACCATCGGCAAAATTTGAAAATAAAAAAACCCGGAAATAACTTTTGCTGGTTCTGGCAAACACCCCACTCGATCGGAGCACAGATCCAGCCTCTTCAAACTAATAGAACACAATGGCCAATTACTCCCCAAAACGGTTTCCTTGTATTACTTGTAGAATTGTAGAATTGGCTTGCCAGAGCGCAGCACCTCCCAGAGCTATTTCCCCTACAGATAAATCAAAATCTCTCGCGGTAATCCTCCCGCGTAAACATCCCCCCGCCTCTGAAAGGTTATTTTCAGATAAGGTCAGAATACACACACACAAAAAAAAAAACACTTATCCATCATCATAAATCATACAAAGAAACACATGAGCTTACTATACAACAAACAAAATAAAATAATATCAACAAACAAAATATTGGTACTACTGTGACGGTAAAGGGTAAAGCTTAGTTACCGGCCTCTTATACCGACCCGTAGCTACCCGTACAAGTGCCACTCTCACGACCCCATCGGTTCCCGGAAACACCTCCTCAACTACTCCAATTGGCCATTTTAAAGGAAGGAGGTTGGGCTGATCCACGATTACAACAGTTCCTACAGTGAGCGAAGCAGAGGACTTTGACCGTTTGTGTCGAATCTGCAACTCATGCAGGTACTCTTTTCTCCACCTATTCCAAAACGACCGGACCAGCTGATCGACTAGCTCGTAGCGGGTAAGACGATTAATTTCGCTGTTCTGTACATCTCGAGCAGGAAAATATTTCAGTGGAGTCAGGTTCAAAAAATGAGCAGGGGTTAACGCGAGTGGCTCCCGCGGATCAGAACTTAGGGGGCAAAGGGGCCTCGAATTGAGGACAGCTTCAATCTGAACCAACACTGTGTTCAGCTCTTCATAAGTCAGAAGCTGGGTTCCAATAACTCGAAATAAGTGGGACTTCACCGATTTAACATTAGCTTCCCAGATCCCTCCGAAGTGAGGAGCTCCGGGTGGAATAAATTTCCACTCGATTCGATGCTCCGACAGTTGATTAGTCAGCGCATCCTGATACCCGGAAGAATTCAACCATTTTGACAATTGCTCATGAGCCCCCACAAAATTTGTCCCGCAATCCGAGTATATAATTCTACATGGACTACGGCGCGACAAAAATCGCCGGAAAGCCGCCAAGAACATGGGAGTAGACAAGTCAGATACCAGTTCAATGTGAACTGCCTTGGTCGACATACATATAAATAAACAAATATACGCCTTAAATATGAAAGGGTTTCGTCTCCTAGCCATAGTAATGCGAATCGGCCCAGCGTAGTCCACTCCAGTTTGTTCGAATGGCTTACATTGTGTAACTCTACAAGTAGGGAGGTCACCCATTTTTGGAGGCACAACCGACGGGCGAACTCTGAAACAACGGTTACATTTTCTTATCCGACTTCTGATTATTTCTCGGGCGGATATAATCCAAAATTTTTGCCTAATTAACGATAATAACAGGTGGGGTCCGGCATGACAATTTTCCTGATGATAATAATCAATCAACCGAATAACAAAGGGGTCCTTCTTTGGCAAGACAATCGGGTGACAACTATCAAACCCTATATCAGCATTCTGCAAACGACCACCAACTCGAATAATTCCACGGTCGAGAAATGGAGATAAACGTTGAAGTTTTGGTGAACAAGTTTCCCCCTTCTTTAATCTATCGAATTCTCGTGTAAAATGAAGTAGCTGGATCACTCTACACAGATAAATTTCCGCTGTGTCTAACTCCCTTTCCCCTACTCTCATTTGGTTTGGTAATATTTTCACAAACTTTAAAACTAGCACCATCGTTCGTAATAACCGTAGGTAGCTTGAGCAACGATCAACAAGAGCACAAATGGAGTTTTCTTCCATTTTTTCTGATCGCGCCACTGTTAAAATGTTGCTGCTTTTAATTTCCGGAGGGCTTTCCAGCTCCTCCAAGTCTAATTTAACGGGCCAGCAAGTTTCTTCCGAACCCAGCCAAAGCGGTCCATTCCACCATAGGGTATGATCAACGAGCTCGCATGGCGTTAAGCCCCTGGACAGGCAATCCGCTGGATTCTCGGTGCCTGATACATGCATCCAACTATCGATGCCACAATCTTGGATTTTAGACACCCGATGAGCTACAAACGTCTGCCATCTGGACGGTGCAGCTTTAATCCAATGCAAAGCTACCGTTGAATCAGACAGTGCAACAACACGCTCAACGTTACAGCGTGTGCGAAGAGTAGATGCCGTAGCCTGCAGCAGATTTGCCAACAAAAGGGCGGCACAAAGCTCTAAGCGGGGAATAGTCAGGACCTTGGATGGAGCTACTTTAGATTTTGCACATAATAAAGAAACCTTGACAGTTTCCTCTCCCGTCAGGCCCTTTAAATAAATCACGGCTCCATAACCCATCTCGGAGGCGTCACAAAACCCAACCAACGCAACTCGCGAACCAACCAACACTCCAAGGTGTCTCGGAATAGAAAGATTCGACAAAACTACCAATTCCCCTTGACAACGTTCCCACTGAATTTTAATAGAAGCTGGTGGAACCTGATCCCAGTCCAAACCCAAACGCCGCAGTTCCTTAATCAGGCACTTGAGAAATAAAGTCAGGGGGGCCAGTAGTCCCAAGGGGTCGAAAATTCTTGCAACTGACGAAAGGATATTTCGTTTTGTGCCGGCTTTATGTTCGTGACTGACCCGAAAACAAAAAATATCTGTGCTGGGTTGCCACTCAAGACCCAAAACCGCTAAAGAAGTGCCCGTTTCAAAATCCTTTGTCGAAAAGGATTTATCCTCGTCGGGGAAAAGAGTGAGCATTTCGGAAGAATTAGAGGCCCATTTGGTAAACTGAAAACCTCCCTTTTCGAATAACCTTTTTGTTTGCTGATAAAGTCGTTCAGCATCTTGCAACGAGGGGACGGAAGTGATAAGATCGTCCATATACATATCCTGTGGAATTCGATCTTTGGTAGCCGGGAAATTTTTTCCTTCTTCTTCGACCAATTGACGAACAGTTCGAAGAGCCAAATAAGGTGACGAGGTGATGCCAAACACTACACAATTTAATTCGTAGATCTCCACTGGATCCTCTGACGAAAATCTCCATAATACCCGTTGGAATCTTCGGTGAGAGTCATCAATCAGAATTTGCCGATACATTTGTTTAATATCTGCCGTCAATGCTATTGAAAATAAACGGAAGTGCAATAGTAATACGAAGATATCCGTTTGTAATTTTTGACCCACATGTAAAACGTCATTTAATGACAAATGAGCCGTAGTTTTTGCACTGGCATCAAACACTATTCTTAGAGGCGTGCTCGAACTACCAGGCTTTAATATACCATGATGTGGTATGTAATAGCCATGTTTATCCATCGGATTTGTTACCAATGACATGTGCCCTTGCTGTAAATAGTCCAACATTACCTCGTGATATAATACTCGACTTTCCGGGCAGCGATCTAAGCGCTTTTCTAGGTTCATAAATCTTTGTTTGGCCATCTCAAATGAATCTCCCAACCGATCGGGATGCTCCTGGAAAGGCAACGACACAACAAACCGTCCTGATACCAAACGACGCACCGAAGATTTAAAAATATTCTCACATTCTGATTCTCCGGGCGAAAGAGAAGTAATTAAGTTTGGGACCTCTTCAATTTCCCAAAACCGTCTCACCAAACTATCGAATGATGAACGGCAAACAGACATACAATTATTACTCTCGGATGTTAGGTCCAAAACTGGGGCTTTTCCCATCAAAATGTAACCCAAAACACTATCCACTGCCATCAACTGAAGAGGTTTTCCTCTGTATTTATTTTCTTTCAATAAATGAGGCACCAGCTCAGCCCCTATGATTCCATCAATATCCCCCGGTAAATGAAATGTCTCATCTGCAAGTTCCAGATTTAATAGATAAGACAGCTGAGATCGATCAATTTCCCTAGCCGGCAATTTCTCGACAATCTTATCGACCACTAAAGGCTCGATCGTAAATGAAATATTCGGATTGATCCTCGAACTGAAACTACAAACTGTCTTCCCTAGAACCGGATTGACTGCTCCTCCAAAACCTACTACTGATGTTTTTAAAGGCGAAATAGGCAATTTAAGTTTTCGGCATGTTTTCGGCGTTAGAAAATGGCACTGACTGCCCGAATCAATCAAAAACCGCGCATCATGCAGTTTTCCCCCGCCATTTTGCATAGTTACTACCGCAGTAGACAGCAAAACCATAGAAGAACGCTGGGCGGAAAAACGATCTTTACAAGTCGCCATCGAACAGCAGTTGATCGAGGAATTCTGCTGACCCTCCGCCCCCGAATTTACACGGTCTGGGGGATTCTTTGAAAACTCAAAATGTAACAGCGAATGATGGGGCTTATTACATTGCGAACAGGGATTCCCTTTTTTACAATTAGGTGCTAAATGGTTAGAAGAAAAACACTTTAAACAACATGCCTTTTGTTTAATAAAACGAAATCTATCCCAAGGAGACATTTTCAAAAATCCTTTACAATCAACTAATTGATGAGATCCCTGATTGCATTTCAAGCAATGTGTAGTTTTATCAAGACCATCGCTAGTACTTCCTCCCGACTGAGTTACAAAAACCTTTGGTCTGTAATTTTTTATCGGTTTTTCCGATCTGGTCGTTGACATTGAGTTATATTCCCAAGGAAGCGTTTTAATTTGTTTCTCGACGAACGTTACAAAATCCTCATAAGTAGGAATATCCTTTTCGCGAACCGCGGCTTCGAACGCCCGGCGGGACACGGGGTCTAAAATTTTCAAACCACGATTCAAAAATATCGAATCAGCCAAATTTCCGGTGTTTAATCTTTTAAGGGCTGTTATGGGCCCACAAAATTTATCCAATACTGAGCTTAAACTCCCCCTTGATTCTGACTTTAATGGTTTGAATTCAAAAATTTGCTCTAAATAGGTATCTGCTTGAGCTCTAGGGTCATTGTAACGTTTCTGTAACGCGTCCCAAATCACTGGGTAATTTGCCGCCACTGGTGGCAGGTGCTTACAAATATTCGAGGCTTCCCCACCAAGCTTTGATACTAAATATTGAACTCTATGTTGATCGGTCAACGATTTATTTTCATGTACTAACGATTTAAACATTTCATAAAAGACCGACCATTGCGTTTGATCCCCTCTAAAACAAGGTAACTCTAATTTTGGAAGGTGTACTTCAATTTTGTTCGTCGCCAGGGTTGGTAAAAGAGTTTCAGGAACCGCGGTAGTAGCGGCCACTTTTTTCTTCGTCGCAAGGCTCTCAGCCGCCTCTTCAATGTACTCAATCATCTCCATATGGGAATCGTTAAATGTCGGAGTAAATTCCAAATCCAACTCCAACTCTAATTCATTAATTTTGAATTCTACTTCGTCATATTCGGTCAAGGTTTTTGGTATTAGACGGTAAGTAGTTTCAAATTGCTGTAAAACTTTTTTATCCGCAATGCCTTTCGACAGATCATAAATTCTTTGAATGCGCTGAAAAAGTTTTATTTGTTTTGCTTTATAAATTTTTAAAGACGATTCAATAGCCCTTTTCTCGCTCATTTTCAAAAATGAGTAGCCAACAAATCAACAAAATTAAACGGTCAAATTGGATTTGTCTATATTATTAATTAAATCGACCTTATTGAACAATTCCTAATCGAACCAGTTCCAATAAACTATTCAAACAAATACGGAAATAAAAATAAAATAAAAAACGAATAAAAGGAAAACCATAAATCCACTAGAGTTAGAAATAATAACCTTATTGTGATTTTCTTATCAGTTGAAAGGGCAATCCGGAGATTGAATTCCTGGGTTGGACCCTGAACCTCAAACTTGTTAATATAAAGGGATGACGGGTAGAAAAATTGTTAAAACTTTACGAGTTTGAACTGTAGCAAAATTAAAACTGTCTCAATGAAATTTATTTATATCAATTCTAACTTATCAACCATTAGCAATCTAGAATAAATAATTTCTACTTTAATTTGAGCAATAATTCTACCAAACGAAACAAACAAAAAAACTTAGAAATATAAATATCCCACCAAATCGGGATAAAATATGCCGGGCTTACACGAAACCAGTTCCAGCCAGTTGATCGTCGCTAACTCTTTTAAATTAAATTAATTTTCCAATTTAGTTCATAATAATACTATCGTATTTTTCCAATAACCATCTTCGAACTCCTTTCAATCAGGAACTGTATTTTAATTAATTGAAACAACGAACTTTCAATATAATCAATACATAAACACGGAAAAGAACAAAAACAATTTTTTTTTTTTTTTTCCAAAATCGGTTTGAATCCGGTTTAGGAGGCCAAATGGTTTAGCCAGTGGACTGTAATTAATTAGCAAAAGTTTAAAAATTTATTCAAATCAATAAAATAATTGAATCTGAGAATTTCAAAACTATCAATCGGCTTTCCAAACGATCGAAAACCCAAATATTTATTCGTCCTCTCAAAACCCCCAATAACGAAAAACTGTTCACACTTACCTGGGGTCTGATAGCTTCTTTCTCGAGCGGTTCGGCTTCTAGGAGGAATATGAGGGATAGGAAAGGATAAAGAAAGTCTAGGACAAGCCCGAATCCACCTGATGACCACGCCAAGAATTCAGAAGCAGCGAACAATTCTTCCCCAGTGGTTGGCGATGAAAGGATCGTTTTACCCATATGAAAAACTATAACTATAACGGAAAATAAAACCATGCACCAACCATCGGCAAAATTTGAAAATAAAAAAACCCGGAAATAACTTTTGCTGGTTCTGGCAAACACCCCACTCGATCGGAGCACAGATCCAGCCTCTTCAAACTAATAGAACACAATGGCCAATTACTCCCCAAAACGGTTTCCTTGTATTACTTGTAGAATTGTAGAATTGGCTTGCCAGAGCGCAGCACCTCCCAGAGCTATTTCCCCTACAGATAAATCAAAATCTCTCGCGGTAATCCTCCCGCGTAAACAGGAAGTATGTGGTAATATGTACAGACATAACTAAATCTGAAGTAATTTGTGTTTCAGTGACCTTCCAATAATATTTGAGTAATGGTGTTTAGTAAGTGTAAGATTAGTGAAGGTAAATAGTTCAAAGAACGGTCATCAGTGATCAGTGGTGAATGGAGTATACACTATTATTGACCAAAAGAATGAAGACATCCACTGAAGGTGATGCTGTTAGCGAGGTTCTGTAGCACTTGGAAACTACATGGTTTACTATGGGAAAAGAGCATCATGAAGGGAAATTGCCTGTATTTAGTGCACAGTAAAAGTATGAAACTAAATCACCAAATAATTCATGTGCTCTTGGTGTGTCAAATAACTTACCCAAATAAGGTTTAGAGCATCAATGCGTGTGGTTAAGCCAGCAATTTATCAACAATAGACATATAATACAACTAAGTAAATAACGTTACCTGTATAAATGAATTTCCACCAGTTATAACAACACTTCCATACAGAGCTGGTCGCACATCTACATCACACATGCCAACACTTGTGGTCACTATGTGACCTACACCAAGCATTGTATTAGCCACCATGCCACCTCTCATCTGAGAAGGGTCAAATAATGCTTCTGGTATTTTGAATCGCTCAGAGCCAAAGTCCTTTAAAAAAAAGGGTTTAATTAAATATATCGCAATAGAAAAAAAAAATCAATGAAAAAACAAGAATTATTACATATAATTCATGAGTTTTCTAAGAGACAACTGAATTAAATAATGCAATTATCAATTAATCAGAGAAATAAAAAGAATGTAATTTCAGTATAAAAGGTGGATGTCTATAAGTATGCAAATCTGTAGGAAAATTCTTTCTACTAGCCCCCCCCCCCATGCACAATAAAAAAAGAAATGCTGATTTTGAAAAAGAAAACAAATTTCTTTAGAAGTCTAACCTGATTGCACAAGAGATATGGTAACGAGTCTACTATTAGAGAAAATTAGTGATGGATGGAAAAACTATACTTAACAAGTTGACTGCCTCATCACCCATATTTTTAATTCTAAATATTTTTTTTAAACTACATACGTTAGTTTTATAACAATTTAATAATCTTACTACATTATGTGGAATATCTTTCTAAATTTCTGCTAAAATAGTTTGTAAGTAATGAAATAAGCATCACCCAAATATAAGTGATGCTAGAAATAAATATTTTAATAAATCAACCAGATGAAGCAGTAAATTAATTTTGTAAAATTATGCTTTGATAAAAATTAAAAAGCTTTGGGCCAATCAACAAAATGTCATGTTCAGACTTCCACTGTTTGCAATATAAAATAAATAAAACCCCATTTCTAAGATTCAATACATACTTTGATAGAACTTCAAAAAAATAACAAAAATTTTAGACAAAAATGTATCACAATTATTTTAAAGTAGAGGCAGAATTAGAAGCTATCTTAAGAGTACTGCCTTAAGTAATGGATAATGGGTAAAGTAAATAATGGATTGACTGAAAAAGTCATGATTATCTTTCATGATAACTACAAATCAAGCCAATAGAACCATCAGTAGTTGACATAAAAAAAAAAAGAACAATCAGCCCATTTAATTAAAGAAGATAGAAATATTATTGCGAAAAAAATATTAGTTTGATAACTAGATCTTGAATGGTAAAGAAAAAATTGTTGCTTATGAAAATAGCAACTTTTTTAAATACCTCAAAATTAAAACAAATTTTGCACAAAAAAAATTTTAGGAGGCAGAAAAAGAGCAGTACAGATTTGTTTTTAATTAAATGAACATCAAGTTAAATTTGTTTACTTACATTTTTCAATTTATCTATAAAAAAAATGTGGTTGAGTTATACCCTGCTTAATACTGGTAATTCAATTAATAAATTGTGTCCAACTATTTACAAATGGGGCATATAAGAAAGAAATTTAGAACTATTTATAGATACACTTTCTAATAAATAAATTCTACTTTTTTTTACATAAACGAATATTCAAATAATACCATCATTTTATAGTTTTTCATGACAGATCTGCTTGTAATGGTGTTATTATTTTAAGATTTTGTGTGATATTTCAATTTGAAAGAAAAAGAGGGAACATAAAACAGATCAGTTGTTATAACTGCTTAAAACTAATTAATATACCTGATGGTAGCCACTAGGGAATTCATAATGAACAGTGGGGACAGATGACACATTTTTTTCATCGTAGGGTGACTCGGACACTTGTAGAACACTGTTCTGAAAGTCTTGAATTATCCGTTTTGACATATAATTGTGCCATGAAGTAGTAACTTCAGGGAGATTTCGTTTCCTGATCCATTTGGCCTTTTCCCTGTCCTTTACTGGTTCTTTACCCCCAATGAGATATGTTGGTACTATTTCGACATCATTTTCCTAATACGTGACAAAACAAAATTGTTAACAAATATCTCTAAATAATGTTACTGCTTAGTAATAAACTAATTTATATAAAAATAAGGCACTCAATCAAAAGAGCCCCACTAGTTAAAAAGATTTGTACACCTAGACAAGCCAATTGAAACATCAGCAACAAAAAATAATTTTAGTTAACTTTTTCATGCAATTCTTATGTCCTATTATAGGTAAATTGATAACAAATATGCTTTTGCTAAAAAAATAAAAAATGCATGAATTTTATATTTATTAGTGTTAGGCGGGCATTTAATTATCCATTAGGTGTGTGTTAGGCCTAGGTATTGTTTTCTCCCACAGACTGATAAGTAGCCTTGTTGTAATAAGGCCACCTCGCCAGACGACATTGCATTTGTGAGACCTTATATAAATTAATTTATAAATTTAATTATAAGTGTGATAAAATCATAAACAATTTTATACTATTATTATTTGATAATATTTATTTTTTTTAAATACCTGAAGATATTGTTTGCACTGCATACTAATGTAATCTCCGCCAAGAGGTGATTTGACAATCGCTTGGCTCAACACAAAACCATCTTGCACTGGAATAGCAGAAGTATGTGTCGCACCACTGTCAACGACTAAACCAGTAGCTCGGCCATTAGCGAATGCAGCTAAAACAGCATTTTTAACCAAAAAGAAAGCAGGAACATTATACTTTTCAAACATTAATTCAGTTAACTTTTCTCTCTTATTTCTCATATTCCATGGAGCTTCTGACATCAAAACGGGGTGGTATTCTGATTCCGACTGAATACATTTGGCATAAGTGTAATCTAAAACCTTTTCAAACAGATCCCAATCATCTATCATACCATCCTTCATGAAGCTTGAAACTTCCATACCTTTTCGAGCAACATTGAGAATGTTCGTATCGATATAGTATTTTGGTCCTGCATTGGAACTGATGTTGCTAGGGTCCGGTTTTTTATCAACGTCCAGGCTTTCCGTCTTAACTGTAGCCGTACCGTTTCCATCTTCGCACACCCCAACAGCAGATGGTATTTCAGCTTTAGGAGTATCTTCCTGAGCGTAGCCGACGCGGAAAGAATGATGCCCAACATCGAAAACTAACGCTCCGATTTCATCACCACCGTATAACATACCACCTCCACTCATGGCGGTGACTTTAAACTAGCTTTTGGTAAAAAAAAGAACCCGTCTATCAATGTTTTGAACGATATTAGTAATTGAATTTCACTATTCACATTCAAAAGTATAAGTAACACCGCAATGTAGAACCTCCCCTTTGCTTGATCTTAAAACATAAACAAGTGGCGCTGCCTGTGTTGTTGACATCAATTTTATGACAACAAATATTTTAAAATCTACAATCAAACATTACAGTGAGCTTTATCCCATTATGTCTTTATAGCTTTATCCCATTCCCTTCAAAATATAACTCAATATTTGCGTTGTAGGCTTAGAAGATATGAAAATTCACAAAAAAAAAAAAATGCACCTCTCAATCACATTTTTCCTAATTATATTTCTAATGCGTGGTCACATTTTTTTTTCGGAGTGAAAATATTTTTTCATAGAGGAAAAATTATGATTTAACACCTTTACTTAATGACATTTATAACATAAAAAAAGATTTTTTTTTACACCAACTAGCCCTGTAAGTAATTATATAATGCAGTTTTTCACATTTTTTTCCCATAATTTCAAGGGTGAGAATCTATTCACCCAATCCACTCCCTTAGGTATGCAACTGCTTATATTTATATATAACATGTTTGTTAATCACTAAATATATATTTATAATCGTTGTCAAGGCTATATTGCTTGATATACAAACAAGCTGGAGAGTTTATAAAGTGTGCAATTATCTTTATCATTTCGTTAAACCACGCGGTATATCGTCTATATCCACTAATATCTCAGTTATATCACGAACTGATTCTCTGCTAACTCAGATGTTGTTGAGTTAGCAAACTAACTCCTATTTACCTGTTTGTGGGTACAATGCTGGTGACTTCCTGATAGTAGCCCTCGTATGTTCTTTCAAATAATACTCACGTAGTAATATTATTTTGAATATGTTTCCAAGAACCATACATCTGGTTCCTTTCTTGGTGTTGTGGATTCCATTTATATAATAGGATCTCCCTCGTGCAAATACAAAAACTCCATTAAAACTTCATTATTCCACAACATTATAAACTGCTTGACAACAAACTTCGACAGGTCGTGGGAATGGGTGCACTTGTCGTACTGGCTTGTCATCCACTAGAAGTACAAGCCTTTGATTTCGGAAACATACACCGGCATACTATGACGGACAAGGACGAGCCACCCCAAACCATCACGAACCTTTCCATTCACACGACGCGAGGTAAGACAAACCTCAGACCAGGTTCACCAATCCACACGTCTTGGGAACCGATTCATGAATGGTTTCTCAGCACATGGTGGGAAAGAACTTCCGTTCGTAGACTGGTTTTATCATGTAGTAGTGAAAAAAAAATTGCATGAAATTTATTTTAGTAACTGGTATTGATTAACATTTAACAAATTATTTTCAGATGGATACATATGGTGGTTATCTGTTTGATACTGAGGTTTTTACTCTATGCCAGGGCTTCGATGTGGCTGAACGTTAGTTTACGAACTACGCTGTGGCATTTAAAATAAACAGTTTGAAAGTAAAACTTTTGACATTTTTCTGTTTGTACAATGCTTATGGATTCACTAAAAACTATTTCGACATTATTATTATGTTTCTTGAAAGGTGCCATCAATACTAATGAATTTTGTTCACTAGATGATAAATTATGCTCTTCTAAAAATTTATTTAAATCAAATTCTAGGTGAGGAAACTTTTGTTTAGTTATGCATGCTCTTATGTACTCATATTTATGCCTAAAAGGTGGACTATCCTATCTGAAGACTTCTTATATTCATGGGAATCTATTAAAATCTCTGTACATCTTGGGATTCAAACTCGGAACCTTCATGTCATGAAGCACTTATTAGTATTAGTGCTTCATGAAGAGTACTTCAATAAAACTTAAATTACATGATAAATTTAACATTAATGTACTTTTTGTCGACTTTGGTTTAGTGCATTTTTTCTATAAATCCACTCGAGTAAGATAATTTTCTCAGGTAGTTTTTGAGATAAGGGAGTAAATCTTACAATTATTGGGTATCGAAGAGTACAGTTAAGATGGGGCTGATACATTCTGCGGCATCTCTCTCCTCGGGTTACATTATTATTTCATTGCAAAGTATGAAGATAACTGTGTAGCAAAGTCTTAAATGTTACCTCAAAAATGCATCAAGACATTATAGAGAAACAATATATTTTATTATTATTATTAACAATCTACTATAATGCTTTTTTAAACCCATCAAAGAAAGAAACCACTCTAAACAAAGAATCTTTTGTTAGTTTATTTTAACGATAATTCTAACAATCATAATCAATTCATCAACAATTTTAATATAAATAATAAAAAGATATATGAAAGTGCATTGTGGAATTTTAATGTGTGAAAATTCTTTAGTTGGGAATCGGTTTTTAAGAAATTGAACAATAAGCAATACTTGCTAATAACTGGAGATTGAATCAGAAAGGATAGATATAATCCATATTAAGCAAGTTATTCCAAATAAAAATTAATAGATGTGGAGCATCTTTACAAGAACTATTCCTTGTTTCTGTTATATATTTTGATACTGTTTTGACTATCAGGTATATGTTGTACGATGTCAATCATTCAGAAGGGTTTAATCTACGAAGAGATGTTTATATGAGGCTTGCTGTCTTTATGCATCTACTACAACGCCGAGATCAACACTGGCATTTGGTAAGTTCATAAATTTGTTTTAGTTAATTATTCTTAATTGTATTCTAATATTAAAATCGAATTGTTCTAAGGTATTGCCTCCATGGCCTCATCTTTACCATTGGCATTCCGAAGATGTACTGAAACAAAATTCTCTTCTTTGGAGTTCGTTCTTTGAAATTAGCAGTTTAAAACGTTTTTCACCAGTAATGGAGTTCTATGAATTTGTAAAAGGTCACTATATTATTTATTGCCTTCTTGAAATATGTTATTTGCTTTCCCAATATTGTTTTAATGTGGACTGTTTTAGAGTCTGAAAATAAGAAAATTGATGAAATATATGTACTTCAACATTTTGAAGGAGCGTTTACAAATAAAAGCTGGAATTGGGATGATCGGTGGATGTTTGGAGATTGTAACAACAAAGTTCTTTGCACGGGTGCTAACTGTCATCATTCATCATATTTGTATGGTTTTTTGTTATTTTGTTTGTGTGTTTTTATGTATTATTTATTTTATTGTTTTGATTAATTTATTATCTTAGGAGCCCTTCATACCCTGGATGACATCGTTTGGAATGAATGCCCTATTAGTATGGTTTATTTATTCAAATTACAAAAGGGTTATAAGTAATAGTTTTTTATAAATTGTTGCTTACCAAGAGCTTTTTCATAATAAGCAAGCTTTTTGAATGCATGGAATTGAAGAATGCCACTAAGAACACTAGAAGAAAAATACTTCATTTTAACAAATGCATTCACCAAGATGGATGGTGTGATAAAAAATAGGCCTTTGTGCCTTAGTGATTTTCCCTTCTTAGTGTTATTTTTGGAGATGGAGCTTTGACCCCTGGCTTGGTTTGTCTCTTTATGAGATATTTTGCAGTGAATAGCATTCACCAAGCTCCCGTTATTAAATTTTTTACAAATATCCAATATGGACTTTATACCTTCTTTGCTCTGAATTCTTTATATGATACCTAGAAGACTATAAAGCATTTTAAGAATTATTTGAGTTGAATTGGATATACAAACGTACACAATAGCTGATACTTCCTAAATTTTTCTTACATTACTGCGCTATTCATTTTACCTTTATAAAGAGTAATTCCCAGGTTTTTCGTGAATAATTTGGCAAGCTTTTTGAGTGCATGGAATTGACGAATGGCACTAAGAACACTTGAAATTGGATGAAAAATACTTCAGATTATATCTTCTAAACATGCGAAATAGAGCATACAAAACATTATCTAATTACATAAGGTTTTTTTTTCAATAACAGAGAATGTTTATACCTGAAAACATACTGAAAGTTTTTAATAATATATTGTATGTTTAGAGAAAGACTTTATTTAATATTTAAAATTTTTAGATTACAAGATGGCATTTATTATGGTCTTCATTCAAGTTATGAAAACATAGCAAGCAATTCGTTGCGTTGTGTTTCTTTCCAAGGACCAGCATCTTATCTAGAGAATATCCTGAAAGAAAATAATTACCGTAAGTAAGTTATTGAATGTTTTTTTTGTTTTTGTTTTTTTTTAATATTCCTTGGAAAGTAATGAAAATAGTGGTTTTTAAACATGAAAAGTATTTTGGATGTTCCAATCAATCTGTATAAACACTTCAAGATCAGCAATCAAGAAATTTTTGTATGAATTTAAAATATAATGACATGTTAAGTATGACAATTTCATTTATTTTTTTTGAATTCAAAGAATACAGAAAAAATACAATACAAAGTAAAAATTCAAACAACTAAATATTATAATTTGGAATATTATGAGATATGAGATACAATTAATCAAATAAAAAGATTTGAATAATAAATACTCAATAAAATAACTAACCTGAGATATTTATACATAGATAATATTCACATGTAAATGTCTCTGTTTAAACATCAATACCTTTGAAAATAAAAATTATAATTTTTAATTAAGGTATTCTATTGTTCTGATAATTATGAAGTTAAAAAAAACTCTAATCATCTTTTATTTTATCAGGCAAATCATGATCGATCATGCAGAAATTGTAGTGCATGACGGGTTCGGAGACCAGCTGTATTGGAAATGTAGGAGAAGTATGAGATTTGCTGTGAATCTCGTTAAAGAAGCTGATACATTTCGTCATAAATACCTTGGTTGTAATGATATTAATGACAATACTATCCGGCCAGCCAACTGGGAGGATGAAAAGGTAATTGTCAGTTTCTAGTACTTAGTAGATTTTAATCTTTATGTCCAAACTAATCCAGAATTACTTAGATGGTCAGCACAGATTTTTTTCATCGATTTACTACATTAATCGGTGCACTATAATAAATCTCTATTGGGGGTATAACTCAACCAATTGCTGTATTATTATTCCAATTTTGAAGTATCATTAAAATATGTATATTTATTTGTTTTAATTATAAAGAAGCAACGAAAGGCTCTGGGTGGTCCCTATGTTTGTGCCCATTTGAGAAGAGGTGACTTTGTGTACAGTCGAGGAAATCAGTTACCATCGCTGAAGTTCGCGGCTAAGCAGCTGGAAGATTTGCTGACCTCTTTAAAACTGAACACAGTTTTCCTGGCCACTGATGGCTCTTCTGAAGGTATTGACGGATAAGTAATGCCTTATCAATCCACCAAATTGATCTTATGTTCAAGCTTTATTTTATTTGAGACTATAATAGAGTAATTGGTACTTGAATATTAACCTTACACCTTATTTACAACTAAATCTAGCTTAATTTCATGTAATGATTATTTTGTTTCATAAGTCTTTTAGTTTGTAATGTATCCTGCCCAAAATTTTACTTCATTACTTATAATAGTAATTTACTATTATTATAATAATAAATTGTACTTTACACAAAATTTTGTTATAAATCTATGCAATCTGACCTTAATATTAAATATAGACATAAACATTTAAGTCATTTAATAGGCATGTTCCAAAAAATGTTAAAGAATAGCTACTTGAGTATAAAAGTAATGAATTCCGTTAAGGACATTGAATTTAAGATTGAGAGGTAAAGCCTATAGTCACCATCATGAAATTAGATTCTTGGGATGAAGGGGGTACTTGGCATGGCGTTGCAACATACCGGGGCGGGCTGGGGACTGATCACTAATTTGCTTATTGCTTAATGTTTGACATTATCAAAGTAAAGGGGTCATGTGGATAGAAGAGAAGTAGTGCACAGCACGGCAACAGGGCTTGCCATGTATCGTGGGTCTCGAGCTTCTAATTTCATGATGGTAACTATAGTGCTAACCACACTAGCATATCAGAGCCACCTACCAACTATGGTGATACCCTTTGGTTGGCCCTAACTCATCATTAGGATTTATTTGTTATTGATCTGCTTGTCTTCTTTCAAGTATTAAATAAAGAATTTCTTTTACAGATGTAAATTTGTTAAAAGATAATTTGAAGGACATCAATTTAATTCAGTATACACCTGATAGAGACGTGAAAATAAACATTAAAGATGGAGGTGTTGCCATAGTTGACCAAATTATATGCTCATATGCCAGGTGAGTTTCATTATATATAGTATTTAACATTTCCTGGGCTCCCATATAGAATAGTGGTTAGCATAACTGCTTCATGATATAAAGGTTATGGAAAGTAAATCCCTTAATGGAAAGTGAGTTTACATTATTTCTATAACTAGAAGTGGGTAGCTCCTAATACGATAGCCCCAAATGGGAGGTGTCAATAATTAAACAATAACATCTCTTGCCAAAAGTTTAAAAACACTTGTTCATTATTCTTGGAAGTTTTGAATGTTTTCGCAGTTTTATGATTACTTATCTTGAATTCATAGTAATCTATGAATTGAGACTTAACTGGATGTATTTGTGAACTACTTTTTTGAATTATTACATATGCGTGCTTCAGTTAGTTACTGGAAATGGTAGAATAAAATCAGTATTCCACCAACATTTTTTACTCTCATTGCATATTAATGATAATATTATCCAAAGCAAACTGGGATGATGAAAAGGTAATTGTCAGTTTCTAGGCCCTAATAGATTTTAATCTCAATAGTCAGGATTAGCATTCAATAAATAAAATAGTGAAAATTCTTGTGAAGTCTGATGAATCACACAATTAAGGGTTCCATCAAGGTTTTATTGACAGCTATAAATGTAGGTGAACTTGTTAAATCGTTCACTTCTTACATTAATTAACATCGACTATGTTGGGGCCAGATAGTATGTTCATTTTTATCAATTGTCCTAATGGTTGATAAACAGTCATTTTTATTTTTGATTCATGGGTAATTCTATTATTTTTGTTATTCAATTAAAAAACCCAAAATCCTTCTTTTTTTGTGAATGTTTAATAATTTATTTTAAAGTTATAAAAGAGGGAATCCTTTTATTGGAATATGTTCCAATCTTAGTTTAATAGTCAAAGGTAAACATTTATTCAGATTATAAATTTTGTATTTAAATAACCTATTTTTTTTTTAGCTGTGCCATATTATAACTTACCTAGGTAACTTCCTTAAGTTTTTTTTTTAATTGTTTCTTTGATTTTTTTAGCAATTGTCCTTATTGTAAATAAACATTTATTTTTATTATGGTTCATTCTATTTTGAGTTGTCGATATATTGACTTGAAATCTTTCATGAACTGTTTATGTTAAAAAGGTTAAAACTCGTAAACCTACACGAAGCCATCAGTAGTCAGTTAACTTATGTCAGGAAAACTTGTGTGTCTCTTGTCTATTCAGTTGCAGATACATCGATCTGTGTCCCAGGGTTTATAATTTGTTCACCAACTTCTCGCTCTCACCATTCTTTTGATCATCAAAGCATATTTTTGATTAGACACTACTCTCTCTTAGCTCCAGAAGCAGCAGCGGTGTTATGTAAATGTTAATAAAAAGTAAGACCTTTGTTTGAGGTTAGCTAATAATATTTCTTATCTCAACATATCGCAGAAAGTTAATCAAGAACATTCAACTTCTCTATTACTTTATTGTTTATTCATCAACCTTGATTCTTCTTCCACTATTTCTACTCAATTTCCCAAATAACTTCAAAGTTTCAAGGCCATCATTGACGGATAATTTGAAGAAAGGGCAATATTTATTTTCATCTTACATTAAAGAAAATGTGGTACTTCTCATGGCCTCTCGTTTTCCATATTCTATTGTGGTTTGGTACAATTTATCGTGTATGGGCTCAATGTGATAATTTAAGAATTCTTTACCACTTTTGATATAGTTTATATCCTAATAAACATGGTTTCTTTTATGAAAGTTTTATTATTTAAATATTTATATTATGAGTGGTTCAATTTGTTGAAGGTTATTAAGTTTAATTTTACCAAACTTTAGATGTAAATACTTTTTTCTGTTAGAATTGATTACCAAGTATTATTTTAAACACAGTTATTAGTGATATGGATCAATTGAGACCCTTACAAATTAGTAGTTTAATATATTTAAATTTAAATAAAAATAAAATAAAATAATTTAAATATCTTTTTATAACTTAATTTATATTCAAGAAATTGGAGAAACAAAATGGAAGTAATACAGAGAATTCCACCTAAAATATTAGTCAATTAATCAATAAATAAGTAAAAAACAGTAACTCATCTACTATTTTGATTTTCTGAGAATACATCTCTGATATTTATTATACATCTTAACCTGAAAAATGGTTCATTGATTTATCTTCATTTTGTGTTGTAATGAAATCTGTTGTTCCAGGTATTTCATTGGCACCCATGAGTCAACATTCACTTTCCGAATTCAAGAAGAGAGAGAAATTATAGGGTTTCCAGTAACCACTACATTTAATGTATTTTGTGCAACACCTAAGAAATGTTTTGAAACAAGCAAATGGACGATAGTTTATTGATTTTTTTTTTTTTTAAATGTGCCATATCTTAACTAACCTAGGTAACTTCCTTAAGTTTTTTCTGAATTGTTTCTTTTATTTATTTTAGCAATTGTTTTTATTGTAAATAAACATTCATTTTTATTATGTGAAGTTAGCTATATTATTTGGGTTACCTTTAAAAAATATACTATTATTTTTTGTCTATTAAATAATTATTTTATTGTAAATAAATGTTAATTTTTACTATATAGAGTTATGTTTTGTGTTTTAGTTACCTGTTTTGAATATCCTATTATTATTTTTTTTTAAGTAAGGTTAAGTTGCTTTCTTCTGCAGAGCAAGGTTCTTACTGTGGATATCCACAGATCCCTGGCATCTTACGGACAGCATCCCAGTCCTCTTGAGGAAGATTCCCTTGTGGCTTGTGTGGGTGTGGGCCTCGACATTAAACTTAACTTCAAGAACTTGGATACGGTGGGTGGACGACTGTGGGTACAGACAATATGCAGTCGGTGAGGAAAGACCTGGGCTAGAAAAGGGAAATTAAGAGAGAGACTTCTTGACTTGGGATATTAGCTGGCAGGAGAATGACCCCCCACCCTATAATTCCTAGCCTAGGCAGAAGGATGAGCCCAACCAAAATCTGATCCAACAGAAAATATAGGTCATTTTTTTTTTGTTTCAAAACCCCTTTATTTAAAAAATTTACAATTAAATGAACAAATTTACAGGTTTGTGGCTCCTTTTCCTCCATAGTATAACATGCATTTGAAGGAGGGTAGAAATACAAACATTTTTCGTTTTATAGTAAAAATTACAAAAACAATAGACTAGACTAGGTGATGGGGTGCACCTTCGGGTTACAATAAGGGAAAAACTAAACTTACAAAATATATATTTTTTTTTTCATAACCTCTCTTTATTAATATACAATGAACAAAAAAATTTGTGATGCACATATTTCTCCTTGTTCTGCATACACAGATGCATTCGAAGGAGGGCATAGCATAGATATAATACGTTTCAGTTTGATGTTAAAAAGTCAATAACACATACACTACATTCGGTGATGAGGCTCACCTTCAGCTTACAACCGGGAAACTAAAAACTAAAACCTAAGACTAAAGCGTTCCTGTCTCGACAACTTGCTGCCATCGATGGGGGAACGGGGCGGGAGTAATCGTGTTGAACACGGAGTTTGTCATGTGTTGTAGGGGGTCAAAGAATTTGATATGTCTACGGCGAATGAATTCATCCACCGTAGGCCGCTCAAAGTTCTCGTTTGATTCACTGTTTCTCCGCTGCTCGAATGTAGTGTGTCTGACCACTTTCATGAGGATTCCGTTCTGAAATTTTTGGACTCGTCTCGCTGTCGCTTCAGTCAAATGACGAAAAAGCGGTGCACCGTACAGCAGAGTAGGCCTGAGTACACTCTTATATATCATTAGCTTAAGGCGTAATGACAGATTGGGTGATGTTAACAGATGCGTGAGCCGGTAAGAGGTGCGTATTTGCTTTAGTTTCCTGGCAAAATGGCCGCTAAAACGGAGGTGACGGTCCATTTTAACGCCCAGATATACAAGGCCGTTTGCTGGGGAGTTTTTCTGCGTTCCTACAGTGTATGGATTGAAATCCAGTCTGTTCTGGCGGAATGATATGTTTTTCCGCGCAGTAATCTTTGAGACAATTTAATAGAATTTTCCCCATTTGAGGTAATAAACTGATCGGGTGGTAGTAGCCTGGGTGGTCTCCGCTCTTGACTGGTTAGAGTAATGGAAATAAGATGGCTTGTTTCCATTTGTCGGGAAAGTACCGCAATCTTATGCACGAATTGTACAAGTTTGCGAGTTGCACTATTCCTCTCCTCGGCATTTGTTTCAACAAAACCGTCTGTATCCCGTCGTGCTCGGTTTAAGGGAATATATATATATATATATATATATATATATATATATATATTTTGTTTCAAAACCTCTTTATTTAAATATTTACAATTAAATTAACAATAACATGAACAAATTTACAGATTTATGGCTCCTTTTCCTGCATGGCATAATATGTATTTGAAGGAGGGTACAAGTGCAAAAATTTTTCGTTTTATAGTTAAAATTACAAAGACAATAGACTGGACTAGGTGATAGGGCTCACCTTCGGGTCGAAATAAGGAAATGGGGGGGATATAACTAAAACTAAACTTACAAACTAACTAAGGGTTAATGGTTCCTAAGTCATTTTTACTTCCTTTGACCCAAAATGGCTACAGGGATCTTAGCAGGTAGTGGGAGTACCCATGGGGTTCTCTGTTATTATACAGATGTTGGTAAGCTAAGTTTTTTTTTCAGAAACACTTATATTTTTTGTCACATAGCCTTTAACTGCCACCAACCACGCACACACTAGAGCCATATGGGAATTCCGTACTTCTTTGTTATTTCGGCTACCAACTAGATCGTATTTCCTTTTGGAACGAAACAAAGTTTAGTTGACTAAAACTTTTTTTTGTTAAATTTATTTATTCACAACTGCATACAGGGAATAAATGATACAACCAGTGAATGAGATGGTGAGAGAATAATAGTAACAAATAGGCATGAATGACATGCGGAAAAAAACATCTAATGATGCCTCTCCGTATGAAGGATTATATTGATGGTAGTTAATGTATAATGAAATAGAAATGCAATAAAATATTAATCCTATGCCAATATTTCAAAATCATGTAATTTATATAATTGATAGGACGGTTCTAAAAAGGTTGACGGTATATACTATGAGCCAATGACACATTTATTCAACGGACGAACATAAATAATCATTCTTGGGTAAAAATAGGATCGTCAGGTCATGCTGGGCGAAGCGGGTCCATTTATCGTGAAATTTGGAATGAAATTGGTTAAATTTTGCTGTTCCATTTAACCGAAATATAAACACCTGCAATTTATACAAGCGTTTAATTACGTTTGGTGTGTTATAAGCCTTAGTGGAAACTAAAGTAATCCGGTGCATTTTCAAAATAGACGCACTCAAACAAGTCGAATGTTTGAGCTTCATTCGACCAAACGGTAAACGGCTGCGAATTGTTCTAAAATAATCAGCACAGTAAGGTGAGTAAAAATCAATCTCGTAAGACGTCCCAGGCAAGTCCGTTTCTATAACAGACGGAAAAAACAAATTTTGGTTGAATCTATGCAGCCGCAATAGAAACCTTTCAACGTACAATTATTTGAAAGAGCTTTAACGATTGCGGCCATCCCGGATTCTATTTATTGAATTGAGAAAATATGGAACGATTTATAATTAATAACTTGAAACACCAGGTTTGGTAATGTAGATTTAAACGTATTAGATAAGTTGAAATTGCTTTAACTAGTGCAAAGGTACCGTTTCCGAGGGATGAAATGTACCTGAGCTGGTGAATTACTCATTTTACTCTCGAGAGTATATCCACCTTCGTAACTCCACTCTCCGAAATAACACTCCAAAGTAATAGTTAAATTGGCTGGAGATTAATTTTATCAGCCGCTGATCCTGGCTGGCAAAGCAAATTTGAATCGGTACGATTGGAATGCTCAAATGAACTCTATTCTGCGCAGAAAAAGGATAAGCTTGGATGAAACTGTTTATAAAATAGGGATACGAATAATCAATATGATGGAAAATTGGGAAATCGTGTTATTAATCGAAAGAATAATAACCAACAACCCCAGTTAGTTTACTTGTTGCAAATGTTAGATCTAAGTGTTATAGATCTTGTATAGTGACCTGTCGATAATAATCTAATAAATAGCTCAGATCAGTCATTTGGCTCTACTAGTAACTAATGACTATTTTATAAAAATCCCTTTACAAATTAAAAGTCAAAAACCAAATCAAAATAATAAAATGGAATAGCAGCCAATCAGAAGAAAATATATCTATGTACACTTATTATGAAGTCTGATGTCCAGCTCCGGATAATTCTTAATTTTAGCTTGAATAATCACAAATTCAATCCAAGCTATCGCGAAATAATCAATTTTACAACCACGTAAACGCCATCATGTAAAATTTAATTTGCCAGTCAACATCAACCGCAGGTCCTAATTATGTTGGTGAGGATTTGATTTTCATGTGTATCTATTATTTACTTATATAGTGCTATTAATTAGAGCTTACGATCTCATTCGTGTGTCTACCTAATTTTTTTTTGTTTCATTACCCCTTTATTTAAAAATTTTTTACTAACAAATAAACAGTAACATGAACAAATTTACAGATTTATGGCTCCTTTCCTGCATAGCATAACATGCATTTGAAGGAGGGTAGAATTACAAACATTTTTCGTTTTACGAATATCGTTCGTGATTAATATTTCGTGATTCTGACAGCTGGTCTGTCAATAATTTTCTAAGCCTTTTGTTAAAAAAACAAACACGTTTACAAATGGTGTGCACAAACTCGCAATTAAGGGTTGTAAATGTGACCCTGAGCCGCCATTATTGTGAAGCAAGTGGCTCAAAACCAAGTACATTTAATTACTAGCTCAGCAAATATAAGCGCTATAAGTACAAATAAACTTTCTCAGCAACATTTAAATTTTGAAACTTACCAGTCCAATAATAACGAATCTATAACTTCATACTTAGACTGATTCCAGAAACAATTAACTCTCAGTGGGATTGAAGAAGAAATGGGGGAGATTAGTGACAAATTCATACATCCAGACCATAATAACACACTTAGAAATCCGGTTTACCCTTCTTCACCCAATGACAATTCATTTAACGCTATGATAAATGCTATGACTGACCATTTTATGCAATAAAAATATAGAATAGTTAGGCCATTACATTTAGAAAAATAATTTAGCAATCTATTTATGAAGTTAAGAATTTATTAAGTTAGTAAAGCACCTAGTATTTTATGTATAACATTTTTTCGCTAAATTTATTTATTCACAACTGTATACATAGAATAAATGAAACTTATGAAAAAAACATCTAATGATGCCTCTCCGTATGAAAGATTATATTGATGGTTAATGCATGATGAAATAGAAATGCAATAAAATATTAATCCTATGCCAATATTTCAAAATCATGTAATTTATATAATTAATAGGACGGTTCTAAAAAGGTTGACGGTATGTACTAGGAGCCAATGACACATTTATTCAACGGACGAACATAAATAATCATTCTTGGGTAAAAATAGGATCGTCAGGTCATGCTGGGCAAAGCGGGTCCATTTCTCGTGAAATTCACACTGGAATTGGTTAAATTTTGTTGTTCCATTTAACCGAAAGATAAACACCTGCAATTTATACAAGCGTTTAATTACACTTAGTATGTTATAAGCCTTAGTGGAAACTAAAGTAATCCGGTGCATTTTCAAACAGACGCACTCAAACAAGTCAAATTTTTGAGTTTCATTCAACCAAACGGTAAACGGCTGCTTACTTAAAAACTAATTTCAACGGTAAATTAGTTAAAAAACTAATATATCCAGCCGAAATGGAAACCCTTCAAAATACAATTATTTGAAAGAGCTTTAACGATTGCGGCCATCCCGGATTCTATTTATTGAATTGAGGAAATATGCAATGATTTATGATTAATAACTTGAAACACCAGGTTTGGTAATGTTGATTTAGCGTTTTTGTTTTGCAAAAAATTGAGAAATAAAATTAAAAATACTTTTCAAAACCCATTGCATGCGAAACTAAAGAATTCCAAGAAAAGCTGAAAGAAGAAGCAAATAGAAAAAAAAACGATTTCTAAATCTTGTGCTTATTGTCTTATATGATTTTGTGGTAACAGAAGTCGTGTACCTTAACGTTTTCAACTTAACTATTTAAAAAAATGTCCTTTTGAGTTTAAAGCTGAAAATACTATAAAATCCGCCAATGATCAAGCTACATTTACGTTGAGGGATCTCGTTAATGATTCGTTTATCATTCAAAATAAGCCAATATTTTTAGAGAGTAGCCAAATATTCATAAATATGCGTGGATTTGAAACATAGGCAAGACCATGTCATTTTAATACAATACATTTGGAAACAAAATTAAAAAAAGAGTTTCTAAATTAAATTAAATTCATAAAATTAAGTAATAAGATAGTAAGTAGTTTATTGCCCATAGACGTCCGAAGAATTACTAACAGCCTTAACACGGCTTCACTCGAACTAAGAAATGAGATGAATGCCTAGATTCACCCTCTTGGAGAACGTATTACCATGAGCAATCATAATTGCTAATAAGCAGGAGAAATCGAAATTCCTGAAGATCTTCCTTATTTGTTAACCTCTGTAATCGATGGGATAGGTTCCATAAGACAGGAACAGCACGCATTGTACAGTCACTAGCCCAAGATCTTGTTTCTCCCAAGACCATATTGTTGGCGATAAGAAACATAAGGTTCGTGGCTTAGAACAATTGAAATTAAGTTCAACTATGAAGAGCCAATCAAATAGTGAAAAAGATATATATATATATATATATATATATATATATATATATATATATATATATATATATATATATATATATATATATATTAAACCAATTTGGGCATATAGCTAGTTACAGCTATCTCCAAAAAATACAGACCTCATTGTGCCATGTTTCTAAATAAATACTGGGGTCGGATGAGGCAATTTCTACCAACTCATCGACACTTTGTTGAGCAAAGATACATTGGATGAAACCCAGGGTATTTGTTCGCAAAGTATAAATACTGATGTTTCCTATGATGATACGTCATCTATCCTCTTGTCTCCTACAGAAGTAACACCTCCTCAATGTAACACACAAAGAAAAAGGAAACAAGCTTTAGAAAGTCTAAGTTCTTGAACCGTATAATAAAAAATCAAGGATGACACCTGTGGGAATACGTTTAAACTCTGTTAGTATTTCATAATCTCTCAGATATGCAGAATTCCGGGACTTATTGTGGGTGCTATCTATTCGTATCAAAATTGAAAACACGCCGATGTGGGTGGGGTATAATTCTGGGACGTAATGAGATTCAACCCCGAACAACGAATATTTGATCTAGCATTGATTAAGGAATCACCCACATCAAACACAGTGGATCGTAAATGCATGACAAGGTCCATATCCCAAGCCAAAGAATGTGATAAAAAAAATATTTTTGTTGAAATACGATCTTGCTATCGCAAAATGCGCTTATTGTTTTCAACACGATGAAGAACGTTTTAAAGACTTAGTTATAAAAATTGGACAATTTCATGTTATGACGATGTCATGGCGTTATTTAAGGCAATCGGAAAATTTTTGATGACTGTGGGCTCACACATGAATATAATTTACTAGGCAGTGGTTCTCTAACGGTTTTCTCGGAGCGAAAAACTACAACCGATGCAAACGTCTTCAGTGACTAATATCTCTCCGTGGCACTTGAGGGCCTCCATTTCAACTTCTTTTTGGAAAGAACAGGCAAAGAAATTTCTGACAGTTGTATTCTCGGTCACGTCATATTATTGCGAATTAAAAAAAAATCAGAAGCAAGAAATATTTCAAATGACTTGGAAATAATTTTGGAGCAATACAAGGAATTCGACGAGGCTCCTGCTCAAGGGTAACACGGAAAACCCCCACAGTTTTACTACTTTTACATCAGGTTGGTGAAATACTATTTTAATTTACAGAGAACAACTTTAACCTTTACGTTCCACTTATCCAAAAAATTCACTTTTGTCAATTTTTATTTCCATTTAATCAGCCTAACTTTCCACGTTGCACTGTTCACTGCAAGAATCAAATGCTTAATATTGACGAAATGCATCCAAGATTACGAGAACATTTTAAAAATGTTGGAATGGGAGTAAAAAGAACATCAAATGACTTCGCCCGGATGCCAGGAGACGACATAAGAACTGACCGTGAATGCAGATGCGGTGAGGAGGATGTCAAGTAATCCGAAATTTACTAATTCAGCTTATAGCCGTGATCGTGTTATTAATCGAAAGAATAGCTCAGATCAGTCATTTGGCTCTACTAGTAACTAATGACTATTTTATAAAAATCCCTTTACAAATTAAAAGTCGAAAACCAAATCAAAATAATAAAATGGAATAGCAGCCAATCAGAAGAAAATATATCTATGTACACTTAGTAGGTAGTCTGATGTCCAGGTCAGAATAATTCTTAATTTTAGCTTGAATAATCACAAATTCAATCCAAGCTATCGCGAAATAATCAATTTTACAACCATGTAAACGCCATCATGTAAAATTTAATTTGCCAGTCAACATCAACCGCAGGTCCTAATTATGTTGGTGAGGATTTGATTTTCATATGTATCTATTATTTACTTATATAGTGCTATTAATTAGAGCTTACGATCTCATTCGTATGTCTACATAATTTTTTTTTGTTTCAAAACCCCTTTATTTAAAAAAATTTTACTAACAAATGAGCGATAACATGAACAAATTTACAGATTTATGGCTCCTTTCCTGCATAGCATAACATGCATTTGAAGGAGGGTAGAATTACAAACATTTTTCGTTTTACGAATATCGTTCGTGATTAATATTTGGTGGACACGGTTTATATTTGGATTCTGACAGCTGGTCTGTCAATAATTTTCTAAGCCTTTTGTTAAAAAACAAACACGTTGAACTAAGCCAACAAATGGTGTGCACAAACTCGCAATTAAGGGTTGTAAATGTGACCCAGAGCCGCCAAAGGCACTGCCATCATAAAAAGCCCCTTCTCAGCCCAGCCAAGGAAAACCTCCAGGTCAAAGACATACCGACGCCGGTATAATTGCTACTGTTGGTGTACATTTTTTTTTTTTTTTTTTTTCTTTCAAAACCTCTTTATTGATAATATATATACAATGACAAAAATAAATTTGGAATTACAGTTGTCTCCTCGTGCTGCATTCGCAGATGCATATTAAGGAGTGCATAAAATATAATACTTTCAGATTGTTGTCCAATGCACATACACTCACTAGGTGATGAGGCTCACCTTCGCCTTGTCACCGACACCAAACACTAAACACTAAGATACTAAAACAAAACAAAATAAACAAAACAAAATAAACAAAACAAAACAAACAAACAAAATCTATACCTAGAACCTAGGACTACAGTGTTCCAGCCGCGACAGCGTCCTGCCATCATTGGAGCGGGGGTTATAGTGTTAAATACCGGGTTTGTTAAATATTGTAATGAGTCGAAAAATTTGATATGTCTACGCTGGATGAATTCATCCACCGTAGGCAACTCAAATATCTCATGTAGCTTACTGTTTCTTCGCTGCTCGAATGAAGTACCTCTTACCACTTTCATCAGTATACCGTTTTGGAATTGTTGGAGTTTCTTAGCTGTCGTATACGTCAGATAACGAAATAGTGGTGCACCATACAGCAGAGTAGGCCTTAGTATGCTCTTGTATATCAATAGCTTGAGACGCAGTGATAGATTGGGGGAAGTTATATGTGCGCAAGCCGGTAAGACTTCGTGCGTGTTAGCTTCAACTTCTTCGCAAAATGGTTACTAAAATGGAGGTGTCTGTCCATTTTAATTCCCAGATATACTAGGTCGTTGGCTGGTATATTTTCCTCCGTTCCTACTATGTAACTAGTAGGGAGCGGGCTTTTTCCCTTATGGAAAGAGAAAATATACTTAATATTTGGTGGACACAGTTTATATTTGGATTCTGACAGCTGGTCTTTCAATAATTTTTTAAGCCTTTTGTTAAAAAAACAAACATGTTGAACTAAGCCAACAAATGGTGTGCACAAACTCGCAATTAAGGGTTGTAAATGTGACCCAGAGCCGCCAAAGGCACTGCCATCATAAAAAGCCCCTTCTCAGCCCAGTCAAAGGAAAACCTCCAGGTCAAAGACATACCGACGCCGGTATAATTGCTACTGTTGGTGTACAAGCAACACACTCCATAAATCTAAATTTGTTCATTTTATTTTTCATAGTTTGTAAAAAAAAATTTTTGAATAAAGGGGTTTTGAAACAAAAAAAAAATCAACACAAGTAGCACCTCCATTGGACTGTCGCCGAGATCAGCTACACCCTAGCCGAGGCCTCCCACACTCCTCAATTGCTTAACCCAACTTACAAATAGGCCCCTCCTTGTATCAGGATCCTGTAATATCTTTTAATTGTAATAACTCCTGCGGGTGCGGGATGCTCAGTGTCTTGGGTATCCTGGGGCTGTTTTTGTAATTCTACCCTCCTTCAAATGCATGTTATGCTATGCTGGAAAAAGAGCAATAAATTTGTAAATTTGTTACTGTTAGCTTGTGAAAATTTATGAAGTTTATCAGGTGAATGAAACTTGATTTCTTGAGAAGCAACTTCTAAATTTTGAGCTATTTCGAGAGCATCAGAAAGTTTGACAGGTTTTTTTTTGTAGTAGTTGTACTCCATTCCAATACTCGATCTCATCAAGGGGTTTTGAAGGTTATGGGGTGCTATATCGGCCTTTTATATTAAAGTTAGCACTTACCTCTTTTAATTGAAACTATTTACAATCTGCCTTATTAGGCAATAATTAATTGTGATAAATGTTCTCATTCATAACATATTAATTAATAAATTAAATTAGGAATTTTAATCAATTTTTTCACTATGAAGGAAAATTATGATGAGACCCGCGTGCATTTTGAAACACTTTTTATTTATTATGTGTCCTTCATTTTTTTTTTTACTAACCCATGTGTAATTATACCCTCCTTTGATTTTTCCAATTATTTTTCATTGCCGTTTTTCCATTTAGATTAAGCCTTAAGCCCTGAGGTTGGACATTTTAAAGCTCTATCCCAAAATATAAAACTTTATAAATAGCCAGACATTTTATTTCTTTAAATTAATTTTTTTTTATAATAATATACACATACATTTTTTTTTTAAATACTCGGGAGTGCCTAATCAACGTGTGCAAACCCGCTTATGTTCGTGAAAGATTAATGCTAGGTTTCCTCAAATTTATTTCCTTTCGACTCGATTTTTTTTTTTTTTTTTTTTAACATAAACCTATATCTCAACAAACGATCTACGCACATTGAGATAAAGTAAACGTGAAAGCTACTGTTGCTTTTATTTCTTTCAAAGCTCTAAATTTAAAATATAGGAATAGGGAAAAATAAAAATGAAATTATTGGAATGAAAGGGATCCCATTTTTTTTTTTTTCAAAACCCCTTTATTAAAAAAAAAAAATTGTACAAACAAATGAACAATAACATGAACAAATTTACAGGTTTATGGCTCCTTTTCCTGCATGGCATAATATGCATTTGAAGGAGAGTAGAAGTGCAAACATTTTTCGTTTTATAGTTAAAATTACAAAGACAATAGACTGGACTAGGTGATAGGGCTCACCTTCGGGTCGAAATAAGGGAAATGGGGGGGGGATATAACTAAAAAACTAAACTTACAAACTAACTAAGGGTTAATGGTTCCTAAGTCATTTTTACTTCCTTTGACCCAAAATGGCTACAGGGATCTTAGCAGGTAGTGGGAGTACCCATGGGGTTCTCTGTTATTATACAGATGTTGGTAAGCTAAGTTTTTTTTTCAGAAACACTTATATTTTTTGTCACATAGCCTTTAACTGCCACCGACCACGCATACACTAGAGCCATATGGGAATTCCGTACTTCTTTGTTATTTCGGCTACCAACTAGATCGTATTTCCTTGTGAAACGAAACAAAGTTTAGTTGACTGAAACTTTTTTTTGTTAAATTTATTTATTCACAACTGCATACAGGGAATAAATGATACAACCAGTGAATGAGATGGTGAGAGAATAATAGTAACAAATAGGCATGAATGACATGCGGAAAAAACATCTAATGATGCCTCTCCGTATGAAGGATTATATTGATGGTAGTTAATGCATAATGAAATAGAAATGCAATAAAATATTAATCCTATGCCAATATTTCAAAATCATGTAATTTATATAATTAATAGGACGGTTCTAAAAAGGTTGACGGTATATACTAGGAGCCAATGACACATTTATTCAACGGACGAACATAAATAATCATTCTTGGGTAAAAATAGGATCGTCAGGTCATGCTGGGCGAAGCGGGTCCATTTCTCGTGAAATTTGGAATGAAATTGGTTAAATTTTGCTGTTCCATTTAACCGAAATATAAACACCTGCAATTTATAAAAGCGTTTAATTACGTTTGGTGTGTTATAAGCCTTAGCGGAAACTAAAGTAATCCGGTGCATTTTCAAAATAGACGCACTCAAACAAGTCAAATTTTTGAGTTTCATTCAACCAAACGGTAAACGTTTATATATATATATATATATATATGGTATATCCACCTTCGTAACTCCACTCTCCGAAATAACACTTCAAAGTAATAGTTAAATTGGCTGGAGATTAATTTTATCAGCCGCTGATCCTGGCTGGCAAAGCAAATTGGAATCGGTACGATTGGAATGCTCAAATGAACTCTATTCTGCGCAGAAAAAGGATAAGCTTGGATGAAACTGTTTATAAAATAGGGATACGAATAATCGATATGATGGAATATTGGGAAATCGTGTTATTAATCGAAAGAATAATAACCGACAACCCCAGTTAGTTTACTTGTTGCAAATATTAGATCTAATTGTTATAGATCTTGTATAGTGACCTGGCGATAATAATCTAATAAATAGCTCAGATCAGTCATTTGGCTCTATTGGTAACTAATGACTATTTTATAAAAATCCCTTTACAAATTAAAAGTCAAAAACCAAATCAAAATAATAAAATAGAATAGCAGCCAATCAGAAGAAAATATATCTATGTACACTTATTAGGTAGTCTGATGTCCAGCTCCGGATAATTCTTAATTTTAACTTGAATAATCACAAATTCAATCCAAGCTATTGCGAAATAATCAATTTTACAACCAGTAAACGCCATCATGTAAAATTTAATTTGCAAGTCAACATCAACCGCAGGTCCTAATTATGTTGGTGAGGATTTGATTTTCTTGTTTATTTATTATTTACTTATATAGTGCTATTAATTAGAGCTTACGATCTCATTCGTGTGTCTACTTAATTTTTTTTTGTTTCAAAACCCCTTTATTTAAAATTATTTTACTAACAAATAAACAATAACATGAACAAATTTACAGATTTATGGCTCCTTTCCTGCATAGCATAACATGCATATGAAGGAGGGTAGAATTACAAACATTTTTCGTTTAACGAATATCGTTCGTGATTAATATTTGGTGGACACGGTTTATATTTGGATTGTGACAGCTGGTCTGTCAATAATTTTCTAAGCCTTTTGTTGAAAAAACAAACATGTTGAATTAAGCCAACAAATGGTGTGCACAAACTCGCAATTAAGGGTTGTAAATGTGACCCAGAGCCACCAAAGGCACTGCCATCATAAAAAGCCCCTTCTCAGCCCAGCAAAGGAAAACCTCCAGGTCAAAGAAATACCGACGCCGGTATAATTGCTACTGTTGGTGTACAAGCAACACGACTTAGTTTTTAGGGTTTTTTTTTATTTCAAAACCTCAAAAATAATACAATGAAAAAAACAATTTTTATAGAGTTACAAGTTGCTCCTCGTACTGCGATGCACTGATGCATTCGAAGGAGGGCATAATATAAATACATTCAATCTGTAGTATAAAAAGTCATAACCATATCCACAACACTAGGTGATGAGGCTCACCTTCGGCTTGTTACCGGCACTAAACACTAAAAACAAACAAAACAAAACAAACTAAAACCTATACCTAGAACCTAAGACTAAAGCGTTCCAGCCGCGACAGCGTCCTGCCATCATTGGAGCGGGGGTTATAGTGTTAAACACCGAGTTTGTCAAGTATTGCAGGAAGTCGAAAAATTTGATATGTCTACGCTGGATGAATTTATCCACCGTAGGCAGCTCAAAGATCTCGTGAAGCTCTCTGTTGCTCCGCTGCTCGAATGAAGTATTTCTGACCACTTTCATCAGTATACCGTTTTGAAATTGTTGGAGTCGCCGAGCTGTCGTATACGTCAGATAACGAAATAGTGGTGCACTATACAGCAGAGTAGGCCTTAGCATGCTCTTGTATATCAGTAGCTTGAGACGCACTGATAGATTGGGGGAAGTTAATAAGTGCGCAAGCCGGTAAGACTTCGTGCGTGTTAGCTTCAACTTCTTTGCAAAATGGTTACTAAAATGGAGGTGTCTGTCCATTTTAATTCCCAGAAATACTAGGTTGTTGGCTGGTGAATATCTACTTAATATTTGGTGGACACGGGTTATATTTGGATTGTGACAGCTGGTCTGCCAATAATTTTCTAAGCCTTTTGTTAAAAAAACAAACATGTTGAACTAAGCCAACAAATGGTGTGCACAAACTCGCAATTAAGGGTTGTAAATGTGACCTTGAGCCGCCAAAGGCACTGCCATCATAAAAAGCCCCTTCTCAGCCCAGTCAAGGAAAACTTCCAGGTCAAAGATATACCGACGCCGGTATAATTGCTACTGTTGGTGTACAAGCAACACACTCCATAAATCTAAATTTGTTCATTTTATTTTTCATAGTTTGTAAAAAAAATTTTTTGAATAAAGGGGTTTTGAAACAAAAAAAAAAAAGCAACACAAGTAGCACCTCCATTGGACTGTCACCGAGATCAGCTACACCCTAGCCGAGGTCACCCACACTCCTCAATCCTTAACCCAACTTACAAATAGGCCCCTCCTTGTATCAGGATCCTGTAATATCTTTTAATTGTAATAACTCCTGCGGGTGCGGGATGCTCAGTGTCTTGGGTATCCTGGGGCTGTTTTTGTAATTCTACCCTCCTTCAAATGTATGTTATGCTATGCTGGAAAAAGAGCCATAAATTTGTAAATTTGTTAAAATTGATTAAAATTCCTAATTTAACTTATTAATTAATATGTTATGAATGAGAACATTTATCACAATTACTTATTGCCTAACAAGGCAGATTGTAAATAGTTTCAATTAAAAAAGGTAAGTGCTAACTTTAATATAAAAGGCCGATATAGCATCCCATAACCTTCAAAACCCCTTGATGAGTATTGGAATGGAGTACAACTGTTAAAAAAAAAACCTGTCAAACTTTCTGATGCTCTCGAAATAGCTCAAAATTTAGAAGTTCCTTCTCAAGAAATCAAGTTTGGTTCACCTGGTAAACTTCATAAATTTTCACAAGCTAACAGTCCTCTCTCCAACAATAAACAGCATCACCTGTGTAACGTCCATCCGCAAAAAGCATAATCAAGCCGAACCGTCGATATGTTGGGGATTTAGTGAACATCACTGGCGTAAACATTGTCCTCATAAGGCCTTGTAGTACTAGAAATGTGATAAGCGGGGACACATTGCTGCTGCTTGTTTAAGCTCGAACACATCTTCAAGTCAGAACAACCGAACATTATTCCTCAAATGTGTAATGAAGAAACAAATAGTAATCAGTCGAAAGTCACTTATTTCCAGGATTTTGGGAGGACCATGAATCGATTAGTTCAGAAAAAACACTTGCTTCCCCTCCACTCATAGTACCAATCACCACCAACAATTATAATTCTGATCAACAATTATAACTCAAGACTTCTTAAAAGAGAACTTTATTTGGTATAACACACAAAATTACAATCAGATATGGTTTTTTTAAACTAAGTGATTAATAGCTAATGAGTGCCTTAAGGGACCGACCAATCACGTTTCTTGAGCCTACGGCTGTATATATACAAAGAAATGATAACAGTAAAGATAAATTGTGTGTAAAAGAAATATTTAAAATGGAGATCTGGGAAAGGAAGTGGATGTTTGAATAAGTTATTAGGTTATTATAATTACAATATAGAGCTATCGGTGATTTCGTTGAAACCACTAAATAGGAGGTATCTTATTACCAGTGGCGTAACTATATCATCTGGGGCCCGTGGCAAATTCCTTTAATGGGGGCCCTATCATTAAGCTTTATTATACTTACGAGTAGTTTAGTTACCCACAACCAATAATTTGTATTATGGTATATATAATTTTATAAATAGGTACAATATTAAAACAATATTTCTGAGCTCGCGGCCACTTGGGCCGGGGCCCTCTTGGGTCGGGGGCCCGTGGCATTTTGCCAGCCCTACCACCCTGTAGTTACGCCTCTGCTTATTACATAACTAATTCAGTTACCCAAACAATTCAGGTAGACAATTCAAACACCGGTGGTGCTATAGCACAACCTTGTAGAAAATTGCTCCGGAATATAATCAAATTCTAATCAAACTTTTTTAAGTTATACAAAAAACACGTTCTGCTACATGGAGTATCTCCCAGTCAAAGTCACATTTCGTAATCGTACTTCTTTCTTAAGTTTATACGTTACATCTATGGAGACTGGCAGCATTTTCGGCAGCGAGTGGATTAAACACTGCCGATTTAATTTCATTTCAAGAGTTTCTTTCAGCTTTCACCACTCAAAATCTCTGTTATCTTCTCAAATGTTGAAAACCACTTGGATGAACTTTTGCATAATTAGTGACTTATTCAGCGAAAAGGCCAGTTACATTATTACATTACGTGACGAGACCCTACATTACCAATCTATTTTTGCCCGAGACAGGCAGTCCACTGAGATCAATAAGAAAATATAGTCTGGATTCAATGGGTTTCTTCAGCCTACATCGTAATGGAAGATAGCAAAATTAGTATAACTGCTGATTACAAAGTTACACTAAATCCTCAACAAGTTGTCGAAGAATACCCATTTCCCCCTGTAGGGGACCTGTTTCAAAAATGTCGCATCCAAATTTTCAAGAATTCATGTAACCGACGCCTTCATGAGCTTAGCTGCAGTGAAAAACTTTCTGAAGCTATGACTATATTTTCACATGGACTTGTCAGAGCAACACGTGCACCCCGTTTGAGATTTTTAATTAAAAGTGCTCTAGAAAGATAAAACTCAGTGGAAAATATGGATTCTCTCATTTGTTCAGAAGTTGACACCTCTGTCTACCACTGGTTATAATCGCACTAATAAGACCAGTGAGTGAGGGTTCTATAGGGCACCGGCATTAACGATGAAGAAACACTAATGATTTCGATCATCCGTCCAATTAACAGGCCTAAAACAGTAGCAATCATGGCAACTAATTTCAATGCTATTGTAATTTCAGATAACATTACCTATGGCTACTGTATAATATTTTGCCAACACCATTGGATCATAGCTCAGGTGAAAAAAGTTGAGAAAATTATTTGAGCTTAAGAATTTAATTATCTTTTTTGGGGGGAAGGTGTCTATGTTGGTTGTTTACTTAAGATATATTTGAAATGATGAGCAAGTAAACATGTTATTGAAGTAATTGTAAATATATTTTCCTTATATTTTATTTCAATATTGATGAAGGGTGTCAACTACTTAAAATTAGAAGATGCCCATTATGTGTTTCTTCCAATTTTTTTCGCCTTAAACTGCCAACTACCGGTACATTAAACCTAAGTACCTTAAAGGTATTTTCTTGAAATCAGTATATTCTAGAACTAGACCCACTCATAGCTGAATAAAGCTTTCTCTAGTCACTAAAGCTATTAAAGATCCTAAGTTCTGTTATCTCCTATTGTTGAAGAAGCGGCAACGGCAGAGGAAATTCAAAATAATCCAAAAACAAAGATTTGGATTTCAATAGTAATCGTATATTTAATATTGTTCCTGCCGATTTCAATAGTATTTTGGTCAGTAGTCAATTGAAATATTTCTGTTAAAAGGTAATTTTCAGTGAACACTGTAGCTCAACAAATAAGATTAAGTTTTATATGTCGAAAATACGGAACTGTTTTTTCACAATCATTTAATGAGTCCTTAAAAAAGACTCCGGCTTTATTGTTCCTTCACTTTCTTCTTCCTTAGATTCGCTAATAAATATATATTTCCCAAAAGTAGAATTTAGCTTATAATTAATTTTTGCCACTATAAAAATAATGTATTAATCTAGCTGGATGCTGGTGACCATTGAAGATCCAACCAGTAACGAATAATGGGTTATTTTTAAAATAGTGTAAGAATTTTTTTTTACTGTACGGTTTACTAAAGTGGTACCCATCTTATAGGTTTATTCTTTAATATATATACATTATGAAACCGTTTTATACTCATCTTATATTATTAATAAATTTTTTTCTTAGCCTCTGGGTTTCAAATTATTTATAGATATAAAAAAATTATCACATACAAAAATAAATAGTACCAGGGTTAGATTGATTGGAGGGTTTAAAACTAAAATAATAATTTGAACATATGATAGTTTTACTTTTTTTTTTTTTTTTAAACCCCCTTATTTAAATATTTACAATTAAATAAACAATAACATGAACAAATTTACAGGTTTATGGCTCCTTTTCCTGCATAGCAGGAGGGGATTATGCATAATATGCATTTGAAGGAGGGTAGAAATGTAAACATTTGTCGTTTTATAGTTGAAAAGTATTTGAAAATTTTTTTTTTTTTTTTATTTCAAAACAAAATAATACAATGTACAAAAATAATAAAATAATTTGGATTATAGATTTCTTCTCTTTCTGCATTTACATGCACGTATTTGAAAATATATTTATATGTACTTATAAACATATTGAAGGGGAAAGGTGGGAGGTAGAATTGTAGTTTTCCACTATCACTGGACTGGATCAATTATAAAGGATATTTTATAAATGATAATTTTTTTCTGTTTGCAGGGTACTACAGAAATGAGGACAAGGAGGAATAGCCAGCAGACAAAGGTGGGCGGGCGAGGGAACGGGCGGAGGGGCAACCTTTTTTTTTTTTTTTTTTTTTTTTTTTTATTTCAAAACCTCAACAAAACAATACAATGTACAAAAAGAAAAATAACAAAATATTTGGATTACATATTTCTCCTCTTACTGCATTTACATGCATTTGGCGGAGTGCCTAAATATAATAAATACACCCCCTTAACACCTGGTATAGCCTCACATCTCCTCCTATGCTTCCTCCCTCACCCCCTCCCTACACCCACCCAGCCTATCATCACAAGTGGCCTCCACATCGCTACAGCTCGCCTCCCAAGCCCCAGCGACGCTCAAGGTTTAACTAAAGTAAAGATCAGTCATTCAAATCGGCAGACATGGGACATCGTACATAGGACTGGGACCCGCGGCCATCCCTGAAAGACCAATGGGATCGTCGGACTATGACAGGTACCAAACCAACCCCTAAACAGTGGGAGGGGCCCACACAGTATCGACACAGGGACACCAACCCTCAAATTTTGGATATCCGTTCCTTTATCGCGAGCATAGCTGGAAACATCCTTATTCTTTTCAACAGGTTTTCAAGCCAGCACATCACATAAGTAAATATTCTAAAAATACTCTTAGACCTAGTAATTAAGTTAATCAAATTGAACGAAGTGTGCACAATAGCGTTCATTACATTTTTGTTTGAGATTGAGCAACAAATAAATACATTTTTTAGAAGAACTAAAAATATAAGTTGGTAACAAAACAGGTAATGTATTTAAATTTAAATACTAGGTTTCATTCAACGATTAACATATATCAAATATTAACTTAAAAAATCTCTTAACAAACTCTACTAGAGATAGATGTGATAACCAATAATAAAAATCTAGTTTATAACATCGTTTGAGTTACATTTTTTATTTTTTATAATATAGTTTTTACTTTCACCCATAGTTTAGCTAATTGAATTTTACATATAATTCATTAACTGAGATGTACTAAAACAGAATCTTCACTTACCCAATTTATTCATTTAATAATAGCTTGCACATAGTGAAAAACTGATGAGAACATTTACAATTGATTTCGTTAATATGCATTTTAAAATTGAGTTTTTTTTATCGATCTAAAATTAAGTTAAAAATAAAAAATAAATAGCGTAATACATTGAGCAGATAGTTAATTCAAGTATTGTTATAGATAACGATGAACAGAAAAACCTTAGTTGCGAATCCTCCTGGGTTTGTGCCATCAATTGGGCAAGGTCTTTTCGCGAAGGTGTCACAGGTAGGGGCTATCGGTAAGTTTTATACAATAATTTAATATATTTGATTCTATAAATATGAAAATAATATTAATATTAAAATTAAGAAGATGGTTTTAAACGGGCGGAAAAAGTGATCCAGTTCCCACCAATCAATATTTTGTATATTTTTCTATTATTAACAAAACCAGTGCCATTAATGCTAATAACAAAACTCTTGTAGACATTTTTAATTTAAAGCTGAGCCCAGGACTTGTTAAACATTTTATTATTAGTTTGCGTATTAATATTTTATTGACAAATATTGACGTAAAACAAAAAATTCTGTTAGTAGGAAAAACATAGCACTTATTTTTGAATCCGTGATTATGAATCAACCACGATTATTAGAACATAATAAGATTTTTATTATATTTATGAATAGACAAATTGACTGGTAGATGTTGAAACATTGTTTATTAAGACATGTCATAAACCTTTAACAACGTTTTTTTGTTAGGGTAACTTGGACTTAGTTCCAGTGCGATGAAGTTAGGTCACTCCAACAATTTCAAAACGGTATACTGATGAAAGTGGTCAGAAATACTTCATTCGAGCAGCGGAGCAACAGTGAGCTTCACGAGATCTTTGAGCTGCCTACGGTGGATGAATTCATCCAACGTAGACATATCAAATTTTTCGACTGCCTGCAATACTTGACAAACCCGGTGTTTAACACGATAACCCCCGCTCCGTTCCCCCATCGATAGCAGGACGCTGTCGCGGCTGGAACGCTTTAGTCTTAGGTTTTAGTTTTTAGTTTCCCGGTTGTAAGCTGAAGGTGAGCCTCATCACCGAGTGTAGTGTATGTGTTATTGACTTTTTAACATCAAAATGAAATGTATTATATCTATGCTATGTCCTCCTTCGAATGCATCTGTGTATGCAGAACAAGGGGAAATATGTAACTCAAAAATTATTTATTTTTTGTTCATTGTATATTAATTAAAAAAGTTAGGGTCAGATCGCCTCGAGGAAGTTGTCAGCTAGGAAGCCCTAATTAATAATAATGACCGAAGTACTTTTATTTTAATTTTGAAGGTACCAAGAATTGGTTAAAGGCCGTCAGACTGCACAAATATTGGCCGATGATCTCCCATTGGTCCTACCGGCAGATGATGAGCCTCACAGAGAGCAACATTGACGATCAAACAGAGCTGATCGGGGGCACCGGGATGACTTTAGGGGCCAAGGGGAAACTTCTCAGGTGCATCCAAGACCTGAGGGAGAGGCACACGAAACTACTGAACACAGTCACAAGTCTGCAGTGCAACGAAATTGACCTGTCCCAGGCACTCGACTACATCAGCGGGGTCGTCAAGAGTCCTATGCCCACGTCCGAGACGGAACAGCTGCCCACTGTTGTAGTCCACGCCGTCTTCAAAGGTAACTTCTTGCTAGTATCGATTATTAGGTTGTTACGTGAGTCCTTAAACATGAAAACATTAGTGTCTGAAATATATATTAAATCCGTACTAGACTTTTTTGTTTATGCCCTTTATCCGATTATATACAGCAACTGTCTTTGGCAATGAGAATGTCACAAGGAAAGTTTTGTAATTAGCGTTCTTTTAGGACACTACAAAAGCGGTGCCGGAAGAAATTTGTTCAGTGGAAGGTGGTAGGGGGTTCTGCATCGAAATACGGCAGCGCTTTAGTTCAAACCCTTCAGTTGTAGGTTTAGTTTTTAGTTTGTTTTCCCCACATTTGTAAACTGAAGGTGAGCCCCATCACCCAGTATTTATACAATGCATTGTAATGTTAACGTCAACCTGATATTGTTTTGTAACACAACCTCCTTCGAATGCATCAGCGCATCGCAGTAAGAGGAGAAATTGTTAAATAGAACTTTGTAATTGCATTGTAAATTGTTAAAATTTTTTATTAATAAAGGGGTTTAGAAATAAAAAAAAAAAACCTTCAGTGCTGGGAATACCTTTCTCCCAAGACCCGCTCTTTAATTGTGATGATAATAAGTTACTCGAGAGTGAAAGCCAATCCATATGTGACAACACGAGGATTAGTGGATACAAAAGTGTATTATAAATTATAGAATAAATATTATACTTATATATACAACAACCTTCTCCTAACAATAACATATATTAAAACAGTTCATAATTTCATCGTAAGGATTATTAAAATCTAGATAAACATGTCCCAACATAATTTCACTGAGACACAGAACTCTATTTTCACAACTTTCTATGAATACATTTCTAAAATGTATAATATTCTTTCATCTACTAGTCGCTAAACGTAGTGTGAAAAATTCTAGAATCAGTTCAGCTTATAAGTTTAATTAATTGAATTGTGAATTAATATTTTTTAGTTCTGGAGCATATACGGATTAGAAGACTCTCCTTAGATGAAGAGAAGAAGTTGCTAGAAATTATCTTCAATATGAAGAAAAATACAATTTTGGCCAGAGCTATTATGGTCCGCCTCGCTGTGCATTAGATGTAAATCAATCTAGTTAGCAAAATGTATTATACACTTTTTTAACCTACAATGCAATTTAGAACTGTAATGCATTATTGTGAATTTTTTCAATTGTCGTGTAATCTAAATTGTCGTAATGTATCATGTAGCATTGGAACCATGTTTTTTTTTTTTTTACAAATCATGTGAAATGTGTACTCTTGTAACGCTAGAATTTGAAATTATAATTTTTTTTAATAAAAGACATCACCTCTAAGTTTATACAGATACGTTTTCCGTTTAAGCTTATTTTTCCAATCTGTTGGTTGAAGCCGTTATTGGTATGTTTTATCAATTTATAACAGCCTCTTCTCAGATAGTAAGATAAAAGTGAAAAGAAAGATTCATTCACAATTTAATTTACAATTCAACTTGTATCTAAATTGTTATTACATGGTCTGGCAAACTCCCATTAATTGTATTGGTTATATATATGATACATAAATACATCAACATATTTTTAAATAGCAGGAAAAAAACCCGACAAAAACCTTATTTACATGGTAATTGCAAAATGTTTACAAGTTTAGAATAAAATAAAAATGTTCACAAATTGAATTGAAATTAATTAAGATTTTTATTTACAAACCAGAAGCTTGCAATAATTACCATTAGCTATATTTCGAACTTGGTTTGTGGAACCCCTACTCTAAATTCATCAGAAATTTTTAATTTAATTTAACAGATTTTAAGATATTTCACGAATATATTATTAAATGTTATTTCAAGTTTAATTCGTTTTTTTTGAAGGGTGATTTCTTTTTTTATACCCACATTAATATTTTATTTTAATAATTAATTTATTACAATACATCCTAGGTCACAGAAAAAAAAAGCTGTGTAGTAACTTCTTTGCTGAAAAAAGTGGTACTTTGAGGAGAATTTCGCACCATATAATTGTTTTACAAAACTGCCGGAGAATCTCATGTTATTCTGTAACATACCTCCACTTAATTAACTTGGACTTGAAGCTTATTCAAGAACGATGTTTTTAAGTGGGGAATATGTAAAAAGAAATCGCGAATAATCCACGATTTTTCGAAAAACAAAAAGATTTTACAAAGACAAATTCTACTTTTTTTTAAAGAAAATTTTGTCTAGCTCACGCTGCTGCAATTGGGAATTAACCAACTTGGATAGTTTTTTTAGCTTTCGCTTGACAACCTAAAAAAAACAAAAACTTAAAGATACTTCTTTTCTGCTCGGATTAGACTACCGCATCCCATTTGAGATCTACTATATCACTTCATTCAGTTGCGGGCAACATTCGCAGTACACCATATAGCTTAAATAAAAAAAAATGGCTCACGAATCAAATTTCACGTTATATTGTTGACTAATAATGAGTTTTGCTTACCATAGCACTAGTGAAATTGTCGGGAGTAAAACTCCACCCAGGGGAAGCCTCCACACAGTACGTAAGGGGTGGGGGAAGAAGTCCTGCATAACTGGCGGCCATCTTAAAGTGGGCGGTTCCTTCTAGTTCACATTCAATTCACTTTCACAATACTATACGTACATATATATATATATATGATATGGATTTCATGAGAGTCATAATTCACCAGCCAACGACCTAGTATATCTGGGAATTAAAATGGACAGACATCTCCATTTTAGTAGCCATTTTGCGAAGAAGTTGAAGCTAATACGCACGAAGTCTTACCCGCTTGCGAACTTATTAGCTTCCCCCAATCTATCACTGCGTCTCAAGCTATTGATATACAAGAGCATACTAAGGCCTACTCTGCTGTATGGTGCACCGCTATTTCGTTACCTGACGTATACGACAGCTAAGAAACTCCAACAATTCCAAAACGGTATACTGATGAAAGTGGTAAGAGGTACTTCATTCGAGCAGCGAAGAAACAGTGAGCTGCATGAGATATTTGAGCTGTCTACGGTGGATGAATTCATCCAGCGTAGACATATCAAATTTTTCGACTCATTACAATATTTAACAAACCCGGTGTTTAACACTATAACCCCCGCTCCATTCCCCCATCAATGGCAGGACGCTGTCGTGGCTGGAACACTCTAGTCCTAGGTTCTAGGTACAGATTTTATTTGTTTGTTTTGTTTTGTTTTAGTGTCTTAGTGTTTAGTGTTTGGTGTCGGTGACAAGGCGAAGGTGAGCCTCATCACCTAGTGTTGTATAAGAACGATGAACTTTAAACCACAATAAAAATTTTATTATATTTATGCACTCCTCCAAATGCATGTAAATGCAGAAAGAGAAGAAATCTGTAATCCAAATTATTTTATTATTTTTGTACATTGTATTATTTTGTTTTGAGGTTTTGAAATTAAAAAAAAAAAGAAAAAAAGAGAGTCATTTGGCTGAAGGTGAGCCTCATCACCTAGTGTTGTGGATATGGTTATGACTTTTTATACTACAGATTGAATGTATTTATATTATGCCCTCCTTCGAATGCATCAGTGCATCGCAGTACGAGGAGCAACTTGTAACTCCTGTAAATTAAAAACAAAAAAATGAGAGTCACGCCATTATTTTCTTTATTAGCTGAATAGCTATAGTATAAGGAATAATTTAAGTTGTTGGGGACCATTTCTCTCAGCATTTTACTACCATTCAGCCTATAATTGTTAGGGATAACCTGATACTCTTATGTTTTTCCCTGTGTGTATGTCTGGACATAGTGAGTCTCCAATTGAATAATAAAATAAAATTTTATATAGAGATTACATTTGGTTACCTTATGGCACGTTTTAAATTTAAAAATGTTTTTTATTTAAATATTTATGTCGTCGAATTACGTTCGTAATTTTAATTAAACCCATGTTTTACAAAGAGGTGATATATTGCGTATTAGTTTCATAAGGTGAGCCACATCACTTTTGTGTATTTCCAGAACAATGTTCAATGAGCATTTCATTGCAAAATATTAATAATATTTGATTTTAGAAATTACATAAAATATAGGTAACAACAGTACATACTAATACGTTGTACAATGATGTAAATAGATTCATTGTTTTGTATATTTTAATAGTCTAGTTAATTTTGTAACAAGGGGGTATGGTATGGGGAGGTAGAAAAAAAGGTTTCACTGAACGTTCAGTGCTAAAACCAATATCAGCCGTAAATGATAGACGTGGCATAATTAATTAATTATTCGGTAATATAAAAATGTCTTAAATTGAGCAGGGTATCAGATTAATTATCTCTATGTCCTGATTAATAAATTTGTAATTTAGCCAAAAGAATTCAATAATACTTTGGAAATCAATTAATTATTAATAGGAAATAAATAAATAGAGTAATTATTTCCATCACCAAAATCCTGGATTGCATCTTCAAAGATCACTGTATGAAGGTTTATTATTAAAATTAATAAACCCCGCTACTACATCCTCCATCCATACATACTCTGGAGTCATCGTGACGTGCCAGGTAAGTCTTATGTTGCAAGAACAAGTATATGAGAGTTCTGGTGTTCGTATGGTTTTTGATGGAATAGTCCGTAATCGAGTGTAATTCGTAAGTCTGTGTGTAAGACTTATTTAGACATACTGAGTTACACATCTCCGTTTCTAATTTATTTACGGAGTCCAGGTTAAATTAATTTCCCATAGTTCATTGGCCTATATTCCTCGTATAACGTTTGGTGTGGATCGGTGAAGGCCTTATCGTTTGTGTTTTTTAAATGAGAAACCACAGGAAATGTGATTGGAAAAATGGAAAAATGGTTTTCTTAATTTGCTTCGTAAGTCCATTATTTATTCACAAACTATTTCAATAGGTGATGACGAAACAATGGCTTTCTTATGGAATGACACCTAGATTTTTTTTCTAAAGTAACATTGTAATGATTTTCTAATTTTGTTTTTTATGTAATACAATACCATTCGTGTGATCGTGTTAAGTGGTTTTTGAGTGTAACAGTGCTCTACGCCTGTTTAAACTATCCCTTCGGCACTAAAACAAGCTAAATCATAATTGTCTTGAACTATAAGATATCACTTATTCATGGATGTCGTATACAGGGATGGCTGAGTAGGTACAGCGCCCGGCCGAATATTGGGGGGGGGGGCTCTCATTTGAACGCTGGTCCTGTCATAAAATTCCAGGGAATAAGCGTCAATTCTTTATAGTAATTGTTGTTTAAATTCTAACTTTGTATTTTATTTTTTAAATATGCAAAATCTGTATTCACCTTGTTTGTTTAATGCAATTATATATATCTGGTTTTAAAATTTTGGTACTTGATACCTGAAGAGGCGAAACGTTGACTGTTTAGTGATAGATATTGTGTCAATTATAGAATTGTGAAGAGACCAAAGGCTTAATGAACAATCCATAGTGCAATTTATGTTTTTCTTTAGCTATTAATCATCAATAATTCTCTAATTTTCAATTGAAAATACTGTCATATGCCACTGTCAATCTTATTAGTACATATCGTTAATACCTATTCCATAAGATGGAAAGTATATTTTTCTGTATTTAAACACGAAAACGAAAGATGTAAAATAAACTTTGGCGTCTCCTGTAAAATTCTCAATTTTGGAGTTATAGGTTTTCATATGACGACATGCCTTTTTTTTTGTTTCCATAGACACCAAATTGGCTACCAGGGTCTGAGCAGGTAGTGAGTGGCAGGTCTCGGAGGCTGGGGATCTCTGCCATTGTAGCACAGATGTGGGATATGATTTTTTTTTTAGGGTTTCAAGGGTATTTTTAGTACAAGAAAACCTTTGACTTCTACCGACCAGGGTACAACTCAAGCACATATTTCTTGTTCTATCATGACCAAAACCATATCTAATTGAACCAATGTTCAGTAGCCACACCATTTCATTTTATTAATTAAGAAAATTTTTAGATGCATTATTCGTCACACAATAATTAAACGAAACGAATCTATGATTCGATAAAGCTAAAAGTAATTCTTTAGGTTTATTTATATGTACATTCATATAGGTTTTTCATATTCATACATTTGTTTATTAAATCATTAAATATAACAATACAAAAATAAAACAATTTACAATATACTAATAAAGTTTTTAATTCTCATTAACTACGAGTAGACAGCCATGAATTTAGATATGAGTGGATTACTTATTAGGTTATCTTTTAGCTTTTAGCTCAATTAACTACCCTGAAGGGGCCATTGGTGGAAATGAGTGCTGGAATTGTTACAAAAGCTTGGTTTGCCCCCTCCAATGACCCGAAATGATAGGACTTTTTTGCATATTAAACACTAAACTGTGGTTCCTTGTGAAAAACATGTAACAACTCTCTGAATAAAGATTGCAGAGCGTCATATTCTGCGTTCAGTCAGCAATAGTCAAAAGACTATTCAAGTATGAAGACATAAAATTTGAATTTTCTATTTTGCGTCATACGCACCTTAAAAGATATCAGCTACACACAACTCTACTTATCAAGGAAATAATTTAGAAACTTGTATTCTGAATTGAAAACTCATAATTATTATTTGAAATAAGTAATAATAATTTATCAAAAATTTGAAAAGATTATTGATAATACATTGTAAATAGGAGTGACACTTCATGTCGACTGTTCAACTGGGTCGAATTTTAAATTGCTGGTAATCATTCGACGCAAAAACAGTCCGTAAGTTTTGTGGTTTCTTGAACTCCCTTTAAGAGAGGGTCGTGAGATACCCGTTTGCATCCTAGGCTCCTAGGACGTCATATAACGTGGCTGAAAAGATTTCCAGCTCCAGGTCCTATTTCACTGGTATATTTGGTTTTTGAGGGAAAATTTATTAATGAGGTAGTGTCAGGTCCAATTGTGAGTGTTTGAGGGTGGCTGTGAGTAACATGTTCTCTGCTACATTTAATAACGAAGGATGCATGCTAAAAATCACTCTAGTTTTTTAGATTTCAGTCCAATAACATTTTACATGTGTCCTCAATTTTATTCTTCATATGAGGTTTCCGATGGGGTTTATACATTTTAGTGATTTATTTTTTATTTTAAGGCGTAAAATAAAAAATTTAAGAGGAGTAGGATTTACTTTCAGACCGGGATGGGCCAATTGTTCTCTGTATCATCTGTATGTATGTATCTTATATAATAATTAGGCGATTGCATAGAAATTTCTGCTCTGTGATACTTCTTGTTCTGCGTGCTTTGATGTGTTTTTATTTTGCTTTTAAAATTTATTTAATACATTATTTTAGTGAATTAGATCGATTGAAAATGGTTTGCAGCAGGATAAGAATATTCAGAAGAACGATAGGTAAATTCTGGTGCACCGAGTGAGAGAGACGAGTCAGCTTTTGTAGCTGTGGCTAGTTGAATAATAATAATTACCGCGGAAGTTTAAATCACTGATAATTGCCAATTTTTCAAGCCTATTCGAAATACGAGAGCCTATGCCAGAGCACAGATGGTATAAACAGGGGTATGCATAATTGAGCTGAATAAAAAAGCAAAATCACCATTAACCAAAATTGACAGCTTAGCTTTTATGAACTCACATTTTTAAACAGAACCGAAAACTATTCGGAACAGTGTAGAATTATTGAACACTACGAGGGTGGTCTGAAAAGTTTCCGACCTAACAAAGCTTTTATTTCACTAGCTTTTATTTATTTCATTATCATCTTCATGTTGAGGTCGGAAACTTTTCAGCCCACCTGTGTATATCTATATTAGAGAGAATTGAATTTTCAAATATAGTTGAGAATGTAATCGTTTATTATCTAATAAATCTCTTGGGATGAGACAATCGATGCCCTGGAGCTAATTATAATTAATATTTTTAAAAATATATCGAGAGTTGAAGTTTGTTTATCTGATATTATAAGGATATTGGGAAATAAACAGTCTGTAAGCGATCCATTTCTTAAGTAACTAATACTTACCACCATAATGCCGAGTTCCCAAGGGGCGTGAATCACGAAAGTGAACATTATTAATACACTTAATAAGGATTAAGGAAATTAATTACGTTAAAATTAATATTGTCGTAGCAATTCGCGCGATAAATGCAAAATTGAACGGTTCACGACTGTACCTTTTTGTGAACGGCTACGAACGCAAGCTAGCTGATGTGCCTCAATTTCGTGATCACGCTTCTTGGGAACCCAGCATTAGAATGAAAATAAAAGTTAAAAGCCACTAAATTATTGGAAGGATAAATTTTTAAAAAATTTCAGGATTATGACAATGAAGTAATAGAAGAAAGAAATCAGCTAATACCTCCTCCGAAGCATGCAACAATATAAATTGTAGCGGCAAGATTAGTTCCAGGTACAATAATTTTGAATGGAAAAATACACAGCATAAATGAATTAAAAACAGAGAAGGAAAGTTCTAAATTACTCGACTGATAAAAACCTTGTCAGCTTTAAGTACGAATAATGACTCACAACAACCTGTTAAAATTCATTAAGCAACAGACCCCATCTGTACGTCTATGGTTACCCAGACTTCGTCAACTGCAACAATCCATTCATCGACTACCATCATCTGTCTATCAAATACACCACAATCATGTCTTCTTGGATGGAACTAAATCTATGGACTGCCATCCAAGGAGGTGCAATATGGAAGCCTCATCGAGGTTAATTAACGCAGATAAATATCATCTAACAACTATTGTTAAGAGCGATAAATGGATATTTCATAGAGTTGTGGTATGTCACAGTAATAAAACATTTCTCAACTACTTTATAAATGAAAAGACAAAAAAACGATTCAAAACAATAAATGTGGATGGTAGCATCCATCAGAAAACAATGTATATATGTAATGTATTCCCATGCCCAGCTCGGGATTATTCTAAATTACAGTTTGAATTGTCTCAAAATTCAATCCAAGCAACTACTGATTCCTCAGACTCGATTCTGACCTGTCTATCAGAAACTCCACGGACATTCCTTCATGGATAGAATTATATTTTTACTTCAGCATCTAAAGAAAACAAATATGGAATAGCCAGCAAAGGTTTATTAGTTTTCTTTAACAAGATAGATATAGATCACTTGTCCCTTAACTTAAAGTAAAATTGAAGTTTTAAACCTACATTCCACAAAACCTCGAATATTCTGAGTTGGTCAACATCAAATAAAGGAAAGAATGGGAAAACAATTAAACATAAACGAATCATTTCTGTTTCGCTAACTTTAAGATATCAGGACACCACTGGTCCTCAATGTATAGCGGCAAGAATAAAATTCAATTTATCCTTTCAGTGGTGTGGAGAAACCTGTAATTATAGGCAATAAATGAGACCCTGGGCAGGCACAGGTACTGCAATAAAAGTGTCCCCTTCACAGCTGCGGAAAAACCCTCAGGTCACAATTATATCATCCACCCTCTATGATAGCAACAGTAGCCGTTTTCTTTGTCTGGATGTGAGAGGGTGATTGCTTGTTGTAAATTTTAATGGAAATGACGGCCCATTTTAACGCCCAGATATACGAGGCTGTTTGCTGGGGAGTTTTTCTGCGTTCCTACAGTGTATGTAGTAGGTGTTTTCCTTTTTGGAATGAGAAAATCACGCAGTCAGTCTTACCCGCGTTTACAGAGATATCGAGTTTTCTTAATTTCTCATTTATCTGGTTACAGGCTACTTCGGCCTGTTTAAGAGCTAACTTGGCGCTCATCCTGCTACTGTACACCGCGATATCGTCATTGAAAGCAGCGACTGTCGTGTTTTTGTACCGGACTCCGGCAATTTCAGACGTATACAAGTTGAAAAGTATTGGGGGCTTTCATAAACAGTTTTTTTTTTCAAAACCCCTTTATTTAAAAATTTACAATTAAATGAACAATAACATGAACAAATTTACAGGTTTATTGCTCCTTTTCCTACATATCATAACATGCATTTGAAGGAGGGTAAAAGTAGAAACATTTTTCGTTTTATAGTTAAAATTACAAAGACAACAGACTTGACTAGGTGATGGGGCTCACCTTCGTGTTGAAATAAGGTACGCTCTCTCATTATAAACATGAAATATATATATATGTATATATATTCTCTGAAGTTCTCAGAGGTTCCGAGAACCTTACAGCTTTTTTAAATTTGTATTTTAGTTATCATTATGATTCAATTTATAGTCAATTGCAAAAAAGCTATTTAAAAATTGACCGGAACTTTATATGAATTGTGTTTAAACATTTTAAAAAAACTTACCTCTAGGGTTAGAATCCAGAGTTTTTCAAAGAATTTAATTAAAAAGTGTTGAATTTGTATGTTGTTCATTTTGGCAATCAAACCGGTATACTACCTGTTGACATGATCTTACAGGAGGTTAGGCATTGGCTCATTGTTTGTTTATCTTGGCTTATTTACTTTGAGCTCGGTAAATACAAACGGTCCCACTTTACAATTAAATTTTACAACAAATATATTCTATCAATTTTTTTACCTTTTCCCCACTAGATTGTTAACAGGCAGCCCAGTGTGCTGTGACAGTTTAGTATTTGTAATAGCGTGGAAATGAATAAAAAGAAAAAGAAAATTTTTTGATCAGAAAAATATGTGAAAAACCATGGACAACATTGATTTTACCTACAGATTTGTTTTGAATTCTTTGATTGTAACACACTTTGAAAATACACATACGGGAATAGAGAAAAGGCCACCTAAACCTTCTAATCCGTTTACCTCTTCCAGTTAATTGGTTATGATATTATTTATATTCATCTCCAGCCTCTTATAAAATTTTCCTTATTATATTATATTAATTATAACTTTTGACATGCAAATTGTACCTAAAACTTTTTTCTCTTTCTAAAGATAGATTATATGACATGCCTACGGTAATTAATAACCAAACTACAAATTCATCATTAACAAAAAATGAAAATCTTCGTAAATTCACACGCAAGTTTCTTAAAATCTTATAAAATGACTGTGAAAAACTATTCGGTATTATCCCTGTACTAATAATTGGTACGATCAATGTTCAGTTGTACTATCACCTGATACACACTTCAAGATGTTCAATAAATTAATGTATAATGCACATCATTATACTTTTTTTCAAGCGCAGACCGCAATGTAAAATTATTAAAAATTTTATAAAATGTAGCCAAGCTACAGGAAATACATTAAATAAATTGTAAATTCATTCATTGTAGAATCTATATTGAATTATGTAATGATTTTGTAACAAGGGGATGGGAAATAAAATTTAAAAAAAAATCTCTGTACTCTTAGTCATTACCGAAAGACGTGAGCCACCCATTCTTATTTATAAAAGTAAAACAAATTCATTATTAATAATTAGCAATATTAGTAGGTTCCGTACCACAACGAAATTGTCTAAACTCAAATATCATAACTGAAAAAAAAAGAGATTTAGCATAATTTCTCTACACCATATCAGAGCCCCTTGAAATAAGTTTTTACCGTCATAAATATGTCCTCTGAAGTAAGCTACTTCGAAGAGGTCGATCTTCATCTCTTGACCCTCTCGCTCCGATTCCCAGTCTTCTTTCCATCGTTTTATTTCCTTGTCGCAACCGCTTCTTTTTTTTCGAGCGAATTAATTTTATTTTATAATTTTAAATTGATATCATGTAAATGATCATTGTTTTATTAAATGATATGGTGTATTAGACCATGAAGATATTACGATGTATTAATGAGGGCATACATGATATGTCAAAATGGCTTCAATAAGACAATACATATAAACTAAATGGTGAATTTGAAAACACGTTTAAACGAAACAACAGTAAGAGATACTCTCGGTGTAATTTACAAGTAAAAATACTTTTAAGTTCAATACTTATATTAACGTCAGTTAATAGCTTATAACATTCAAGTAGCATAACCAACATTAATAAAAAATTTAATAAAATCGATGAAAATTTTACATCATTCTTTCATAAACCAAAGCCAATATCCCAACGATTTTATTTTCTTAGCCCCTGGGGGTCAAATTATTTATTGAGTCTATAACAACCAGCATTTAGAAAAGATAAATTAATTACACGTAGGCAATGTACTGTGGAAGGGTTAGATTGAATGAGAAGGCTTAGAACTAAAATAATAGTATGAAGATACAATAGCTCTAATAATTTAAACATGATTATATGTATTTATTAATATTTTTTATGACAATGGTTGGTAACATATGGTTTCCCACCACCACCCACCACTGGGACCCGCGGTCATCCCTGAACGACCAATAGGATTGTCGGAATCAACCAGGTACCAACCCACCCCCAAAGATCCGTAGAGTACTGGAAAGACGTTAAGCCTATAGAGAGCAAAGCAGTCGCTAGTTCATCAACATATATTCAAGCCAGCACTTCACCAAGGTAAGTAATTTAAAAATAGGCTTAGACCTAGTAATACAGAGTTATTATCAAATTAAACGAACTGTGAGCTGTGTATATACTTAATTAATACATTTGCATGGGCACTTTTTTTTTTTTCATAGCCCCCTCAAATTCGCAGACAACTACATACAATAACTGCTGTTTTCAACAACAATACGTATTAACTTAAAGGTATTTTTACTTGTAAATTATACCGAGATTGTAAGAGATCTATTGTTTCGTTTAAACGTGTTTCCAAATTCACCATTTAGTTTATATGTATATCATTTTCAAATATACCATTGACTACATATTTTCAAATATACCATTTAGTTTATATATATTTACAAATATACGATTTAGTATATATACCGAAATATATATATATTTATATATATTTCAAACGTAACATTTATTTTACAATCGACAAAACTAAAAAAATTAATTAAGTTTAAATTAACAATTAAATAATGAGATACTTATTATAGATTTATCAACTACTTTTATTTTGATTACAGGTGACGATGAGCTCATTGGCTAAAGTTTTTTATTTGAACCCATGTGGTTTCGTGCCATCAATTGGGCAAGGACTCGTCGCGAAGGAGTCGCAGTTAGGGGCTACCGGTGAGTTTTATATAATAATATATTTTATACATATAAATATCAGTATTATTATAATATATTGTTTGACTTACAATTGCACCAAGGGAAGAGACACTCCAATCATAAAAAGTCAGAACCATCAAACAAAAATACTCTTTTCATATAATTGGAACGGTATATACTCCGGAAATGTATATACTTCATAAATATCATAGCACTACTATTAGGAATTGTTAATATTTTTTTTATATTCTAATCAGCTTAATTATGATAAAATTACAATCTGCCTCGTTGGACAATACGTAATTGAGATAAATGTTCTTATTCATACCATATTTACCATTCATCATTCACTCGCTCGTTCATTGAGTATTTACAAACAGCCCTGAGACCTCCCAAATCCTCATGGTTTCCACCTCCCTCGCGAAAGAGGAAGCGGAGTCTTGGGAAGTCCCCCACGCTCCTCCGTCAGCCGCGTCACCGGTTACGAGCCAGTGGAAGCTGACCAAGAGCGCGAGAGCCACATACGCTCAGGACATGATTAGAAAAACTGGTCATTGCCAGGACTCCCACTGTTACCCATTTATAGCAGGTCACGAGGCCACTGCCGTTTTAGTATCCGAGGAGGATTATAGGGATGAATGGTGCAGTGCAATGACTGTGCTAGGAGTTAAGGGTGGTTGGATAGGTTACTATAGAATTTCATGAACTTGCAAGGGATGGGTTCGAGAATGTAAGGTGAAATTGTAAATAATTTTCGATTTAAGTATTAATGCTTGATTACCAAATACGGTTTCATAATTGACGTAAATAAATTATACCGTTAGAAAAAGCAAATAGTTAAAACGCTTAATTTTAAACCACTAATTAGGACTCGGGTAAAGTTTTTTATAAAATCAGTTAAATAGAACATCAGATAGCTTTTATCATATTAATTCATAGAAAAATTTAGACTGGTTAACGAAAAATGCCATAAACATTTAACTGTCTTCTGTTCGGGTAAAATCGGGTAGATAAAATATATAGATACAATTTTTTTGGTCACAGGTTACATATTACTAACATATCTTTGATCATAGATTTCCTCTTTGATCCTACTTAATGACTTAAAACTTAAACCTCGTTCAATCCAAGGTAATCAGTAACCCAGTAACTTTTTGTTTCTGTACAACATATGTTGTACCAACTTCTTCACCACGAATAGATAGAAGTTGCCCTCTTCTCGGCCCAAAAAATACCCACCTACGTTTTCATATTTTAATAATAAAAAACCTAAGGTGTCAGTTAAGAGGGGGCCCCCCTCATACTGTAGCCCAGCCTGGCTTGGATTTGGAGCCTTTTCCATATATACGAAACCCGGCACCTGAAGTGAACACTGTTCTCTCTCTCTCTCTCTCTCTCTCTCTCTCTGCACTGGCGCTTGCTGCTCTATTCGAACCATGGCATTCTTATTCAACTACCTCTGCATCTCTCTTTCCTAACCTCGCGATGTTTTAATCGGGCGCGTCAGACCCCACACCTTCCTTGTGGGATTCTCTGCCTTCGTCTCGCTAAAACAGCACGTCCTTGGAAGTGACCTGTTCCTTGCGGACGACGGTCTCTGGGGTCCTACCTAGTAGCGTCTCCCCCAGCGAATCCAGTCTGCCTCTCTACGGTTAACACTCGCCTTTGGGATCCAGACGGTTTTCACCTACCCTTAGATACCGAGTGTGAATTCGTAGTCATTCCAAGACCACATAAACTATCTATGATACCTACCCTGTTCCTCTTTTCCTGGACATAGTGCCACTGTCGGGGCACACCTTATAAGATCTTATGGAATTAGATCAACGCGAATAAAGCTGCCCACCGACTAGGGCGCCAGCAAAGATCAAAGACCATATCTTTGCTGGCAGTCCATCCATTTTATCTCTTTTCTTGTCGCACGTAGGACAGCGACCGGGTCATAGACACAAGCGGCGGCGGGCGTCTCCCCCTAGAACCCGACACATGTAAATACTGCAACAAATATTATCAAATACTGTTCGAATTCTAAGAAGTAAACGCAGATTTAAGTTATGTTTTAAATTAGTATCCAACAATCATCAAAGACTAAACACAAGTTACATATTATTACTTTTATTTTACATCTTTTATTTGATAACCTCAAACAATCATTACAATAGAAAAATGATAATTGTTCTATGTTGCTGGACCGTCAAATGAACCCTCTGTGTATATGTCACAGAAAGAAACAAATTTTGGAAAATCCAATAAAAACCACGAAAAAATGATTTTTAGATATTGATGACATTTGTAAACCATTCATTACATGTTAAATGTAGTGAATTTTTTTTATCATCTTTTAGCTGAACCAAAGAGTTGGTTTTTATGAAGATAGACGTTTCGACATACTTTGTATGTCTGTAATAGGTCTCTTGTAGGAGGAGATTCGTAAGTAACAGTACTTTGTTTACTGATATTTTTCTTAGATGATTCTGTATGCCGCTGCGTTAATAAATCAGTTGTGTGTTATTGGGAGACCTATTGTAGGAAATTTTACAGGTTGGTTTACATTTTGTTACTCTTCACCTAATTGTGCCCTGAGATTCAAAACTAATCTTTTTTCCGTATGTCCAAACTATTTTATGATGATGGTCTTGTTATGAGTAATTTGATATATTGATCAAAGAGCAGATACTTGCGACGAGGGAGGGTGATGATGATGTTAGGAGACTGTAGATTTGCTGTTGCAGGTCTCTTCATTGTCAGACAATTGATTACTGGCCATCCTGTTTTCCTGCATATGCCTCCTAAGTAGTTTACTCAATTATTCCAGAGTGACAGATGATTATGCTGTATGACATGAGATCTTCATGCTTCCTAGATACGATTTGCCTGGGAATTCGTTCAATTCCAGTTTAAGATTTTGAGTCTGCTCACCCCGAGAATGGAGGCACTATTGCCGATGCTGCAAGGTTTTTCATTGGCTCATGGTTCAGGGGTTGTCAATTCTTTAATAATAATGATCGAAGTACTTTTTTTTTTAATTTTCAAGGTACCAAGAATTGGTTAAAGGCCATCAAACTACACAAATATTGGCCGATGATCTCCCATTGGTCCTACTGGCAAATGATGAGCCTCACAGAGAGCAACATTGACGATCAAACAGAGCTGATCGGGGCCACTGGGATGACTTTAGGGGCCAAGGGGAAACTTCTCAGGTGCATCCAAGACCTGAGGGAGAGGCACACGAAACTACTGAACACAGTCACAGGTCTGCAGTGCAACGAAATTGGCCTGTCCCAGGCACTCGCCTACATCAGCAGGATCGTCAAGAGTCCTATGCCCACGTCCGAGACGGAACAGCTGCCCACCGTTGTAATCTACACCGTCTTTAAAGGTAAGTTCTTGCCAATATTAAACTAATTAATAGTACTTTTAATATTTTATTAATTAGGTTTTTACTAACTTCCTTGTGCATGAAAACATTGCCAAGTAAATTTAATCCTTATTTGACTCTTGTTCTTTATTCAATTTTGTACCACAACGCATTTGTTTTATTTATTATTATATATTGCATCATGTATATCCAGAAAAAAAGTATAGTATGCGTAGTCTTTTAAATTAATGTTAAAGGCACAGAAATTGTTGGAAGGTAAAGAGGTACTGGATTTAAATACGGCAGCACTTTGGTCCAAACCCTTCAATGCTGGGTCTACTAGTTTTCCAAGACTCCCCTTGATTATCAGGTCTTTTGTTATCAATGATAGTAAATGCCCAATGTCCCCGTAAAGTCATTCATATTTTAATTATACTACTTCTATGCCCAACAACTTTTGTAACAACCTTGTCCACGGGTAATCTGTAATTAATAATGTTAAACTCATGAATATAGAAATTCTTAAAAAAGTCTTAAAAAATTAATAAATTTGTCTTGACATGATTTTATTGCAAAATTATATTTTTCCACCTTTCTATGGATGCAGTTCAAAAACTTCTAAAAGTTTTTTTATCTGACAGTCGTTGCATATATAGTGAAACAATCTAGACAAATTTTAGTTTTCTATCATTACAAATCAGTTTAGATTACAAGTTTGGAATATAATTATTTGACTTATTTTATTTTGTAGTAATGGAACATGCCTGGTATAAAGGATTCTTTTTAACTGAACAGACAAAAATATTAGAAATTGTCTACTGCATCAAGACGAATCCTGTCTTAGCCTCAGCTGCAGTCCGCCTTAGAAGCAAAGCTAGACTAATCAGTTCGTAAGTATTCAAATAAAAATAAATTCTTATGCTTATAACAATAGATTTAAAATATAAAGATACTGCTGAAGAATTGTAAAAACAAATTCAACTCAACATAAAAGATACCTGAAATTTTTCATTGCACCGCTCATTTCAGTGATTTTACCAGAATTTATTTCTTCCCATAATCATTTAAAAAAGTTACGGAATTATATATTTAATGTTTTATCTTAAAATTTACTTCATATTGTTGAGATTTCATATTGTTTGATATGACCTTCCGAATGAGTGAGCAACAAGTCATCTTTTAAATATAATTCCATACTGGAGTGGCTAATGTCATGAATTAGGCTAATATAAAAATGAATAAACCACGAGTATTATAAAATTGAATGACATATTAAAACAATATAATTTATCTGATCTACAAATGACTGTTCTCGAGAATAGGTCGCTTAGAGGAGAATGTCCTGCCAAGAAAAGAAAACTAGGTAACATTTTTTTTTAATCTGTGATTGTTGTACATGTATGGAATGTATAATATTTGGAATCTGTAGTAGGAAAACAAATGGTGTATATACAATATATCGACAAATTATGGAGGAATATGATGATATCCTACATACAATGCACTAGATTCAATATATATCTGATCTACAACTTCCTGTTTTGAGAAAAGGTCAATTGTCTAATACTGTGAACAATGGAAATATCTTCAGTAGAACTGTATACCTGGCTTGTGACTTCATAGATCTATTATTGTGTAATGTTCATTGCTATACTTTTGTACAATGCAGAACAGTTATTTTGTAAACTAGAATTTGTATAAAATGTAGCCAAGCTACAGGAAATACAATGAAGTAATTGTAAATAGATTCATTTGTAGAATCTATATTTTGTACATATATAAATTTGTACCTAGGGGGTATGAAACAAAAAAGCCGCTGACACTTCACTTGCTCATCCACCAACACATTCAAACCAGTATGTTCTTCTTGTATATATACCAGTGTTTTGCTTGTAATTCATAATAAAGCCTTTTTTTAAAAAGACTTTAAACTGGTGCCTGAACTTAGAACCAGGCAGTATACTCAGTAAATCACGGCAGTCCACCATCTAGAGATCCCTCATTTGGCAATGGACAGTGAGACCACTCCAATAGCGTGAGAAGGTCGATGCAAATACCTCTGGTAAGAGACCCCACAGGACAGGACTTCACCGATATTGGGTACTGATCTATTTCAATAGATTTTCACCAGGGAACCACCTCGAGAACTTTGTTTTATCTGAGGAAGAAACATTAGAAAAAGAAGACATCCAATAAACTAATTAGGTAATTAAAGACACAGACTTTTACTTAATTCCATCATTTGATGGGTCGTCCAAGACATTAGTTAACTTTATAGACAGTATTAATTTAGTTTTTCAATATTCTTGCAATGAAAATAATATGCACAAAGGTCAAAATCACCTAAAAGACTTTTAGTACATGTTTGTAACAAACTTGTAGGAAACCACGATCATGTTAAAAAATATTATAGTAATATAGGCGATAATTAGTTAAAAAGAAAGAGAAGTATTGTGAACAGTATTTGCAAAATTTACGAAACTAAACCTCATTGACAAACAAACTAGTAAGACTAATTATAATTAGTAAATACGGCGAAATAATTAAAAACTGTAAAAGAACAATTAAGGTCCAGAAATTTAATGAAACATAAAATAATAACAAAAAATAAAGCACCTGCTATACACAAAATTATAGATACAAAGTAAACTTTACTAGACAAAAAAACGAATAAGTGCAAAAGTTATTACAAAATAATATATGTAAAAGTAATTCACCATACAACTCTCCTGTGTGGATCGTACTGAAAAAGATGGACGCATCAGGAATTAAGAAGGTATGCATAGTTATTGACTACAGAAAACTCAACGAGACCACAAATACCTATAAAAGACAAATACCCACTCAGGAGATTGTTTAATTTAGCCTCATTTGCTACATATCGTTAAGCCCGCATACTTTAAAAAATCAAAACAAGGACAACGAACCAGTATTTTGGCGTTCAAAAAAGAAAGCATGGGTTACACGTGTTATTTTCTGTTACTGGTTCTGTGATTGTTTTGTTCTTGAAGTCATTGACTTATTTTTAAAGAAAAATAGTTTAGACCAGAGGCTGTTCTAGCATAGGACTAGGCTCTGGGGTCAGGCTCATGAACTTAAGCTTGAAGCTATGCATCTAAATATAGAAATGATATTTTTGCCTCCTAACATGAGTAATGCAAACCTGGAGTAATGCTTGGAGGAACAAGAAATAATCCAGGCCTTTAAGCTAGCTCTATTACATTAGACAAACCTTTAAAATCATACTGGGCACCATGGAATAATGGAATAACATAAAAGAATCATTGCAATAATTGAAACCATACACATTAAAATTATGCTGGAAAATACTAAGACCTGATCTAACTATCGGCAATGATAAAGAATCCATGCAGCTTCAAACATTAACTATAAAAATATTTATAAACATATAAACACCTTAATATAAACAGACAAAAAAGGAAATTCATAAAGAAACAGTTTATTTTATACTGATTTAAGTTAATATATCTTGGGTTAAATTATAACAAAATATTATTATTTAAAAGGTTTCTTAATTGCATAGATAGTTCAAAATACTTATATAGCTAGAATAACAATAACTAATCAAAATAATAATATGAATATTTTCAGTTTCAGTGTGAATTGGTTGGTTTCTCCTGTTCTTACAACTCTGTTCTCGATCCTAGCAACTGCAGACAACATGGCCACTACCCCAATTAACTGCAAATTGCTTAAACAAGAAGAGAAAGACCCCTCTCTCTCCTAAACTCTATTTAAATGCTGTTTTTAGCAACATAGTGGAAAAAACCATGGCTGGTAGCCTTATACTGTTGGTCTTGAGTCTGCCCAAAACGCTGCCCTTACTGAAATTATCTAAGCAAAACTGTTTTTTGAAAACAGTCTAATTCTAATAAATGGATTCTTGTAACAATAGAAACCATTTCAATATATATAATTGTCAAACTAGGGACTTGTTGATCTCCAGTCGTCATTCATGTGGAGGTGATGTGAACTAGCCACCGAGATCATGCGATTTGACCCCGTTAGACTTTTCTTAAGTCGCAGGTCTAAGCGAATAAGCCACAAATCACAGCGGTCCTCAAAGCCCACATAACCCATGCCATCCGTCAAATTCAGCCTCAGAGTCATGGAAAAACATTTCGGATGCGCACAACCCAGCGAAGCCGCGGCGGACATTTGCATGATGTTATATTCCATACATAATGGCATCTAGGCCTTTCAAACGAATAAAAAATTTCGATGATATCTCTCACACACTTTGTTTTATTTAAATTTAAAGGTAATAAGCGCTTAATGAAAGACCCTATAGTTGTCACTTTGAACAGGTGCAAATAAACTTTAACTGATCAGTTGAATCATTTTCCCTCAATTTCTTGAAGTTCGTATAACCACTTTAAATAATAAACATTTGTTGATAAAAATGCTACTTCTACAAAAACCAGATGATAAAAAGAAAAAAGGGGTTCAGATCTTAATGAAAATAATGCTCAATAACCGCAACATATTGTATGGTTATCATTATTGTGGACTTTATTAATTAGTAAAATATGTTAGAATCATTAAAATTTTTTATAACTTCTGATTACAACAAAACATCCCCCGTTAAAAAAAAAAAGTTTCAAATATGTAAGGGACATTTTGTTGCAAAAAAATTGTCTATTTTGTTATTTAGAGTAATTAATACACCTTAATAAGCAATTCATTTACTTTTCAGAGCTTTTAAAAACCATGCCAAACTCACTTCCATGTTAGCTACAGAAGTAACACACCAACAAAATATGAAGTAAGTCTAAAATACCTGAATTTTATTTCATATCATAAAAAATATATAACTCTTCATCCATAAATCATTATAAGATGCTCTGTATTTTTAAACATTTTCTTTCAGTTCTGTCAACTCGTTTAACGATTCTTTCAGAACCAGTTCCATCCCTTCAAATGAATTTTCCATTTGGCCAGGGGGTCTAAACGAAATTATGGTAAATTCATTGTTTATTTTTTTAATGAAGTTATTTATGAGAGTACAAATCTAATTATTATTATTATTCCTCTATAAATCATTTATTGTTGTAATTAAGTTTCACGCTGAGTGTTTACCTCTATTTTTTAGTTCAGTTTAGGCCATGACACATGTTATAGACCTTTTCACAAATATCCTTCAGAATACAAAACCTTCAGACCCAATAGCATATCTGAAGATAAAGATTCCTTTACATCCAGCTTCCCCCCTTCAGATTACTTCTCTGCTTGGCCATGGGGTATCAACCAAGTGATGGTAAATTCATTGTTTATTTGTTTCAATTCAATTCAATTAAAATATTATAAATGAGTTTTAACAAAAAAACATTTTTTTTCTATTCCTCCATAAAATAAAAACATTTATTGTTGTAATTAAGTTTCTTACTGAGTGTTTGGCTGAATTTGTTTTAGTTCGGCTTAGGAGATGACACATGTTACAAACCTGCCCGCAAAGATCCTTCAGTATACAGAACCTTCACGAACAATAACACATCCGAAGATAAATATTTAGATATAAAAATAGCAGAAATGGGCAATTATATTTCCAGGAACTTATGTTTGTAACCTGTTCATCAGATATTAAGTGAAACTTATTACTTTGTAATTTATCATTTGTTGTGAATACTTCCAATGTACCATTTAATGTAAATTGCTGTAATGTATCATTAATGCATTAATACCAGGCTGTGTTTTTTTAATTTTTAATAAGAATTTTTTTTCACAAAATCTGTGACATTTGTACTCCTCTAACGATACATTTTAAAACAGTTTTGTCAATAAAATATAACACAAATTTTACTCTTAGCTCTTATTTTTCTGAAAAATACATTAATTTATAAAAACAACTTTTTGATTAATGACTAACAAACATGTAGAACAAAAATACTAAGCAAATATAACAGTGTAGGAGTAGGACTAGTTTTATTTTAGTAAAAAGATGTGTCCGTTTATTTTATTTTATTTATAAAAACACTTACCTTTGATTGCTAATTGTAAGTGGAAGAGAAAATCCTAACATTAAAACCATATTTTAATTAATTATAAATCACAAAAATATTCAAGGTAAGATATTTTTAGTAGTTTTAAAGATAAAGGTTAAAAGTGTCTAGAGGGGTAGGATACATGAAGGATTAAGGAGCAGGTATAGTGTCAGGTTTTAGGTGATAGCTCGTTTTGTAAATAATTTCTCAATATTCCTTTCAACAAAAATAGTATTAGTAAATATACTATATTACAAGTTGCATACAAAATATACCTTTATCACTAATCGAACAACGTGCTTTGCCAAATTCGAATAAGGTTTCAATGTCGCTTCATCTTTTTTTCTATCCTTCTGACATACATTTGTAATTCGGCGAACTGTAAATCCTAGATTTTTTAGTTCATCTTCTGTTATGTCTGCCAGTGCGGTGAGATGCAGATTACAAATCAACACATGAAGAGCTCTCTCTTGTCCAAGTTGGTATGTATGGAAATCAGCTTTTGCTACAAAAATTAGCTCGATAAGCAGAATACTTTAGATTGTAGATAAGATAGTAGATACAAAAGTTATTCTACTTGTATCTTATTGTTGATTGAGGTACGTATACTAGACCACACCAACAAATTTAGTCAATTGCAAACATAGCAACTGGAAATAGCTAATATTTTACACAAATATAAATAATAATTTAGGATGCATTAGTGCCTGGACTTTTTCCATGACATCTTCTTGCTTCAGATGCTTTGAATTTGTTACGTGAGGAGAATAGTGATTTGTATACGATGTATGAGCCTGTTTTTCGTTAAATGTCCTTCATTGCCGCCACTAAGTCAGTAGAAGAATTGACACATGTTGTTTTGAGTGCCAAAGTTTTTGTTTTTTCGCAAATTATCAGATGTTGACCCAAGAGATCTTCAATGTTTCTTATTACTTAGTAATGGCATTAGTTTTGGTAAAATGAAAATCGCCTTATCAATAATATGGGTCTAATCAAACTGAGAATTTAATATTAATAAGAAAGAATAAGTTGCAGCTCTTAAGTCTAAAAGGCACGATTAAATAGGACTGCAGTCATGCATGCTTAACTATAGAGACAGATGTGAAGGCTTACCTATTACCCATCTTTTGCCTGGTCAGTGCCTGATGGCGACTGTCTAATATAGCTGACTCTTAGTAAGTTGTATGAAAAATGTCAAGTACACTCATTTAATATTCACTCAAAAAGTTTTTTTCTATAAAAAGCTTATAAAAATTATCGAAACAGTTTTTAACAAAAACACTTCCTCTGATAGGTCATAAGAAATGTTTAATGAAGTGATGGGGGAGAGATTGTTATAACAAAATAGCACACCTACAGAAATCCTCAGAATTATAGACATATTTGAACTAATTAATTAATGACACTTATGTCTCATCGTGATGGCTGTATTACACTTTGGCATATGAGTATTAGTTTTTAACAGTGCATAACTTCCTCCGGCCTGCATGACCTGCCTACTTGGGAAAATACTCTGACCTACTAAAGAGAATAGAATACAAAATAAATCAATGAATGGCCTAGATTTAAGGGCATCAAAATGTATGTCCTGAGATCAGATCCATGCCCTGTCGTTGTTTTTTCTCTTTAACTGATAATTATTAAGAAATTACTGAGTAGTAACATTGGAAATACTAGTAATAACCCCAGTTAAACACTTGTTAAAGTATTTTAATAAAGATTTGATTTCCGGTATGATTCTTTTTTATAATTGTTAAATTAATTATTTTCAACACCTAACAGTTACTTATCTAATAACATTACTTCCTCCCCTCAATAGTGTGTTTGTTATTTTTGTTATTATACGTGGTAATCACCACATGTGTTAATCACTATTGTAGTGTTATTTTTTAAGAGATAATTTGGAAGAAGGAAAATAAATAATAAAAAGTTTAAATTCAACAAGTATGGGAAAAAAGGGGAGTGTGTCAGTAAATAGAACAGCAGGAGAGTGTGTTGGTATATGGAACAGCAGGGGACTGTGGCCAGTAAGGGAATACCAGAGAGAGATGTCAAGAGTTCAATTGTTTAGAATTGCTTGAGAAGAGAGGTGTTTATGATGAATAGTGGAGCATTGTGAAATTAGAATGCATTTTTTTTTACAGTTTGCCGATGGTAAAACATATTTGATAAGAGATACCTCACACCTCCTATTTCATTTCTTTGTATTTCCTCATACTTCAATTCATCGTATTCCATTGTAATTACTCATATACATATACGTGAAAACATAACTTGTCAAATTGTTAATATATGAAACATGCAGAATCTACAGGAAGCCATTGAGGCAACATTATAATTGTGAACGTCAGGATCAACACAAATTGAGACGGAAAATTGTGAATATCTCAAAAAGTATATGCCTTATATTTTTTATTTATTTATTTTATGTTAAATGTTTGGTTGTCAAGGATCTACCTGAGTTTAAAAATAATAAATAAAAGTTTAATTAATTTTTTTTTTAAATATTCTTTCATATATTTGAAAATTGGGAAATTGAAAATAACTGTTATAAAACAACTAATGAATTACATGAACAAAAAAAAAAAATGAGGAAATTAAAATGATATAAAAAATATTGATAAATATACAAATGATAAAAACAATAGTTTTGATATAATTAAAAGTGGTTTAAAAAATAGTTTTGAATCTGTTACAACATAAAAAATAAAGCAATTTATGATCCAAAACATTGAACTTAACAAACAAAATAATTTAAACACAAAATCAAATAAAAAAGATTGTTCCTTGTTGGAAAAAATTAATGAGTGTCAAAATTAACTATACACTTATTAGGAAATTAGAACAACAACAAATATAAGAAATTACTCAATTAAACATAGAAATACAAAACCGAGTAAACATTCTCAATTATCCGTTAAATTCAATTTTTTTTATTCTTTGCAATTAAAGAGAATATTAAAAATTGGCGCTCATAGGGACTTCACATTTTCTTTTTAAAACAACTATAACAGAATATTACACTGTATTTCTGGTAGATTAAAAAATTATTTTCTTCTAGTTTACTTGCCTTTAGTCCTGAAATAAAAAAGGATGAATTGCATGAGTGTTTCCCTATGTTCAATTGAAAGTGAATAGGTGCACCATGTTAAAATGAATAAAGTGTTATATTTAAATTTCTGGGTGTCATTTTTGTCACATCATTGGATGTGTAAAGTGTTTTGTCTTAGTATTTACACCATTAACAATGGTGGCACTATTTTTCTCTTGTTAAATCATTATTTAATAATATTTTATATTACCTATATTGACGAACTTACCAATTCTTATTGGTCAACGAAAGGTACCTGAAACTTTTTGATGGTGGTGTGAACCCGAGAAATGTATGCTTAGTACTCGAGCTAAAACAACAGAATATTGTTAAAATGTTGCTCTAATTTTCAAATACATTTTTTTACTCACTTTTTATTACCTACCTAGATAAGCTAGAACTATTTGATGACTTATGGCTTGAGTGTTCTGATTCAGAAGTTAAGGAGCAATTCTTTGGGTTCATTCTTCAGAATTAAAAAAAACAAAAGAACCAATTATTCTTTTAGAAAATATGATTTTCCATACAAACTGACACAGAACAGCATTGAAAAATTATACATTATTATAAATATTTATTTATATTTCTGTAGTTTTCCTTATTTACTTTTTTGGTAAACAAAAGTTTTTGTATATTTTGAACAAGATTTCAGGGTTTTCTAGCATTTAAATAAACAATGAAAATGGACGGATTGAAAAGAAATGTTAATTCAAAATGCTGACAGAATTCATAGTAACATTGACAGTCAAGAGAATTTATTATTAGTTATTACAATAGTTACATATTACAAGAGTTATTACAATCTGTTAAAATTTGTTAAAAATTCAGATTAATTTTTTTAATATATTTTAGAAATTTTGTTTTGGGGATAAGCTTAGTCAGCCACGAGATTAACTGGAGAGGTCATATGTGAAAACAAATACTGTGTAAAATGTTTTTTAGAATTTGTAGTGTATATATATATATAAGTCTATATATAAGCTTATATATTGTAAACCATGACACCATTAAATTCATTTTACTCAACATGTTAGATAAAAATCTTTCACCACCAAATAATAATAATAAACTAAAATTGACAGTGTTTTTCATGTCAACTTAAATCTGTCATGTTACAATGACATTTCATCATCAAGTTAAACCTTTACCTATATTATTACCTACATAAATATTTTGATGTACAATATTACCTGTAAGTGTTTGTGGGAGTATGAGGTGGCAGAGGTTGTATTCCATTCATACGAGTCTAAATTGAAACAATGGAAAGTGATTAAAAAATGTTAAGGTAATTATTTTTATAGGTAATAGATGAAAATTATTAAACATGAACTTACGAAACTTTGGTTCGATCTATTATCAGGTAGATTTGTGAACTTATTCGACTGTCTCCCGCTAGTAGGAGTCTATCAACAAAACATTCAATGTAAAAGTGATTCTTTAAAAAGTTTAAAAAAAAATTATTTGAAGTAAACTCACAAAATTATGGGACAAGTTCATTTGTGGAATCGAGTGTCTTCCACTTGTAGAAGTCTAACAAAACCAGGAAAACAAAAATTATTTTGATCTCATTCAATACTATTAAATTATAAATAATAATTGACAATAACTTACAAAACAGGAGTTTGGTTTGTTTTTCGATGTATTTGTCTGCGGAAAAGCTATCTGAGATAACATAGATGTCTTAGATGCAGCTTCCATAGTTCCACATTTTTCTTTGTACCATTGATATTTCCTACATAACATGGAAAAAGCTGTATGAGTTGATAAAAAAGACTTAATTACTGGAATTAAAACAGTATAATGATATGATTTCTCTTAATTTAGGTTTGTAGACACATGAGAATATATAAAAACATGAATAAGAGTTTGAATTGTCAAGGGCAAGGAAACTTATATTTATTTGGTACGAAACTTTCAAGAAGAAAAAATATTAAAAAAATTCAGATTAAATTTTTAAATATATTTTAAAAATTTTGTTTCGGGGATAAGCTTAGTCAGCCATGAAAATAACTGGAGAGGTCATACGTGAAAACAAATACTGTGTTAAAATGTTTTTTAGAATATTTGTCTAGTTAACAATAGAGAGAGCGTAGTTAAAAATATTCGATATTGACTATAATACTATTCCGACAGGACAGATCACAAAAACAGTACTCTACTGGAGATCGGATGGTCCTGAGTTTGAACTATGTCCTTGTCACTTTCTTTCAATTATTGAATTATATTGATCATTGTAAACTAATAAACTTTTTTGCATTAAACTGTTTCAACCCTAAATGTTTTTTTTTTGTGTTATGCAAGTTTAAAAACATTGATTTGTGGAGAATATAACCTAGTAAACGGATATAATTGGGGTTCTAAACGACACTTAAATACTGGATGCACTCCATTAATTTTTTATTCCCTCACATCTATAAATTTCCCTTTACCTCTTGAAAAATGAGAATGAAAAAAGGAAAAGAAAAAACTCACTTTAACAGCATCTCCAAATTGCTCTGCTGTTTGTTCAAAGCGACTTTGCACGCTTCGTATTTCAGCTTCATATCATTAAGCTTCTGTTCCTGGTCAGTGAGGTAATTTTTGGCTGCTTTATATTTGTAAAACTAAAAACAGTGCAAGATATTAATTACATCAATCGAATTCTAATTAGATTTTATTTTAAGTTTTATGCTGGTCATTCATTTATAGCCATGAACTTATAAATAAGTATGATGAATTTATTGGGATATCAGCTTTGGATGATGAAATAGAGCTGTAGATTTTTATCAAATTTATTAATATGTAATGTTTCCATATATACTATCTATGTCTGCATCAAGTCATGATAACAAGAAAAGGAAGGTAGGAGAAACATAGGAGTGACAATAGTTATTAACAAGAGGTAAATATAAGTATGTTTCATAATACATGTTAATTAAATTGCACTTATTTTAACCTGTTTTATTGTCATCAGGACCTAATGCAAACCTTCATAGTGTGTCGAAATGTTCATAACTGAATTTGATGAAAATCTAACATATATTCATTGCCCTAAGCCAATATCCCAACAAATTCATCCACTCATTTATATTAAGTAAGGTTAAATTGGTCAATTATGCTTACATGTAGCCTGTATTGCGGCAACAATTTGGTTCGATGAGCTTGTTGAAAATCTAACACTTTAATTAAATTAGGAATATTTTCATTTACATCTGAAAAAACCTCTTTAACTTCATCAGGCATCTGTGACAATCAGAAAAGGATTGCAATCTTAGCTTGAAATGTAGTAAAACTTATAACTTGGAACTTAAAATTATAACTTGGAACAATTAAATAATAAGATATTTTAGTGATATTAAAAATTATGACATTAATAATAAATTAACCCGATTAACCCCCAAATTAATTACCTTACTTAAACCTCTTAACCTCTTAGGGTTGTAAGTTAATAAATAAACAAGTAAAAAGACTATGCTGCACGAATTATATTGGCTCTTATGAATGTGCTACGCATGGCAACACTATGTAACGTCTCCATTACAAACAAATACTAATATCAGGTTTCAATAATATTAATAATAAACAGACTTTAATAATCATTGATTTAATTTTTATTTCTTTATTCTGATAACCATTTAAGGTTGGGTCCTGACATACCAAACGCTGATACTTAAATATAATTTTACCTTAACTATCTTTAATATTAATAACCTAATAAAAAAACACTATAATTTGAAAAAGTGGATTATTTCACTAATTGTCTCTATCCACAGAAAAATGTAAATTGTCATGGTACTCACTGTTGTTATCTTGAATTACATACCCATGCATGTATTAACTCGTTGAAATATGAGAATTCTTCTTCTCCTCTCTTCATCCACACACATGCTTGACATACTTCAAATAATATGAAAGTATCTCACTAGTAATCTCATTAGTAACTCAAACTATCAGCCATGCCTACCTCCATGAGTCTTCAAGATCCAGTCACAATGTTCCTTCTCGCCCGGCTAGTACCAAAGAGAGCGTCTCCCTCTCTTCTCTCTCCTCTTATTTGTTCTGTTTTCCCCTCCTTCTCTTGGTTGTAAAAACATATGGTTGCATGACCATCAATTGCAAAGTTACCTCGGCATGTGGTAACGCCTCTTGCTTTTAATCTGACTTAATTCAATTAATAATTTTACTTTAACATACTAAATAAATTTATAATAGTTTGATCTTCAAAGTAACATAACAATATTGTAACTTTTTTTTAAAAGTAATTTGGAAGAAGGAAAATAAATTGTAACAAGTGTGGGGAAAAAGGGGAGTATGCCAACAAATGGAAGAGCAGGGCAGTGTGTTCAGTAAATGGAACAGCAGGGGAGGAGGCAAGTAGAAATGAAAAACCAGGGTCATGACAATATGGGAATACATTCGGGTCATTTGGTTACAAATTGTTCAAATATTTGTATAAATAATAGTGGGATAATAACAGATGAAAAAATTTGAATTTCAAAGTTATCACTTATGTTTAATTCCAAATTAAAAAATAAAATTGCACAATTGAAAACATGGATCAAACATCCAAATTAAAAAAACAAGAAGAGGATATACCACTATCTCTTTGAACATGTAGGGATGTTCTTGAGAGTGTTGGACCAAAATTTCTGCCCAGATAGTTTCTGACAGTTGGCTATAATAAATATTTTATTAAAACAAATAGTTAGAGTACTATTTACAGAATTGATCGGTTATCTGGTAAAAAAACATTAAATTGCAAGACAATGATTAAAGCATGTATCAAAGTTTCAGTGCATATAAGTTTTATGTAATTTGGTGAAATTAACATGAGTCTTTAAAATAGAGTAATAGTTAAATTTCAGTTAATATCAGCATCTTCTTTTGCCATTGATTACAAAAAGTAAAAACTTGATACATCACTCATTCAATCAATTTGTAATTTACAGTACAATGATAAAACCTGTATAAACTGATTAAAAGAAAAATTAAGACCAACAAGTTAGCTGTAGGTGATAAACATATATTTAGTGATAATTTATACTGTGTGGTCTTAAATTATTATCAATTTCTTTGCGTTCAGAGGGACTCTTACTAAAGGTATTTATTTTATTATTCAGATTTGAAATTTTACACAGGTTATCAAATTATTATCATATTCAATCCTCTCTCTCTCTCTCACATAAGATTCTCTATGTGATCTTTGAAGTTACTATAATCTTTTAGTATATTGTTATTTGATGAAAAACATTAAGATGATTCCTTAAATTTTCTTTTATAATTTATTTTTAAAAATAGACTTGTTAACGAATAGATTGTATTTCGTATGGTACAAGGAGGAAAACAATCTCTTCCTTTTCAATTTTATTTAGAATAAGTGAAAATATATTTAAAGAATTGTTCATTTGTTTATGCAATGTTTTTGAATTGTTAAAATTGTAACCAATAAGACTCAGAAATTGAAGATTGAGAGACCCCATACCAGATAGGACTTTGTAAATAAATGTCTGAATTTAAATTTAGATGTTTTGTTAACAGGTTTATAAAATGCTTAGTAAGTTTTATAAATATTGTAATCTTTGTAATGTGTATGAGCTGTGAAACAAGTATTTCTCTAGTAAGTAAGTAAATCTGTTAAATAGTTTTCCTGATAGTTACCTAATTGCCATTACCAGTACCAGCTTGATCGCAAAATTGTGGATTATTTTTAAAAGATAAGTATGTCATTTGTTAAAAAATATGTCTTGTTTATATGGCATGTGAATCGAACCAAATTGCAATAGTACATTAGTAAAGATACTTTTATTTATTGACCCAGTTAGGTCAAAAAGTTAATATATCCTTAAATATTAAAAAAAAAATTCTTGTTCATTGAGTTAAGAATTTTTTTTTTTGAAGCGGAACGAGGAGAAAATGTAATTTTATTTTTTAAGTGCTAAACTGAAAGAAGGAAAATATAAAAGTTTTTCATGTTTTTTTTTGAATGGCTATTGAGATTATCACAATATATTTAATTATTCGGATTATATTTCAATAGGAGCAAGAGTGTTTTTTATTCATTCTTGTATGTTATAATTTTTTTTTTCAAATTGAGTGGGAAAGATTATTTAAGATGTTCTGCTCTCCTAAGCTACATCACATCAATTTGTAAGGGCCACACTCATTACCCTTCTTCACAGCTCTGAATAACAAGCCACCACTACATACAGAGAAAGGGAGTCATGATGTGGAAAAAGTGTCTTCTATGCAAATAATTGAATGTGTACCTCTGTGGTATAATTAATATATTAAATAATTGTTAAAAAAAAAGAACAAATCGAATGAATTATTAACTACATACTTGAGCATTACACTGGACAATCATGCAGCCTGCACCACATTTTTTACAAGTTTTTGCACCTTGAAAAGAATGTTAAGTATTAACAAGTTGGTAAAATATGAATGTTGGTATAAAATGTGATAGTACACTTTTGATAAGGTGCAAGTTAAATAAACTTGGAAATTATAATAAATCTATGCATGTTACATTGTACGCACAAAAGATGTTACCTCATATTAAAAAATAATAATTAGTAATGCAAGATTTTCTCACTTACCTTGCCTTGTACAATTACTGCACAAAATATGACTGCAACTGGTCATAAAGAATTTCCTTTTTTTCCCTTGTCCGGGTTTGAAATAACAACGATTGCAGAAAACCCAAAACATTTTTCAAACAATTGGTATTGTCTTCATAAATGAGATAGATCATGCTGTAATGCAAAAAAAAAATGAAAGCTGATATACGAATGTTATTTTATTGATTGAATTTTTAGTATAACAGCAGTGGTCAAAGGTTTCCAGACAGGTCATATATTTTTTAATACTCAGAAACTATCATGAAGATTTAACAATTTTTTTTAAAGAATTCAATACGAACATAATTCATTTTAAAAATTAATAGGTAGATCAAATTAATTTTTTTGCTGAGCAAATTATTTACGGTAAGAGTAATTTTGTTTGTTCAAAAGTTTCCAGATGATTGTTTACATTGCATTTAAAATATTAAGTACTTAGTCAATCCATGTCCCCCTGTCCCTAACTGTGTTAAAGTCATTTCTAATAGTTGTTACAAGTAGGACTTTGAGGCGATGAGTTCAGCCGGGGAAATGAGTAGCTACTTACAAATCGAAATTACATCTGGCAGGGAAAACCAAAATATTGGATTAGAACGAATGAAATGTCAGATTTATTTATTTATTTTGATGAAATCATTCAGTTAAGAATCCATCTCTTGTTGACAAACACTAACACAATGGGTGTTATATTAATCTGTAGACATTTCTCTATAATTTTCATGATTTCATCTTTCAGTTTATAGTAATTAATTTTTGTCTTGTATTTGTAATTTTTTACTATCAATGGAATCTGAGCAATTACAAGTTATATGCTTATATGAATTTAAACTTGGGCATAATGTTTCCGAAGCCTTTTGAATCATCAGTATGAATTTTCGTGATCGTAAAGTGAATGAAAAAAATTGTATATCGGTGGTTCTCTAGCTTTCAATCTGGCAATACAAGTCTCCAGAATGAATCTTATGGAAGAGCAGAAACACAGTTCAATGATGATGAATTAAGTACAAGTAAAGACCAATTAAGACAAGTAGAGAACTTTCAAAACATATAAACGTCAGATATACTTCTGTTATACGAGACCTTCATTCTATTGGGAAAACAAAAATAAATGAACCAGTGGATTCCACATGATCTGACTGATTGTCAGAAACTTGAACAATAAGCTTTAACAAAATTATGTGATTAAAAATTACAAGTTTTATCACATTCACCTGACTTTTTTTTTTTTTTAATTTTTAGAACGTTTGAGGCATTAAAAAAAAAAAAAAATTCCAAAATGAAAGGAGGTAAAATTTTCATTTCTCAAATTAATTGCCCTTTGCTGAGTCAGCATATATTAACTAACTTATTTTATTGAAAGATATAGTAAATATTATTTACCTATTATAGCAGGTTTGGCATTCACTGTTTAAGAAACTAATCGTTCGGAATGAGTAATTCATAGATTTGATTTAATTGGGAGTTTTAAATTCAAATTATTAAAAAGATGGTGAGTTCCTACGCGCGCTAGATATCTTGCAATGCTAAAAAATTGATGCATACAAAAAATTTGAAATAGAAGAAGTTAAAAGAATAGTTAATGTTTTAAATATATTTAAAGCTCGAAATAGTTTAAGTATTTTAAATTTATACTAAATCGCTAGTTATAAGTGAAGTATCGTGTGTATAATTCATTAACGATTACAGCGCTTTGAGCCTCAAGCTGAACTAAAACGGCGCACTGACAAAAGAGTTGCATTCCCGGTGCGTGTTTAGATTCGCCATCTTGTTCAGAGCCCATAGTGTCGTTGAGCTTCACATGTTATTTGTTTTTGAAATGAGAATAGAATTTAACTCCTGTGCCGATTAATTTCTGCCGACGTTCAATTGTGGAGTCTTTCTCCCTTGCTGCTGCTCAGCATTAGCCGCCGTGATCGACCGAAATACATGTCCCTTGGACTTGGGTTTTAAAGTTTAGTGTTCTCAAACATAAAATGATGTATACTGTAAGTAAATTTCAAAGTATAATTTAGTCTCTATAAATTAATAAACTCAAACAGAATGTTGATGTAATTTTTATTTATACATTTTCATTTTGTTTACATTAGTCTGTAAGTAAATTGCATCTTTATAAAATATGTAAAAAGTTAAGAAAGAATAACTAGAGATTCTCATCAGGCAAAGCTTCAATTTCTTAAAATATTACTTTGGTTTTTTGTACAAAAATGAGCTTTGTTTAACCACCCAGTTGTTCAAAAATGACATTTAAAATTGTTAATAGCTAAAACATTTAACAAAACTGGCTAGGGCAATAGGTGGTTACCATTGTTTGCCTTGCCTAGAATTTGGTAACCAATATTTTAAACAGCATACAGTAAAGTGAATTGTTAAATATACCTTGGAAAGTAAAAGCCCTTCCCTTCAAGCTTGCTATGAATTAGTTGCTAATCACAATTCCATACAACAACTAGCTTCCATTGTTTATTGTAACACATGAGTGCACATCATTGCAAATAATTTTCTTTTCTTAACTAAATATTAATTAATGATCTAGCAGTTGATTCACAGAACTAACAACCAATATTAAACTTATGTATCATGAGATGTTTGATTTTTTATACTTAAAACTCAATTGTGGGCAAAATATTTTCAGATTCATTACATTTGACAAACCATATTTATTATGTTTTCTTGTTCTTGGTTTTGTATGTAATTAATTATCAGTTGTAAGAAATGATATGCTTTATTTTTTTTTTTAAATTCTTACTTTTATTAGGGTACAACAGCAGAGCAGGACAACAGATTTAGTGACAAGGAGAAGAAGCTGATGAAAGTCATGAAATTTGGAGACTGCTTAACAAAAAGGGTTAGTATTTGTTTTGTTTTTCTTCCAGCTATTAATATTGCCAAAACACTTTATAATACCACTGTGCTTTATAATTTTGTATTAACTATTCGATATTGGTTAAAGAGAAAGGTTACAGGGCTATACACCTGATGGGAAATATAGTAAGTAAGACATGTGCAATCTATTTAGGAGGCTTAGGTCTGATTGGAAAGAAGAATTTCCCTGGTTTGAATCCTTTGTTTTTTAAATTTATGTTTGTTATGGTACAAGGATAGGAAATCAGTTCAGTGTGACTTGCCATTGGTCATCATAATTACTGATTATGCAACTTTGATTTGATTTCACTCATAACCCCTTGAAATACAAAATGCCTATTATTTAGAATTGATGCCTGCAGTTTCAGTAAATTGTATTATATTGACAATATTTTCTTATTCTTTCCAATTCTATTCATCCTCTGGTACATCAGATTCTTCATTGCTTGAAACAGGTCTTGCATGTTAACGCACATTTTTTCGAATAGAACTAGCTTCACTTGAGTACTCAACAGTATAAAAACTTTTCAATCTCACTATTATCACTAGAGTAGCCTTATAGACTTCCATCGTCACTTTCATATAATGCATTAAACTGAAACATGTTGGGAGCACTATTTATAATATTTACTAAATCAGGGTTTGTCGTGCGAGGTCAGTACTGTACTGATCACCGCTTTCATCATGCGTCGGTTACTGGTTTACAGATTTTTTTTTTTGGTACTGTTTAGAGGGGGAAAACATCTTAAACAAGACAGGATCAAGGCATGACTGCAGCAGTTAATGAAAATAATAATATACTGCGCGGCGTTTGCCAAAGAAAGTTCTTGCCGTCTTGGAGACGTCATTGTATGTCAAGGGGTTAATGTTATTTAGTAGACATATTTAATTAAGGAATATACCATGAAAGTTGGCTACATTTTAGTTACTGTCTCATCATATGATGTTATACTCTTTAACCAAAGAATTTCTCTGGGTAACATGTTAAAACTCATGTTAACATGTTAAAAATCAAAGAGTTTCTCTTGATATAGTCCGAAATCAGCTGGTGAATTAAATATTTCCTTTTCCATCAATTTTTCCTATTTCGAGTGAGAGGACAAACCACTGTAGTCTCCGAAAATTCCATCTTAAAAAACATGCATGTGTCCACCGCACTACAAAATACCCTGCTGTCCGGAAATAGTTAGTTGCTCATCGCGTGCTTAGGTTTCTTTTCTCACGGTAGCAAGGGCTTTCATGTACATTAGGCGGAGTTCGACAGAAGAGGAAACCATGTACTTCTTTGAATTGAATTAATTAAGTTAGTTTGCATACTTTATGACTTATATGAATCTATTATTATGTTTCTTCTTTAAATTGTGAATTATTATTATTACTATTTATTAAAACTAGTGGATTCAATACCACAGCTAATATTTATAGTAATCTTCCTTATTAATTGTATTCATACTTAATAAGTTTATAATTTTTTAGGTTGATATGTCCAAAGTGAAACTGGACACTATCAAACCCTGGATTGCTAAAAAAATTACTGAAGTCCTTGGCATGGAAGATGATGTTGTGGTTGAATTTGTTTTTAATCAATTGGAAGATGAAAAGGTAAGAGTGAATTGTGGAATACATCTCTTTCGATAAATTTCATTTTCTCGTTTTCTGAAATTTCTATAATTGTTAATTTTTAATAGTTTCCTGACCCGAAGAAAATGCAGATAAACTTGACTGGGTTTTTAAATGGTAAAAACGCTCGAGTTTTTATGACTGATCTATGGGATCTTCTTCTGTCGGCGCAAGAGTCACCCACAGGAATCCCAGAAGTTTTAATGGAGATGAAAAAAGAAGAAATAAAAAAAAGAATGGTAATATAATTTTATTTATCTAAGGTTATTCTCTGTAATGAATACATTCTTGATTGCCAAGCCTGAAGGGATACAATGTTGATAAACATGTAGGGGTGATCAGTCTGTGTTAGCTATAACAGGCATAAAAATGGACTAATCAGTCTGAAATTTTAAAGTTTATGAATATTTCAGTCTTCACAAAACATATTTTTTTTATTCTCAAGCACTTTCGATGACTATCTTACAATTTTTAGGCACAGCTATGAGTGAGTATACTTCACTTGCCCCGCAATCTTGTCAAACTTTAAATTATATAATTAGACATCACCTCGGAATCCCCATATTGATAAAAGTAAGCCAACAAATTTAAGTTGAGACGGGTGGTATTCTTTGTATTGTTGTTGTAGATTTTATACAGACTTCTAAATTTTTTAGCATGAAGATTATGATTTAATATGAGTTGAATAATCTCCAGTACATCATTACACTTTTTTACATCACTCAAACTTGGGCTTCCCATCATCATTAATGTAAATCTTACTGAATTTTTCTCTGAAAAAGTGGTTACTCTCACAATAGCATGTCCAATGGTTCTCACTGAATAAGGTCCTTGTGCTTTTATGTTCATGTTTTGTGCGCTGAAAGAAGCAAAAGCAAAAATATTGTTGTATAGTATGATATTTTCATGACCATAACGATTAATTTTCTCGTTTCGGATTATAAGCTGTTTTCATTTCTTGAAGATAAGGATCACTCTTGGTATTAAGATTTACCCTTGATAGTAACTACTGTGTTTGTATCTGGAAACTTTGAAAACGAATGATGAGACACAGAATACATTTATTTTCCAAGTCTCCAGTATCTTAATACTTGATTTGTGGGATCGAAGTATAGATGCCCAACATTAATTTTATATATTTAATTTTTGATTTTTTGCATTTCTTTTCCTAGTTCTAAATACTTGCTTTCTTGATTCAAGCACAGAGTTCCAACATTAATTTTTTACAGAATTTTTTTTAAAACCTCTTTCCACATTTGGAACTATATACCTGAGCATATAACAGATCAAAGTCAAGGGGTCTACTGATGTTACTAACAGAGTAACTGACCTAATCATTCTTTATGGCAATCGTTATATAATTTGTTATTATTGTTAGCAACCATACAAACTGTTATAACCATCACCATTAATAAGCATTCAAATTCACTCTTTTTTTTTCCATTCTTGATAAATTAAAAATGCACATTTTTTCATTTTTTATTTCTAATTATATTATTAGTCTCGATTTTTAATAATTGATTATTCTTGTGATAATAAAAACAAAACATAGTGGTGATGGTGTTAGGGAAGTGAAAGGTTAGCTAATGCAAATGCTACTAAGTGGGAAAACGTGTAACTAATCGACAGTTGCTTGGATCCTTGCGCTGCGATGAGATGTCACTTGAAGTTTAGTATGGTATAAGTTAGATATAATAAAGAAATTATTCTTGAACTACTTAGATCCGATAATTATTAGTATTAAAATTTTAATTTAAAACTTAAAATGACTGTTATAACATTGACTTTTTTTTTAATTACTATTATTGTCTCTAGGAGGAACAGGAAAGAATGCATGAAATATCAAAAAAACTAGAGAAGAAAGATAGAGATGATAAGGATAGACGTAGAGACAGAAGTCGAGATAGGTATGTTAAGTTTAAAAATCCATAATCTTATTTATGTATTTATTTTTGCTATTATATTTATCACACTATTTTTAGTAAATATTAGTCAAAAAAAACAAATATATATACTGGCAGGACCAGGACTCCTGTGTACATATTAGCTTTTGACAACTAAAATTATGGGACATATCGTGCTCTCACTATTAGCCTTCCATGCCTAACTTGGTACATTTTGTTCAGTCTTTGTGAGAGAGTTTGACCCAACTTATTCATATTTGGGATCGTTGAAGTGAAGTGGAAAGGTTGTCAGTTGTGGACGCTAGTTCAATTAGTAAAACCCCTGACCGGAAATTGGGCAGGATCTGAGTCTTTATCCTGTCAGTGTATTTTTTCTTTGGCTGATTAATAGTAATATTTATATATTATATTATTAATGGTGTAGTCATGGGTAGTCGTCGAATAAAAGCAAACCTGCAGAAAATTACCAATTTATACTAGTTGTTGCCCGCAGCTTTGCTCACGTTTATGTTAGTAATTAATAAGATTATTTTCTAAAGGTACATAATTTTTATCTCCTAATGATAAAAAGTATTCATGTTACAAACAATTTAAAATTCATTGCAATGTAAGCCTAAAATCTTGGCTTGCTTTTATAAACAGACCAAAAATGGGAATGCTCTTTTTTTTTGCTTTGTACAAGAATTTTTGTAACAACTTTAGGACGGTACTTGTCGATTCAACATATGGTTCAGGAGTTATTTGTTTTTTCACAAACTCTCAATGATATTCATCTGTAAAGGATTTTATAGATGCCTTTCTTACCTCGTTGGTTAATTTTGATCTTGTTTTCTATTGTCATGACTGCTGCCAGGTAGATTACTTAATTTATTTTGTCTTAACATAAAATCAAGCATACAATCAGTACTAATATATATAAACAACCTACAAACTAAACCAGGTAGATTAAATACCTATGGTCACTGCTGTCCATTTTGCTTATTAACATTGATTGGTTCTTTCTTCTATATAAGTGAGAAAAAAATAATCAATGAAAACCTGAATTCGCAGTCTCTTTGACGAATCCTATTTACATAAAAGATGATCTATGTCTTATCAAACTTTCTGTCTGTTGTTATCTTCATGAATCAAATTTTGAATAAAATAAAACAACATATTTTTTAATTCAGGAAGAGGAGTCGATCTCGCGATAGGCGTGACAAGGATAGAGACAGAGACAGGAGAGACAGAGATAAGGAGCGCTCTTCCAAAAGTAAGAAGTCATCATCTAGATCCCCGTCAAGGTATGTAATTTCTGATATGGATAGATTTTATTTAATTTTCTTTGGTTTTTCAATAATTATACCATTATTCCATTTTAACCAAACCTTATCAGCCTATCTTGAGTTGTTAAATTTACCTTTTAAATTTTAGATTAATTGAATTTGTGCTTGGCAATATCTTATCAAACTTTCAGTCAATTGGCAATTAGTTCTATGATTTGTTTTATCTAAAAGTATATTTTTTGTCTATAAATGTTCTTTCTAGTCCACAAAACGACTTATTTTAATAATAGAAATGTTTAATTAGAGTTGGTTTAGTTTGAAATGTTCACTTCTATATGAAAACCCGACAACAAATGTTTTGAAATCCACTTAAAAGTTTACTATGTTTATACGTTCTGTTAGGTCTGAAAAAAAAGAACATGGAATTAAAAAGGATGCCGCTGATAACAGCGCTGATAATGGCTTAGACAAAAACGAATCTCCAGAAAGCAGTGGGAAAGCGTAAGAAACTAATTTAATGTCCTCTGCTTTTGAATGATGTAGGAATTGCTAAGGCATTAAGAATGAAGAAATGTATATTTTATGGTTATATACCACGTCTAACATGCAGCTCAATTTTTATTTTTATTGTATTATCACTCATTGGCTTGAAACATTTTGAGTTTTTTTGTTTTATTTTATTTTTTTTGCATGCTTTATTAAATTTCTCCATTTATACACTAGCACCTATATATATCCTACTTGTTATTTTATTTTTTTCCTGCAAAATAATCTCATAAGTATCATCAGTTGCTTTCACTACCCTGAAATAAAATGCATGGTGTTTTTATTTGTTCATTTAAACTTTTCTAAAAGCTATTAATTTCTTTGTGTACTCCCATAAGAGCAGGAAGTGAGGTTGAATTACAGGCATTAGGATTGCTGACTACAAATGGTATTAATTAATATACAATCGGTATATATTAAATATTTGATTCATATAATGCAATAAAAGAAAACAAGCTCTTGTAAAATGATATACATTGCTGTAATCTCCTTTGAAAGAATGCAAAAAGATTAGGCATTGACTACTATTGAACTTGAAATCATCTAATGAGATATTTTTATAAATATATACCATTTGTTGTAAGTTTTGTCCAGTTCGGCAAGAAAGTATTTTTTTACAAGACAATAGTAACTCATTTGTATTGATTTGGGGTTTTTATAATTTATTCATGAAGAATTTTAATATTCCATGTATCACAAACATCTTGGCATCAATAAATCAAATCAATTGATGGATTTATTCTTGTTCTTAAAATTTATTATCCTTCAAACGTATTTCTTTTTTTTCCAGATTATCTTCTGTGCAAGCTAAATTGATGAGCATGGCCGGAACCGATGATGCGCATAAAAGAGCACGGTCGTCTTCAGGATCTTCAAGATCATCACGTTCAAGGTCTAAATCAGGCCAAAGGTGAATTCCCCATCATTGTTTTCTTATTTGATTTTTGAAAATCACAAGCTTTGATCACACTAATAATTATTGTGAAAACCCTTGCAATAGAGTTTAACATGGATTGCTTTGTCTCCAAATCATCTAGATCTTCCTAATGTTATAAAATATTCCTCTTCCCTTCACCTGTTGACATTGTACTGTTAACTGTTCGATTAAATTTTAACAAGATTAATGTTAACTTGTAAGTGAGCTGGCAGATGATTTTCCATCATTCACAGATTCTTTGGTTTTCAGGTGTTAAAATGTTCTACACCGTTTGGAAGTGAAGTTAACAAGAAAAAATAAAGTTAAAACATATCCATGAGGCCAATTAAGAGTTTTTATTTACTAGCTTTTGTTACATGAGCTCATTACAGCTTAAAATATTATTATATAATATTATTAAAAAAATATCCTTACCCTGAGGCTCTGCTCAATTTATCCTCTGCAAACTCATATCCCTTAGTATTTTTGAAAAGATATAAACTGCATTAGTATCGAATTTGGCGTGAACATGACACACACTACATAGGAATAAAGGAGGCAAGGGAAAGGAGTCCTGCACTATATTTGTCTAAGGTATTGGAGCTGTAATCATGGCAAATTTGGTGATGATACAATATATAGAAATTGAATAGAGGGGTGACAATATTTAAAAACCTAGAACCATGTTCTTAAAAAGCCATCCATGTTCCACCTCAACTCTCCATTACAAAACTCCCGGGTAATGTGGTAAATAGCACAAATGGTAATAACGTTAGCTTGCCATTTGTTAGAAACAACAATTACAACAGACAATTAGTGTGATCAAAGTTTATTTAATTGAACCATGTTGTAATTATGTCATTGTGAATATGTTTGTGGTTATTCTTTTAATTAATTTTTGCAGATATTATTTTTTTTGTTCCAAAATTATTTTTATAGTAATTATAAAAAAACAGGTACTTTGTACTCCCATGGGAGTTGAAAATACACAATATTATTGTAAATAGATATAGTAAATTTATGTGGAAACGTAGCATTGTGTGATGTGCACAATGTAAGTAAATGCAAATCAGATAGAAAGGAAGGAAGTTAGTGGAAACTATGATAGACAGGTAGGTAGGGTATTGGATCATTTGAATTTCAGGAAGTTAGTCATTCTTTTAATTCCAAGAAGTGAATCAGATGAGGTTGTCGAGTGTTAAATAATGAGTTATTTACATTTTTAATATTGTAGTAAAATTGTATTTGTTGTTGAGATATATAATTGGCGGATGTTTCGATGTTTAATCTTTGAGCAAAATATAGTTGGTGTGCTTTTTCATATTGAATAGACATCAGTTTTTTTTTCTCTAAGTTTATGGTTAGCTGAGCAGTTGCAGAATTGTAGAAGTGGTCTAGTGTGAAGTACATAAAGTCGTAATAAGGTTTTGTAGATCAATATTTTATGAGTAGAAGAGTTGGCAGGAACATGGGCTTGGGTGGATGAAAGAGAGTTAGGTGTTCATCAAGTTTATTAATGGATGTTTCAGCATTTTAGACATACTATGCATGTCTGTTTCGATAACATGAAAAAAAGATGGGTTTTAAACATAAGTAATAATTAGTACCAACTGTAAGGTGCAAAATAATAATAATAACAAAGTAAAATTAAGAAAATACAAATGCAATGTGGTCAGCTGATGAATTGATAAATAATATAAAAATTCTTTTCTTGTTATCAGAACCTGATACAGATATACATAGTATGATAAAGCCTTATGAAACTAATGTTAAATTAAATGAAACCTAACAACTCTAACCAGTAACCTAAGCCAACTTCCAACAATTCTACTCATTTATTATATACACATGGCTAACAATGATGGCTAATGGCTAACACATCATTAATACTTTAGGATAATGTTGAAGAATAGGTCAATTAAGAGATGATTCAGTTAGTAAAGTTTGTATTGTGTCTATAATGTTAGTGTTGTAACTTGTTACTAAAGAAGGTGAGGTGGTAGTCTAGCATCATTCCAAGGTAATGTATATGTTTCGATATTGTATAAAGTGTGATGATACACATGGTTATAGTTTCTGACTGATACAAATGGAAACAGTTTGTGATTTGTAGTCTATATCGGTGCGGTATAAAGCAGCTTATTTTGTGACTATGCAATATTCACTGGGGTAATAGTTAGTTATTGTGCAATAAGTTTCAAGTATTTTTTGTGTAATATAATGCGGATTTGTATTTGATTCCATACCTACCCACGTTATAGAAGATTTAAGTACATAGTGATTTTATTTAGTTTTTGCCTAGCCTTGAAAGTCATAGTATAAGGAAGTCATCAAAATTGTCAGGTGTTACTAGTAATTTAATTATTACAACTTCATTCAAGCTAGTTCAATCCCAACCCCAATCAGGTCAGGTAATCATTTACCATTTGTGGTCTGGCACTACATGTTCTTCGGTTATGTCTCCTAAGTACCTCTGAGACGTAAGGGACCTTCCTCGCACAGCAACCAATTCAGTACGAGCGTCGAAGGAAATGCCACCCAAGAACATCTGTGAGCCACCACAAAATGCTACTTGGGGAACCATACAGCATGGCCTCTCTCCTGGGTGTCTCCATGTAAAATTAAGGCCATCTGAAGACTTAAGACCAGCTCCCACCTCATCTGTAAAGTGAACTCTCTTCCAGTTTTTAAAAGTCAAATTCACATGTTCATGTGCAAACCTGAAGCCTAGCCATTTTGTGAGCTGTGTCAAGGAGTGGTCCATGAGCAGGATGTCGATCCCTAAGGTTACTGTCACTAAGCCCTTCTTACAGTCCTGCTGGAAATGGAAACATTTCGGACTTGCCTTAAGAGACTTTTTATCTCATTCCCGGGGATGCTCTGGTTTCCCAAAGCCAGATGTCAGATATACCTATTGTCTCTTACTGCTGTACATCAAAGCCAGACCCCAGCCTCTGGACAAGCGATGTACACGCATTCTCTTGGCGACTTTATGCTGGCTGTATTCTTCCTCCGTCAATATCACAGCCATAACACAATCATATTCACTTAAATGCCTTACTGTGGCCATTAAAAAAAAATTAAAAACGTTTATAAAGAGAAAGAATGAGTGAGAACAAATTTTATGATTGGATGGATCAAATGATACTGTTTGTGAAAAAGGGATTTAAGAGTTAACAAAGCATTATTCATGGTTTATATTTACACTGATATCACCTGAATACCTATAGTTAATCCAAATAAAAGTGAAGATAATTTATTTAATTTAAACTAAAAAAAATTGAGTGATTCATTAATTTTCTCCATCAGTGTAGTTCTTGATTCAATATTATATTATAAGATATCACCTTTGGTAATTACCGATTAAGAAAACCTAAATTAAGCTTAAAATTAAAAGATAACAACCGAACAGCTATATTGCTGCTCCTCAGCCAATAAAGGCGAAAATCACGGTCGATTGGACCATGGTATGATATGATTTAGTTTCAGATGATCTCAAGCTATTTTATGAATGTTTTTTTATCCAAGTATTATTTTATGTCTTAATGTCTCAAAGTTGTTACAGTAAAACTTTTTTTATAATTATAAAGATCATTAACCTTATTTTTTTTTTACTGTTATGATTTACGATGTGGTTAAAATTTAATGTATTTTTACTCAATTACTTTGATTCTTAATGCAAACTAACATTGTAGCTATCATAATAGAAAATATAATTAGCGACTGCTTTCAAGAAAAGGACAGGAAGGATTGAAGGAGTGACAAGATTAGTGATCAGGTTTATTATGCGTTTGCGTTAAAAAAAGGAGTTGAGTGATTCATTGAAAGTTTTCTCTTAAACTTTAAATTATTATTTAAAGTAGGTGTTATAGTAAGTATTATTTTTGTTTTTACTTCATTTACCTTTTATGCATTTATACAGTTTAAATACTTATTGGTCAATTCCATGTCAAATCAAGGATAACTTTTTATATACACCTATAGCTCATAAAAAATCTGAAAAAATACATTTTTCATAACTCGCGCATACCTCATATTCATAGCTAAAAAAAATCCTTGGGATTGGTTGATTCGAAATGGAATGACCCCACAATACTTCATATATATATAGAGATTCGCATGTTCAGTTTGGTCAAGCTTTGACTGCTGCAGGATGTGTGAGTCATCGCTCAATTGGCGGACCTGCTCATTGCAGTTTTGCTGTTTTACATCAGAGTGCGGTGTTCTTCTCTCCCTCTCTTGGTGATCCCGTTTAGTTCTTCAGCTTCCTCTGCTCAGCGGCTTCTTCAAGTCTTCTCAACGGTAAGCTGTAACAGATCTCAATCAAGCCTTCCAATCATCAACAATCAGCATTTCCTTCGAGGATCTCTTCACACCTTTCAAGACAGCGAGCCCTCACTGTTAGCCAGACACCTACCACTGCGACTCCCTATTGCGGGGAGCCCTCCGCAGCTTCATCCTAAAGAAACATTCATCAGGACTCTTCTTCTGTATCCTTCGAGCGACTGGTAGTTGCTTTGAGCTGTTGAACACGGTATGGGCTGGTTAGACTTACCTCCTCACTACCATCACCTAGCTTCAAGGCAACCTCTCAGGCTAATTTTTTCAATTATTACTACTAATATTTATTAATAGTAATTATTAGTCTCTTATTTAATTAAATTGAACTATATGTTATCATAAAAGTATTTCATAATATATGATAAACTAAATTGAAAATAATAAAAAGGAGGAAACTGCACAAGGGAAAGAATTTGAAAGAGTATATTAAGTTTCAACCTCATTCATAATTTTTTCCTTTTTGTTTGTTGTTTTAATTTTTTTTTTTTGTAGGATTGACTGCTCTTCATAATTCATTAAATTTTCCCACAAACATTTGTAGCAATGACAAATTTAATGTTCATTTAATTATTATATCCAAAAGTTTTCAGTTTAACAATTGATTATTTTAATTATTTTAAGATCGCCAAATAAAAATGGAGATAAACGGAGGTCATCATCTGAGTCTTCTTCTTCGTCACAAGATGACAAAAGAAAGGAAACCGGTAAATCCTCTCAATCACGTTCAAGGTCTCGTTCTAAAACTGCCAATGAGAAAACACAAAGAAGCAGCAGCTCAGATTCTCATGCCTCAGGTAGGTTTTATTATTATATCATAGACTTATGACTTACCTTGTTTTAATTTTACTTTGTTTTTAAAATAAATTTAGCTTTTTAAGTTTGTTGAATTCTAAAAAGAATAATCAAAAATATTTTTTAGCCGATAAAGAAGTAAAGAAGAATGATTTTGAAATACGCAAGAAAGAAGACAGTGTTCAAAAGAAACGTCAATACAGGAGCAACAAAGACGATTCTTCAGGAAGCGATTCAGATGATGATAAAAGAGTTCGAAAGGTAATTTATATTTAATATTTTTTTTAATTATATGCATAAGAATTTTAGATCTTACTAAGAAACAAGAAATTTTAGAATTCTGTGGTGGCTATGTATGCCATCAATTTGCTGCTAGTGAAAACATGTTACTATTACTTGCTGTGGAATTGCTTGTATGCTTTTTATAATGACCCACTTTTTTTTTATTTTATTGAAGGATGGTGGTGCTGATAGACATCGTTCTGGATCTAGGAACAAATCGGCCGAGAGGAGAAGGCGTTCAGGTTCAAGAAGGAGATCCGGATCCAGACGAAGATCTGCCTCAAGAAGATCAGGATCCAGGAGAAGGTCAAGATCAAGAAGGAGGTCAAGGTTATTATATTTTTAATGGTTATGGATAAAAACTGTTAACTAAATTAACTATGTCAAATTAAAATTATTATTTTTGTTAGGTCCCCTCGTAGGAGGTCAAGGTCTCCTCGAAGACGCTCTCCAAGGAGGCGAACCAGAAGTAGGGAAAGACCTGGGAGGTATCGTCCGTCTCGTAGGTCGATAGAACGTGAAAGGGAGAGAGAAAGAGAACGAGAAAGAAGGGAAAGAGAAAGAGAAAGGGAGCGTTTCAGGGAAGCTAGAAAACGACGAGAGGCAGTCGTGGCAAGAAGATCTCCACCGCCTAGGCGAAGGTAAATAATCTTTAACAGAAATGTCAAAATTTTGGAAAACCAAACAAACTTGCTACTCTATGTAATAGCATACTATTTTTTACTTAACATTTTTTTATTCTTATTTTTTGTGAAAGACTTGTATAAAAGAGCACTCATGTTTTGCTGGTATTTATGTATCTGGGTATGAAGGTGTTATGTGTATATTTAATTTTGTAATAATAATTTCTTTGTCATGTTTATTAATTTACAGCTATAAACAAAAGATGAATAACAGCCTTTGAATGAGATGAATACTGAATAATAGTTAAGCATAGGCATGAATAACATGCCAGAAAGAATATCTGCTGATGACTGCTCTTATGAAATATTATGCCTATGGCAGTTAGTTAATTTTAATTAATATATCCCTTCTCGAATTCCCCCAGAGTTGTCGTGGTGTGTCTTGTGTCGCAAGTCTAAGTATGTGAGAATTTGTAGAATTGTCTGTACAGAGTGTAGAGATAGATAAGATATGGATGAGTTAAGGTCTTATTTCTGACAGACTGAGGTGCACCAGTGAAGTCGAAGTAGTTATAAAATATTTCTATTGACGCTAGTATTCATTTTTTTTAGTTAAGATAATAATAAATAACATTTAATTAAATGAAGGAAAGTCATTGTATTAATATATAATTCAATGAATAGTGGAACAATTGGGAAGTCCCTGGCAGAAAAGAGAGCTCTGGAGTCCTAGATTAATTTAATTATGTGGTTCTAGATGTTACCTGGCAAATGTCTAAATTTATGAGATATGTGGTGAAATGCACTTAAAAGTGAAACATCAAACTCTTCCCATAAGAATCGTCAGTTGCTAGAAACAGTATTTTGATTGCTAGTCTTGTAGATATTGTTATGGAGTTTTTCACAATATTGCAAGAAAATATTGCCCAATTTTACTGCAATTATTCATACCATCCATACACAGTTTTTATTGCTTATGTCAAGATACCTTAACAAAGAACAATGAAGTTGCTGAAATTTTTTTTCATCTCTGCTCTTTCATTTCCTCTACCTTGACAATATCTCATTGATAAAATTTGTTACTTTTTTTTATGTGGTGAAATAATGGCTGTATCAACAGATTAATTAACAAATTAAGCTATGAAATTTCTTTTCTATACACATTTTTCTCATTTAAATATAAATGAAGCTACAATATAATGCATTACTTACTTATACTCATCTACGTGGTGTATCTACGTAACAATCTGGCCTCAGCTTGTGGTTAAGTTCTCACAGGGACCCTCAGCAGTCAGGGTGTTTAACATACTTAGCAGTACCAAAAATACTGTAGGAGTTGCTCTCAAATTTGTCGTTCATCTTAATCTCTTTGAAATTTACAATGAAATATATGATTATGATATTTAATAACATTTTTTTTTTTAACTACGTTATTTATTTGTGATGTTCCAAGTAGCCTTGACCCTTTGAAAGAAAAACATAGCCACTCTCTGAATGCAATGGTGGGCAGCTCAGTTGATTTAAAATTCCTGGCTGTGAGGCATTGTTTTTCTCTATTACCCTCTCTCTAGTTGTTATTTAATTTTGACTTGTTAGCATTAATTTTTTTTCAAAATGTTACTTATTTTTTGATTTTTTAAAGCATTTATTTCCACAGATATATTTGACATTTTTTTCCTTTTTTTTTTAGGGAATCAAGAAGGAGATCAGGTAGCAGACATAGGACAAGATCTCGTTCCAGATCAAGATCACATGTAAGAAACGTAATGCATGGTTTTTTTCTTCTAATATTATCATTAATGCTAAATAAAGAATTTATCGGGATCCGTATATTTCAGGATATCTTTAAATACACACATCAAAATAATCTAAGAGATGTGCGATTTTTTAAAAATAGAAAAAATAACAACTGCAAATTTGCATATTCATTCAGTTTAGATCAACAATTGAATTAAAAACTTCCCTTTAATTGCACTGTTACTTCCTATAAATTTTAATTGTTTAAAAGTTAGATCAAACAGAACATTCTTTAAATTTTTATAGGGTGGTAGGAAACCAGAAAGAGATGTTAAAGAACGTGTGAAGAGAGAGAAGTCAAGGAGTAAAGAAAGACTGCGTGATAAACGACGAGATTCAAGTTCAAGCAGTGCATCACCGGAAAGAGCCCAGGTTCAACCTGACAATAATAATGCTAAGAGGGTACGACTTCAGACCTTTCACAATAGTACACAATTTCCAAAAAAAATAAAAGTAGTTATAGTTCAAAATTTAGCTGTCGTGTATTTAACAATTATGCTTTTTCTTTGTAGGATCGCTCAAGATCTGCTTCACTGACGCCGTCACCTTTCCGGAAAACTGAAGATAAAGGAGACAAGCAGAATAGGAAAGATGTCAAGGCTAAACGAGAACCGTAAGTATATAGTCCTGTTGGTCGTAAATAGAATTAATTTATTTAATTGATATTAATTGATAAAATAACTTGTTGATTTTTTTAAAACATTGCATGTTCTCTTTATTTAGTGATATTTTCTTTTTACCAATAATAGATTTGAAGTCATCAAATGTTTTGATTTTAAATTATATATGCATGTATGAATTAAATTAAAGCCCCTTTGCTAAAATAGTGCTGTAATATTTCCCGTAAATTCATTGGTGTGGAGATGTTTGTTTCTACAAAACCTCAAAAGTTCAACCAGGAAATGATTTTTAATGAATGTGGAAGTTGATCATCGGACATGTGAAAAAAATACAATGGAGCTTATTTTGTGCATCTAACAAATAAAGTTCAGGGTAAGATAACATGTTTTGAATATTTTAGCCTGTTAAAAAAAAGAGAATTTTGAAAACCACTGGAATATTTTTCAGGAAAAAGAGTGATTAGATTTTTGAACTCATTTAATTTATTTAGTTTGCAACATTCTTTCTTGCAGTAAAAACAAATTAAAGGGGCATTTAAAACTGATCTAGTTTAAGAATTTTCCATCTGAAATTATCATTCTGACCAAATCTTTTAAAAAAATTTTAAAAGTATTTAGAAGTATGGTGAAGATACCTCCGAAGAAGCTCACTCAATGGTGAATGAAAATTGTAGACAAATAATGAACTATGCTGGAGTGAGAGGAATGAAAAGATAATTCTAAGGAAGAATTTTAAAAATATATTTCAATAAATCCCCCAAATAAAAAACAAATATTTTACTAAGTTAATATTGACGTTCAGAATAAGTAAAGCAAAATAAGACATTTCCTGCACCAAGAATCGCGATGGTGTTTGACATCAGTTATTGTAACAACAAATTGAAATATCTACCAAACTTGACATCTGAAGCATGGAAGACTCAATTTGCATTCTCAATTAGGACATGCAGACATTTTTGGACCCACTTCCTCGATCTTGTATGCGAATACCAAGTATTTACCACCAATTTTATTTATTTATGTTATGCTCGCAACCACATTTTCCAAAGAAAAGTGAATAAAAAAAGTTTGTACACAATTGTTGCCAAAGTGTGACAAAAATTCTCAAAGAATGAATAACAAGCAAATTCAATAAGAACTAATAAAAACATTAATTTCATTATTCAGGCGTTAGAGATCAAAAGTATCACTTGTTTTTGCCACTAAGATAGTTAAATTAACTAATATTTGTGTGTCAATATAATTCTAAACATTATTATAATTGTTGTCTTGATTTACATTTTTTATTGATCAATTTTAATAACAATTGTTATCTTTTTGACATGGTTTAACATATACAATTTCTAAATTCATGTAGTAACTAAGTCACTACTCATTTCCCGGTTTTCTCATTTAGGGTTAGCTAATTGTAAATTGTAATAAAGAAATTGTTGGGTATTTTATTGTTACCAATATCTGTGCCAGATTGATTAAAAACTTATGGAAGAACCTCCCTAATCTGACTTCTGACCATCTTGTGGCCTACAACGTGTACTCCAGATTTTGGTGTTTAAAACTGGCGAGTTTACAATTCACTGAAAATATTAATTCAATTGAAACTATCACCTATCTTTAAAAGTACAGAAACTGGAATTTAGAATTATTAGATGACAAGAACAGACTAAAGGGACTTTTTTCTTATTAGAGCCGATAACTCAGGAGAAAGCAATCGTCTTATAAGCACAAATAAGTGAGCAGAATCCTTCGGTTGACATATCTTCCTCAGAGGCAGGAGTCTAGTAATTTCAAAAAAATGGAAAATTGCCTTATTTCATTGCTGAGGAATTTCTATTAGAGATTGTTTTGTCATGCCTATTACATGCTGTTATTAGCTATTAGAAGCGTTGAAGAGCTAGCCACAGGTAGATTATAGTTCTTGGCTCAGAGACATAAAGTTCCGTGGTTGGTTAGTTCCAGGCAAGTCAACAACCAGATTTCACCGTTAGATCCTGTACAGAAATACTATATAATACACCCACCAACTGTATAACTAAAATTTCACATGCAAGATATTTATAAGAGCTGTGTGTACGAAGTATGGAATACGATCTGAAACGCGCAAGACGCAACTTCATTGTTTTTCAATCGCGCAACAACCTGTCTCAATTGTCCTTCGTAATGATAGTTCAACAGTTTTGGAAATGACCTAGAATTTGTTATAGTCTGGGTCCAGTGGTGGAAAAATCATCATAGAATCCGACAATTTTTGATTTCAGGTGAAAATCTGTTTGTCGGGTTCTGTGGTGTTCCAAAGGAAGGATGCCTGCCGCGGGCTAGGGTCACTACAACGGCCGCTGTCCGGCGAGCGCTAAGAAAGAGATAAAATGGGCAGACCTGTGGTCTTTGACCTTTGCTGGTGGGCAGGTTTATTCGTATTGATCTGACTCCATAAAATCTTAGGTGTGCCCTGATAAAGCACTATATTCGGGAGAACAGGAACAGGGTAGGTATTATAGGTAGTTTATGTGGTCTTGGATTGACCAGGAACTCACACTTAATATCTAAGGGCAGGGGAAAACCGTCCGGATCCCAAAGGCGAATGTGAACTGGAGAGAGGCAGACTGGATCGCCGTGGGAGACGCTACTAGGTAAAGTTTGTAGAGCTACGATGACCGTCGTCCGCGAGGGAGAGGTCTCTTCCAAGGAGGTGCTAGTTTTAGCAAGATGAACACAGAGAATCCCATTAGGAAGGTGTGGGGTCTGACAACACTGAACTAAAACATAGCGAGGTTAGGAAAGAGAGATGCAGAGGTAGTTGAATAAGAATGCCATGGTTCGAGTAGAGCAGCAAGTGCCAGTGCAGAGAGAGAGAGTAAGTAAGTAGTGTACTTCAGGTTCCGGGTGCCGCAAACTCTCGGCATTTGAATCCCTCAAATCTGGCTGCTTATATAATATAGGCAGGCCAGCCAGCCAGCGGTGGGGGGTAGCCGTGACACGCCACCTTATCCCTGAGGCTGTTTCGTACACTTTTCCCTCTCTTAACTGACGCTTTAAGGTTTTATTATTAAAATATGGAAACATGAGTAGATATTTTCTGGACTGAGAAGAGGGGAACTTCTAATTATTTGTGATACAGAGGTTGACACTACACTCATCTCCCAAAACAATCTAGTTGTTTAAGTTATATATTATTTTGTTTAATTCCATTGTGTATTATCCTGTAAAGGAAAAATCTTGTATTAAAGACTTTTAAAAAAAAAAAAATTTTAAACTTATTTGTTTCTTATTCATCTCTGGTTATTTTGACCTTATAGCCGTTCTGACCCACCCCCTGGTCTCGGAAGTCAGATTAGCGATGCTCTACTGTAATTATAATTATTAATAGAAGTTAAGGAGAGGTGGGAGGTGGTAATTTTTGATGTGGGGAAAAATGTAGATGTGAATATTGCAATATTTTTCATAACTACAATATTTGTGCAGAATTTGATGCAAATCTGACAATAATATAAATCAAGAAGAGAAGGGGGAGAGAGGGAAGAAGGTGTAAAATCTCAAGATCGCAACCCACACAGTACTACCCTACTAGTACCCACTCAGGAAGGTCTTAAATGGTGTTTTTCTGAAAAATTTAGTGTGAATACAACATTTAAGTAACGAGTTAGAGGGAGGAGCATTGGGATCAAAATGGAGGGTATGAGGAATATCCTGTCAATTTTGAAGCCTTTGTAGGGCATGTAATCTTCTACTTTATCTGTTAAATATAATATTAAATGTTCACATGTTTTATATGCATGTAATATTGTGTTTAATTACTGTTGTGAATTTAATGTTAATTTTGTCTTACTGGCCGATAAGAATACCTATAAGAATTTCTAGAGGAAAACAACTTTATTCCAGCGTCTTCTATAATGAATACGGATTTGTATTGCCTAGTCAGTGTAGAAGAACTCAAAGACACCTTATGTTTAGCACTGGAGCTAATTCAAAAATATTCAGCAATTTCTACCTTTAAGGTCTCTTAGATGTGTTTGCGGCCTAACTTTTCTAACAATCAAGAAATAGCTTATTGTGCTATATTGTTGCAGTTTCACCTCTCGGTGTGGTTTAGCTACTGAAAGATTCTACTTTGATAGTTTCATAAACTTGTTGATTATTATGTGGATGATAGGGTTCTCAGATTGAAGTTATTGTAGGCGAGATAGTGTTGTGCTTTTACTTAGTACAATTTAATTTGTTTTGTTTTTTGATTTTTTTTTTAACGTCATTTGTTAATGGTTCCTATTTTTTTTTTCTTTTTTTGTTTGTAAGATCATCATCAGAAGATGACAGGAGCTCTCCTGAGCCCGCGAAGAAGTCTGAAAGATCAACATCACCTTCTCCAGCGAGGATGAAATCTAAGGATCGTAGGAAAAGAGAATCACAGAGTGGCGAGAGGTGAGTTTTGAAGTCTCAAGTCCTCTCTGGCTCCAGATAGACTTGTGTGATCTTCAGTGATTAATAAGTGATTTTTCTCTTGTAGTGGACTGTTATTGTGGACTTCACCTTTGCATTTTACATGCTTTCGTACTTGTCTTTTTATCTGTTTCTCTTCAAACCCATTCTGAAAAAGATTGAGATGATCAGTTCAAACTTTCTGTTATGTACGGTCATAGTTGACAATAATCTTTAATTGTAGTGTTTCAAATTTGGTGAATTTTAAAGACATACTGAAATTATTAGCTATTTTGATCAGTATAAATTAATAGGACGGTATTAGTATTGCCCTCTTAAGGTAATCTTCAAAATATCTTAAATTATGGCAATATTTGATGTTATTTTAATATCCATTAGTTAAAATGAACATATAATCTTACAAATGTAATAAAATATTAATAATTAATTTAAATTATGATTGTTTTTACAGATCAAAGGACCATAAGGAAATTTCTCAGAAAAAGGCTGAATCACCGCAAAAAAAATCTGAGGTAAGTTTTACACAGTTAATATATAATAAGTAATTCATATACTGTCTGGCCAAATTAATTTTTATAATTTAAAAGAAAATGTCATAGAGAATAGTCATGACTTGAGTCTGAGAAGTTACGACCTAAAAGTAAACTAACTGTCTTGGCATTGGTAACCTGGTTCTTAATAACTATTATAACCACAGGAATGCTTTAATTTAACTTAACTTATAACATCTAGAGATATAAGTTAAATCTATGGGTCCGACCTTAATTTAATTTCGTATCAGTACCACAGTATAAACTCTAGCATTTCGCCTAGCTAGAAAAGTTTGGTCACAAATAGATAAAGTCCCTTGAGCTGGAATAAATAAGAGCATTAACTCCAAATAATCAAACTTACATTAGTAATTTAAATTGAAAAATAATCATTATTCTGTTAGTTCATTGTTCATAGATATTGTATGGGTTGGATGTATTTGTTGAGAATCTGTTTGGGGGCTAATAAATAAAACGCTCGACAGTCGGCAACCTAAGGTGATTCCTTACAAATGAAAACAGTTACTCACAAATAATCATATTTGTATATCACAAATAAACTAAACTTAATAAAAATATTCAAATTCATTTTAAAGCATTTTTATGTGAACTAATTTTAATTACTGTTTTTTTTGCAGAGTTCCAAAAAAGGAACTTCTGAAAAGGCCACTGCTGATGATTCTGATGACTCAGATGATAACAAAAGGGACAAGAAAAAACGAGATAAAAAGAAGAGAGCCGATTCCAGTGATTCAGAGGAGGAGGAAGTCAGAAAACCTAAAAAGAAGAAGAAACCAAAAAGAGAAGAAACCTCATCTGATGATGAGGAGGACGATGAAGAAGAACTTAAACCAAAGAGAAGGAAGAAAGATAAGGATGGCTCATCATCCCCTGACGAAGCTGTTGCTAAAAAGAAGAAACGAAAAAGAAAGCAAAAGCCTTCCAGTTCTGAATCAGATGTAAGTAAAGTAAAGTTTATACCTTTATATAATTTTATATTTTTTTATTTGCGGTTTTTCTCACATGAGATTTTGACAGGATATGGGACCTCCTAATATAAAACCTCGCAAACTTGCAATTCATCACAATGTTTCTTGAGTCTGGCAAAGAGGGCTACCATTCCAGTCAATAGGTTTAAATTTCAGCTAAAGTGATAGCTCAGAGGTAGAGCAGGCGGCATACCTGTGATCCAGGAGGTCGTCCTGTGTTCAACCCCGGCGGGCCCGCCCTCTATGCTTTTTTTTGGCTAATAATTATTAAATGTAATGAGATTGTTCCCATTAACTAATAATTCATAATGCTAAATATTTGATAATAGTTGACATACATATCTCAATGTTCAAACCAGATAATTTTAATTAATATGTTTAATTTGTTGTTTCTATCGTTTTGTTATTAATGAGGCAATTTTCTTGACTATAAAATAAGAAAGATATCGCAATAATTAAAGTATTAGGCTTTTTAAAATATTATTAAGGCAATTATGTCTAGAATATATTGACAAATATTAACTAAATGGTAAAATATGTTACAATTTTTACTGTAAATTCGATTGTAATCTAATTATTATTATCATTAAAGGAAAGTGAAGCAGAAACCAAAAAGAAGAAGAAAGATAAAAAACACAAGAAGCATAAGAAACACAAGAAACACCGTAAATCTAAAAGGAAAAAGACTAACTATGTCACTGTAAGTAATGATGAAACTTAGAAGTTTTTTTTTCTGAAACTTATAAGGAAACTAAAAACCTATTTTTATGAAAATATTAAGGTTAGATTTATTTTAATTTTTGAAATTGTATTTTAAAATTTATGTTAATTCACAATTGTAAAAAAATGTAATATATATATATATATATATATATATAAAAAAAGCATGCCATAAGCCATTTTATAACTAAAGTTATAGTTATCGGAGCAGTTACCTAACTTCTGGTGAATTAATCACATTGTTTACATTAATAGCACTCTGTAACCAGTTAATTCCATATATTTTTTAATTGTATACACATACATATTTAAATTATAATTCCATTCCCCCAGTTTTAATATAACATGGTTCAAATTATGCTATCACTTGCATAAGTATATCTTACTGTCTATTGTCTACATAGTATTTACATTAATTTTTAAATTATACCATTACAGTGAAATGTAAATTATTCTGAAGAGGAAATATAGAATATTATATGCTTGAAACATTGTATGTTTATTGTCAAAGTTAAGTCAAAGCAATTATTCCTATCTCTTTCTCGATCTGGCTAACTTTCCTTATCCAATTTGCTGTGAATCAGTTTTGCTTTTATAAAACTAATTTACTTTGGGTGATAGTCCTTTAGAATCCTAAGAATGACAGAAGGAATTACAGATAATAGGCTGTCTAGCCTAGAGGATAAAAAACTTATTAAAATTAAGGCAATATTGGGCAATTCAATAGTATAAAAATAATGTTAAGTAAAGAGAAAGCAAAATAGACATCTCTTTAAATAAACTGAACTAATGTTAGTTGATTACAAACATCAGTGCTAATAATACAATTTTAATAAAAATAAACATGGTAAAATCTTTTTTGATATTCAACTCAACATGTTGAGTGTAGTATTTTTTCACAACTTGATTGATGGATCTACATGTTTTTCCACTGCTTGCATTTGTTTCTATTGTTAAAAGGAACTTAATCAGATGGAATTCTAATGTTGGAAGGGATTGGTAAATAGTTTAAATAATTCAATTTTATAGGTTGTCACTGGAACTAGGCTAGGAATGATCAGTAAAAGAAGGGAGATCTTTAGGGTTTAAGGTAGAGGTTGGGTGGACAAGATACCATGTTATGTCATTAACTTAGATATTGAAAATAGAAGGGGATGCAGATTTTCCTTGGACATCTTCCAGAAAACAATGGAAGGGTAGAAGATAAGGGTTTTGTTACTTAATAGCAAAAAAGGACAACCAGTGCACTGCACTGTCTGTGAGTATGGGGATTGTCAATTAACACCAATGGCAGATTGAAGGTAATTTTTGATAATTTAAAGGGCTGATTGGGCAGAGAAGCCAGGACATGAACTTGATTGATATGAATCCAGACAGTTTTCAAATAATTAAGATATTTATAATTAAAACTATTCATTCCAAAGGTTTTGACACATTGGAAAGTATTTTGCATCAAGTCAGTAATAAATGTATATATATGTTAAATAAACCAGTAACTATAGCTGTTTTAGGGAATTTTATAATTGTTTTGTTAGAACAATGTTTTCCTTTGTTCACTCATTTTGTTATTTACCAATGTTCTCTAGGGATGTGCCAGAATACCATATCAGTGTGTAGGCTGCAGTGGTGTTCAGGACACACACTTAATAGTTGTGCCATTTGTGTACACGATAGCTTTGGAATAGGAAAATTAATGAAAACTAACCTCCTCGAAATCATCACTTGTTATTTTGTACTCAAAATGCACTATTTTTTCTATTGTTCTGGGCTAAATTTTCTCGAAAGTCTGACGATCGCCATTACTTTGGTGTGTGTCTGTGTGTGTGAAAATTTGATGATACGGTATTCTTGTTAAATCCATCCACGTTCAATGCAGACCTGATATAAGAAAGGATTGGTAAATGGTTTGCATTTTTTTCTCTCTGAGATTTAGTGAAAAAATGTCTTTTCTACTGGAGTTCAGTAAAAAATCCTCCCTATATTACAAAATTATGCATAATAAAATCCTTGCTACTTAAAAATTTGGGCTTCCTGGGTTAAAGTTATTGGGTTTAGTACTTCCATTACTATGTGAATATAACCTCATACTGCTCTGTTTTATGATCCAACTTTAATTTTAAAGCAAAAAAATGATTAAACAAAAACCAATTATATTTTATCTGAAAAAAAAGTATTGATGTTAAAGAAGTTTTCAGTGTGCAATACTGCACAGCATACATTACTTGGTGTATAATTTTCTGTTTTTAATTTCATAAATTTGCTTTTTCCACGCCAAAATTAAAGGCACAGCAAACCAAAAAAAAGGAACAGGTTCTTTGTCATGGTTTATTTAGTAAATGGTATAACCCAGGTCGTTCTTTATTTCCATTCAGACACTCTAGTAGCCTGGTTAGTAAGTTTTATCACAATTGATAATTATCAATAAGCTTTTTTTGATTTAATTAAACTCATCAATTGTAATCATTTATCAAATGATCTGTGTTAATCCTAGGATGAAGCAGTGGTAAGTTAAACTCTTTCTATATTAGTTGTGTTTTATGCACAATCCCTGAAGTTTAATAAAATATTTAATTATTCCAAAATCATGAGAAGGGAGTACAAATTACAACTGTTTTTACATTAAAAATTTAATGTTCTTCAGTAATTATCTGATGACTGAAAAATCTTACTTGGACAAAGTCACCAGCCAGCCTCCCTCCAGGTAGCCTTATTCTTAGCCTTGAAAAATGATATTTTTGTTATAAGTGCTCAAGATAGTAAAGATATCAACGGTTACTATGCCTGCATATCATTTCAACTTATCCATAAAGTACAGCCCACCAGAAAAAAAATAGTCTAGTTGGAGGGGGGGATAGGTCTAATTAAAAATATTAGATATTGGCTAGGCTATTGGTTCGATAGTTATCACTTAGTTGGAAGTAGCTTTTAGCTGGATTCGAATCCTTGCTATATCACTTATCTTTTTTCTTTATTAAATAATTAATTGCTTTTAGAAAGTGCTGTCAACAATCAATTTCCATTTTTCAGGATTCTGAAGACGGGTCTGAAACAGAAGAAGCAGAAAAGAAACTACGAGAAAAGGCATTAAAATCTATGAAAAAGCAACGAGAGCAAACATCAGATCATAGTGACAGCTAGACTTTTTTTTATATATATACCAATTGCCTTCATCTTGGTAGACTGTTTTTGTCACTTTTAATGTTCCCCAATTTTTTAATTTTTGTTTTACACACCTACAATTGCTGTTTCTCCTTTTTTTTTTTAATAATTATAAGTTAGACTACCTAATAAGTATGTCATCTCAAAGAATGTATAAAGTTCTGAATTTAGACTTTTTATTTTATGTATCATAATGAGTAGGTATTTTTTTATTAGAATTAATTTTTGAGCTTATATCCTAATTGTGAGGAATCATAATTGTAATGTATTGAAATAGCTGATTATTTTATTAAATGTGAAATTCATTACTTTTTTCAGAAAGATATTGTAAAACAGTATTTAAATTAAATATTACTGTTGATAAATAAATTTAATTATTGTTCCTCAGACTATGTGTAAATATCATTCTCTATTTCCTTCTGATTTATTTTATATTTTCAATAATAAATTAAAATTCTTTTAAAATACTTCAAAATTAAATAAAAAAGAAAATTTTAAAACTTTTATTTCTCTTATCAGCCTCCAGTATATATTTTTTTAGCTAATAATTATTAAAACTAATGCAATATGGAATTATATACCATAACTTATAATTATTAATATATAGGCCAAAGCTAATTCAAAAGTAATCTTAACTATAGGTTATAGTTGATTATGAAGACCATAGGTTGCAGCAGTTAATTAATTGTGATTTTGGTTGAGCAGGCTTTTTTTTTTGTTTTAGCGTGGTTACTGGCATCCTGGACTTATATAATTAACATTTAGAAAATTTTTAATGCAGTGTTAAAATCTTTTAGGTTTAAATAATAGGTTTCTCTTCAAAAGCTTTTCTTTAAATGGTAAATACTTTCAACAGCCTGTGAGGCCTCCTAGAAGCAAACTCAGTATTTTCATGTCCTTGATAAAGAGTTTGGCCGAACCTAGGCTAGAGTACATACAGAAGTTTATACTAAATAGCAGCATAATAAAAACCAGCTGAAAATAAACTGTAAATGTACTACACTCCAGTATTTTAATACTTAAAATATAATTTTAATATCAAATAATATTTTCACTGTGGGTTGTTTAATTAAGCTTTATTATCTATTTAATTCTTTTATTGACACAATAACGATCGTTTTGTCTATTCAGGCATCATCAAGGACTGAGATATTTGACTATAAAGAACATGATTAACATTTCAAATGTGTACTTAATTGGATAGGTACTACAATTAAATAATTTGGACAAAAGATGTAATGTAAATAGACCATTACAGTGTAGAGATGGGGTTGACGATCTAAAAATAATGGCTGTCAGTAGTTTTTCCTCATTATCATTAACTATAGGCTTCTCAACAAATAAAAATAATGCCCGAATAATTGTTTGCTATCTTATTTGTTTTTTATTCTACGATGGCATTAGATCTAACTTGTACTTCAACTAGAGGAAGGTCACCTTAACTTGACTTAATCACTGTAACATGAGAAGGTCTTGCCTGTGTTTTTTTTTTTTTGGAAAGCCCAAAGGGAGAGGGCGTTGTTTTGAAAAATGGTGCAAGGCATTCCACAACGTTCAGGATTCCACTGATTATATATTGGTTATAATGCAATGACCAGGATTAATAGTAAGAGTTTTATGTAAATTTTGATCCTTATTTATAATTTAATACTTATAGCCAGGTGACAACTCCTTGCCAAGTCAAGGCCTCCAATATCAGCTTCCATAAGTTCTTGATCTATTAATGCTATTAATAGATTATCCAATTCCTAACTCCAAGGTGTCATGCACCACTAGCCGCACCATCCATCCCTCCAGCTTAGTTTTGGCCTTTCTTCTTGTGCCATGAACTGCTGCTATGTGCAATGTTTATTTGGATATTTCTGTATCCCCCATTTAGACCACATGCCCCACCCATCTACTAAGCCTACCTATCCTAATAATACTGACCTTTCTGGCTTGTCATAGATTTCCAGGATTGTCCTTTTCCATACTTCCACAATGCACACCAGACTGTAAATACAGTCAAGAATATTCATTTTGTGAATCAGAAGTTTCTGTTTATCATTCTTGAAAATAGCCCAGTAATATAAATAAAATAAAATCCCAGCCCGTAGAAGTATGCCACTTTTTCAAAATTATTGTTGAGTTTTTTATTTATATCTCCTTAACAGTATGTGAGGGTGACTTTACTTATTTATTTATTATTATTCATTATTTGTTCATGTATTTTAATAGAGACCGGGATTTTATCCAAGATTTTAATGTTATTTATTTATACCATTCTGACTTGAGTCATGACAAATTAAGATTAAACAATATTTAGATATGTAAATATTTCATTTGATTGACCTCTTTGTCTTGTTTTATTTTATTAAACTTGTATTTATATTTTAAATTAAATTTTTAATTTTATTTATTCTGGTAAGCAAGACCAGAATAAATAAAATAGGGTTATAGGTTTTCAAAAAAAAAAAAAAAACGTACATTGTAAATTAAATAAACTCTGAGATCATTGGTTTGAAGATCTGCTCAAAATTATTGACAAAAAATTTGTTATTTGAAAGAAATAATGGATAGCAGTCATATTTTAAGGAGATTACTATATTTTTATGATACCTACGCAAAAAATTTCAAGTCTTTAGTTTGAATAAGGGACTCACAAAGACCAGAACATACAAACAAACCCAATCTAGAACTCAAAATTTATCTTTGTCCTCGGAAATGAAACAATGTTTTACAAGTTATGCCAAACTTTAACAAAATAATAAATGGTCTTTTTCTCAAGCATTGTGGGGAGGAGACGAGACAGACTGTGGCTCAGCAGGCTGCAAATGAGAAGACATTGTTCTGCACTTTGTTTTAGGAAAAACCAGCTTTGCGGAAGTTACAAGGATCTTCAGAGATCCTACTCCAACTTTTTCAGCCATCGCTGAAGCTGTTCTTGCTTTCTATGGTGGGGAAAAGACATCAACTTAAAATGCTTTGCACCATCAGCTACTTTCCAAATCTGCTACTGGCAGCAAGGTTAATCTTTTAAAGCTGCCATCAACACAGAATCATGCTATATACCGTTTGTTCCGTGCATATCACCAAGTTCTGACATGGATGGGTCAACAAAAAAATCCTCTGGCCTGGGGATGGAGGAGGACCAGTAAAGGACTTGTTCCTATTAAAACCACCAAGGAAGGATACAGCTCCTCAGTCAATCCTGTCCTCCATTTCCTTTTAACACAAGGATGCACCAGGAGGCATCAGATGCAGTTGTAGATAGGCTGAACTCGAGTGCTCGATAATTTTTGGAAACTGTTGTAGGCACAGGTGTGACAAAACACTGGACATAATAATTCATGGCAATGACGAAAACAATCTAAGTGAATTGTTAATTGAAGAAGTCAAGGAGGAACTAGTCAAGCCTTCGAGTCACAACAAAATTAAACAAAGATAATTATAAGTTTTATTGTAATTATATTAAATATATATTAATTATTATATTATTTCTTCTTTATATTTTATAATTATTATTATTATTATTTTGTTCTGGCATTTGTGCACCACGGCCTCAGTGAGACCTATTGTGCGCCGTCCATGTCCCTGTCCTATATATGTGACAGGCCCACGGCCCTTGCAAATCTGAGGATACCGAATGGATCGATCAGTTCACATAGTTTGGGGTCTACAATGCGATCACTACCAAAGTGAAGGTATCGCCTTCTAGCTAGGTTATCACAGTCACATATTATATGACGTGCCGTTTCTCCCTCTTTCTTGCAGAATCTGCAGATTGGTGATCCAACTATCCCCAAATTAAAGAGGTGTTTGTTTAACCGACAGTGACCTGTATAGAGTCCTGTCACACTTTTGAGTGTCCACCTGTCCATTGATAGAAGTGCTGAGCTTCTTCTCTTACAGGGTCCATCAAGAAACAGTTTTGAGTGTTCCTGTTTCTTAGTTTCTCTCCAAGAGAGTCTTGCCCTGTCCTCTAAAGCTAATTTTATACGCCTTTTAGCGTAGCTGAGGCTGATACCACATATGGGTTCAGGTGCAAGAGGTGTCTGTTCTGAGCCCACCCTTGCAAGGCCATCTGCCTTCTCATTGCCTGTGATGCCTGTGTGTCCTGGCACCCAGTCGATTCTAACCTTATTGGCTAGCGAGAGTATATTTTATAATACTAAGGTTAAATTTTCAACAATATTTGTCTGCAAATTTTTTTTGTACTACTAGTAGTAATGAATTACACAGCAACAAAATTACAAACTTTTTGTAACAATGGTACTTTTTCAAAATTATTGTCGAGTTTTTTTACTTATATCTCCTTAACAGTATGTGAGGGTGACTTTACTTATTTATTTATTATTTGTTCATGTATTTTAATAGAGATCAGGATTTTAGCTAATATTTTAATATTATTTATTTATACCATTCTGACTTGAGTCATGAAAAATTAAGATTGAACACAATATTTAGATACGTGTATATGTAAATATTTCATTTGATTGACCATTCGATAGTTTCCAAAAATTATCGAGCACTCGAGTTCAGCCTTTCTACAACTGCATCTGATGCCTCCTGGTGCATCCTTGTGTTAAAAGGAAATGGAGGACAGGATTGACTGAGGAGCTGTATCCTTCCCTGGTGGTTTTAATAGGAACAAGTCCTTTACTGGTCCTCCTCCATCCCCAGGCCAGAGGATTTTTTTTGTTGACCCATCCATGTCAGAACTTGGTGATATGCACGGGACAAATGGTACATAGCTTGATTCTGTGTTGATGGCAGCTTTAAAAGATTAACCTTGCTGCCAGTAGCAGATTTGGAAAGTAGCTGATGGTGCAAAGCATTTTAAGTTGATGTCTTTTCCCCACCATACAGAGCAAGAACAGCTTCTGCGATGGCTGAAAAACAGGTGTTGGATCTTGTGACTTCTGCAAAGCTGGTTTTTCCTAAAACAAAGTGCAGAACTTGATTTTGTTAAGTCCAAACAAAGATAACTTGTGTCACACCCACTCCAACCTTGAAGAAGTATATTTTCAGGTGCTGAGTTGTTGAAGATGATGATGATGAGGAAAACGATTTGCCAGGAGCAGCACCCCTTTCAGGTTTTCGGGAGTAAATGGGGAGATTTTGACCCAAACTTGTCAAGAGAACTAACAAATCAATGTTCTCCACAGTATCATACTCCGGAATGTGGGATGTTGCAGATGTTGCAATGACCGCATCTGTGTTTTCCATTGCCTGATTCACAGTTGAATTGTCTTGAATGAATATCTTCTTTAGCAGTAAAATAAAGCGCCTTTTTGTTTCTAGAAATTTTTTCTGTAGCACTTGACCGATTGTTGAATCATCCAAAATGTCATCACTTGAAGTATTCATGTAGCATTTTCTGATCCTTTTTTGACACAAAATTTAAATTCAGATTTGCAATTGTATTATGACCTATCCTAGTTCCCCCTCCTTTTCTAGAGGATGAGATGGAGTAGGATTACAATATTTTAGAAATTTAATTTAACTTCATTTTTTATTTCAAAATTGCATGGTGAATCTACCAGTACAGGTGTTTTCCTTAGGTATGGAGGGGAAGAAAGACCCCCTCCCAAAAATAAGCCCTTAATTTATTCCTGGACAATAATTTGTTTTTATAAAACTTCTAGAAAATTTAAAGTTCTACATCTTTTATTTAGGATATTTGTCTTTTCGACATACCATTAAGGAGATATAAATGAAAAACTCGACAGTAATTTTGAAAGAAAACACTTTTACGAAAAGTTTGATGCTATGTAACTTATTACATACTAGTTATACAAAACAACTTTGCATGCAAATGTATGTAAGGTATGTTAAGATGGTTGTGAAGGGTTTTATTGCTGCGTAATAAGGGGCATTTACTATTGTTCTCAGGACTTATGATTGAAACGATTGGATATGCTTGATGTTCGACTTTTTTGCTGACTCCATAGCTCTATTCCGTATGTCCAGATTGGCTTAAGTATAACTTTGTAGATTAGTAATTTATTTTCTATTGAGAGATGGGATGTCCTTTGAAGTAGTCTGTACAGTCGCCCAAAGCGCCTGGTTAGTTCTTGTCTTTTTAGCCTCATATGTGGGCTCCAGGTCAGTCGTTTGTCGAGATGGAAGCCTAAATACCGAACTGTCTCGGATACAGGGAGAGGAATATAATTAAAATAAACCAGTGGACAAGACTTGTAACAGAGGGTGAAGGTAATGTGGGAACATTTTGCTTCATTAACTTTAATCCTTCATTGGTTGCACCAATACTCGATCTCATCAAGGTGTTTTTGAAGGTTATGGGTTATCTGCTATAACGGGGTCTGGGTGGGATGACAAGACTGCAGTGTCATCTGCGAACGTGGCCAAGAAGGTATTGGGGGTAGAGGGGGACATAGAGTGTCGGTGTATAGGTTATAGAGGATGGGACCCAGGACACTGCCCTGTAGAACTCCTGTTTTTATGGGATAGTAGTTAGAATATTCTAAACCACAGCGAACTTGGAAGAAGTGGTTTGAAAGGGAGGACTGTAGGATTAGGAAAAGGGTCTGTGTTAAATATCTTTGAGCTTGTAGAGCAAACCTGTGTGCAAAAGCTTGAGCTATATCAAGAAAGGCAGCAGTGCAATACTGTTTGGTTCAAGCGCTGAGGAGATGTGATCAACAACGCGAAGGCCTTGTTGAGCAGTGGAATGTCGTTGTCGGAAACCAAACAGGTGTGTGGGAAAAAGGTTTTTGGATTCAACAATGGGAAGTAGACGTTTTAATAGGAGTTTCTCAAACATTTTTGAGAGGATAGGGAGTAGGCTAGTTGGACAGTAAGATGAGGCGTCATTGGGTGGTTTACCGGGTTTGGCGAATAGGATAATAATGGAATGTTTTGAGGAGAGGAAAGTGCGTCGTTCGGATAATGCAATTATATATGTAGGTTAGGAAGATTATGGCTTTAGGAGGAAGTTGTTTGAGAATTTGAGTAGTAAGGAAATCATATCCACGGGGATTTTCCGTAAGGTAAGTTTTTCAGAAGGTATTTGACTTCAGAGGGGTTAACAGCTTTTGGTGGAAGTGAGAGAGGTATAGGTGAAGTAAGTAAATCTTCAACAGTTGTGCCGTGAGTATGGTTTTGATGAAAAAGGTGAGGTGTGAAAGTATGGGTATGATGCAGAACAAATTCCTCCGCCCTCTCGCCATCCAAAGCCGCCCAGGACCCATCATCACGACGGAGTGGGTGTGAAACAGGATGATACGTTAGGATTTTTTTAGTTAAATTCCACAGGGAGCTATCCCTGGTAGACAGAGAGGAGAGGTGGGAATTGAAGGAATCGGAACGGAAGGATGCCAATAGCCACTTTACCAATCTGCAGTACTTATTGTAAGAGTGGCGATCAGCAGGATGCCGGGATCTTTGCCACACTGTTCTGGAGCGGCGTTTGGATTTGATTAGATATTTGAGGTGCTGAGGTAAACGATTATGACTGTGAATTTTTGGATGACGATGTGGTGACGATGCCTCCCAAGCCGACCTCTGGACCAGAGTAATGAAAGAATGCACTGCATCGTCTAGGTCTTGGGATGTTTTCAGGGACACTTTAAGGTCTACGTAATCTATAAGAAGCTGGCGGAAGTGGTCCTAGTCAATTGGGCCCCTAATAAATGAAGGAGGAGGCAGTTTGTGAATTGGTCTATGTTAATAATAAATGGTTAATAATAAAGGACTATGATCGGAGATGAGGTCATCGAGGCGCGTGAGTGAATAGTTTAGTGTTCCTAAATTATTGTAGTAGAAAAAGTCAAGGAGATCTGGATTTCGGTTGGGATCTGATGGCCAGTAGGTGACTGTGTCAGGAGAGATAGTGGGGCAATGTTTCCGTGTGAGTGAAGACAGCAAAGCTCGTCCTCGTGTATAGGCAAAAACTCGGAACTAGAGATAGTGAAGATACTGCTATCTCAGTCACGACGTGAGGCATCGCCGAATACATATTAGCTAAACAAAATAATAATGACTATGATATAAAAAGAATATTGGGAATTTTTTTAAAAGAAAATTAATGAACTTTTATCGTTGGATTGATTTTGAAAAAATAAACAATGAATGAAACAAGTAATGCTGAATTGAGAAGGATGCGTAGAAGAAGCCATTGTCAAACAACGTGGAAGGGAGCTAAAAAGAACACAGTGGAATCAATTTTTTTTTTTCATATCGTTAAAATTTATGTTTGCACAAAATATAGATTCTCAAAGGAATCTATTTACAATTGCTTCATTGTATTTCTTGTAGCTTGGCTACATATTATACAAGTTCTAATATACAAAATAATAACGATCTGAAATGTACAAAGTATAATGATGGACATTATCCATGAATGGAATTAAAGGCGAGGAGGATTAATTTTACCCGATTAGGATTTGACTTGGACGGAAGAACTGAGGTGAGTAAACACAATTAAGTGGGGGAGTGCAATGCGGGCTAAGCCATTCAACTGTGTCGGAATCCTACCCGATGCCTCTAGTCGATTCTGTTTTCTATGGATACATCGGTATGCTAAAAGTGAGCCAGCCAGGTATTAGGCCACAGAAGTAAAAAGTGTTTCATCATTATCACTGATATAAACTCTTGGTTCGAGTTGACAGGCATCTGAAACCTTTCGCAGACGATCAAGCCATCGATAGATTGCAATTCACCTCCATTATATCGATCATATTATAACAATGAAACTTTTATCATTATCACTGATATAAACTCTTGGTTCAAGTTGACAGGCATCTGAAACCTTTCGCAGACGATCAAGCCATCGATAGATTGCAATTCACCTCCATTATATCGATCATATTATAACAATGAAACTTTTATCATTATCACTGATATAAACTCTTGGTTCAAGTTGACAGGCATCTGAAACCTTTCGCAGACGATCAAGCCAGCGATAGATTGCAATTCACCTCCATTATATCGATCACATTATAACAATGAAACTTTTATCATTATCACTGATATAAACTCTTGGTTCAAGTTGACAGGCATCTGAAACCTTTCGCAGACGATCAAGCCATCGATAGATTGCAATTCACCTCCATTATATCGATCATATTATAACAATGAAACTTTTATCATTATCACTGATATAAACTCTTGGTTCAAGTTGACAGGCATCTGAAACCTTTCGCAGACGATCAAGCCAGCGATAGATTGCAATTCACCTCCATTATATCGATCACATTATAACAATGAAACTTTTATCATTATCACTGATATAAACTCTTGGTTCAAGTTGACAGGCATCTGAAACCTTTCGCAGACGATCAAGCCATCGATAGATTGCAATTCACCTCCATTATATCGATCATATTATAACAATGAAACTTTTATCATTATCACTGATATAAACTCTTGGTTCAAGTTGACAGGCATCTGAAACCTTTCGCAGACGATCAAGCCATCGATAGATTGCAATTCACCTCCATTATATCGATCACATTATAACAATGAAACTTTTATCATTATCACTGATATAAACTCTTGGTTCAAGTTGACAGGCATCTGAAACCTTTCGCAGACGATCAAGCCATCGATAGATTGCAATTCACCTCCATTATATCGATCACATTATAACAATGAAACTTTTATCATTATCACTGATATAAACTCTTGGTTCAAGTTGACAGGCATCTGAAACCTTTCGCAGACGATCAAGCCATCGATAGATTGCAATTCACCTCCATTATATCGATCACATTATAACAATGAAACTTTTATCATTATCACTGATATAAACTCTTGGTTCAAGTTGACAGGCATCTGAAACCTTTCGCAGACGATCAAGCCATCGATAGATTGCAATTCACCTCCATTATATCGATCATATTATAACAATGAAACTTTTATCATTATCACTGATATAAACTCTTGGTTCAAGTTGACAGGCATCTGAAACCTTTCGCAGACGATCAAGCCATCGATAGATTGCAATTCACCTCCATTATATCGATCATATTATAACAATGAAACTTTTATCATTATCACTGATATAAACTCTTGGTTCAAGTTGACAGGCATCTGAAACCTTTCGCAGACGATCAAGCCATCGATAGATTGCAATTCACCTCCATTATATCGATCACATTATAACAATGAAACTTTTATCATTATCACTGATATAAACTCTTGGTTCAAGTTGACAGGCATCTGAAACCTTTCGCAGACGATCAAGCCATCGATAGATTGCAATTCACCTCCATTATATCGATCATATTATAACAATGAAACTTTTATCATTATCACTGATATAAACTCTTGGTTCAAGTTGACAGGCACCTGAAACCTTTCGCAGACGATCAAGCCATCGATAGATTGCAATTCACCTCCATTATATCGATCATCGGAAGGGGTTAACGTTTGCTTTACCTTTATCAAATTGTTTTTACGAACCATTTCTGAGCCACTAGAGCTCTTACTTCCTTTAAATTCACCAGCGGGTCCCCAGTGGCATGTTCTGCAGCTATAATTGATTCACTAGGTCGTAAAACCTTTCCAAGTATTAATTCCAAGGTGACACTTGCGTTACACGATGGGTTGCAGTATTTAAAGCGAGTTAAATGCGACTGTATCTTGCCGTGCACTATTGTCGTTCATCTGACATGCTGTCAAAATACCTTTTAACGTTCTTATCAGTCTTTCTACTTGACCATTCGGTCTATTGGAAGAACCTGTGACTATAAAATGGAGATCTATTTAGCATGAGCATTAGAACAAATTCCTTCGAAATCGCGAGATGTAAAGCATCGTCCTTGATTCATGTCACTAGACTTCTTCTTCTACAATAGTTTAGGAACACTAAACTATTCACTCGAGCGCCTCGATGACCTTTCCTCCGATCATAGCCCTTTATTATTAACTATTTCCCTGAGACCAATTCACAAACTACCTCCTCCTTCATTTATTAGGGGCCCAGTCGATTGGGACCACTTCCGCCAGCTTCTTACAGGCTCCATTGATCTCAAAGTGTCCCTGAAAACATCCCAAGACCTAGACGATGCAGTGCATTATTTCACTACCCTGGTCCAGAGGTCGGCTTGGGAGGCATCGTCACCCCATCGTCACCCAAAAATCCATAATCATAATCGTTTACCTCACCATCTCAAAGACCTAATCCAATCCAAACGCCGCTCCAGAACAGTGTGGCAAAGATCCCGGCATCCTGCTGATCGCCGCTCGTACAATCAGTACTGCCGATTGGTAAAGCGGCGATTGGCATCCGTTCGTTCCGATTCTTTCAATTCCTACCTCTCCTCTCTGTCTACCAGGGATAACTCCTTGTGGAATGTAACCAAAAAAATCCTAAAGTATCAACCTGTTTCACATCCACTCTGCGTGATGATGGGGATAGGTCGGAGGAATTTGCTCTACATCTTACCCATACTTTCAAACCTCACCTTTCTCATCAAAGCCATACTCGCAGCACAACTGTGGAAGATTTCCTCACTTCACCTATTCCTCTCTCTCTCTTCCACCAAAAGCCGTTAATCCCTCTGAGGTCAAATATCTTCTGAAAAACTTACCTTACCGAAAATCCCCTGGATATGATCTCCTTACTCCTCAAATTCTCAAACAACTTCCTCCTAAAGCCATAATCTTTTTAACCTATATATATATAATTGCATTATCCGAACGACGCACTTTCCTCTCCTCTGGAAACATTCCATTATTGTCCTATTCGCCAAACCCGGTAAACCACCCAATGACGCCTCATCTTACTGTCCAATTAGCCTACTCCCTATCCTCTCAAAAATATTTGAGAAACTCCTACTAAAACGTCTATTTCCAATTGTTGAATCCAAAAACCTTTTTCCCACACACCAGTTTGGTTTCCGCCAACGACATTCCACTGCTCAACAAGGCCTTCGCGTTGTTGATCACATCTCCTCAGCCCTTGAAACCAAACAGTATTGCACTGCTGCCTTTCTCGACATAGCTCAACAAGCTTTTGACAGGGTTTGGCACGCAGGTTTGCTCTACAAGCTCAAAAGATATTTACCACAGACCCTTTTCCTAATCCTACAGTCCTACCTTTCAAACCGCTTCTTCCAAGTCCGCTGTGGTTTAGAATACTCTAACTACTATCCCATAAGTGCAGGAGTTCCACAGGGCAGTGTCCTGGGCCCCATCCTCTATAACCTATGCACCGCTGATGTCCCCTCTACTCCCAATACCTTCTTGGCCACATTTGCAGATGACACTGCAGTCTTGCCATCCCACCCAGACCCCGACATAGCATCCCATAACCTTCAAAAACACCTTGACGAGATCGAGTATTGGTGCAATCAATGGCGGATCAAAGTTAATGAAGCAAAATGCTCCCACATTGCCTTCACCCTTTGTCGCAAGACTTGTCCACTAGTTTACTTTAATTCTATTCCTCTCCCTGTATCTGAGACAGTACGGTACTTAGGCTTTCATCTTGACAAACGACTGACCTGGAACCCACATACGAGACTAAAAAGACAAGAACTAAACAGACGCTTTGGACAACTGTACAGACTACTTCAAAGGACATCCCATCTCTCAATAGAAAATAAACTACTAATCTACAAAGTTATACTTAAACCAATCTGGACATACGGAATAGAGCTATGGGGGACAGCAAAAAAGTCGAACATCAAGCGTATCCAATCCTTTCAATCAAAAGTCCTGAGAACAATAGTAAATTCCCCTTATTATGTCAGCAACAAAACCCTTCATAACGACCTTAATATACCCTACATTCTAGAACTCATCGCTTCCAAGTTTACGAAATTCCATAGTAGCCTTTCCAACCACCCTAATCCTGTAGCACAGTCATTGCACTGCGCCACTCATCCCTATAATCCTCCTCGGAGACTGAAACGGCAGTGGCCTCGTGACCTGCTATAAACGCGTGACAGTGGGAGTCCTGGCAATGGCCAGTCTCTCCAATCATGTCCTGAGCGTCTGTGGCTCTCGCGCTCTTGGTCAGCCTCCACTGGCTAATATCCGGTGACGCGGCTGACGGAGGAGCGTGGGGGACTTCCTAAGACTCCGCTTTCTCTTCGCGGTGGATTTGGGGGGTCTCTGGGCTGTCTGTAAATATTGTATGAATGAGCGAGTGAATGATGAACTGTAAATAATGTATGAATGAGAGCATATATCTTAATTACTTATTGCCTTATAAAAGGCAGATTGTAATTATTGCACAATAAAGGAATTTAACTAAAAAAAAAAAAAAAAGATTCATGTCATGTCAAATGGCCAAATAAAGAAAAATAAGAGCGTAAAACGTTTATTATATTAGCACTCTCGGGTCTATGAATAGGAGACAATACTTCCTGAATGAGTCGATAAAGACAAAAAGATAGTCACACCTGCATCAATGTCCCTTTAACTTTCCTGAAAGATCTAAAAGAACGGTGTGCGAAGGTTCAGGAACGATAGGTATCCGGTCTAATTCTATTTGACGTCCACATGAATTTCAGTTAGCCGTTTTATACGTCCATGTAAGAGTACACAGTTTTCAAAATATTTTCGAACTAATAGTCATTGCATGAGGTTTCTAATTTTTTCTCAAATCCTAAATGAAAAGTGGAATTGTTGATATTATTAATAATTGACCTCAGGATGGTCACTAATTCGTGTCGTCTGTAAGAGGGAAGTTCTGAGTTAAGTTTAATAAAGTAGTTCTCAGAAGTCAGGGTGCAACCACTTAAGTTGCTACTGAAACCCTAGTTCCTAGTTCCTAGAAGTGTTACTGTTCGATTAGCGGGTATGTCACTAGAATCCCCTAGAAATTAACATTATCGCTAATGACTTTCAGTTGACAATATGATAATTCTCCAATTTGTCTACTATTATTACTATCAACATACAAATTATTAACTAATTGACCATTATAACCTTCAATACTGCTCGGATCGGTTATGCTTTCTTGGATTGAATGAAATTTTCGCTAGTCCTCAGCCAGTATTATTAAAACTAGTGAACTTTTGATTTCCAGTGCTCTGTAAAATGTAACAATTTTCCGTGTTGTATCTTAGATTTTTGTGAAATTACTTCATGGCCAATTATAATAGGATATATTGAAAATTCACCTGGAACTAAATGAAACATAATTTTTAGCTCTTGATCATTAATATTGGCTAATGACAATAATTGAATAAGTTTACTCTTTGGTTAATTGGTCTAAACAAAGAACTAACTGCAGAACATGAAATTGAAGAATAAAAGACTGAATCTTAAAGTTGCCAACTTGAAAAATATTTTCCAATCTCTAGAGAAGAAAATTTTGATTCTCAAGGAATACTGTGATTTATTTAACAATGTTTCCAAAACATCGTAAAAAAGGAATCAGAAAAAAACATTTATTCGTAACTATCTAAGCTTTATGTTCAGCGTCTTAGAAATTGTGCAATAACATTCCATTTTCTATCACCTAAAGCCTACAACTACGTGAGAGATACATTACAAACATGTTGGCCTCACCCCCACACAATTAACAAGTGGTTTGATACAATTGATGCTAAGCCAGGTTTCAGCAATGAAGTTCTAAGAGCTCCTATCGCGAGTGGTCTTTGTCATCCGTTATGTGAGTATATAAATTCCTTTAGGAAAATACCTTCAGGATACTTTTTTTTTTATAAAAATAATCACTTCGGATCAAATTTATTGCTTGATTTCTCAATGTTTGGCTCTTCTTGGCGTTATAAATATAATGGTTGCTTCAATCACGTGAGATAGAACATCTTCGAACATGTTTCCTTTAGAAAAATCAGGCTGTGATTTTGAAGACCTTTTTTTCCGCTTTTGGATCCATTTCATATGTTAAAGTGGTGGTGAGTTCCACTACGTAATGTGGAAAACCTCACAGACATGAAGATATACTGTTACTAGGTATACTGTTGGTGTTTTTAAAGAAAACTACTGAATTTACAAGAAAGTGAAGATTTATTTGATAGTAGCCAAAAAATGAAAGTAAATCTGGCTACGAAATTGTTGAGTTCATCTGCTGCAGATACTCTTCTATTTTCTTAGATAATAAAATAAAGGGATTCGAAGGTTCTGAAGGGACAATCGAGTTCATAAGAATTTTCGATGACCTGTTTGATATCCTAAATTCTAGAAGCCAAAAAAATTCAAAAATTTTAAAAACATGTTGAACGAGAGCTCTGAAAAAGAAATCTTTGTGGCTTTTAAAAAGCGGAAAATTATATAAAAAAATTAAAGCAAGAAAGGGGGACAACGGTCATCAGTGGCTTTAGGAAAAGCAGGATTCTTGGGCTTTCCCGTCTGTATTAATTGTTTTAAACATGTTCTATAAACATGTGCTACAGATTGGTTAAGAAAGAAAACATTATTAATGAAGACTATATTCCCACTTGTAAACTAAGCCTGGACGATTTGGAAAGATTATTTAGTCACATTAGAAGTAGAAGAGGACGTAATAATAATAATAATTATTTAAGTGCTCTTGAATTTTGTAACATTTTCAGAAATATCATTGTAGACAAAGAACATCATGAGTCATTCATCTTTCATGAGCTTCAAGGAAACGCTATAGCTTTGGACAAAATCAATATTTTGGGAATAAATGTGTGCGAAATGAACAACGTAGATCCAATAAATCTCTCAAATCCAAAGAATATCATGCTGGAAGAAAATGAAATCACAGGTACTTTCATTTATCAAATAATTTCTTTTTCATTAGCTTGATTTTGATTTATTTTAGCTTCTCTTTATCAATTACCTTTCTCACTTAGGCGTTAAGTTCCTCAGAGTCATTTTTTTATTTTAGAACCTTTCAACACCGAAGACCAGCATAAAGGACAATGACGCGCTATCGAATGTAGTATCCAATGTAATTGAAATGCCGTAATTGGAACAACCAGGTAAATATAATGTAGAAAATGGTAGGGTTCGGGTTGGCTGTGAGAGAAAATTTTAGACAAGTAGTCAACCATTGTATTGGCTGGCATAGTTAAGGATTGAAAATAGGGCGCAGGTGGCCGGACTTGAAGAGCATGTATAGGTGAAGGCATATATATATATATATATTAAAATACAGAATACGAGTTAAAACAGGGACGAGGGCCAAATGGACTTAAGGGTAAGGGGGTCACTAAAAACTACTGAAACGAATTATTCACTGGAGCCTGGAGAGGGTGCAATCTCTTTGAAGAGATGAGGTACTGCACGTATTGATGCTTAAATAGACTAACTAAGGATAGCTCTTTCTCTTGATTCTGGTGACTTCGGTGGAGGAACTTGCTGGTTGAAGCTGGAAGACATTTGTTGGGCTGAGGTGGAGGACGCTGGATGACTTCATGGTGGGACTGATCCAGAGCTGCCTAGGGCGGCATTGTTAGCGTACCTTATTGGATAGCACAGAAGAGATTGAGAATGTTTCAAAATCCGTTGCCAGTTTAAGTTAGTGCTATGCCACAATTAGAGTTATTGAATCAAATATGTCAGTTCTTTTAATATAATTATGAAAGAAATTCAATAAACAATAACCGTATAGTTAGTCTTTAAATTTATTATAAAACAGTAATCTAGAATGCTTTCTTTAAAGTAATAAAATATGTTCGTTTTAGTATTCTCTATTGGAAGGGAAGAATGATTATGATCGTTTGGTGTGATAAGAATGTGTTAATTTTGATATTCTCTATGAGGAGAAATTAATAATTCAAATTATTTGATATAATGAAATATAGTCTTCTATATATTAGAAGGGAATAATTGATTTGATCTATTAGTCATATTCATAATTGTTATTTTGCTAATTTTCTTCGTTTTTGGGCGTTTTTGTGATGTTTCCTTTTTATTTAATATTATATGGCTCTTCACATTTTTTATGATTTATCTATCAAGCATCCTTATTCATATTAATGTCTTATCATCCTAATAGCTGGGTACTAAAAGCCAGGATTAGAGTTTCGATTATTAAAGTCAGGATATTAAATAGATACTTTTCTATTTGACACGATTTACCTTTGGTGAACGAAGGGTAGAGTAAATTGGCCGTCTCAATCAGACATAAATTCCTTTTTGTTTTTAATCCTTCTATTAAATTCTAAAGTATTGTCTAAGTAATGGTCAGCCGACATTACTATGCCCTTACGAGTATAAGGTACTTTTGCCTAGGCCCCAAATTTACGTGTCGCAAAATACATAGCTTGTAATTTTATTTATAACTTTTATTTCTAAAAATCAATATTATTGTATTGTTTCAGGATTTATAACAAGAAGGCTTTCAACTAAAATTTCTTGCGATAAGCCCTTGGCGGTAATTAATTATTCGCCAAAAAATGTGCAAAAAAAGTCGTATGCTCTTCACAAATCACGTAGGAACAAGAATTTGTAAATTGTGTGAGAGAATTTTTCGGAAAATCTTTTTGATGAGAAGCGTTTTGTGAACAAATTTTTGGCTCAATGTTTAAGCCAAAACTTTTTTCTGAATATTTTTCATGGGATTCAGAAAATAATCGTTTAAACTTATTGATCCAATCTATTGAGACATCTTATTTTAACATAAAAATTAAAAATAATATTTCCGACAAGAATCAATCAATTGAGCAAAATAAATTTCGTCAAACATTAACTAAAATGATTCAATTTAAATTGAGCTTTAAATAAGTTCTTCAGACATTATCGTCTATAATGCTATTTTAATATACTAAAAATTAACCTTATAATGTTAATTACACTAATTGTCAGTTTTATTAATACCCACATTCATTTCAAAAATTAAAAAATTAAACTGAACCGAATATCTGCTATAAATGACGTAACTAAAAGGTGAAATGGATGATTGACGTGAGCTTGCTGTACTGGGTGGACTGCTGGCCCTCTAAGAGGGGGGGGGGGAGGGTGAAGAGATCATCACCACCTCAGTCTTACTAGTCGTGTCATCTCTAGTTAATTCTATACTCCCTTAGGTTCAACTCACCGGAAGTGATGGAGTGGTATTTTGGTGCTTTCTAATTTGTTGGTTGATATTTTGTTTTCGAAAATATGTAATAAATCCACTTTTTGAGGTGCTTCTCTGTGAGTTCCTCTTCCTCTATACGTTGGCGTAATTGGCTGGTCTTTTGCCTAAGATTTTACTTACTTTATATGTGTAGTTTTCTGTAATTTCTCCCATCATAAGATTTCTGACATTGTATTCTATTTAACTTTTTAACTAATTAACAATTTATATTAGAATGTGTTAATATTCGTACTATGCATTAATGCTTATCAAATTATTGATTGCAGAACAGAGGATGATTGTTGACTGTCGAAAGCGCTTTGCCAAATATAATGGAAAGATAAGATGTTTAATTTTATAAACTTAAAATTCCACAACCAGCACTAAACATATTAATTATGATATAAATTTTATGTTTCCTCTATAAACATAACAAAGGATGTAATAAATAAGGGCATAATATCGTTCGGTGGTTCGAGCGTCTTTAATATATTAAATACCCGAATCCGAAGGGAGTGGTTTTATTTTTAAGCAGTCATATTTCGTTGCATGTCTGTCTCTATGTTCCATAATAGCAGCTGTAAAAATGACGTAATCGATTTATTCTCTACAAGTAGTAATAAATATATAATCACAGAAAGTCCCTGAAAAGAATATATACATTATTGTAGCATTCCCGTTTCAAAACGATTTATCTAATGAAATAGTTCCTGTTCGGGAAGCAGTTTTGATGAAACGTTCACGCTGCTTTTAGTGGAGATTTATCAACAGTTATTGTCCCTAATCTAAAAGTCAAAATAAAATGTAATATTTTTGGTCAAAAACGTGTATTAATTTTTTCTACAAGCTTCAGAATCCTTTCTTGTTCCTTCTTTTCCTGTCTTTAATCTAGTTAATTAGTTCATCGTCGTTGTACAAATTGATTAGTGTCTAAAAAAATGAATTATCGAATGGAAAAAAATGGTTAGCCTACGTGGTAAACCAGGTCACGCAATTACAAAAAGTAATCAAAACAATCACTTAAGTCATTTCCGCTTAGTTATGGGATACATTTGACTTGAGTTTTTTTTAGAATAGAATTATTTTGAACGTCGAAAGGCAAACTTAAAAAAGATGCGTTTCAACCATCAGATAATTGGCGAGCATATATCATCTTCTAATCAAGTTAAAATTTAAATCTTGTTTTAACTAATTAGCTTCTTTTCTTCAAGCGTTGATTCTTTAAATCGCTTATTTATCTTACATTCTTTCTTCCGTCTCGTTTGGTGTACTCTATAAATTAATGAATTAGCTTCTTAAAAGTTATTATTTTCTTGTGCACAATTTTGTTGGCCGATTAATCACCTGGATCTTCATAACATCAATTCATGTAAATATTCATTAAGTAATAGAGTTTTGAAATAAATAAAAATATAAGTAGGAACAAGTTAAATCACACAACTCGATGGGCGTACAGCTCAATCAAGGGGTATGAAATTGAAGGAAAATTGGCCATACGACTTGGAGAGTGCACGTTTATTACTTATAAAAAATTTACAAAATATTTCGATACATTCTCTCGGTAAAATATTTGGTTTGTTAAACCATCTTAGTTAAAAAAAACAAAAATAAGATATAGAAAAAAAAATAATAGAGACCAAAATAAATAATAATAATAATAATAATAGAAAAAACTAAATATAGAATTACTATTGTAATGCTAGTGGCCTGTATGCTCTGTAGCTGTTTGTTTAATGTTTGAAATTATTATAATCTCTTTTACTTTTATCCTAGGTGCACTTTCTTTAACGGGCCCTTATCAAATAATAGTTACAGGGCTATTTTTTTAAAAGTTTAATTATTTCTTTCTATGTTTGCAGTTATAGTATATATCTTTAAAATTAATGTCTATTGATATAGACAGTTTTAGGACCACTATCATAGAACACCATGAGCCGTGATAAAAGTACATCATTCATATACTTATAATAATATATAAAAATATTGAATAGTGAACTACTGACAAAAACAAAGAAAACAAAACAACCTTACGAAACCCAAATACAACATTAAATACGCGATTTCGTTATATGACATTAAATTGAAGAGAAAGATTAGTGTTGAAATAGTTTATATGATACACAGTCCTGAGGATGCCTGAATAGGAGAAACTTAGACAAATTTTAAACAAAGTTTTGAGAGACCGTAAAGCTTTAATTGTAAAAAAAAAAATGTTTTTTTCATGCAGTTGAACAGTTGTTATTTCGAAATAAAAGTGTATTTATTTACGTGGGATATTATTGTAATCTAAATATATACAAAATGCCTGAAGTGTTTTTGAATTTATGTGCGTTTAAATTTAATATAATTTTGGAATCCTCTTGAATAATATCAAAAAATACGATTTTCCCAAAGGTGCACTAATGAAAGAAGTCAGGATTCTCGAACACGCCATCTCCTCCTGGTCAGGTAGGTCTAATTTGGACCCCGATAACTACTTTTTCTTCCTTCGACCCCTGACTAGTCGGTTGATGATACCCTCACATTCGGTTCGGGTGACCTCGGCTCCGACCGAACATGGCCGAGACCGGAGACCTGTTGCTGAATCCACAGTCTAGTGCGGGCCTTCTTCTATAGTGCCAGGCCATCACTTCCCCCCATCCTCGCCATGAACGGATTACACAAGACGCCCAGGCAGATTTACAAGGAAACGGTGAGTCACCGTCTGGTTGAAAAGAGCAAAAATTACAAAAGATAAAACACAACCTGAATCGTGAGCTTTTGGAATCGGCAATATTTTCATTCAGACATGGGGCTAGTGTCTTTTGTCTGTCAGTCTGTATGTTCTACGTTAGCTGTCAAAAAAAATATTTAAGTGGTCTGGAATTTTAAAATTATAACTGAAGTAACTTCTCGGTATATGGTGATTTGTTTTTGGTTAAGATGCAATAATGGGAAGCTTCAAAAAAATAAAAAAACCTGAAAAAGTTCTTGTTTTAGCCATGGTAAATGATATTACGAATGATAATGGTAAATGGGATTAAGTTTTAAGAGCAAATAGTATAAATCATCAATCCGTTCCAAGTTGATGTGTATGTCAATATTTTAGATATTCACAATCGTCTTTCCAATTTACAGTGCCGGAAATGTTTTTACAAATAATTTTTTTTCCTCAAAAATTTCAAATTTGATATTTTTCTATATATATAATCTACTCACTTGCATTATATATGTTGTTATTTATTAACAATAACTTAGAGGGATTTGAATAAAATACATGCAACTGAAGCAGTTAACACTAAACCACAAACTACCCATAGTATGATTTAACTAAACATTGATTACTAATAAGAATTATAACGACTTTGTGGTCCACACTAGAGAACTCAAAAACGCCAATTAAATCGAACGATAACATAAAAAGTTCGTGCATCGCTATTGGCGGTGAACTGGAAGCCTAACCTGGACAGGGGCTACCTCCGCCTTAAGACCGGTTTGAGGTATGCTCTGAGTTTTCGATGTTGCATTTTATTTTATTTTTATTTTTTGTTGGTTTGTTTATTTATTTGTGTCTTGTCGTGCTTACTGTTACTACAAACCTCGAGCAGAATTTTCGATGATTTACTTAAACCTGGCCTACCGTACAAGTCCAATTCCGTCCAAGGAACAATCCAGCGATGTAGCTATTGGGTACCGACATGCATACTATGGCATTTAAGGTGTTTATGGTTCACTTACGTAGTGCACCATTTTCTTTAAAATATTTGTATACCTTATTCTATGAAACAAGGTTTAACATGTGTACATAGCACATACACTTCTTGCATGTACACCAATATACTTCACGTCACACAGGTGTATATGCCACAGAACTATAATCCAGTCACAAAATTCTACCTGCAGCGACTTACCCGTATATAACTCAAATATGCAGATAAACTTTAGGGTTTTGCTGTTATTTTTTGTTTTTGTTTTTTTAAATACGGTTATATTTTCACCCCTTTGTTAGTCTGGCTGTTTTTGTCATTGTGATTCCTTAGAGACATAGGGGTTTGTAAGATACAACGACATGAAAAGGCCTTCCATGATTTAATGTCATTAATTAATTCTTAATTAACTAATATATACTTAATGAAAACATATTGTCATTAGTTAATCAATTACTCTGTAATTGAAAAAAAAAACCCTCTACAATTAAAGCCCTTGACGTTCAACAGATTATAGACTATTCCGTTCCATGCTTGATTACAACATAGCGAGAAGCAAAGATAAATTATGGAGATCTATTGTGATGCCAGATCTATTTTAGTCCCATTATAGCACATTTACTTGTACATAGCCATGTAAAGTCACCAGACTGAAGTAGGTAATTTTCTTCGCAGCTGTTTCGCTTGGAACAAACAAGTGTTTAGTGGAGGAATTTTAGTGGAATAGTGTCATAGTAGAAAATTGAGCCAGTAGATAACAAAACGTATTGTCTTCGTTAAGTGATTAAACTGGAACTTCAGGGAGTGAAATAGGACTGAACTCACAATACCTTCGAGTAGTTGGAAAATTTATAATGATCGGGCGTAGGAGATTTCCATGAGTCAGAAAAAATCAATTGGCTGTCTGTAAATGCCTGTATTAAAAATGAAGATAAAATTATGTAAATAAAAATTTCCGTCTATGAAGGTAATGAATCCGATGACCAGTTGGATTGCCTTATCATATAGAATGTATTATTAAAATAAACGAAACATCCATTTGAACATTGATCGGTTGTAACAACCATACATTCGATATGGCTTCCTCTTAATTGTCTGACTTGTTGGCAAACAAGATTCAATTCCTCCTGTTTCTTCTAAAGTAATACCTCCCAATTCGTGCTTGACAAGAAAAATATAAAATAATGATAGCCAATAGAAAGCTTTTATGGTTAACGTTCATCGAGGATCTTTTTCCTCAGATTTTTCCCATATAATGTTAAATAGACTAGCTCTAGGTTTATTATATTTACTTTTAGCAAACATCTTTAATAGCAGAACTTGTTTGAAATGTTAGTTTCAATTAAATAGAGAAGGGAATGGAATTCCACATTCGAAACCATCGGCATTGCTTTACTTTTTTTTTTGTAGCATAAATAAAATGCATCAAGATGTTTTGCAACTGCATAACGAATTCCAGTAATCAGAGCATGTTAATACGATTAAAGTTTCCATTCGTGTAACAGAACTGATTGCCTTTAAAATCTATTACCTTTCGGATGTTAGCAATTGTTACAGCGTTGCATTGCAGAATCGACTTGATCACAGCAGCAAAGGGGTTTTAGTGGCCATAAGAGACATCATGCCAATCTATAATGCCATGAGAATTAACCATATAATAAATATCAATCAAACAGTCCGTATGTTCTAAAATGAGTTTAAGCTTTGTCGGCTCACAGCTCAGATCGTATTTAATATGAGGTTAGAATCCAACTACGAATTGTTTTGCAATAAAAATTAATTTTAATCGTCATAGAAGTTATAATAGGTTTACAACCTGTAGATAGTCAATCCCTGGGCAATGAGGTAACTCTCATTAGCGCCCAAATAAACTAGTTGATCGGACCAGTAGCCTTGTTATTTTTTTTTATTGGTTACAATCATTTTATTTTTGCGATTTTGAAGACCGAATTTTTATATATTTCAATGATGAACTAAGAATTTAAAAAAAATTAATTATGAATATTTATTTTATGAATGTCATGTGGTAAACAGTGTTTGAGGTAACGACGTTGTGTGGGCTTCCCTACACCTTAGGACTCAGCTTCTGGGACGTTAGTCAAGTGGGTCCATGTCAGCTTCTTGATAAAGTCCTTGTTAAAGGAGACTTCTAATTCTTAACAAATCTTGGTGTTTCTTATAATCCAAGGTGCTTTGGCGACGGTGGGGAGAACTTTATTTTGGGATTTTTGTAGTTTAGGTAACTGGTATTTCATATGTGGGTTGGCAAGCAGGGGTAGTATTTTTTAAAACATATACGAGTAATAACGAAAATAAATGCGGTAGAAAGTGAAGAAGCAATATCGAGAGATATCTACGTGACTTCACTTATCATATCACGTCTCATTCTAAAATGAAATTACTCTGATGATTTTAAAAATTTTAAATGACTATTAAAAATATTCAAATTATTAGATTTGATTGAACGACACTAAATAACACTAGGAGCCGTTAAAAAGGCTATAGAATGAATTGCCCATTAAGAATCTCTGATCTTCGGCGGGCGTGTGTCACTTGTTAAATCTACGGACAATATCTGGCCAGGGTGTGGTACAGTTGCGGAGGGAAGAAACCAGTATTTCCATAACGCCCTCTTTTACCTACTGAAAGGTCGCAGGAGCTCTAACCAGCCACTTCCATATATAGAAAGGTTCTCGATTCGGTACGCTTTTTGGATTCAAGTGATCTCTTTTCAAAACGAGCAGTTGATGGAATGCGGTATCTCGTACTATATGCTAGTAAGAGGAAGTCAAGGTGTAATCCGTTTTAGAGTAAGATGGGAAGCACCCGGTTTACTTGTTCTTCATGATTAGAAATCAGTCTAGATAAAATATTCGTAGTCCTGGACGAAAGCTTGCATATTTTTCTTTTATACACTTTCGTTGCACCTTAAACATAAACTAAGTTTCTGTCGCTACCAACCTACACAAACTGCTAATAATACTGTAAATTGCTACTGAAGTAATCAACAGGGATACATACTGGAAATGTTTTGCATAAGTTCATTTAAACATAAGAACTATGTGGGACTAAACACACTAAACACTAGAGTGGGAACCTAACTAAAATAAGGAGAAGCTAGATCACCGTTGAGCTCTTGCTCATGTCACTCTAGGGTAATCATTAACTACAAACTAAACTGGAGGGAATACTTTTAAGAAATATTTTTGGTTGGTCAGCAACAAATTTAAGAATGAGCGTAAAAAGTATCGCATTAAACTTGCTTCTTTAATGGAACTTTAACGTTCATGTAGCTGGTCGCAGAAATCAGTAAAAAAATAAAGTAAATCCAGGATGGCTTTCAAGGGAACCCAAAGTACTTGATACAAAGGCGGATCCTACCAACTTCGGGTATGAGATATTACGTCATTTTGTCCTTGCACCTTGGTGAGAGCACAACACGAATACACCGGAGAACACCTTTCATTTGCTGGCCCAGGTAGTGCCCAGTTTTTATTGAATTCAGAATAAGTGATAGACCTACTCACTGGAAACCACTCGTATGGAGTTCAAAGGACAGTACATAATTAATCGTGCATGAAAATATAGAACCTATCTGAAAAATTAATTCAACTGGTATATAATTATATTGTGATGTACATACCAATAAATTGCGTTATGTTTACCTGGCAGATAGTTTATTATTATTTTTTTAACAATAAATCTTTATTTGAAAAAAATACAATCTGCCCTGGTAGGGCAGTAGATAATTGTGATAAAAGTTACAACATATTTACAATTTTACGTTTACTTATTCATTCATATCATATTCACAATATACAATTGTACATTATATGAAATGAAATGAGTACAGATGGAAAAAAAATTAGCAGAAAAATAATCATGAATTTTTATTTGAAGATTGGAAGAGTTGATGAACGAAGAATATCGATGGGATTAGAGTTCCAAAGGTTTGTGGCACAGATGAAAAAAGAGCGTTCTTAGGAAGTAGATTTGTGAGAAGGGAGATACAAAACGGCAGAGCAGGGACCCGAATATTGCGGGATTTGAATTGGAAGAAGTGAAGTTAAGTGGGCTTTTTAGTCATGGCAGTATTCAAGAGGAGGGGTCCAAGGAAGTAATAGCGAGTGGAAGGGTACAGCCATCCAGAAATGCGATGGTCCCTGGGGATCCCCAGGATAAATCTAAGGAAAACATTCATCAGCCACTTTAGCCGAGCCTTGAGACATATACAGTGCAGCCCGGGATATTGTTGAGCATACCTTCAAAGTTTCAGATCGGGTGGGTATTGGTACGGCCGCTATCGAAGAATGCGTAGCTGACAGACAATAGACGATCTTTCCATACTAAAATAAAAAGGACCTCTTCCTTCGGACCCGGCAACTTAAAACCTCATATTGAACAATGTGTATGCCCGTCTTTGCCTAGGCTTCAAGACAGATAAGTTATAGCTAACCAGAAGCATTCCTCATTATTACCGACCAAAATTTGGTTGCATTAAATAAGAACTAAGTAGTATTTTTTGAAATATTTATCTAGCCTATTTTTTGGGATATTTACATAGCCTATGGATCCTCTAATTTCAGGAGTATAGTCACCTTCCGGGTTAAGGAGAAGGAGGCCAACAATGTCTGCTGTAACTGTTACTAGATATTCAATGTCTCCTGTTATGTTGAGTAGGGAGTCAAATTATCGTTCTTTTCGACAAAAAGACATTGAAAACTGCCAATAATATCACTTTTGAATGTTCATGCAATTTTTTTGCGAACTCTTGTTTGGTTGCCTAGAGACGCGAACTTTGCGTGAAAGTTATTATTGAATGTTTTCTGTTTTGAATCCCGACAGTCAGAGAGAAGCTTATGTAAGGGGACGAGAAATAACTGTATCTTTAGTGCATGCATAGATGTTGGGACATAGTGCAGTGATACTTGCTCCATTTCTGGTTAGCCTTGGCTGAATAACGTATCTGTCTTGAAGCCCAGGCAAAGGCGGGCTTGGAGTCCATTGCTCAACATGAGTTTATAATAATTTGCTTAGTCCGAAGGGAGAGGGCCTACTTTTATTCTAGAATGGAAAGATCGCCTAGCTGTCTGCTGTACATCCATCTATAGTGGCCGTACCAACGACCCACTCGATCTGAAATTTAGAAGGTGTATTGAACATATCCCGGGCTACGGTGCATATGTTTTGGGAAAGACATAATAACGGCTATTTAAAACTCTGATTTATCGCCAAGGATTATACTTTAAAAAGCGTGAAGCAAAAAGAAATTCAGGTATTCCAAAAATAGGGGATTTCAATTCAAATTTCTCAATCTTAAGTATTGGTAATTTTCTGTGACAGAATTAGTATGACAAATAAAATGTAGTATTTCTCGATATTTTCCTATATTTTTACTTAACTTTCTAGTCCTTTAATTTGTTGATAAATATTTCAAGAAATACATCTTAGTTCATAATTAATGTAAAACAGTTTTGGTCGGTAATAATTAAAATAAAATCTCTAGTCTGGTGCATTTTCTTATAAGAACAATAAAACAGTACTAAGTAAAATACATAGCTGACATAAGTTATATTATAAACTATTCTCTTGTGTTTATCATATACTCGTACACTTAGTGAATAATGGTCGCTAACTATTGCAATAAAGGGCGTAAAATAAAATATTGAAATTATTTTTGGATACGAATGAGAAAGAAAAGGCCCAAGGCTAGATTCAGTTAGGGGAAGGGAAGAAAGAAGGGAAAGAAAGAAAAATATGGTTCACAAATAAGATCACGATTTTAAAATTGAAGAGAAGAAATGTACTGCTTAAATTCGGCTTTAAAGAAAGGGAGCGTCGAATACTGATGGAAATATAGTTAGAGTTTTGTGGCACAGATAATGCACGGACGATCATAGGAGGCAGATCAATGGGAAAAGAGTTGCATTTCGGATCAGGGGGATTTAGTCACGACTTTGTCATGATGGTACAACGGAGCAGGTATTACCAAGAACGTATTTGCGACCGGTTCAAAATCATGACTAACTGTTAATCTTACATTTTTATTCAAGACTGACTTTGTTTTTGGAAAACACATGCTTGAACGTCTGAAACCTAACAGCTAGCAGGAAGCTCACTCAGAGCTCCTCGTCTATAGTTACTGCAGCCCTACACAAGCTGGGTTTTATTTCCCCGGACAGTATGCAGTTACAAAGCCTTAGAGGATTTCCAGGTAAACATTAACCGGGATGTGTGCCCCCATATGATGTCTATAAGCGCTCATACGTGTGTAGATATGAAGGAGAGTCAAATAGTTCGCGACTTATGGGGAAAAAAACGTTCAATCGATCAGAAATGGTGATCATGAGGCATGGCAAAGTGTCTATATTCAGTGAAGTACATACTACAATCTCAGAGAGTAGACAGATGGAATCAAATGCGGATTGATTCGAGAAAAGGACATCTTTAATAAATCATTCGGGAACGAACAATGACGGGGAGCCACCATCATCACGGAGAAACGAAATGTTATCTAAGCATATTAAAATTACAAACAACAAATACTAGTATTTGTGAGAACTTCTCTGAACAGACATACGATCATCAGTTTTTGCATAATTAGTGATATCTTAGTTCAAATTATTAATTATCAGAAATTAGTTGTATTACCAAATTGAGTAACGTGCCAATGTGCATTCGACCACTGTCGTTCCGGCTGCTCAACAGAACCGCCCCGCTAAGACAATAACCGTGACCCACTGAGTGAGGGATTGAGCACAGCTCTCCACATGATTGTAACACGCTGGCCTGTTCTTCAATATTGCTTCTCTTGTCATTCACAAAGGGGTACAAAAAATCTTACCTTTCCCTTAAGTTTCCTAGAAACTGTTTACTTTCTAAGGAATTTGAATTTTTCCCTAAAACAATAAATGTCAAGCGCAAAAAGACGACATACATGTCGTCAAAATGAGGTAAAAACGATAAAGTTACGCTCAATAACAGCTTGAAAAATGTATTTGCTGATTGTGATATCCAGAGATCAGGAGGTGCTGGATTTGATTCTCATCCCTGTTGGTATTTTTTCTTTTGGCTTATAATTATAAAACCAGTGAGATTACATACTACATATAGCGATTGACAATTTATTTATTTTCATGCCTTTGGATTTATGTTAACTTTACTTTTGATTTTTTTTTCTGATACTTCTCGTTATTGGATCACTGACTACATGTGTACAGCGGAATCTGTGATGATGTGGACTTTATATTAAAAATATAAAATTGAACGGATCATTATATGATTAGTAAACATACAAAAAACTATTTAAACACTTCGTCTTAGATCTCAATAACCAGAGCGTGGCATACAGCAAAGATCAACGGTAACTAGACCAGGTATAAAACCTTGCTATAAAGACCTTTTCATCTGGAACTCGGATGTATGACATTCACCTTGGCGCTGGTTAGTAGCTCGAAAGGTTGAGTTGACGCTGTGCTAGAGCACTAATTTAGGAATGACCCAATTTGTTTTTTTTTTAACGATCCGTTTAAGAGGAAAATTATATGGGGGCAACAGAAGTCCATACCTCGAATGCCTCTTAAATGTCGATTGTTCATGGCTAAACCTGTCCGTTTATTAAATATTTTACTTTTTAATATCAGTAAGTTATTTAACATTATAACTTAAAGTATAAAAGCGATGGCAATGGTGTATTGTGATCGGCACTTTCTATACAAGGTGAGGCAGCCTTGAAGACGTATGGAACTGTTACGAAAGACTGTCGATTGGACATCTGTCCTGTTTTCACCTCGCAATCCACTGTATCCGTCAAGCTTAGTCACACAAGAAGAATTTATTTAATCCTTCAATAAATATTGATGATGTTAAAAAATAAATTAAGGCGTGTCCATTATATGTTGAAGGTGGCTTTGAGAGGAAATATTGCATTATATTTTTATTATGCCCGTTACTCAATCAACAAGCTACGACGATATATATGATTTATGACAATTACCACTATGATTGTGTGGAGTTCGAACTAATGAATTTAATTTTTCTCCAAGAGCAGTGTTGATCATGAACGTGTACCTATTGGGGACCTTGTTAGCTGGAATAGTAGATAGCATACAAGATTGTATTCAGAGGCGAATGAGGCCTGAACTAGATTGATAAAAGTAAAACCCGTCGTACATTATTACTAATTAATTTGGGACCACCGATTGAGATGTATTCGTTTAGCTTCAAATTTTTTGCATCACGAATTTGCTCGATTCAGTCAAGCGATACTACGTATATGACTCATTGAATTTTAGTTTACGATAGTTTTATAGCTTCTTTCGGCGGAACTATCAAATGCATGAAATATCTATTGCTCAGAAACTAAAACAGAATCTTTATGATGTCTCCGTCCCCTTCTAGGAAATAGTTCAGGTCCCGTACAAAGAATCATCTATCAGCTACGGATCCATATTCGATCGATAGCCATGTTTCAGATTCGCCATATCGCCTGCCTACTTCAGAGACGAGAGATAGCTTGTAAAGAGAGGATGCATGGCGTAGCTCACCGTATACAAGTATGTTTTCCTGGAACATGTCTCGAGTTCGTATCATTTGTATCGCTCGTGACGTGTGATTTAGGACCCATTTCGTCTTAATGAGTCATATACATGAATGTGGTATGTAGATATGTTAAGTATCAAAGAGGAGAGGCTCCACATCCAAACAGTTACTGCGCAATTGTCAGCGTTTTTTTACGATTGAGATAGTAAAAATAGGCCAAGCCATCTAAAATTCTAAAGTATTCAACCGCTTCACCATGACTTTTAAACTTTCTCAAGTCATTACTCTATAACTGTTTCAGATTTAATGTCCTATGGAACAGTGTTCCCCGTGGTTGAGGACGGATACGCAAAATAAAATCATAAAAATCGATGATAATTCAGAAAATAATGTCAGCCAAATAGCTTTATAGTTGATTAGGTGCCAGCCTATTTCAACGGGGGTTTTTGGCCAATATGTTTGCTATTTATATATTACAAAAAAATTGACATTTTCTGTCACCAGGATGAAATAAAAATAAATAAGTATTTTCGATCGAAAATGCCAAATACATTTTTCATGGTCATTTAATAGATATTTAAAAGACAAACATGTAAGCATCTACCGATATTCTTGCATTAACATAAATTATTGATTTAGTTTATCTATACACTCTAAAAAAAAATTAAAATTAAATCCATTTTCATAGCGAATTTAATAGGTAAAAAATGAAAACTGAAATTGTATTGCTTCTGCTCCTTGGATTAACTAGTTTAACTTTTTTTTTAAATGCCTCAGTCAATGAGCTAATAGCTATTATAAATAAATAATAAACTATGAAAGGGATGGTTTCACTTTGTCACTAAAAAGTAAGATTTTCTGCCCTGCTAAGCAGAGCTAAGCTCTGTTTTTGCAACGTCCTACCTTGCCGGTATTTTTTCGTTGTGAACCTTCTCGATACAGATTTTTCATTTTATCCTCCCTACGGTCATCCTCCATAACAAAAGCGACCTCCTTGCTTTTTTAGCCCTGAAATAACTTAGGTATAAATTATATTTAATATATCAAATTGTATGTTAGAAAGGTTTGAACAGTATTTTCAATGGGGGCCCCCATTTTCTATGCAAACGGAGTATTAGTAAAATATACAAAAACAAAGTAAATAATGAGCCAATATGCTCCATAAATTCGAGTCTTAATCTGCCAGGAAGCTATAAATATAAAATTTGTGGATTTGAAAACAATTGTTCCACACTCTTCCGGAATCGATCCTAGACCCTTTATATTTCGGAAGAGTCGTCATTACGACATATACGGCTATCTGGCATTGGCTGGACAATTCAGGTGACAATCACGACTGGATGTCGGTTCTGAGCGTGATCTTGCCCACTTGACGCATTGCCTTCAAAACTACCCACTCATGCCATTAGGTAATCCTTTGCTATTTATAGATCAGAATCAAGGTATCATTATATATTCCAAGAATCAATTTTAATTAATTAGTTATTTCATTGATGAGTAGCCTCACAAGTCTGTTTTTTTTTTGTTGTATTAAAAAAAATATTACCATGAAAGAAATGTAGGGTGTAGAAATTGAAGAAGCTATTTAGAGAGGTTACTATAAGGTTATATTATTAGAGTGTTGAGGCCCACAGCTGGCCTTTGCGTGAGTTTTTTACACACCTATTTAAATGCTTCTAAAAAACCACACAAAAAAACCTTACAATATCGCCATTTGATTAGACAAAAAAAAACAATTAGTTAAACTATTTAACTTGATTCCTGATTTCTATTGTTGACTTCATTACTTCAGTCCGTATGTCCAGATTGGTTTTAGCACGGCTTTGTAAATTAATATTGTATTTTCTATTGAAAGATGTCTTAAGTCTCATTTCAAGTTAGTCTTTCGTGAAGATTTAAAGAGCTTTGGTGAATGAAAGAAGTAACACCAGATTGATCTTTAGTAGAATAGAATGCAATTCAATTTTCTGTAGATGATAATATTCACACAAAAACACTGTGATAAACCAAGAATATAACAATAAACAAATAAATATATAATAAAATTCTTAAGTTAATAAAAAAGGTGCAATAAAACTAATAGTTTCTAGAAGAGGGTTATGCTCGCACATCAATGCTAAACGTCGGTATGGCTCATTCAGTCAGGGATTGATTGCAAATCGATTGACACACTTATTAATTAGCCATTAGCTATCGTTGACTGAGTCATAAAAGCTTCTGTGCTACCACAAGGCGAAATCTTACACACCAAGCTTTATAGAATATATGAAGAGGGTTGGATTGATATAGAACTCATATGCTGGGTAATCTAATTGGATACTCGTTCATTGACTTTGAACCGCAATGGACTAAAATTATTAATAGTTATATAATTGATGTTCTGAAGTACACAACATCCACTTGTGAAGGTACAAACGGAAGACACCCTCGGCATCACAAGAATACAGCAACTGCTATGATCTCGTTGGACTGCACGCAGGCTTTCGACTCAGTGTCCCACGGGATGCTGTGGCGACAGCTTTGTGACTGGGAATGCCCAGAGCAGCTATATACCATGTTGGTTTCGTTCTTGAAGAAAATATCCGTGAGGGTACGGGTGGGTGATTGCCTCTCTAACCCATTCCCTCTGACTTGTGGAGTTCCTCAAGGTGCGGTTCTGTCTCCAGTTCTTTTCAGCATGTAAACATCTGAAATTGTTGGGACAAACTATAAGAAAGCTACTGTAATCGCTTTCGCCGACGACATTGCGGTTTACAGCAGCAGCATGAGTGCACAAAGAGCTCTTACACAGGCCGAGTCAGTTTTAACGTTATCAGTGACAGACTGGGCATGTTAAACATCAGTGTAAACGCCGGGAAGACCGACTGCGTAATCTTCTCCCTCCAAAGGGGGAAAAAATCCTTGCCAAAATCGTATAGCATAGAAGGGCAAGAGAACTCACCAGCTTTCTCAATGCACTATTTGGGTATAAAAATGGATAAGCATCTCCATTTCTCTACTCATTTTAGTAATAAAATAGAAAAAGTACGACAAAGGTCTTACCGGCTATCGCACTTGCTAACTTCACCTAACCTGTCGCTTCGTCTCAAATTGATGATATATAGATGTGTCCTCCGGCCAGCTCTGCTGTACGGTGCCCCGCTATTTACCCACTTGACTGCCAATACAGCCAAATGTCTCCAACACTTCCAGAATGGGATCATGCGAAAAGTGGTCCGACATACCTCTTTCGAGAGGTTAAAGAGCGCTGGCCTGCACCCCGCTTGGTGTCCCGTCGGTGTGTGAGTTCATCCGCCGGAGACACGTAAAGTTTTTTGACTCGTTGCAGCACCTGACAAACCCAGTGTTTAACACTGGCCCCCACCACCCCACCCGCATCGATGACAACAGACTGTCGGGGAAAAATTAGGTTAAGAATTAGTATGTAAGTTAGTTTTAAGGTTGATCCATTCCCATCACCTTTATTTGTCAGTTTAGTCCAGTTACGTATAATGTCATTATAATTGTTTATTCTTATATAATTTTTATAAAATAACAACCGTATTCACAAATACCCGGTTGAAGAAGATCTACTTCTGCCGCTTCTCGTGTTATACCGCTTACCGCCACGACATCGAGACTATCTCTGGAGGAGTTGCAGTCTTAGTGAAGCACGGAGTTCCTTGTAGGAGACTACCCCCACCCGTGACCCTAGGGCCCTCCCACTACATCGTAACGCTCCAGATACGGCTCGCGAAGAACATGATAGTGTCAGGAGTTTACGGAAGACCGAGAGCCAACGACTCGGACAAGCTCCTGCTCACTGCCATAGCTCATGACCGAAGAAACGTCATCATGGGCGACCTAAATGCGAACAACAGCTGGTGGAGCAGTACGAGGGCTAACGCCCTCGGCCGTTACATCACAAAGACACCGTTTACGGTCATCCACCCAGGATTGCCAACCTTCCGTCACTTCGTGGACCCCGACAGGACCTCCACGCCCGATCTACTCCTGACTCAACAGCGAATCACCGGATGCTCCGCCTTGGACTTTACCACCTCTGACCATCGGCCTGTGCTCTACGAACTAGAAGGCGACATGCCAGAGATACAGGTACGATGAGGCCAAGTGGGACCTCTAAAAACATCTCATCAAGACCGAGTTGCCCACAATTACGTCCCTGAGCACGTATCGATATCCCACACCTGCGATATCGATTACGCTATCTATCAGCTTCAAGACGTCATCGACCGAGCCGCCGATGCATCGATCCCGAAATTTTCTCCGAAGCCCCCTTCTCTGAGGAAACCTCCGGATCACATTCTACAACTGATAAGACAGCGTAACAATATCAAGAACAGGTGGTTTAGATCAAAAACAGGGGCTTAAAACCGGTTTTGAATGCTCTTACAAACCAAGTTAAGTCCCTGATGGCCCAGTGGAAAATCTCGGTCTGGGAAGATCGCCTCACTAGTCTCCACGGTAACCAAAAGCAATTGTGGAAGCTCGTGAAGACATGCAGGTCCAAAAAGAACGGTGTAAGGCTGGCCGTGAACGGGCAGTTCATCCCCACCACTGAACAGGCGGACATACTGGTGGATCATTACGAAGCTGTGAGCCGTGGCCAAGGTGAGCCAATAGGAGCCCTCGACCCCCCCCCCTCCCTCCCCACCACTACCAAAATCTACACCTCCCACCGGCAGGTCGGCTTCATTCGAAGAACGAACGGGAACAAGGCACTAGGTGAAGACGGGATCCAGAACATCCTACTCAAGCAACTACCGAGGAAAGGAATCTCGTACGTCACCAACGTATTAAACTCCTGCTTCAGGCTGCACTATTTCCCTCAGAACTGGAAGCACGCTGTGGTCGTCCCCCTGCTGAAACCAGCGAAAAGCGCTACCTAAAATGCTACCTTGGGATTACCCTCGGTAGACACTTGTCGTTCACGACACATCTCAGCAAGAAGTTAAAGAGTGTTAGGAAAAAGTTCTACAGCCTAAAACACCTAGTTCACAGCCCGGCTTTATCAGTACGCCTCAAGCTCCGACCTTCAACCACCACCAATGCCCGTCCGATGGAAGCACTGCTGGACCACCGAAGCCTGGAGACAGATAGACCTCATAGAACCCTTACGGGGACTGAACGATCCACACCCAGCCGAGAGATCGAGGGCGATCTCCTGGTCGACTCAACCGAAGCACCATGACCCCTTCTACCTGCTCAGGGTGGGTCGATCTCCCGGCCAATAGGCCGACACACTGCAATCCCTTAAGAGGCGGGCCAGGTATGACCTGGCCGACTACAAACCAATGCCTAGTACCCCTAGGGTCCACCCACCATGGGTAGACTCTCACTACCTTCCCGAACCCACCCGCCTCCTTTAGGCATCCCACACCCCATATCCTTCCCATACGTCCTTTGAATAGGACTCCCCTTAGTGAAAGGTACCCATCAATCCAAAATAATTTTCCTTTTATTTTACCAACATCCTATTTTTTATAAGTTTGAGAGCTATGGAAAAAAAATAAAAAATAAAATAACAAAACCTGTATAAAATGTAGCGATGCTACAGGAAATACAGAAATAATTTGTAAATAGATTCGCCTGAGGATCTATAATTATATATGTAATTATCTGTATGTAAATTTAAAGGGGCTATGAAGGGGGGAAGGGAGGAAAAAAACAACAAAAATCATTGATGTAACATTATTATTAAACGTTTTAATAGATTAAATTTACCGATTACATTGATGCATGATATTTCGCAATTGGACTTCCCGTAGATTCTAAATATAAATGTAACCCCTTGAAAAATAGTAACAACAACCATTAATCAATCAGTTATTTAGTAATTAAAATATAAATATTTCCTCGTCGTCTTATATAATATTACCTATTATGTTTTAGGATATTATTGGAGGATAATTACAAAAAATTATCAAAACTATCATTAACATAGTACTTGAAACTTTTTTACTCCCATTTGACTTAGTTTGGTCAGGGAGTCGAGCCTTCCCTTAGCCTGATCAAAACAAGGTCTGCCAACAGGGGAGTCTGCCTCACCAGCGCACTGATGACGAAGCAGTGGCTGGAGATCTGACAATAGCTGTTGGGGATCGAGGGGCCAAAACGTAAAAAACATAAGCGTAATGACCAGACCGCGTCACTCTCCTTAACTACCGCTGCAGGTAGTTCTTAGACCTCTCAGCCTCGTATTATCTCCTCGTATCAGCTCCCATCATATATATTTAGACCTTCTAGTATCAAGGATCAGCGACCTAACTTTCTCTTTTCACAAGTCAAAGAATAATATTTATTAGTTGTTTGAATGTATGTAACCCCACTGACTTTACTATTACTGTACAAATAAAAAAAACTATATATTAACAGGATTCGAACTTTTCTTCTCTCATCTGTGTGCAGGTAATCTAACTACCAAGCCATCATTGCGCATTTCTTATCTCATCAGCTGATCTGACATCACTGAATAACCGCCAGAGTGACCCGAAGGAGACTAAGGTGTAGTCTCTAAACCTAAACTTATCGAGGATTGTTTGTTTTATATTCTTATACGTATTAAATATTTAACCTACACCAACCGACTATATATCAATAATTCCTTGTGGTGCTATATTATCCACTAGTTTTATAATAATTATTGTCCCTAATAATTCGAGCTCCTGATACCTTTAACATGCTAATATCTTTAACTTTTCTTTGACATTTGTTGGAGGTTGATGCATGAAAAAGACTTACAGAAGCGATTAAGGAATACCTCATCTACCTTGTAATAGAAATTACAATTACAGGGAACACATAACTATAAAAGACAGTCTGTTATTTAAGTAGCAGTGCTATTTTCTCATTATCTTTGGATTTACTTAATTTTTTGTTTCCACCGCATGTTATAAACAATAAGAACTTTTAGTTCTTAAGAAGTACTGAGCTTTTTAAACTGAGATTAAAGGTTCGAATTTTATTCTGTTCTTTTCCCTCAATTTTTTCATACTTCCTGTTATTACATGTTCAATTATCACATTAAAAAAGTGAATTGTAGTACATATAGTAAAATTGGATTGCGTGTATTTCGGTCTTAAACCCCCAGGCCATCAGCCCCGTTGTTTCTAAATATAAACTCATTTGGGGAGCTCGCCGATGCTAGCCCTAGAGTATACAAGGACAAGAGAAGGAACCCCAGTACCAATGGCAGGTGTTACATGTTATTAAGAACAATAATTATATTAAAACCAGTGGGACAACATAGTCCAACTAGGAATTATTGATATATAGTCAGTGGTGTATTATTATATATATAGGTATAAAATTATAGGTATAAGAACAAAAAAAAAAAAACCCTCGATGAGGATGATTAGCTAATGAGATAAGAAATGCGCAATGATGGCTCGGTAAGAAGAGTACCTGCCACAGATCAAGAGAGAAAGGTTCGAATCCTGCCAATATATATTTTTTTTCTTTGTACAGTAATAGTAAAGTTAGTGGGGTTACATTAAAACAAGGTTATGGATATTCTTTCATAGGTCACTAAGTATGATGGGGGGGGGGGACGAACATGAAATCAATAATATAATATGAATGACCTAACATAAGGAAATCAGTAAAATCCACCAATGTTTACATGTTCATATACAGAAACATTTCTTATAGGTTTTTTTCAATGGAAAACCTCTTCCTTGGAGATCGATCTTTCGGATAGTTTCATTTTTGACCATATTAATTTTTATTGTATAAACTTTCTAGCGCATCTAGACACGCTTTCGATTTGCATCGCGAATTGATAGCTGGTAGATTAATGGTTTTGACCTCAACCTTGCGATAACATACTATAGAGCGAACATGCGTGAATGTGCATTTGTTAATAACCCAAATCAACTTTTAATAGGCATTTTGTTTTAGGGCTTAGTTGGTTTTTAAAAATCGAAAAGCCTTGTGTTTTCACCTATGCTACCTAACATGAACATGAAATTTTAAATATTTTCAACTCCGTAAAACATATTGGAAGGCAGGCTGTGGGTTATTCATATTAATAAATGTATCTTTGCCGCCCAAAATTATTTTAAAATGATTCGAGCGCTTTCGGAGTAAATACCACCATTCTGAATTGTATTGTAAATAAAATTATCGAATAGGACATATAACATTTAATGTTAAAGTGGAATGTTAAATAATGTCTCCTAGACAAATGGAATTAGATCTGTTAGCCGCCGAAAGCCGTTTAAAATAAATTGAGGGTAGCCCTTCTCAAATGCATATTTATTAATTATATGAATTTATTTTCAAATATTATTGAATTAAGGATCAATTTAAAGACTTGGTTCCCGTTATTAACAATAAGTGATTTATTTTTATTTTCATGGATTCACACAGGATCATAGGGAGTTTAAAAGTTCCTCTATCTTTACCGATTCTTCACCATCCTCTTAACCTCACTCCATGTCTTCGCATGGCCCTCTCTTCACAGTTCTTCTCCTACACGGTCTGGGCCTGCTTTTATTATTATTCAGTGTGTTGTCTATTCTTTCCCCAAGCCAGTCATATCTCCTTCTTGACTGACTTCTGCAAGTCAGTTGCGCTACTATGCATTCTTCTTCTGACCTCCACATCTCACAATTGGTTATCCTTTCCGGCCCCTGACTTCCTCCAATATATAAAAACTCTTGCGATTTTTGGCAGCAAGTGTGAAATTCACTTACTTGAAGTTAATCTTATGTTACTGGGTCTCCGCTACATTTATTCTCCCGCCCACATTGGTGGATTTTTCAGCGATATTAGCTTCGAGAATATGTCTGTCAGCCTATGACTATGTAGGTGGAGATCGCCCTCTGGATCTTTCTTTTTTTAATGGGAAGCTTATTAATAACTCTATTTAGAAACATTAGACAAATAATTGGAGAAATCGTGCAACTTTGCTCCACTCCAGATCTAAACTCAAAAGGAATTGTTTTCCTTTGCACAGTAATTGACATTGTAATTCTTCGTATATGCTTAACATTAAATCTGCAATATTTTGTTTGTTTTGAAAAGCAGCATTCCACCTCTCCAATGGTCGTGGGTAGACAAATCTCCTCTCTTGCGATTTTTATGAACAGTCCATTCCTCCAATTCTCTAGGAAGGCCCCCTCCCTCCAGGGGGAGGCAAACCACAGTTAGGTATTTCGGGACCCTTTCCATCACTATAAGATCCGGGGCCTTTATCACGTGTCAGTTCACCGATGTCCAGAGTTAATTTGCCGGCTTCTGGGGCTGCTGTATTTATAGAAATATTGTTTTCGATTGATTCACCTCCGTTTTCATCACTCTCAGTACTACGGTTTAGTGCCTACAACTGTAATGATATAGTCATTAAAATCACACACGCAATATTATCTCAACCTGCGTTTTAAAAACGGAGATGATATTTTGCATGTTAGTTTCATTTAATACCCCGATAGTGCTAAAAATAAAACCAGCCCCATTGTAAATTACATCTTCTCATTATTAAGTCATTACTTGGTAATTAAAAATGTAATATTTTCCTATCATATTTAGTAGGGCGCTTTACGTGTGCCGCTGTACTATGAATAATAAAAAAAAATGTAAGTGTTCATTTAATGGTATATACATTTTTTCTGATTGAAATCTTTATTGAAAAAAATTACAATTTGCCTTTTCCAGCATTAATAATTGTGCTGAGAGATCATTCATACCTTATATACAATTCCATTCATACCTATATACAGTCCATTCATACCTATATACATACAGATTCAGCCCAGGAGCCCCCACGCCCCCGAAGCCAATCCCCCAGCAAGCTGGCGGAAAGGCCGGAAGCAGCGAAGCTCCCCCCGCCCCCTCTCCGGCCGTGGCGCCATCCGGCGCAGGCCACAGAGAGGGCAAGAGAGCCACACACGCTCAGGACATGAGTGGGGATGATGGCCAGTGCCAGGACCCCATGACATAGAATGTCTATTTATAATAGGTCGCGAGGCCACCGCCGTTTTAGGCGTCGAGGAGGATTGTAAGGATGAATGTACTGGATAAGGAGTCGACCAAAGGATTCGGATGTGCGGAAAGGTTTTGGTGAAATTTGGAAAATCTTGAGGGTATAAGGTCGAGGACAGTTGGTACATGGAGATCTCTGTGAAAGTATGAGTTTTTAATATAAAAGGGTGCGTTGACTATGGTTCTGAGGACTTTGGATTGGAATGTTTGATGTTCGATGGTTTGGCTGTCCCCCATAACTCTATTCCGTAAGTCCAAATTGGTTTTAATAACTGTTTGTATACGTGGAGTTTGTTTTCTAGTGTGAGGTTAGAGTTTCTGTTCAGTAGTCTGTATAACTGTCCAAACCGTCTGTTCGATTCTTGTCTTTTAAGTCTTGTGTGAGGGTTCCAAGTCAGTCTTTTGTCTAGATGAAAACCTAGATATCTAACTGTATTGGAGATGGGAAGCGGAATTGAATTGAAGGTTACGGACGGGCAGGATCCTCGACGGAGAGTAAATGTGGTGTGAACGCATTTGCCTTCATTGACCTTGATGCGCCAGATGTTGCACCACTTCTCTATCTTAGTGAGGTGATTTTGGAGGTTGTAGGATGCCGTTGACGGATTGGGATGTGACGAAAGAATTGCTGTGTCGTCAGCAAAAGTTGCAAGGAAGGTGCTAGGACTTAACGGAATGTCAGCAGTGAAAAGGGTATACAGGATAGGGCCAAGGACGCTGCCTTGAGGAACTCCTGCTTCTATGGGGTAATAATCGGAGTATTCTGAACCACAACGGACCCGAAAGAACCTGTTAGACAGATATGATTGAAGGATTAGATAAAGGGTCTGCGGTAAGGAGATTTTTAGTTTGTAAAGCAAAACTGGGTGCCATACCCGGTCAAAAGTCTGAGCTACGTCCAAGAAGGCACCCGTGCAGTAGTGTTTGCTTTCAAGTGCGGAGGATATATGGTCAACAACGCGAAGGCCTTGTTGAGCAGTGGAGTGTCTGAAGCGAAAGCCAAATTGATGGTTAGGAAGAAGGTTTTTGGATTCAACTATAGGCAAAAGGCGTTTGAGTAGGATTCTTTCAAAAACTTTTGAAAGGATTGGAAGTAGACTGATTGGGCGGTAAGATGAGGGATCATTTGGGGACTTTCCAGGTTTCTGAAAGAGGACGATAATGGAATATTTCCAGAGAAGTGGGTAGTGGGTGGCTCTAAGGATACAATTAAATATATAGGTGAGGAAAATTATTGCTTTGGGTGGGAGTTGTCGAAGGATCTGAGCAGTGAGAAGATCGTATCCAGGAGATTTACGGAGTGGTAGGTTTTTTAAGTGGTATTGGACCTCGGAGGGATTGACTGCCTTTGGAGGAAGTGAAAGAGGGACCGGAGAAATAAGGAAATCTTCGACCTTCGTATCGTGGGATGGATTATGCTGGTTGGGATGAGGTGTGAAAGTATGTGAGAGGTGCTGTGCGAATGCTTCAGATCTCTCTCCATCTGACGCCGCCCAGGACCCATCGCCACGACGAAGTGGATGTGATACATAATGGTATTTTAGGATATTTTGGGTAGCTCTCCAGAGAGAGTTGTCCTGAGTGGATAAAGAGGATAGGTAAGAATTAAATGTTTGGGATCGGAAGGTTGCCAACTCTCGCTTTAACAATTTACAGTTTTGATTGTAACAGCGGCGATCAGCAGGGTGTCGGGTTCTTTGCCATAAGGCTTTGGAGCGGCGTTTGATGTGGATAAGGTCGAGTAGGTTTTGAGGTAAAGAAGTTTTGTTCTGGGCATACGGGGAAGGTCGAGGCTTTGAAGCATTCCATGCACATTGTTGGATTAAGGTAGTAAGGGAATGTACGGCATGGTCTAGACCATGAGGTGTTTTTAGGGTAACTTTGAGGTCAATGGAATTAGTTAGAAGTTCACGGAAGTGGTCCCAGTCGACTGGACCTCTGATGAATGAGGGAGGAGGTAGTTTGGGGATTAGGTGTAACGAAAGAGTGAGGAGTAGAGGGCTATGGTCGGACGACAGGTCATCGAGCCGTGTAGTGGACGAATTTATCGATCCTATTCCATGGCGGATGAAGAAATCAAGGATGTCAGGATTTCGATAGGGATCTGCAGGCCAATAGGTAGGAGTCTGAGGAGGGAGAGGGGTGGAGTTTGTGGATAAGAGTGCAGATAACAAAGCTCGCCCTCGGGAGTTGGTAGTTCTAGAGCCCCACTGTTGGTGCTTTGCGTTGAAATCTCCACCCACAAGGTAGTGATGTCCAATTGAGTTAAGAAAGGAGGTAAATTGTGAGTTGGAAATAGACTTGTTAGGTGGACAATACGCTGCAGCTATGGTGAGGGGGAAGGAAAATGTGCGGATTGACACAGCTGTGGCTTGTAGGAAATCATGGGCAATCAATGGGACGATGTGGTGGGAAAGGGAATGGTGGATAAGGACAGCAGTACCAGCATGTGATGTTCATCAGGGTGGTCTGTTCTGTAAACCTGGTACTGTGGGATTTTGAGGGATCTGTTAGCAGTCAGTCGCGTTTCAGTAATGAGTGCAACGTCAATGTTTTTTTCATTTAGTAATGTTGTCAGTTCGTTTGTGTGATTTCGAACACCATTGGCATTCCAAAGAAGGATAGTTAAGGGTTTTTTATTCATTTGGGAGAGCTTGGAATGAGGTGGGAAACAAGGTTGGTGAGCAGTAAAATAAGAGGAGTGATAAGAGTTCTGAAGTCGGTGAGAAAGGATGTAAGAAGGCTAGTGAGATCTGTGGAGTTGGGAGGGGGAGGAATTTGGTGTATGTGAGGCTGAGGTAAATGCTGTGGTTGAGGGAGGGGAGGAGGCGGTGCCTCGGATAATGTCTTGCGTCCACCTGACACTATGTTGGCGAATGAAGTGGAGTCATTCACTTCTCTGGCTGGAACGCTTCGCGGTTTCACTGCTTGTTCTACCACGAGTGGGCGGCGTTGTTGTTGGAGGCGGTTCTTCAGCACTTTATATGCCTCGCAGCCTTTGTAGTTGGCAGGGTGGTCTTGCTGACACAAGGCACATACAGCGGGGCATTGGCGAGGCTTCTTGCAAAGCTCGCTCTTGTGCTTGTCTCCGCACTTCACACACCTAGGTATGTGGTGACAGTACGAACGACTGTGGCCATATTCCTGGCAGTTGTGGCACTGAACTATGTCACGCTTGGGATGTGGTTTTTCCACCTTTACTCTAGTGTAGTAGAGGTAGTTGACATTGTAAATTTTTTCAACTCCTTGCGTTTTTTCGAGGTCAACGAAAAATAGTGGGAGTGGCGTTTTCACCGGAGTGTCCATGTCCTTGTCCTCCCTGAAGACATTGACTACCTGTCTTGCATTGAACCCTTGGGCACTCAGTTCTTCTATAATTATATCAACTGGGGTCGTCGGGTGAAGGTTCCTAATAACAACCCTCAAGGATCTATCTTCCTTTAGCTGATATGTGTGGAACTCAGCTTTTGTATTTTCCAGATACTTAACAATCGCTCTATAAGTATCTGAATTGTCTGGTGTGATCCTAGTATCTCTGCTTCTATTGAGGCAGGTAAACTTACCAACCCCAACAATTTTTTTTAATTGATCGCATAGTATTTTAAAAGACCTAATATTTTTTATGAATATTGGAGGTGGCTTAGGGGTTTTAGGGGTGGTAGTTGTCTCCATGTCATTATTTGCTGCATCTTGCAACAGTGGCTGGAACGGATTCGGGGTGAAGAACGGAGATTCTGCTGGTGACGGAGCAGTAGATGGTCCTGGTTGAGGTGAAGGCAACTCTTCCATGGATCTATTGGTGGGTGTGACAGATGGTGGTGGCGGCGGCAGGTCTCTCTTACTCGGTCTTCCTCTACGAGCCTTTTGTTTTGGTGATGTTGTTGGTTTGGTGGTATCAACGGACCGAGATCTTTTTTTATTATTATTCATCGCCATATGATGAAAACGCATAATGACATATTCTGCCTAGCAGAAATAATTTAATTATTTAAAAAAAAAAAAAAAAAAAAAAAAAAACCGGCTTTGGCCGGTGAGCCAAGTGGGGATTTGTCCCAATATGGCTGCCGTGACTATCCAATTGTCTATGCACTAGCACTTATGGGTATAGTTCAATGAAATACATTCACTACTCACGTTCAATCTTCTCCCTCGAGATGAGTTCCCGTAAATAGTCTGTTGGGACTGTTTTTCGCACCGTTACACTTCCTACGAAAGGTAATAATGATAGTTCAGTTGCAGAGCGATGTAGGCACGTTAAACCAATGGCAGCGCAGGCGCAGAACTTGATATACATTTTTTAAAATTATTTTATAATTATTATTGATCTAAACTATATTTTCTGTAAAATCATTACATTTTATGTGGCGTTACCGTTTTTACTGTATTCTGAGGTTTGTACAAAATCGGAGCATTAAATCTTGAATAACGTTTGAGCAGTGACTCGGAAACAAAAACAGAGAGAAGCGGGTAAGATAATATATTAAGAACTTTTAATATATTTAGTTTTTGTCTCACATATTTACCACGAGTATATATTGACCATGAGACCAGGGTGTTGTAGAATGTAGAGTAATATAAAATACAATTGGGTCCTTTGCGTGGTCGCTATCGTAGACAACGAAAACGGACATACTAAAAGACAGTCGTACTTGAATGAAGGTCCCACCCCTTATCGTCACGCATTATTAATTTTATTGTATTATAAATCACATCAATAAAATAAAATAAATTAAGATAGTTAAATTAAAACATATATATAATGCATGTATATATTACACATCCAGGTGTGATGACATCCAAAGTGACCTAACTTTGCTAAGATGCCCATAGAAGATGCTCTAGTTCATGTACAGACTGAAGATACCGCAGGACATTTCCGCTGCGCTATAAACAGACCAACCGCGATGACGAAACCTCATGATTCACTACTGCCATTTTCCAATGCCTTCATTAACTTCGGACTATACTGATAGTTATGGTATTGCAGCCTTATTCAATACGGTCAAAGGACTTTCAAGTGATGCTGTCATTCTTTAAACCACTATACCTCTATGTCTATGACAATGTAGTAACTGATGTACAGGAAGATGTCAAATTATTTGTTATTGTTTAATTATTGTGATCTAATCAAACTAAAGTAATGAAAAACCACTAAAGAGTGTTTTGCTGTAAGCTTTTTAATTAATCATTAAACTTTTATTTGGACTAATAAATAAGTATTTTACAGAAATCTATGGTGAACTTATGGACAAATATTTTAATAAAAATTATAGGCCTTCTTTCCATTCTTTTGTTATATTTGGTTTCAAGAGTTTTTATGAATCTTTCAACTTCTCCACTTTCACTTCAATTTCGGAGCAGGGTTACAGGGATGGGTGATAATTGTACTGATCTTGTTGAATGATGGTCAGATGATTTCAGATAATATTTTGCGAATTTAGAAAAAAATTGATCTTGGATCGCGGGAATTTTAAGTTAGCCTCAACTAATGTTATTAGGACATTGGATTGGGAACAAGGATTGGGTGATTTTAATGTTTGAGGTTTTTGCTGATCCCCATAGTTCAAGTCCAGATTGGTTTTAGTATGGCGTTACATATAAGTGGGATATCCAGTTAAGCATTTTATTCAGCTATCCAAACCGTCTGTTCAGTTACCGGCTGTATTTTAAGTCTTGTATGAGGATTCCAGGTTCATCTTTTGTAAATGTAGAATCCGATTAATGGAACGATATCTGATATGGGAGGTGGAGTAGCGTTGAAGAGGATTGGTGGTTGTTGGCTAAAAGTAATGATTGTGGATTATCCTTCGGTGACTTTTATTATCCTTCATTGGTTGTACCAGCGCTCAATCTCGGAGAGGTGAATTGGTAGGTTTGTTGTGAATTGGGTGCCTGTCGTGGTCTTGATGGGATAAAAGGACAGTATGTCCCTAACAAAGGTGGCTAGAAAGGAGTCAGTAGTGATAGGAATGTCAGCTGTATAAATAATATAGAGACGGAGGTCAAGAACACTTGGTAGTGTTTATGGTTGAGAAACTGCAGCTTTGACTGGAAAGTAGTTTGAGTATTCTGAGCCTAGAGAATTGAATGTAGCAGTTAAATAGGTAGGAGCGAAGAATAAGGCATTATGTTAGGGATAGAATAGATATGTCATACCCATTTGTCGGGTCGTCACGAGGGGGGTGCCTGGTTACCCTAGCCCTGGTGACAAGTGAGGGTTGTTTGAGTTTATAACCTGGACAATCGTTTCATGACGGCTTTAATATCTGACTCCCTTTTTTTATAGGTATGTGCCCTGACAGTGCACTATGTTCAGGATAAGAGGTGCAGGGTAGGTTATAGGTAGTTTATGTGGTCTTGGAATGACCACGAATTCACACTCGGTATCTGAGGGTAGGCGAAAACCGTCCGGATTCCACAGGCGAGTGTGAACCGGAGAGAGGCAGACTGGATTACCGCAGGAGGTCTGCTAGGAAAATTTGCAGGGCCACGGGAACCGTCGTCCACGAGGGAGAGGTCTCTCCCAAGGAGGTGCTAGTTTTAGCGAGACGAAGGCAGAGATTCCCACTAGGAAGGTGTGGGGCCTGACGACGCCGGACTAAAACATAGGTTAGGAGAGAAGAGATGTAGAGGTTTTTCATAAAGAAGCAGTCAGGTTTTCAGAGTTTCAAGCAGGGTAGCCACGAGCCAGTGAGTAGTTGCCAGGAGAGAATAATTTATAGGAGCTAGACTCTAGGCTTAAATACCCAGCCACCCTTGGCCTTAGACAACCATCATTGAGATTGGTGTAACCAATGATGTGCGGTTTCTTTGTCCTCTGGGGTAGGCTGGCAGGGTGGCAGGGTTCTTGGGCCTCTGGGGGCTGTTCCCTCATCTGGTCTCATACCTGCGACTGACAGCTGTTGTCCCAGCTCATATAACTCATTGGCACCCCGCATTTTTTATTGCTTAACACAGAGTTAATTGTTCATGTTTTTTAGATTTGTCTGCATGAATGATTACAAGAATTTCTGCCACTAGGGCGCTCCAAGCGTTAGCAGGAGTAATTCGTTCTGGGGTGTTTGGGTCTTGTCCTAATGGAGTTTTTTTTGTGCTTTACCAAGACAGGTGAAGTAGATATCAGCAAAATTATTGTTTTCTTACGTAGTGTCATACAAATTCCTTTTAGTGATGTATGTCTGTTGAATGAGAGGGCACATTTTTAGGGGTCTATTAGTGTGTTACAGTTTGTATGGTGTTTATCTCGCTCTGTTATCGGCACTTTGTCGATATCCTTCATGATACCTGCGTAGTGGGACTAGTTTTATTCGAAACATTGAAGGATTGAGCTGTAACTTCCATCTTTAATATTCACTAACGAAATGTACTATTATTTGTATCTAAAACTTTTACTCTATCAGTATAGATTTGAAATCTGATCCAGACTATATCAGCCAAATAAATTCAGAGGAAGGTCAATTTGCGTGCTCAGGGTGCTGAGGTTGACAAACTGGATTTAATTGAGGTTAATATGAACAAACAACTATATGTCAATGTATTAAAGTACAGTTCAGCATCGCCACAGGATATATAGGTCACTTGATATTTGAGGATTTTAAAGTATGGTAGAATAATATATTAGTATGATAACAGTTGATTCTCTCAATAGTTTTTGTTTTAGATGATTTCATTTTTTTTTTGCATTAACATCTGTTTTTGTTTGTTTTTTGTTGTTTGTTCCAGGGCATGCCAACCGCAAAACGTCTTTAATTTGTCTTTAAGCAAAGTCTTTTCCTTAAATCACAACTTAAAATTTGTTCGTTTGAGCTGGAACTTGAGAATCTACAGTTTAACGGGCTCAACTATTTTACGATTTCCCCCCTTACTTCCTGTAATGTTTGTTTTAACAAAAAACAGACAAGCATATTTTGAGATTTTAAACAATATACCTATTAATTTCATATTGACCGAATTATTTTGACGACATCCATGTATACATGCTTAAGAAAGTCGATCGCCCCTTAACAGAATGAATGAAAGCAGAGCCTCTTCCTCCGCGCTAGGCTATGAAAATAACCATAGTCTAAGCGTGATGGTCTATGGATCCATTATTATTAGCGACTAGAAGAAGCGAACAGGGTAAAGTGGAATCCCCACTTAGCGGACTGCAGGCATCGCCTTATCTGTTCTAGGGCTTTCTTGTCTCTATCTACCGCCCTGTCAGGCCCCCTGTGTTTACTGTCCACTGTCTCTGGAATCTGTATGTGGGCGAATGGATGGCCTGCTGCTAGTCTTCGTCTTGTTATACAGTCTCGGTGATCCGACACATATGTGAGCACAGCATGGCCAGATTATCGGAAAAAGACACAACTAAAGACTATATTATGTATTACTAGTCGATCCAAGAATGAGTTGCTTTCCATTTACATCGTACTAAATCAAATATTGCTTTTTTAAGCCTATAAAATGTATTTTTATTAATTACGAAATAATTGTATTTTTGGAAATATCTATTTAAATGAAACTAAGGAAGCGGTCGGTATCAAGAGATATGCAAGTTTTAGCTGGAGTTTGGTTGAAATTTTTTATTATTATTTGTGGTCTTCCTACCAGCAGAATGTTATCTGCTATAGGAGAAAACACCAACAAACTGTGTTTTTATTGACTGTACCATGTGGACTTGGGGGGGCCTCTGGGCTGTTTGTATATATAGTATAAATGAGTGAGTGAATGAAAATTGTAAATTGGTATGGATGAGATCATTTATCACAATTACTTATAGCCCAATCAGGCAGATTGTAATTTTATCATAATAAAGTTGTTGCTGAGCTAGTATATTGACTGTATCCAGAATCTTCAATTCGACCTTCCCTGTACGGTTAGATACCTAAGCTTTCATTTAGACTTGGAACCCTCATACAAGACATAAGACTCAAGAATTGATTATACGGTTTAGACAGCTTAACAAAAACTGAAACCTTACACTAGAAAACAAACATTCTCTAAAACCAATTTGGATTTACGGGCTACAACTGTGGGAAACAACTAATTCTTCATTCACCCGCTCATTCATACATTATTTACAAACAGCCCAGAGACCTCTCAAATCCAGATGGTTGTCTCCCCCTTCGCATGCGAAAAAGGAAGCGGAGTCTTGGGAAGTCCCCCACGCGTCACCGGATACGAGCCAGTGGAGGCTGAACTTAAAAGTTAAAATTAAAATACGAAAGTTTGTGATTGACGTTTGTTTTAATACTTCTTAGTGACTAGTGCTATTTAAAAACAAGAATTGAAGGAAACAATATTCTACAAGTTTGGTTGAGTATCTCTAGTTACAATCTATGTCATTTGAACCGTATCTATTAATTTTTCCTTGATGTAATTGAAAGGATATATTGAGGAGACCCGCTATCAATAGGCAAACTGCTTAGCACTACCCAAAAATAGGGGTACTTAACTGGTGTTCTAAGGTGGGATATGAGGCTAATTTTCTGGGATTATTAGGTTCTTTTGTGACTCCTTTTCTGGATAATCAAACGATTAGTTTAATAGCTTACTTAATAGTTTCTAATCCCTTAAAATAGCAGGGGGGTAGAAATATATCATTTCTACAGTACACCAGTTAATTTGGAGAACTTCGTTAGTTATTAAATATAGGCAAAAAGTAACAAGAAAGTAGGCTGGGATATAACCGTTCATGTCAGATGCGAATGCATGAAGCCTCAGTAGAAGAAACAATGCAAGAGATGTTGGTAAATCTACAGATTAGGGGGCCCACTGGAGGGAGTAATGGAGGAGCGGCAATTGGTACTCATCTTATTTACCCCAACGACTACATTGGTCTCATACAATGGACCCGTTTCTGTCTTGACATAGAAATAAAACGTAATCAGTCTGAAAAACGCAGTCTCATATATGACATGCACCTAACTAGGTATAACAATATGACACATAGGTGTAGGAATGAACCACACGATTTGAAAAAAAAAAATCGTGAAAGAAAGAATTTGTTGCCAAAAATTCTGTAAAATGATTTTTAAGTAGTTCCATAGAAAACAGTAATTTTAAAACGATAATAAAGCAAAAATACAAAAAGAATAATTGAATAAAACTGAAACAGTGTTGTTTTCTCATATGAAAATATACAAAAAAAAAAATGTTGGTTTTTTCTTATTAGTTGAATTCAGAATCTTAAATTAGCATATTGTATTTCATAACAAAACTACTTGAAAATAATTTAACACAGTGTTTTTTTGGCATTGTTATACCAACTTCTTCACCTCAAATAAATAGTTCCCCTCTTCTCGTGCCAGAAAAACACCCAACAGATATGTTTTCATGTTTTATGCCTCAGAGAGGGGGAACTGTTCTGCACTACCCGGAAGCTCACTAGAGTGCGGGCATAGCCCGGCCGCTGACCTGCCAATATAAGGCCGAAATTCAGAGCTTTTTTTATTCATTCGGAAACCGACACATGAAGTGAACGCTGCTCTCTCTCTCTCCCTGCACTGGCGCTTGCTGCTCTACGCGAACCATGACTTTCTTATTGAACTACCTCTGCACCTCTCTTTCCTAACCATGCTATGTTTTATTCCGGCGTTGTTAGACCCCAAACCTTCCAAGTGAGCCTTCGTTTAGCTAAAACTAGCACCTCCTTGGAATAGATCCATTCCATGCGGACGACGGTCTCTGGGGCCCTACAAACTGTACCTAGTAGCGTCTCCCCCAGCGATCCAGTCTGCCTCTCCCCGGTTCACACTCGCATTTGGGATCCGGACGGTATTCGCTTGGCCTTAGATACCGAGTGTGAGTTCGTGGTCATTCCAAGACCACATAAACTACCTATATCTATCCTGTACCTCTTCTCCTGAAGAAAGTGTACTGTCGGGGCCCACCTTCTAAGATCTTGTGGCGTCAGATCAATACAAATAAAGCCGCCCACCGACTAGTGCGCCAGCAAAAGTCATAGACCACAGGTTTAGCCATTGTATCTCTTTCTTGACGTCCGCCGGGCAGGGGTCGGGTCGAAGTGAACCTAGCCCGCGGCGGGCGCCCCCTTAAATTTGACAGTCATTTACTATTAATATTTTTTTTTCCAAAATCACAATTCCTTGTTGTCACGCGTGTCTTTGCAAATCCTCAGTTCAAGTTAGAGACATTTTACATGCAGTTTTCATTTGATATCGGGAAGAAACAAAATAATATCTATAAACCATAAGTAAGTGTCACTAATTCCTTTATTAGTTGATTAAAAACAAAATATGTATTTGCATTATTTTGAATGAGGTATAAAATTAACGATCTTGACGTCCTGATTATTAATATACTGTATATGTGTTGAGGCTCAAGTGAGCTATACCTAATGTCATTTATGCTGTCATGAAAGGTGTATTCACAGTTCTTTGTAAATAGAATATTGATTTTAGCCCTGAATTAATTAAAAAATAAATATAAATGATCATATTAAGTACATAAAGTAAATTATAGGAATTTGCACACTGAGGTATGGGCCCTTTTTTTTTTTTTTTAATGTCAACTAACGACAAGGGTCATTGACGCCACTATTCATATATATATATATATAAGTTAATGTTTATTGAATTACAAGCTAAGAAAGGTTGGTAATAAGAACACGTAGAACGTTATAACAAGACTGCTTTATTTAGACCAAGATACCTCTATCTATAGGTATTACCTGTAAACATATACAGATAACATATGTTTGGGGATTAAGGCTGGGCACTAGCGGCGCCTGGACTTAACTCCCCCCCACCAGTTTACGAACACCCATTCGCAAACTTTGAAGTCCAACACTCGGACGTCTTAGTCCATTCAAATAATGCTCCGCTAATGTTACAAAGGAGCAAAGGCCAGCCCCGCCCGTACACAGCCTGTAATCCCTCACATTAAGCTCTAATCCTATAAAACGTAAAAACCAACTGTCACTTGTAAACAAAAAACATAAAAGAAAACTTTGACTTTTAAAAAAAAAACAATACTTCTGTGGGAAAAATCACATAACTATAACTATTTACAATGTTCCTTGCGTGTATGCTGCGAGGACACTCCAGCTCATTCCTGATCTACAACCTCCCCCCCTGGTGGAAGCTTTAACTGTTCTATGTGGACATTTCGCCGCTTCTTAGGGGGTCGTATACTCTCAATTGTCACGACGTTGTGTTCCCTAATCACGACCACTTTAAATGGGCCCTCATATCGCACCAGCTCTTTGCTCCTATTTGACCCTAGTTTTTTATAGACGATAGTCCCGATTTTAAGTTCCCCCATTCGATCCCGGACTTTGAGGTTTTCCCGTTCCACTCGTCTCGCTTTGTCCCTCGTTATCCTTTCTCTGACTTTGTCGCATATTTTCCTCAAAGCGACAGTATTACTCGCCATTTTCTCCGCCATTCCCTTGTCTGCTACCGTCTCTGCCCCATTTCTCCGTCTTTCGCGCAGCCCAAAGAGGATTTCGAACGGGGAGAACCCCGTCGCGGTGTGGATCGAATGATTGTAAGCGGCCACCGCCTTCGGCATTGCCTCATTCGCCGGCAGACCCTTTTCCGCGTGATATACCCGCAGGTGGTCACTCAGGGTGCTGTGCAATCTTTCTATCCCTCCTCTACTCTTAGGGTGCCCTGGGGTATTAAGATGCCAAGAGACATCGAGAGTCTTCATTTCTTTTCGGATGTTGGCATTGTCAAATTCTCTGCCCCCATCCGACGCGATCCGGTCTGGTACTCCGTAAAACTGGAACCAGGTATTTAATGCCAGCATTACCGCGTCTGATGACCGATCTTGCACCGGGTGCGCCATGGCCACTTTGCTAAAGCTGTCGATTGTGGTAACCCACTTATACCCCCTCCAAGTGAAGGTATCCACTTGTAAGTCACTCAACGGTGTCTCGGCGGTGGGCGATTCTTCTTGTCGCCCCCGTGGCGGATGTCTGTCATACTTCGTAGTGAGACAAACTGCACATGCCCCTATCATTTCTTGTATGCTCTTTTTCATTCCCCACCAAAAGTACCTCCGCCGCAACGCTTGCAACGTTTCCTGAACTCCACGGTGGTTCGTTTTTCCTTGGTGATAGGCCAGCGTCACTTCCAGCTGCTGTTCTCTGTCTTTGAGTGTCTCCACCATTGACGTGCACCGAATAAATATCCTATCCACTCCAAGTTGTTCCGTTCGCCAGAGTCTACGAATTTTCTCCCAAATAGTGGCATTCCCTACAAATACATGATGGGTCTTTCCGGGTTCCGAGGCATCTTTCAATGCACGGCAAATTTGGTCGTTCCTAACCCCTGGTGGCGACCAAAACGTCGCGATTTTACTTCTCCCATAACTTTCGTATGCGATCTGCAGCCGCCCTGAGGTCTTGGATTTCCAAATGATCTGCCGTCTTTTGTCGTTCACGATCCCTTCTGTTACTTCCATTTCAACAGGTCTTTCGGCGGCGGAACCTTCCTCTTCAAGGGTTTCCTCACCTTCGCTATCTCCTCGCGTACCGAGGCTTCCATCCTCCCCGGGTGTCCATTCCCGGAGAAACTGTTGGATTTCCCCGGATGGTTCCCCTTCTTCCAATGCATTCACAGTAATGGCTCTGGACAGCCAGTCTGCCACTACGTTCTCTTTCCCGGGTTTATATATGATCTCCATATTGTACTGGGACAAAAACTCTTTCCACCTCGTGACCCGCGCCGAGGACTCCTTTAACTTTCCTACCCATTGTAGGGGTCTGTGGTCGGTGTGAACACGGAATTTTCTGCCGAAGACATATGGGCGGAAATGGTCTATAGCCCAGACGATACCTAGGAGCTCTCTCTCTAGAGCACTATACCGCGCTTCCGTTTCTGTTAGCCGTCGACTAGCGTACGCCACCGGGCGCTCCCCACTGTCTCTCTCCTGCGACAACACTGCCCCCAGTGCGTATTCGCTGGCATCAGTGGTGATTGTGAAGGGATGTTGGAAATCGGGAAATGCTAATATCGGTTCCTCTTGTAAGCTAGACATACATTTCCGGATGTTCTGCTCCATGATTGGGGTAATTACCACCCTCGCTCCCTTTCGCAGTAAATTATTAATAGGCACCAGGTATGCCGCCATGTCCGGCACAAATCTTCTGTAATAATTAAGCGTCCCCAGAAGTCGACGGATCCCCTTTACATCTGTGGGCACCACCATCCTTCTAATGGCCTCGACCTTCGTAGAGTCTGGCTTAACCCCCTCCTGTGAGATAGTGTGGCCCAAAAAATTGATTTTTTTCTTCCCCAACAGAGACTTCTCCATGGACAATTTTAATCCGAATTCGCGGACTCTTTGAAATACACTTCTTAGGTGCTCAACGTGCTCTGCCTCCGTTCTGCTGAAAACTAACAGATCGTCCATGTAGACCTGGCATACCGCTTCGTCTATTCCCCTCAAAAATTCATCCATTAGGCGTTGAAAGGTAATCGGGGCGTTTTTCAGTCCAAATGGCATCCTGGTAAATTGATAATGCCCCCTCTCAAATGTAAAGGCCGTTTTGTCTTGGTCGTTCGCACTCATCTTGATCTGGTGATAGCCTGCCTTTAGATCTAGGGTACTAAATATTGTCGCCCCGTTCAATCTGTCTAATATGTCCTCAAATCGGGGAATAGGATACTTCTCATCCGTCGTGTTCTCGTTTAACTTCCGATAATCGATAACTACCCTGTATTTCTCCGTCTCGTCCCCAGGTCTATTTTTCTTCCTCACTGCCCATAGAGGACTGTTATATGGCGAAGTGCTATCAATTATAATCCCTTGCCGTTTGAGACTCTCTAGCTCCTCTCTAATATGCCTACGTAGTGCCTGCGGATATCGTCTCTCTTTCACGTATGTGACGCGTTCTTTCTTTAACTGGATCTCGTGGACCGTCTTCCCAGTCGCTCCTAGCGTGTCTCCCTCTACGTAAAAAATATCCTCAAACTCCCTCTGTAGGCCTTCCCTCCAGCCCTCTATTTTATTAACCGCCCCTATCCGCGCTCTTCCGTCCCATATAGTCCCTTGACATTTATATTCCACTTTGCCCAACTTAATGTTCCATTTTTCCCCGATATTCTCCACACGCGCACCTACCTTCCCCAACATGTCGCACCCAACTATCACCTGGTACTCCCGCGGCATGTTTCCTACGATATGTATCTTTAGATCTCCCCCTTTCTTCGCCCACCTATTTAGCCCTATGACTAACTCTCCCACTACCTCGCAAGGGCCTCCCAGGGTGATTAAACTACAATTACATACCTGAATCTGGAGTGCCCTCTCTCCACCATACAGCCTCTCCAGCGCTCCGCGGGACATGATGGTGTTGGTGCTTCCCGTGTCCACCAGACACATCTCTCCTCCTTTGACCCTAATTATTGGCAACGCACACATCCTCTCCCGAATTGCATTACATCTCAGGATGCGGTCGCCTCTCTGCCGACACGCTCCTCAGGCTTCATCACGTTGCTCCCATCTACGTGACTCGACCTTCTGCCCTGTCTGTCTCCTGTTTCTGCTGCGCCTCGCTTCTTCTCCTTCAGTTCCCGAAGTCCCTGATGACTCATCTTCTGATGATCCACTCTCCCCATGTGTCATGCTCCGTCTCTCTCTTACTTCTTGAGTGTTTACCTCCATTGGTTCTGGTCGTTGGTATTCTCTCCTCCGGAAGATATACGGGCAATGCCTCGCGATGTGTCCTTCCTCGCCACACTCAAAACATTTTGTTCGAGGACACTGTGCCACTGAATGTCCTGCCTTCCTACATCCGTGGCATTTTCTTTCTTCCCTGGGCGGGGCATACCTCGGTCTCGTTCCTCTAAATCTTCTTTCTCCTGTCGTTCCCTTGTCTCTGCCAATAACGGACGTTTCTGGTCTCCTCCAGGTTGGTTTCAGGGTCCGGGTTCTTTTGTATGCAACTCGGCTCCACTCATTGTCGACGTCTTGCACCCTCACTTCTTCCTCCTTGGCACTAGTGTCGATCATTGATTGTGCACACTCCGAGAACGAGCGCTCATCAGAGAATCCTTCCTTTCTTCCTGTCTCCTTGGCCAGTTGCACTTTTAGAATTGTGGATAAGAATCCCATTCTACCCTCCACCTCTTCTACGCTAATCGACTCTCTCATCTTCTCCGTTATCTTATTGAAACGGACTACTAACCCCGCAGCATATTGCCCGTTACTTTGTCTTGGGGACTTTGTCTCCCTAAACATTTGGAATATGTCCTCCTCGGGAGTCCATCGTCCTCCTCCGTACGCCTTCTTCAATCTCATCTTAATTAATTCCCACGGGGTTTCTTCATCTGCCTGAATTTGATTCAGTATACTTCTCTTGACCCGACATATCAGGGCCACCTTCAACGATTCCGCGTCTCTGGGATCTATTAAATTTTCTTCTGCTTTAGCTCCAATTAAAGCTGTGAGACGGTCTCCTCCTTTTAGGAAATGGTTCAGCTCACCCAGTTCCCCAGTGAATTTCTCCAGCTCCGCAACAGCCTTCCCCAGATCCTGGGTATTCATCGCTTTTACCCTCATCAGCGCGAGCGCCGTGGCATGAGCTTCTGGCATAGTTCCCACTCTTCTAATATCTGCTCCCTCTACGAGATTCAAGACGGGCTGTCTCAAAATTCCTCCTTCAGTCATCTTCTCTCTTTCGCGTATAGAAGAAAAAAAAACAAAAAAAAAAAATTACGCTCACACTCGATAACTCTCTTTCTCCACGGTTCCCGGGTTTCGGCACCAGTTAATGTTTATTGAATTACAAGCTAAGAAAGGTTGGTAATAAGAACACGTAGAACGTTATAACAAGACTGCTTTATTTAGACCAAGATACCTCTATCTATAGGTATTACCTGTAAACATATACAGATAACATATGTTTGGGGATTAAGGCTGGGCACTAGCGGCGCCTGGACTTAACTTATATATATATATATATATATATATATATATATTATCACTTTATTGATTTTGATTTTATAATTTGTTAACTATTTTATATATTGTCATTACTTTATAATTTGTGAACATTTTGGGGTTTTAATGCTGATAACGCAGCAACTATATATATGTATATATTATCGAGTGAACACATTAGTGCACACAAAACCCCTTAGGCCAGCAGGAACACAAGTGTCACCCCAGCCCCACCTGCCTGGTAGGCAGGAGATATATTCTCATTTTAAATACACGAAGACTGATCGGAGCATGTGAGTAAAAACCATGATACCTACCAATATTTTATACAGCCCAATATCAGCACATTCGAATAATGTTCACATAGTAGTTGTTAATGCTCATAGAAAAGCACAAATCCCCAAATAGTCCTAGGAGACAAACGTCCTCTCCGAGACCTGAAGTGCCCCCCAAAAGCCCCGAGTAACGGCCCCCAAGAAACCAAGGACACCGACCCACCCACAAGCACTCTCCCGGGTTCACCTTGGTTGAATGGTACTGTACTTTTATAGCTCCTTTTCTAGAAAAGGAAACATTTATTTCAAATATAAATTAAAATTAATATAATAAACGAAAAGAAACTTTATACTTTCAACTTTACTTTATACTTTAAAAATAGAATTAATGTTAGTATATGTTTGAAAAAAGAGAGAAGAAAAGCAAAATAGCGCGATAAAAATATCAATAAATAATGAGATAAATGGTTTGAGGATTGGTCAAATATGTTGAAACAGTCTTCGGGTCTCTAGGAAAATGGGTACTGCAAATATAGTTTCTTCTGAATTTGCATGGGCTTCAGAAAAAAAATAAATAGATACCACATGATCTCATTTTCGGGACATTCGACCAAAATATGCTCCTCTAATTGAGCAATGCATCACACGTTACCTTGTTTACAATTTTGTTGGTTTTCTGAAGGGGTCACTTTAATTAACTGGAATGGTATGGTCAATCTTATTTCTTTTCAAATATACCAAGTCATCTTTATACAATCTTTATAATAACATATTCATGGCGGGTTCAGGGAGTATCAAATATAATAAACCAATCAAAATTTGTCCGTAAAAACAAAGAAATAGTGAGCCTACTGACCTGCCCGATGAATCAACTATTATTAAAAATTATTCACCATATTTTGCCTATGAAATATTATCATTGTTATGTTCTATAAGCTCCCAGTTATACTTCACTATCGCAAGCCCTAGCTTGCTCGATCCTAATCGACCCACGCGGGCTCCGCAGTGATGCAGAATGGATGTTTATCATTGGCCTGATAGTGTCAAGCGGGCCTGTACTGCAAGTGCTTGCTGGACTGGAAAACCTTCAAGTAGCGGCCAAGCGAATTCCAGCGCGATCTGTCTGTCATTCACATAATCATACATTACAAACTAACAAACAATTTACACATGCGAACATAAACATCGTAATTCAAAATCTGTTAACAGATCTGATATAAAAAATTAATAAAGATTAATGCCATTTACCGCGAGAGAAGACCAATGTTTACGAGACCGGTGATTGAGTCGGCTGTATTTTTGAGGAAAATTTTGGCAGGTTTAAGTTTCGTTGAATATTTTAAGTAGACGGAAATAAGCCCAAATGATAGAAAAAGTACATAAAATAATGAATAACTGAGTGAATCTGCTGATTGGGGTGTATACTTTCATTATCATACCCTCTCATCATTCGTTACTCACATCTTTTTCGATTTTCCATTTGTAGGTACTAACTATAATTAATATTTTTTGTATACAAATTCTGTCGCAAATTAGCAGACCCCTTTATCTACGTTCTTACGTAACCTGTTTCACCTTGGTTTATATTATTTATATTCATTTCTATCTACTTCATATTTAGACCATTCTTATTATTTGTGTACCTATTCGTTTTCACACAAATTTTGTTATTTATGATTACCACACTTCTTAATATTGTCAGGACCTGATGCTATGTCGAAACGTTAGCCCATTAATAAATTTGATTAAAATCTAACATTTCTCATTCATGATATTTTTTTTAATGAAAGTATTGTCAATTAGATGTCTTTTTCAAAATATGTTTATTGCTGCTATGTATATAAAAATATAACAGAATCATATTGGTATCATATTTTCATCAAATTTCTGTCCGAGTTCAGAACGTGTTTTGGAATTTGTGTACATGGTATATTTTGGTGTTTTTATTGCATAATAATCAGGGCTGTGATTATGATACAATAGTATATAAATAGCTAAAACATAATGCAACGTAAAAAATACAATTTTTGTTTCTTTAACTAATATGACTTCTGAAGCAACAGATCAGAAGCTATTTAAGATAATAACGTTATCCGATTTGCTACGGACGCACAAAAAAAAAAGTATTGGAAAATGAATTTAATTATATCAAAAAAATAAAGTTTCAAACGTTTCTTTCAGCTTCTATTCAGCCAATATAATTTAGTTGTTACTTTACTCCAGCAGTATCACCATTAAGAGCCGCACTGTGAGGTTGCCGTCTGTTAGCAGACCAAGGCTCTTTAATAACACTATTAGTTCTGCTCCTAGTCACGGTGACCGCTCGTCTATTAACCACTACAATGTCCACACTACATGTTTCTTCAGTAACATATGTATACATAATAATGCCAATATAAGAGGGTTAGTCTAATACATATAAAATCGGTGCAACGTTTATTAACTTGATAACATTCTTCGATAAAAATCAATTCTTTTTGCACCACGAATGAAGCTAACATATCTTCTGGAACCGGTGTGTAAAAGCTGCACGAGCCAATCCGAAAGGCACAATCTCGCCTTTATCTTAGGAGAAAGGCTCCAAAGATGTTCGTGACTCAGGTTGGAGCTAAGATGTGCTCAAGGATTGAATCAAGTTTGCATCGGGTTCATCATTCGTTATGGGGATTGTATGCTCATTTCACGGCTGTGTACTTGCCTCTGTAGTGCTAATCAATCCGATCACACCGTCACCAGTCAGTTGAATAATTAATGTGGTTAAGGGTTTGCAATAGTTTTAAAAGTCACGAGGACTGACTAAAGCTGATCGTAGGGAACTCTACTAGTGAGGCAAGGATAGAGAACCCGTAACCAGGGAATATTTCCCACGAGGGAATGATGAGCAAATCCAACTATTGTTTTTTCTGGGTTTTTTTAGGAACCTGTGTGTAAAATATCAATAATAAACTCGATAATGAGGTATTATAATGGAATAGAAGTTAAAATAGTCTTAAAGTCTGTATTATAATTTAGGATATAAATGAGACCAATGTGCTCTCATCATGAACTAAGTAGTAGACCGATGGAGAAAGACAGTTTCATGTGACTTTTGTCATAAAAGTTCATTAAAGCTCCACCACATGACGCATATTATCAATCATGACAATTTTGACACCATATTAAATACGATATGAAAAATATCTATTTTTTTTGTTAGTTCAGTGCGCCACACATCCACATAATCCTCCTCAGAGACTAGAGCGGCAGTGGCCTTAAGACAGAGGGATTCCTGACAATAGCCAATTTCTCCAAACATATCCTGAGCGACTGATGCTCTCGCGGTCTTGGCCAGTCTCCGCTGGGTTGTGGCTGATGGAGGAGCGCGGGAGACTTATAAGACTCCGATTACTCTCTTGTATGCGATGGGGGTGACAACCATGTCGATTTGGGAGATCGCTGGGCTGTTGTGTAAATACTGTATGAATAAGCAAGCGAATGAAGAAATATATGTATGGCATGAATGCGAACATTGAACACAATTACTTATTGCCCATTAAGACAGATTGTAATTTTATCACAATAAAGATTTATCAACCAGAAATTGTTTGGTACAAGTTAGGGTAAATTATTGCTACATTATTTTGCATAAGCTTGTTCTTATTCCTACCATATTTCAGGAATCAAGTAAAAATATCATCCCATAAAGGATTACGAAAAATTGCGAATATACCTTTGGTGATAAAAATGCGATTAAAAAAGAACTTATAGTATAATAGGGAGGAAGATATGGTTCAATTAAGTTTTAAATAACACCGAATGTTCGATCCTCTTCATAAGCTTTTCTTTAATTGGCAAGCGCTTTCAACGTCCCTTGTCTATCATCGAATAACTACTAACCATATGCTGTAGCTATGGAATGAGCACACTGTGTAGCGTCTGAGGATGACGGAAATGGGCTGTTGACAGTGCAAACCAATTAAAGAAAGGCTTAACAAGAGAAATGAACATTGTTGTTATTTAAAACCTAAATTATACATAAATTATAGATTATAGATAGAGCATGTTCATTGTAAAGTTAACTAGATATTTGTCAGTTTATTATATTTCTAATAGCAACTTTGTCGGTGGTTTTAATATTATTAATAGATTTAGCATATATATAATTAGCATATAAATGTTATATATCGTTAAGCAGGGTAAAAAAGGTCAATCCAATGTTATATATTTAAGGCATAGGTTTGATTTTGTGATTGATAAACTCTTTTGCATTGCTAAATGTCAACCATATGGCTCATACTGTTTCTATTACTTACTAACACATTCTTTTACCTTATTCAATCGCCTTTTCAATAGTGAATAAATGTTAGCGATATCATTTATAGATGTTTTAATCCATTTCGGAATGTCTTTACGCTACTGATACGAAAAGCACACTTGGAGACTGAAAACCAAGTCCATCGCGGTCTGACCTCCTTCGAGACCCGAGCGACTAGAAAGTGCAATGTTTGAAAGTTCAGAGGTGCATTCGCGCAAATGTGACTCCTCGCACAAGCTTTAATGCGTTCTCTTCTACCATCTTTCCTGGTAGTAATAATGGTGAGTTTTTTTTTATTTATTTTTGCCATAAAATTTTTTTTAGATCGCGATTGATACTGCGTACAGAGTTAATAGATAAAAAAAAGTATAGGGATACTCATTAATATTATGGGATCTCAATTCACATTGTCGGATTCATTGGGTATATTTGTATTTCTCTTATATTTGGATAAGTAATTTTGATTATTATGCTAACTCAAATTTAATGATATTTGCAATTTGTATTAATTATTTATTAAAAGGTTCTGGAAATAGCAAGAAACGAAAAAAAATTATTTCTGTTTCCAGTAGTCTGAAATCTATTGATTTTGGATGTTCTATCGAGAAAATCATCATTAATTGAAAAGATTAGTAGATATAATTTTATTTATATTACTGTAGCAAGATATTTCTAGTTTGTTGAAGGTTCAAAAATAAAGATATTTTGAAACCTTTTGTATAATTATTTACTTTTTTGGGTAATGCATAAAGATTAGAGAAACATGATCCTAAGTAATGTAAAATGACCAATTTCGTTTTTGAAATTGTAATCCACTGACCGGCTTTATTTGTTTTTCAAATCTAATTAAGGTTGATATCACTTTAATCCCTAGACTATAATAAATGAATCTGTAAACAAAATGACCTCGTATAGCCTTCAGTTTTGTCTTAGCAATCGGTTAAACAACATGACACTAAAATTTGGAAAGTTGTTAATATTACACCCTTATTGGAAACGTAAGTTTTCCACCGCCAAAACAACCCCTTTGATGTGGCAATTCGAAGAACAGGACGCTCTTTCTAAACGGAATCAGAGTAGATGGTTCCAGAAATTTGTAACTGGTGACATTAGCCTCCGGAGAAAAGTGGGTTCAGAATAAAAATCATCATTCGATGAGGATTCTGTTGTGCCGACACAACAAAAAGTGCTTGGGGATTTACAAGAGAGCTTGGTGGTTTCCAGTCCACCATAAATCATGGGCTGAATAACTGGGGAAAATGAATCGCTCATCTAGAGTAATACACCAACAGTTGACCTCTGAGGAGGAATGGCGTCGAGTAGAAATTTGTTAAGAACTTTTAAAAAACCCACAATTCGCTATGAAATCATTCTAGAATGTCGAACCATTGATTCAGAATTGTATACTGATCTGTTACAAAGAATGTACGATGTTGTTAGGATAGAAATCGGGTTTTGTTTCGACATGATAACGAAAAAAACAAACAAAATCTGAATTGGATAGGATTGAGCTTCTCCCTCTGCTTAAAGTCCGGACTTAGCACCTTCCGGCCAATGGCTCACAGTCTTCAAGTAAAACCTTCAATTCTCTAGAAGAGGTTCAAAATGGAGTTAAAAACCCATTAAGTGGTATTGTGAAGGACTGCGACAGGTAGCCTCGAGAAGGCAATAAACCAAAGAACACAACTGCATACATTGAATATTTAAAAAAAAATGTGTTAAAATCAAATTATTTTTAAACTAGCAAGAAATTGGTAATTTTTTTATGACTCGTCCCATTATATACTGTATTATCTGTGATCATGTTCACTTCTGATGGATCACATTATTTTTACTTTGTATATTTATTTATATTAACGACTTTTACCGTAAAAGATCCGTAAGTACATCCAGGCATACAGACGAAAAGCCTCTTCATTCGGGATGGGCAATTTACAGACTAATGGCTATTTTATTTTCGCAATAGGGATTGATCTTTAAAGGCGGCTCCGTGAAGTGTTGTGACACCGCTAGGATATGTGACTTGACGAACAACGGCAAAAACTTGCTTCATCCCACTTTCACTATCTGCAAGAGTGGCTTCTCCAAGCTTACGCCTGCTCATTGTCATATTGACTTTATTTAAATGTATACTTTTGGATTATTATCAGTAAAGGCAAACCGACGGATGGGCAGATTACTTACAGAACGAAAAACTCAAAAATGTTTTGAGATAAGTAGATTGAAGAGCCTGAAGGGAGAGGCTCTTCTGCTTAAATAAAGGTACTGTGTGGTCTTTCGTCTGCCTGTCTGTACATATATTCTACGATAGCGGTCTTAAAAATGAATCGATATTTTAATATTACGTTCTATATTTGATATTTATACCTAATTGATATTTTAGATGTACATTCCAAAACTTCTCAGTAACGTTGATTTTCGTAGAGGTAAAATCACAGGAAGAGTTCAGCTAATTACAAATTGTTTTCATGTGTTAGAAAAGTGATGGTTTAATAAATACAATGAAGAATATTTGGCCAAAAAGATTGAATAATTTTTTTCACAATTATTTAACGAAATAAAAAAAAATTTAAGAAACCAACGTGAATTTTCTTAAGGAGCTGTCGAAATTGTTTATTCACCAACTACGTCCGTTACTTCATGCGAATATTAAAAAAAGAAAATTTAGTCCAATAATTGAAAACTTAGTTAATGAAAAAAGGCCAATGAAATTATTGTGAATGACTACAGTATTTATAGAACAAAAAACATTTTTTGAACGAATTTTTTTTAGAGAAGTAGTATTAAAAAGTGTACTACACGATCTGCGGGCGGTAGACACGAATCGGATCTTATCTACGGCACGACTTCTTTATTTCTCCACTCTCCACTCTAACACTATCCTACAAATGCAAGTATATAATGGTTAGTTATTTTACATGAAGCCTTCGTTTCATTTACATCGACAAATTTGTACATGTCTAATGATATTACTTTCTGAAAAAGATCGTTAATTACTTCGACGTTAACTCAATCGCGAACATATAGTTAAGTAGGCTAGGTAATTATAAAATAGTTAAAATAAACATTAAGTACTGCTCACATGGTTGGCGTAACTGAAATCAAATTATAAAATGTTACTTCATATATTAATCATAAGTTATTGCAATATAACTGTAACACCTGTACTTATTTCTTCAATGGGTCTCATATATGACGTTTTATTACCTACTAACTGCTATTGCCCAGAGCTTTTACATATTAGTTGTATTTTTCTTTTCTGTAAATAACATTAGTAAAACCCGCTCGCCCCTACGAAATTTTCGAAAAGTGCTTATTGTAGGCGGCATCTGTTTGAAAGCTGGTGCGAACACTACAATAAAAATTTTATAATTGGGGAGGGTTATAATATTATAAATAATGTAACAAACAAATCATCTAAGTATCATTGTCAAATGTGGAGACATTACCAGCTAGCTATTGCTCAATAGTATGTTGCAGATCAGGAAGAAGCATTATTACAGCACAAGAAATATTTTATAGACGTGGAGACCAAAAATACCAATGGTGGGATAACTATTTTGGAATTTACTTTTATTTGAGGTTGTGTGTGAGTCATTCAAAAGTCTGTGCCATAACAATGGATTTATTTATTGGAAGTTGTGGAGGATTTCTGTCATTTCCCATTACCACCCCATTGAAGGTAGCAGAATAGTCATTTGTCGTAGCTCTCTTCAAGGTGGTCGTATAAAAAAATAACAGAATACAGGATTTTGCGTCATTGACAAGTTCGGAGGTAAAGATACTCTTTTTTTACTACCAAAATAATCATATTTCCAATCCAAAATATTTAAATACAGATCCCTGTATTCTGTTAGTAGATGTCTATACGTTGGAACGTGGCTTACGTTACTGTCCCTCTTTTGCCTTTACCATGAAGAGATGCTCAACCCGTCTAGTCTAAATTTCGACCATTTTCTTTCGGGATAGAAGCAGGAGATTTTTTAATTCAACTTGGAAACATGCATGTTCCGGTTGGTTATGGCCAGCTAAAAAGTGGTTCGACCTCATCGACTAGACAGCGTGGCTCAGGTAGGACTAGTAATTGGTTGACCCGGCTTTTGTAATTGATTTTGCTTTTCTCGCTACTACCCTCTCATCAAATGTCGACCTGAGTACGGAGTGTCATGGGCGCGTATGTTTTTGGAACTACTAGCGTGGCAGCAGGTGCACCACCCACCACTCAAAACTCCAAGACAATTGCCACGGTAACTAGTAATGGTGGTCAGTTAGTACCCTTGTAATATCGGTTCAATTAATAGGTACGAAGCTAACTTTCCGTCGCTAATGTACTTAACGTAAGCATTATAAAATGTAGTCCGAGTTATTGCTGGTACCTTTATAATTTCTGATCATTTAATAACAGATAGACAGGCGGAAGATGATCGCCCTTCACTTTCCCATGTTTATAATGTTTTTTTTTTTAATAATTAATCAAACCATAGTTATACAGGGATCTGTATTTAAATATTTTGGATTGGAAATATGATTATTTTGGTAGTAAAAAAAGACTATCTTTACCTCCGAACTTGTCAATGACGCAAAATCCTGTATTCTGTTATTTTTTTATACGACCACCTTGAAGAGAGCTACGACAAATGACTATTCTGCTACCTTCAATGGGGTGGTAATGGGAAATGACAGAAATCCTCCACAACTTCCACATTGGTGAAGATATCTTTGCACGGCTGCCGACGCGAAAAGACTGGGTCGAAGTCTCGCTCTTGGGCCGGAGATAAATCTGTCTCCTCCTCCGGAGCCCTTATCAGTCCCCTCCTTCACAATGTGTCCGGTAGATACCATTCACCGCCTCACGTATGTTAGGGCCCTGTATTTTTCGATACTTCAACATCGATATTATAACATCGAGTCGCACAATGTAATGCCTTATATCTACCAGGATACAATACTTTGATGCCTGCAAAGAAAATTTATCTTTCACCTACACTTCCAATTTACGAAGGGGAAATTAAACTCTCTGCTTTTTTGAGGTTATATATGCGCACTACTATTTTTATTTCAACAAAGATAAGGTCTCCTGGTCAAAGTATAAACTAAATGGTTTGTCTCACAACAATTTATTTTGTTAAAAAAAAATTCTTTTACTTATCACAGAAAGATCGAATTTAAATTTCAAATCAAAGAAACATACACAAACAGTTAAACCATTTCTGCAATCTTCTTTCACAATAAGCCCGTTTCTTTTCTCCCTAATCTTTTTGCATTGGTCCCTTATCGTTGGTCTTCATCCGCATCACGATTGTCTGAAACTCCGGATTTATTTTTTGGATCCCAAGAGAACTCTGCTCTCAACAATGGCTGCAGACGGTACAACATAGTTCCTTAAGGTTTTCCTGTATCCACCAAAGCCCCTTTATACATGTATAACCCCTTAACTTAATTAATACATATCAATTTTCGGAAAGACAAGTTTGATCACATTACTCAATATAGTAAGAAAGTATTATGTCTAATAATTATTAATTATTAATAGGGTTTATATAAAAATGTATGTCTCCAGGTTGAACATGGACAACCAAGAAAACAGATTATATGGGTGAAAACAAAACCAACACAACCGTAATAAAAATGATCTTTCAGACAATACATATTGATGGCGTGAAATAATATGTGCAACATTGCACATGGATGGTCCATGTTGACACATGAATTTAGCAGGCGCTCTTTTTTTAATTCAATCATCAATGATGCAAATGGAACATATGCAAATAATGATTTAAAGTGGGAGCAATGACCCGAGGACAAGATTGCGATCTAAAGATGGGGGATTTGTGATGTTGCATTCTAATCATTAATTTTCATCTAATGCGAACCGCATGATAAAGGTCTCTCTTACGCCTTTCACTTAGGGCTAGGATCGTTTATCGATGCATAAAAAGTAGTTCATTTGGATTTGTGGCCAAGGTAACTTCTTCATGATTTTGAAGTGTAAGATTTAAATCCAAAAGTGTCTACAGAATTTGTCGATCCTTGAAGCATAAATAAGCTCGGGAGGACTGCACCAAAAATGATCCCTTGAAATGGAACAGAAAATAAATTAACTTATTGGGAACATTGGGAACAAGCCATTACGAAACATTTATTTGATTGATGTGTTATGTCATTCATGTCTTTCATGACAAATTGTGATAAAAAATGATATCCAGATGTAGATAGTAGTAAACAAAAATTAACATTCCGTCTCGGTTCATAGGAACAAACATCATCAAGAATCAAATGGATACTATGACACTATTTACAAAAAAAAAAACGAAATGTTCTATGTGCGTAAAGACGTTTTTTAAACCATTTCCTGCCAGTGATATCGCAGAAAGTTTTCATAACTTAAAAGCATTAAGCATGTTTCATGAAGTTGGTATTATTCATCGGCCAAAAATATAGCTCCTAAAGTGTCAACAAAAATTTCTTTTTTCATATAATGGATCTCCACGTCTTATAATACGTGGTACATTAGCACTGACATATAGTTGCAGATAGCTGTGACAAATGCACTAAATAAGAAACAGGCAGTTTTCCACATCACGTGACTTATCAGTTAAAACAACTGCAAATAGCCAACTGTTAATCATTTTGCATGGAAAATTTATGGGCAGAAAAGGATTTTTTTATTTGAAAATAAATCAACTCGCCTAATAATTCAGTAAAGCTTATTATTAACTGATTTACTTATTTTGGCTTTTACAGCTACAACCCTGGTAGTTATGTACACTACTAGAGATCGAAAATAAAATCGGAGAGTGCCAGCCTAAATTAACCAAGGTTTGAACTTACCACTAGACCGTAAAATAACACCTGAAACCCCATCATGAAGACCTAAAAGAATGAACCGAAAACATTCACGAGACTAAAATAATCCTGTGCAAAATTTAACTAAACAATAAAGTTGTTTTGGCGAGGTGGTGGCTGGAGTTCCATAATTCATAAGGACGCCTGAATACCTATTTTCCTTCCAGCCCTGGAATTTCTTGAATAATGTAATTGTAGCATCAGCCAGTAAGATTGCTTGAGCATATGTGATGTTATTCATCGTGCTCATCACTTGTTTCCGCTGCTCACTTGCAGGGCGCTATAACTCTCGGTAAATTGGTATACAACAGTATGATTAACCTGTAAAGACAAAAAGGCATTATTTATGGGTGCAATTGTAACTACAATTGTACAATTAAGTAAGAAAGACCTTTCTGGTAGGATGGATCCTCATGACCGAAGTGTGATTACTTATTTACCGACTTTACTTCAAGTCGTTTTGGGAACACTATCGCCTTAAAAGAAATGTGAAGAAAATCCTAGAAAAAAAATAGATGTCTTAAATGGAGTTATAAGGTCAAAAAGTGGCCAATCAAAAGAGAGGGATACAATGGGGCCGTCTAGAAGTTCTCGATTTTTCGGACAATGTCTGCCTGAAGAAGGCCCCAAAATAGGCATAAGAATAAATGTAGCAAAGTTCGAGAAACTAAACTTAAGGAGTTAATACTAACTAGAATACAAAATGGATTATATCTCAGTTACTGGTTAAAAGTTGAAAGAGTGAGCAGTTTTACTCATATTTGGAGTACCTATGGTCCAGAGTGAAGTAGAAGTTGTTACTGGAAGAGTCGTAGGAGGTTAGTACCAGTAACTATTTCATGCAAGGTGCATGCATAAACATTTTACACCATTAATTGGCGAATGAGAGCTGCCGAAAACGTATGTTTAATTAAGTTCATTAAGGAGAGACCGAGGAGTTTTTATTTTGAGCCTTGGCAGTGCTTTTATAAGAACGGAGGTAGCTATCATCTCTGAAATAACTAAAGCAACAGGAATCTTCGCATATCATCTAGAGCATACATGATCTTTGATGGATCATGTACGGACGAAGCCAAGAATTTTTCTGATAAAAGTGAAGTATGTTCTGCTCTTCGAATGTGAGGAGTGAAAGCTCACAAGAACATTTTGGGTTGACTCTAAGTTCACATTAACAAATTAATATTAATCTCCCAAAGGATCCAATGACCGGAAAGACTAACCAATCGTGAGCTGAGGCCGAGGGCGGGAGAAACATGTACAGTTGACTACAGGAAATATAAATGGTCCTGACTCAGGCTGTGAAAGGAGTGACACTGAGGAAGAAACTTAGAAACGCCTTTAGTTTCTTTCGGAATCAAAGAATATAAAAAAACCCAACATAGCTTTCTTGTTCTTTTGGGGGAAATTTTAAAAATATTCACTGCGTCTAAACTAATACCAAAAATACATTTGCGTATGATACATCTATTCATCTGTGTCCCTGAGATAAGGAGAATTCCGTTTGAGAAAATCTGACTTATATCATCAATATATGAATATAATAATACAGCGGAAATATGACGCATGCAGCAGTGTAAATGGAATTCCTGTCTCTATAGAGAAGCAGTAGGTGTCCGAAGTGAGGTCACCGAGTATATTTTAGCACGTGATTGGAATCCCTTGACCTTGCCTGTCTAGCTTTTGTCTAAGGGTTACGGTTTTGGTTTTAGTCCTTTAAATGTGTAGAATGCGTTGTGAAAGTACAACAGCGCCACTGTTGAATGGTACCTTGGCTAACGCCTTCATGATGACTAAAAATATTTGGTTTGATTTAGTAACCCATGTAGATCACAGAAACAGCATTTTAAATAAAAAAAAAATTTGTGAATAACAAAAATTTTCATAGAAAAAAAATTAATTACTTTTATAATGATATAACGCCTGTTTTTTGTTTTTTTGTAAACTTGATTTTTATAACTGAAATAGTTTCAAATAGTTCTTATTACCGAGCAAAAATAAACGTGTGAAAATCAAGATGGTTTTTTTTTAATTTCAAAACCCCTTTTAAAAATTTTTTACAAACAAATGAGCAATACCATGAACAAATTTACAGATTTTTGGCTCCTTTTCCTGCATAGAAATAACATGCATTTGAAGGAGGGTAGAATTACAAACATTTTTCGTTTTATAGTTAAAATTACAAATACAATATACTGCGCTAGGTGATGGGGCTCACCTTCGGAGTTTCTTTACATATTACATTTTATATCTCCTGTACCATCGGTACACTCTATACAAGGTCTGAATCGGTATAGAAGTTATATAATCAATATAAGTACAATGATACACAATGTACTCGGCTTCATTGACAAGACTCTACAAGGTGATGGGGCTTTTTTTTTCTTTTTTTTTTCCCTATAGCCTATAGCCCCTTTAAATTTACAGATAATTATATATAATTATAGATCCTCAGGTGAATCTATTTACAAATTATTGATGGGGCTTTCATCCGTAAGCGACTTTGTAAGTAAAGCTGTATTTATGTATCTCGAGAAGCTAATTATTGTTTCTTGACGATTATTTACGGTCACTCTACTCTGAGTAGAGCTTGTTGAATCGATGCCCCAGACGGAGAAAAGGAGGCGTTTATAATAAAGAAAACACACCGCGGCAAAAAAGAGTGGAAAATTGACCTAGAGCTCTATTTTATGAACAATGGTCGCCTCAGTTTAGTCACCCCGAAGCTGCGCCTCAAGGAGATGGAAGCATTGTCGGCTATCAACTGTGACGTCTGTTTATTATGTAGTCACGCCTACTTAAATAAGCCTCATGTACTGCCATTATCACTTTTGTAAGTAGTAATGTGCAATACATTCTTCCAGACGTTTGCAGTAGGCAAATTTCCTAAATATGTGCTTTTAAATACCTTGGTATTAGCTATTGGTAACTCAGCGGGCTCGAGTGCCAATCTGGAATCCGATTCACAATGTTAGTAAATATACGGGCGCTTGAACAGAATGGGTCCAAATCATGTTCCAAACTAAAGGCTCTTAGTAAGACTGAGAAAGAGAGAGAAAGAAAGAGAGAGAAAGAGAGAGAAAGAAAGACTGAGAAAGAGAGAGAAAGAAAGAGTGAGAAGATGCAAAGATCAATGGCATCATTACAAAGATTTAATTTCTATTGCCGAGCCCGGCATGATAAATCGGGGTGGGGTGTCCAATGTTTTCCACAATTGGTCACTTATATTTTTCCATATCTCATTGTGCTTTTCTTGGCGCTTCTATGGCCCTTTCATCTTTTGCTACAATTGATAAAATAATTAAATAATCCATAATGTAATAAGCCGTTCATAAAATGTTCGCACCGACCGAAGGTTGTTAGAGGTGGCACTGAGGGGCTAGCGTGCTGATTGTGGAGGCAGTTACCTCTAAATTTTTACATCGAATTGTTGAATTTATTGAATAACAATAGAATTTATTCCCCTAAGATGAGCCCATTTTAGGCAGGACTTACGAAAGGAAATTTGTAGAGAGCCTAGCAATTAAAATTTCAATTTTCTAATGGCATTATCCTTCTTAAGGGGATGTGTGTTTTCACTTAAAAGTTTCATAAGAGGCTCCTGCAAAGTGTTAGGAACACAGTGGCTCCATAGACATCTGCGAGGTGAATGGAAAAGAGAAACTGTTAATTAATGAGTTATCTCGCTGCATTGCTCAGTCAGCCACTCCTAGTCCTTGAGCAGCTATTTTTACATCCTTCGAAAATTATATCCATTCAATACAATAATTTGAAATATTCTAGGTCATGTTTCCTTTTAAATAAGAATGGAATAGATTTCTAGTTCGGTTTAGTGTTTGAGATATGATATGAAAGATGGTTCCCTAAATTAAAAGTTGAAGCTTCCTGCAATGCTGTTCGTGTCCAAGAGCGGTTCCTGGCCTTAATCAGAGTAAATTGCTTAAATTTTATTGAGTTATTTTCATTCATAGCATATATTAAAAATAAGGGACTATACATGGGAATTCGTCACCACGGTCACAGCTGTTTTATTTAAATATTTAAAAAAAAAATTGTAATTATAGTCGGCTAAACCTCATATTAAACATGTTTTTATTCAGTACGTACGTTACAGATGTATAAACATTATTGGATATAATACATAAAATGCTAGATTTTTTTTTTTAATACTTAGTGATTTGGTGATTAAGACACCTATTATTCATCATAGGATTACCTTTATGTTTTGTATCATCGGCGTATTAAGTAGAATTACCAAGGAAAAAGTTATACCTCTGAATCAAACACCATTGAGTTAATGTTACGAACACAATTTTAATGACTTTATGTAATTACAGCTCAAAAATAAAAACATTACTCATTTTGTTAGTCGAGGAGACGAGATCTTATTTTTGATACTCATTATGATAGGGTTTTTGTTTTTAATTACCAAATAAATAATTAATAACTTTTAGATTCGTCTTATGGAGTTTTTTTTTCCACTCGCCTGGTAATCGAATAGGAACTCGATTAAAAATTTAACGTTTATAGCTCTCAAGTTATCATGAAAGGCTTATGGCAGGTGAACAAGTTTTTCTACTTTTGACCAACAAAATCCTAAAATTACTATCCTAAAATTACCCTTAAAATAAATAAGAAGTAAAATCAACATATGTTACAAATAAACTATTTTAATACTTGTTTATAAAAGATATCTTATGAATGATAGTTAAACTGTTTAAGGATTGAGATGGAGACTCAAGTGATCTAGGAAATACGACCCATTCATGAAAGGGTCTGATCCAAGGCTATGCTGAGGTTTTTTACAGAATAAAAGTATTGGGTAGTACGATAGTTTATTGTTAAGGCTGGGAGCTCAGGTTTTACGTGGACCATTTGCGTGGGAATTTTTTACAACTATTCAATAGTCATATTGAAAATTTATAAAAGAATAGGAAGGAGTGCAAATGAACTTTGGAAAACACCAATAGACACAAGAATAGGAGGAAATGGTGTTTGTTGACGACTTGGGTGCGATTAGAAATAAAGGATTGGAGCTAGTGCACTGCATTGTATAGAGAATATATAGGTCCTAGTTTTGAATGACACAGAGAATGTCTCAGATTATCGAAGGATTTGATAACCGAGGAATGTCAGTGAAATTGTTATTGATAGCTTTGCAATATGTTTGTTTGAGAACTTTAGAAGGGCTGATAGGGTCAAGAAATCAGAACCAAACCCAATTGCTAAGGATTCAGATGGTTTTCCAAGAATTCCAATTTTTGTAATTGAACTATTCCTTCTATGAGTTTTGACAAACTTCAAAGTATAGAGGTGGTCGTTAGCAGTGTAGGTGGTCCCAATTTTATGTTGTTTTTTTCAATTTTACCAATTTTATGGTAAGAGCAACGGGTTTTTCAAAGAGTATGGAGTAAAATAAGAAGATATATCGAAAAGAGTTTAGTTTAGAAAACCACCATATTGGCCTGAAGATTTCGTTTTGGGTATAATGGAGAAGATGAGATCACACGGAGTGATGTGGCTGAAGAAAAAGCTGTTCGAGTTTTTAGACGGGATGGAAGCGGACGAAGTAGTTATTACCCGATATAGTAGAATTTAGGATTTCAGCCATAAAGGGCTTTCGGGAACAATTTGATTCTTTATTATTAGCCTGAATAAATTAGTGAAAGAAATATAGAACCCATTTGGATAGTGGGAGTACAGGTCATATACTAAAAGTGCGCGATGGCGTAAAAGGCCAACTAACTCTTAGAAAATTAAAACCTAAAGGACAACATTGTGGACTCTCTAGATAGATTTCACCCTGGCGATGTTTTTCTGAGGTTTGCTCAGCTAAAGAGACTTTATATTGGCACGGCCCTGAATAGCTCAGCTGGAAGAGCACCTGGATATTGGTAGGTCTATGGTTCAAATCTTGGTCCAGACAATGTCTTTGGCTAAAAAGTATTAAAGCAGCATAATTACTTACCCCGACTAGTAATTATTATTTTGTCCTTCACTCTTATCGAATATGAGCCATATTCGACCTTACCGGGTCAAAGTCGTTAATTGAATATAACAAATAAAATAAGGAGTGGGCAGCGTGTTAATGAGTGCCCTTGGACATGGTGAGTGCAGGTGACGTCAGAATACCCCCTGGCCTTATATGGGTTTGTAGGGTATCCGCCCACTAGTTGGAGGTTGACAGTACCACCGAATCTTTTATCCCTCTGTGCACACATCCGAGTGGGCGAGACTTCGTCTTTGTTAGAAGGATAAAAACTTCACAGAAACAAACTGAATTTCAAACGAGTAACAACAATTGTATAATAAACAAAAATCGAATCAAATGTGTCGCATCACGCGATTTTGAGGGGTTCGTTACGGCTCATAAAATGGCTTTGATGCTCATAAAAGAACAATGTAAATATTTAATAGTTCACTATACGCCAAAAGATATTACGTATTTTTGATAAGGACTCTACCCAAGATATTTTTTTTTAATGACAAGTAATTAATTAATGACCATCAATCGTTTCTTTATGGAGATACCGACGTTTATCGCGTAGTTACAATAATAAATGTGGCCTCCACATAAATTATATGTCCGCTCGACTCTCTAAGACTATAACAAGCAGACGGACGTACGTGCGAAAACATTAAGGGTTATGGTTTAAAAAAAAAGTCAAGAAAACGCTAGCCTGTTTAATGTGGCCTTAACCATGGGGACGAATTCGGGGCTTTAAATAACAAGTAACTCCTGAGAGATTGAGAAATGTAAAAATTTAGAAAAACAAGATCGAGCTCTTTCACGTTTTAATATTTTTCTTATCGTAACCAATATGTATTCAGTATATTAAGAGGGGTTTTTGACTACACCTTTAAAATTTCAGATCGATCAGATTATCTTTAGGTGTCCAGCCGTAGATGAGACAGAACAATACCGAATCTCCGATGTTTTCTAACAGTGAATAGATCCATAAACTGATTTCGGAGATCGGAGGTGTGTGCGAAGTGTTACACATCTTCTCCATATTATGAAATTCTATTCTCGAAGTGCTTTCATGTCCATTGTATCTTCCCAATACATTACTCAAACTGATTGTATTCTGTCACGTAGACGAATTTACTGCTGCGTCAAAAGAATTCTTCAATTCAATGACACGCATGACGATGTTTTCTAAGGATACTCTCAAAGACCAAGGCGATAGGAAGATGAATGGGCCCGTCTATGTATATTCTAAAGATCCGTAGTATCGGACCTGTTGAAACTACTGTGTGAGGATACCCTCATGTATCATATTTGCAATATCGTGGGGAATCGTGGCTGTCATAAAGGGATCAAATAGTGCCCTAGCAAAATTTATGGCAATATGTCACCTCGGACCTCACCCCATCCCCCTACAGTAGGGGAACTTTGAAAGAGATTTTCTCAAGATTTAATATTAGCTCTTCTATGTACTTCAAACTGATAACACTTCATGGAATGTGTTTAATAACTAGTTGATCCATGGGTCAGTACCCTCGCCATTATTTTCTTTGTTTAGAAGATTCCTTTAACTGACCAAAATATTCTTAAATCGATTATGAACTAAATTGTATTTTGTTTCATGTATACAAACGGATTAAATGACCTATAAAGTGTACCTATACGTTTAGAGTCTATGTTTGAAAAATTACAATTTGTTTGTACATCACTATCAATTGGGTTGCAAGCATTCATTCATACCTATATACTACCCATATTCTTACAATATACACGTAAACATTCTGCTCAGGAGTCCTCACTCCCTCCCACTCTAAAGATAATTCCCTTAGCAAGCTGGTCATCACCAATCATTTCATGCGGTGAAGACCTGGTAGAAGTCAAGAATGCCACAGACGCTCAAGAAATAAGCGGGGATGATAGTCGGTACCAGGACCAAATGCCGTTCTTTTCTATTTACAATTAATAGCGAGACAACCACCATTTTAGAAGAGGAGAAGGATTGTAAGGATGAGTATTACTGGATAAGATGTTGACAAGAACGTTTGAATGAGTGGATAGTTTTTCCTGGAATTCAGAAATTAATTTGTAATGCAGAAGGGAGCTTTGGCTAAAGTGACATATGATGTGAAGAAATAAAATTTAGAGATAAATACAGGAATGCTGATTGTGAAAAAAACAAAAATACTTTAAATTTATTAAAAAAAATTGTGACTAAAACATTACAGATACACAAACTAATCTATTTCAATTGGAGAATAAATTGGAACCTTAAATAGTTTCTGAGCAGCTAAGTTAAATGTTAACAATTTGTTAAAATACTTTCCATTATGTGACCAAAGAATATTTCAAGATGATATGGAATAAATCCTGTAAAATTTCCGATTGATTGAATCATTTTTTACTATGGCAATCACAAAACATACATGAAGAAAAACAGGCAGATAGTTGAAAAAGAAACACCTATACCAAATAAAAGTAGAGCCTCTCCCTTGGGGTCAGGGATGACAGGAATTGGGACAAGCCCACCCTTCTTGTGCTCATCTGGTGTAGTCTTCTTAAACCAACAGTCAAGTTTAGTAGAACTTTATAATAAAATGATACACACAACAAAAACACCACCACTGAGCTAAGTGATGCCTACCATTGGTGGCGAGTTTAGCTATATTGGGTTATAACAATTCTACCCTACAGTTTGGATATGACCATGATGATTATTTTAATTATTTATCTGGGACTAATGCTTACTTAGAATAATCGCAAGACATTAAACATTGTGCTTAAGAGCCTAAAGTATGTAATAATTCATAAATAATATACAAGGTATAATAATTAAATTAGAATTAATTAATAAAGTTAAGAAGTAAATGAAAAAAAAAAAAAAAATACATCACATTACAGAGTTTGGGGGGAGATTAGGAGAACTGGACATACAGAAGATTATTGAATAGCTGTGATTTGAATTCGGTTGAGATTTTGCCTGCTGAATGTTTGAAGAAAAGGAGTTTCAGAGGCATGATGATCTAATAATGGAATAAATATTGAATGGTGCAGTACGGTGATACAGAATATACATGTCTGAACAGTATGAATGTGAGCGAATGAATGATTTCAACTGAAGAAGTTTGTGTTTGAAGGCCCACAGGGTTGCTAAACTTTGGAAAAGGAAAAATACTAGTAAATATTGGCAATAATAAGTAGGATAGGGACATATTAGTAGAGAATCCCTTTGAATAAGATAAAGTGTAAAGAATTGTTCATCAATCCTCTGTCTTCGAAAGTATAAGAGTGCCCATATACACAATGCATCCATGTTATAAGCGAGACAGAAAGGTAATTAAATACCTAAATTTCATATTATGGAGTAAAAATACACAACTGAAAATATAAATAACAAATTTGTAATGGCCCATTTGAAAGGAGAGACATGACTAAATAATTAGAATAGTAGTGATGGCCAAAGACATGCTTAGAGTTCATACCAAGAAAAAGGAAAAATGTGGCATAAGAGATATTATTGTGACAGTTTTTTTGTTTATCTTACCAAAAAATTAATTTTTTTTTACTTATCTATCAATATTTATTAAAGATATTATTATCATTATTATTAATAATGATGATTTAAAAAAACAAATCATAATTTTGAATAGCGGTTCTATACATTAGATGTTATAAAAAATCAATTATCTAAATTAGTACGTGAAAGTTGGTCGAAGAAGGCAACGTTTTCCTCCAGATGTTTTGCCCCCCCCCCCCATAAAAAACAACAAACCTACTGTGATATTGCTAAACATTATTCAATGTTTATAAGACATTTTTAGAAGTCAGCAGTCGATAAAACCACTCACTGTAAAAAATCCTATCCGTCATCAACTATAATAGAACAAATTCATCAGATCAGCAAAACAGATGTTTGATAGATGGTACAAATATATATGAATACAACTAAAATAACTTGACTAAACGATTCAGGCATGTTCATATTCACTCATAATAACACATTCTATGATAATGATCAGTAAAGACACAGTAGTGTTTTAAGTATTAATCATAAAAACCAATTTATGAAAATTTTAGTTATACCAATTAATGAAATAGAAGGAATCTTTCCCCAACTTTGAACAATTAATTGGTTAGAGAATGCCAGTCAATCACTGTACTTCTGATATTCTGGCATAAGTGTTAAATAAATAAATTACATAAATATGGGATGTGTGAGATATTCAATAAAAATACATGAGATCTGACTTAATAAGTTTCTATTAATTGTAATCTGGAACACCTATTGTGAATGCATAAAGATAAAGGCTAAATAAATTTAATTAATGTATGCACAAATTTAGTTGTAACTTAATGACACTGGTTTGACACAGAAAGCAACAATGAAACCTAGCTTAGAATTGACAGTTTAACATAGATTTATTAATTTAATTACAAAAAATTGTGTACAAAAAACAATTTCATTCCGGGGCTTGTCATAATTGATAAAGCAAAATAAATTATGCCCCTCTGCTGAGAAGATTTTTAAATTATTTTAAATACAGTTTAATTTTTTTTTACTCTTCTGCTTTGTGTGTTAGTACTAGAATAAGATTCATTACTAAAAAAGTTGAATTTTGTTTGCAATTTTCATTCATTTTTGCTAAATGAATGAATCAATGACCTAAGTACTCACGAAGAGTTCATAGGCATTGAGGTTGCCCTCATATTTGGTAGAAGGGACTAGTTACATATTTGCTACTCCCTTATTCAAGTAGTTACACTTTTCCCCTCAGAAGGCTGACTATGCCCCATCCAGATCCCGTAGATTTAGAGGGCTCCCCTCTCTAAAAAAATCAGGGAATCAAACGCAAGTCATAATAGTTTGTCAGGTAAATCACAACTATAGATATATTCAAGTATGATCCAAGACTGCCTAGATTTTACAAGGATGAAATATATATACTCTGTGTATTTTAAGCAACCTTTTTGAAAATTCATTCCAGTACATAATTATAATTGTATACAAAGGTATCATACATTAATAATATCAATAATCAAATAATGATTGTTGGGTAAAACTTTACTATTGACATAGTCAATTATGGTTCAAGACTGGCTCTATCTTACAAGTAAGAAATATACTATGTATTTGAAGCTGTTATATTGAAAATTCATTCCATCATATTTTAAAAAGTGGGATTGTTTGCAAAGGCATAATACCTAATATAATAGCACACTGGACCAATATAATGTTAATATTTGTTTGGTTCAGAATACTTTATGAAGTGAAATAAATAGCTTTACTATTAGTATTGGTATATTTAATTTGGGCCTAGACTATACAACCCATGGTTTGAAAGGCACCATGACACCATATGACCACTTGGTATAACCACCAGCGTCAAAACACATTCACCTTTTTTTATATTTGTATTACTGTGGAAATGAATAAAAAAATAATTGGGATCGATAATTTTGTCCCTGTTTTGTTAAACAAATGGATATTGTGGCAGATAGATAAAAAAACATTTATTCAATATCCTTAATTAATAATTAAAACTTCTCCCACCATGACCAGCTACTAGAGCATTAATATGAATAGATGTGCTTGAAAAAAAAACATACAATATGTGAAGAACCATGAACAACTAGATTTTATTAAATAAAAAAAACACATTATAGATTAAGAAAAATAACACAACAACATTTAGGAATATGCACGATATGTTTAATCATTATTCTCGACTATCAGAGAATATCAAAATGAAAATATTCTTATTACACTAAAGAAAAATATTAATGGTTTATGTATATTATGGTTTATATAACCCTTTGTCACACTTATAACAACAAAACACTTATAACCACTTGTCATAATTATTGAATTTCCTTCAGAATTATATTTAACAGAACCAGAATATTGAAATTGGCAACAGACTGTGGTACATTACTAATTAATAACTCACTGTGGTTTTGAATAACCAACACAAAGATTACACTCGAAGGCAGGCTCCAGGTCAGTTAGCACGCAAGTCCGTGTTGTTTTTCAGCTTGGTATGAAGCCGTGAAAGTGGGTGAAACAAAGTTACTATTTATTTGCCATTCATCAACCTTAATTATACATATAAAAGAAAAATAAGCTGTATGAAGGATAACTCACTTCATATTTTATGTCCACATTTCTCTTAAATTGTTTAATTATAATATAAAGATACACAAATGGAGGGAAGTGAAGTCTTTAGTATCTCTGACTAGTTAATCATTTGTCCATTAAACCCTTTGTTTTATTGGGAATGATTCCTAATAAGATGTGGGGACACATATTTTACCATATTGCAATATTATTATAATATATTATTTATGTGAACATAAATAAAGTTGACACTTTGCTTACTAAATTTATACTTCTTTGTCGGTTTATAGTGAAATCTTCATTTCAAAGGAACTATTTATTATATGTTTCTAAATTAATTTTGTTTTGCATTGTTTGTTAATTTTCTTGTAATGTAAACACAATAATAATTATTCACTGAATACCAATGCAAGAATATTTGCTAGTATTGGTTTCTTTGAAGAGCAGATAACTTACTGATTCAAGCAGAACATAACAATTTACACTGAGTTGAAGTGGTTCTATATATCTAATCACTGCCAGTATTTCTTAGCATTTATTTATCTACCATGCTAAACAATCCCACTGTCCTTGTTACATTTCCCAACTTCGGAATATAAATAATCCAGTCACTACCATTGTATTCATTCAAATCCTTTTGAACTATTACTTACTCCTTTTTCCTCTTACTGCACTACAGTTATCACCAAATATTTTTTCATTAGATCATCACAACTCCATTCCTTCCTAACCTGTGACTTTTAAATAGATTTTTTCGATTCAAACTACAGCTGTTTAACAATCTTCTGTACACAGTACTACTGTAAGTGCTGTATACCATACTGAGACCTCATTATTCACCCCGGGCACAACTTTAGTTCTTGTTATTTTTCTTGATATTTTTTTCTGTATTGCCTAGACAACTTTGTACCTTGCTTAATTACAATTAATACATTGATAGTTTTTGCTAAATATTCTTATGGCATTTTTTAATCTTATATAAACCTATTCTACTATGAGGAATCAAAAGCCTGTGTGATGCCCAAGCTACTGCTTTCAAAGCTTTCCTCAAAACCTCTCCTTTGAGGGGCCCAGTCCATTGATTAAATTACTTTTAAACAACTATTACAATACCTATTGGGTCTGTATTATTATCTTCTACTTCCCATATTTCACATACATCATTAGCTGAATTGTGTCCGTTTCATCTCTGAAAAATTACTTAACACAGTCTAAAACTTTTTTTAAACATCATCAACCTCTTTGCCACTGTTCAAACTTAAGTGAAGTTTATTGATCATTAGATGTTAGACATTATTAATGGATTAAGACTCATGTCTTCATAAACATGTGTTTTTCATAATTCTTATAAAAATACACAATATTTTGACTCATTTTTTTATTGAAACATGAAATTTCATTTTTGACAATTCTGCATGTTTTGACATCTAGATCATTGCTTGGGAATTTTGTTTCTTATACTTATGATGATTTCCCCACATTTTTTAGTATGGTGAGGTACATAATAACTTACTAAATGCTTGTTGTATAGTGTCTCCTTAGGGTAGGTTTATATTAAATTTTCAGCTGTGCAGCAAAAAAACAACATTTTAAGGATCATTAAATAAGCATTTGTAAATGGTTCTACAAAGGATCAGAATAAAACCAGTAGCTTTCCAATACACTATTTAAATTCATTGTAATTGTGGACAATTCTACTTTTATATAGATATATTTGAGGCTAATTGTGTATTGAATGAATTCATGTATACCTTTTTTGTCAGTGGTGTTTGATGAGATAAAGAGTTTTAAGTTGGTTTTTATTGTTATTTTATAAAACAGTAACCAGTGAATTGCAGATTTTTGCACAATTTAATAGTTAGTTGTAAGTAAAAGAGTAATATCATATTGAATTAGTAGAATAGAGCAGCTTAAGAAAATCCCATTTGGTGCTGCTGCAGTGTCAACTTTCTAAACCACTTCAATGACCAAAAAAAGTGTTTTGGACTTTTTGTGTTTTGTTTTATTTGAATGGCACAGCTGATATTTCCTTTTCCCCTTCCTAAGACATTATTATATCTAAATTTACTTCTTGAAAAACTTTAACAAGGAGTACTTAATCTTCAAATTTCTTTCAACTCCTACCACCTCTTTTAGGGTATTTTACTGGCCAACAATGGTATTTGGCTCTGAATTTTTTGGACGAGTTCTAAATTTTGAATTTATTTTTAGTTTTCATATCTATTTTTTGAATTATGAATTTACATTACTACAGGAAAACAGTTTGTCTCTTGCTCTTCTGTGCCTCTCCACCAAAGCATTATTATTTTAGTATGAAACATTTGCTGATGGCTTCAAATGACTGCTAATTCCACCTAGTGTGTTTTGACAGTTATAATTGTATTTTTACCATAGTCTTTTATGAAAGTTTGACATTTTCACTGCAATTATAAGAAATTGAGTCTTGTGAATCTTTGAAGTTTTTGCTAGGCAAAAAGTATTAGGGTAAAGAGCATACATTACTGATTTGTCTGTCTAAAGTCTGTATCTGGAAAGCCTCTAATATTTAGTTTTTTTGCATATTTTGCTATCTATGTTGCCATGATAGCTAGATTGTTTAGCAGTGACTAAAGAAAATAGACATACACTGTAGAGCGTGTTAACTTTGAGTAAAACACTAGAATAGGATATTTTTTCTCCACTTACTTACTCGTCACAAAGTGGGCCTTCTCCAAAACTCATTCTCTGCAAGTTTCTCTGTTGCTGCAGTTTTCCAGTCTTGGGCGCTAAGCATTATCCCTGAATCACAACGTCCAGACACCTGAACCTTGGTGTTCCAACTCACCTTAATCCTTGGAGCTATTTCTTTTTCCATGGGGATCTTAAGTCAATAATTCTTGCAACCTATAATGTTCATTAGAGCCTTCATAGTTAAAAGGGTTTAAAATTAAAATTAGGAGAAATTACAATATTATGTGTGTAGTGAAATTTACAGAAATCCAACTAAAATGGCAACAAATTAAGTGGGGTAAATTCAACACACTGATACATAAAGCCTGGAAATTAACAGTTATAATATTAACATTTTTATAACTGGAAATTTTGTCGTATTTTATCTTCAGGATCTCAAGTATCGGCGTCTTAAATTTTTAACACATATTATATAAAATTTTCATTTCACAGTGGTCCTGATCACTATGATTTTCGGAGGCCAAATGTTGAAAATATTCAGGAGATTTACTTGATAGGTGCTTCTTTTTATGTGATTTTATGATGACCTTTCTCCCACTATGGCCCCTGTAAGTACAAACATTGCTTATGAAGAGAAACAAACATTGGAGTTATTTAAAACCTATGGCTGCCGTCACAAAATTAGAGGTGTGAGCACCCACAATGCTCTGTGCACTACTTCTCTTCTACCCACTTGATCTCTTTACTTTGATAATATCAATCAATAACCAATAAGTAAATTAGTGATTAGGACCCAGCCTATGTGTGGGAATGTGGGAACGCCACACCAAGTACCCCTTTCATCCCAAGTGTCTAATTTTATGACATCGACTATATGTTATACTGTATCTTCCAATATAATACTTCAATTTAAACATTCATGTCATTGTGAAAAATATACAGCTAGTGGTCTCTTTGTTTTGTTCTGTGTTTGTGACATATAACCTTTATGTGAAGAAAGGGTGACGTTTTTAATCACCCTACTTCATCTCCTAAAAATTCATATAATTTATGTATTTGGATAATACATCAGTAAACTAAATAATTTTATATTATTATTAATAATAATGACAGAGTGAATTATAGTTTCTTTTTTTCTTCATATTTAGTATTGCATATCTAGCTTTTATTTATATTTGTGATGTAATCTTTAGGTAAAACTTAAATATTAAAACTGTAATTAATAGGTCTATAATATTGTTTAAATAAGGTTGTTTTAATTTCCAGGGGATTTTGATTCAAGAGGTAGATGAAGGCCAGCCATGCTTGTCCTGTGATAAGTGCCAAGGCTTTGAGCAGCATATTTGGAGGTTATTATCTAATATTTATAGTTTTTTTATCCTTATGATTTTACCTAAATAATTTTATTTGGTTCATTAATGTGTAATTATTATTTCCTTGCTGCTGCTACATCATTTGTTATACATTTAATATATATGGTGAATTATAAAATATTTAGACATTCTGTTTATTATTTTATTTTCTTAAGCTATTTATCATTTATTATTTTTATTTGGCGGTCTACTCCAAATCATGTAGCCAAGCCAGAGACTATGATGAAAGATTACTTTTTTGACATACGAGGGTGGTCTGAAAAGTTTCCGACCTAACAAAGCTTTTATTTATTTTATTATCATCTTCATGTTGAGGTCGGAAACTTTTCAGCCACCTGTGTATGTGTTGGCTGCAGTTCAACTCATCATATTCTCTGGGCCTAAGCAACACATTCTCAAGATTCTTCTCCGGCTTCAGGATTTCTTTGTAATATATTCACCATATTACTGAAATCTACCTCCTTCGAATAATATCTAAATGTGAGCCAGCCATACCTGCAATCTAGTGGTAACTAGGCTTCGAAATGACGAAATCTGTATTCGGTTAAACTTTACTAGCTGAAACTGGCGCTGCTCCTTTGGCATAAAATAGAAGAAGCCGAGATATGAATAGAACCCAACACTAGCGACACTGAAATGAGGAGAATATGATTAACAAGATTACTTCCTCAAACATATATATAGGTAGGGATGATCATATCATCAAAATAGTCTTGAGATATTCGCGCTCTTGGTCAGCCTCCGCTGGCTCTTATCCAGTGACGAGGCTGAAGTAGGGGCGTAGGGGACTCCCCAAGACTCCGCTTCCTCCTTCGCATGCGAGGGAGGTGACAACCATGTGGACTTGGGGGGCCTCTGGGCTGTTTGTAAATATTGTATGAATGAGCGAGTGAATGATGAACTGTAAATATGGTATGAATGATGACACTTATCTCAATTACTCATTGCCTAATAAAAGGCAGATTGTAATTTTATCTTAATAAATTGTTGTTCTCTCAAGTCTTGAGATATGTGCCATTTTTTTGGAAAATGGAAAATTCTTCGATCAACTTTGGTTTGTTTGTAAGGTTGGAACCTAACATATCATAATGGTCTTCAGTTTGCTCCACTTGTAGCTGCAAGGCCTTTCTGTCTTCGAACCCTGCCTGTCTCATCCCCTTCTCTAGTTCTGGTCTCTCCCATTTAGCTCTTCTGAACAGTTTCTTTAGCTGTTTGCTTTCTTCCATTCTATTTGAAGGTCCCAGATTTAATTAAAAGTTTTACCCCAGTCCTAATGCTTCACCTTCACCTTCCCACAATTGAGTGTATATCTAGAACTTTGCCAAAAACCCTTCTTAGCATATTTCAATGGATGGATATTCAAATCTATCAATTCTGTCACATGTTGTTTTGTTTGTTTTTTAAATGTAATTCGTACAATTCAATGAAATTTCAGGGAAGGGATTAGGTTGCGTTGGTAGTTAATAGGTAGCATTGTATTAGAAGCGTCAGCTCTAGATTATTATATCACATTAATTCGGTTTCCCGGACTGGACTCTTTATTCCGTTGCCTACTTATTATTCCTCACTGAGGTCGAATAGACCCCGTTGTAACACACCCTTCTTTGTTACATAATTTCTTCAAATTTTAGACTGTGAAAATAATTGGCTTTCATTTAAATTTCAATATGTTTGATAATATAATAGCCTTGCATTTAAGATTTCAGCAAAAAATACTATATAAAATAATATAGGATCGAGTATTTGTACGAATTACTAATCGATTTGATCATTTTTGCGGTAGATATTGTGAACCATAACGACAATACTGACGAAACGACAGACACGAACTCCTTTTTTTCCCTCTTACTATGTCGGTGTTTCTATAACCAGTACATCCACGGATGAATGATCGCAACGCAGATATCGATTTGTCATTCAATCTAACACTTGACCGGTTGGCATCCCAGATTCACTATTGATACAGAGTTGAGTTTTGAGTCAATTCGCGCTTGCCAATTACACCCATTAACAGTTTTTTCATCCCAAAATCGGTCAAAAGTAAAAATATAAATAAAGGTACAGAAATTGGCCCCTAACTTGCAGTATGCATTTATTAATAAATTGCAGGCTATCGATTGACCATGGAATAGCACCTGACTGTTGAACAGTGTAATCTCGTCATGATTTGTTACCATGAGGACATTTTGATGAAAATGATCAATCAGAAAGATCAATCAAAATGTTCACGACTTATTGATCAAGAAGCCCTCCTTATTTCGACAACAGGACACTCCACAACGATTGGAAGGTTTTGACAATACACGAACAAATGCGGACGATAAGCAAGACTATGTAACAAATTTCGTAATTATATAATAAACCACATATCTAAAAACTAGGTTGATGGGAGATCTCTTTGTGAGTTACTGGCACCCTCATAGCACAAGTTTTTTTTAAATATATATATTTATGATAGCATATTTTTATTCAAATGATTATATGCAATCAATACAAGGATTGTTTAGTGTTTAGGACTTCAGTTTTTTAACGCCTTGGTTCTTTGTGGGATTCTGGATTGCAGGGATTGAACTGAGAACTTCACTTTGCGGAATCGCTAATTGTACACTTTTGTTTACGCTCAAATTTCATGTCATTGGAGATGACCTTGAACTCTAACTGACGTTGAACATTGCCTCACAACATTTACGAGAGGTCCTCAACCCTGAAATTAGTGGCTCACCTTGAGCATGACCACTAGTGACTCGTCTTTAGCCAAATTTATTTACATTATCAATGGTTTTCATTGTCGATATTTTCCGAAGACCAGATTTTCTCGAAAAGTTATTACCAAATTTCTCTATAAAATAATTGTTTTAGTGAACCAAAAATTACAACGAAATATTGGTCTAAATGCATTTTATTTTATAAGTTCCTATCTACGTGTCTGTCCTGTTAATAATGTGTAGTCTGTGATATCGCATGTTCAAAATACTAATTCCCATGTTGCTGGGTATATTTATAAGAGCGTATTTTGGCGAAGTTCAGGCTGTAGGTGCATTCTTTCTGTACCTTACTCAACAATGTAGCGTATCACTATTTTCTCAATTGATTTTTTAAGCCAATTATTTAAAAAAAATATTTACCGGTATGCATTTATTAATAAATATTCAGGTTCTTTCTACAGATTGTTTCTCTTAGCTAAAACAGGTTTCATTTCGTTTTGAATATAAGTGTTTTTTTTATTACTTAATTAAATTCAATAGTTAGCTAATATCAAATTATTTTATTATATATATATATATATATATATATATATATTTGTTTTATTTTTTGAGTTGAATTACTCCTTTTTTATATTTTCAATATTCGGTTTTTTCAAAGAGAAAAAAAATCAAAATGTATTCAATAATAACTTTCACTTATTGAGTAATTACTTGAAAAGTTTCAACAGTGGATTTTTTTTTCTAATGCAGTAACTAACACTGCAATGTGTTTTAATTTGTACTTAAGTAATTTTACACAATTTAAAGTACTGCTAACTCGCCTAATACATTAAAAAAACAACTATTATGACTACTGTAGTATGAAATTATTGGTTTGGACGCTATAAGGATTAGTAATATTTGTCAAGAATTTAGTGGATTACCGCAACAGAAGGCCGTTGAAACTGTTAAGCAATTCGAATTCAAGGGTTTTTATGCGACTTGAAAGCTGGAAGTTTTGCATGGAATAAAAATAGTAATTTGGTGTTCTGAAAAATGTCAAGCTCCTTAGAACGTGTATAATTTTCAGCGTTAACAAGTAATTTGTTTATTGTTCCATGCAGGCCAGTTCCGCCAAAATCTATGCCATTTAACTACGATTCCGTTTGTTTTAACATTGTTTATTGAACCTGAATTTTGGCGAATATACCTAAAGTGAAGTCTCTACCGTTAAAATAAACATTCTGCTATATCAGGCTTATGCGTACCCATGCTTGGTGGGAGGAGCGTTTGATAAGGACCCTTGGCGTTCAGTGCTACCCTGCCGGCCGGCCGATTCTCTCCGTATTTCGACGCAGAGGTAAACTCATCTCGACGGTGACTCGCTTGTCTCACGCCCTTGCTTATTTTTGTCGTGATGTGTTCGGTCGGGATCGCTCCGAATATACATTCACGCGTGCGAATTCTTCGCAACGGCTTAAGAAACTTCCCCCTCTCCAGGAGTCATTATATAAGTGCTTCATTTATGATAAGTAACCAACTACATAGTTAAGTGTGTGTTTCCAAACTTGTCCAGGCTGTAATAGAGGCCATTAGCCTGCTCAAAACAGGTTTGGAGTATGTTTTAAGCCGCCAGTCATTCGGCTGTGATATTGGGCTTTCGCCTGATTGCACACCCACTCGCGGGTGATACACTGCCACTGTCAAATGTATCATTCTGTTTGGATTAATTTTAGACTACTTTATAGTATTAATTAATTTGCACTTTTTGTGATATTTGGATTCATAACTAAACCTAATATTTTATATAGTCCGAATAAAATTGGTCAAACTCAATAATTGGTCAAAATAAAATCTAAGATTTTTATTTCTTAAAATTTGCGTATCACAATGTAATCATTATTAAAACAACATATATCAAATAATTAATGTAACATTCCCTCATCAAATTATTATACAGATTAGACACTAGCGTTATATTTTAAATTAATTGTATAAACACAATTATTTAAGATATCTGTATTTCAATGTTCAGTTTTTGATTTACGTAGGCTCACTGTGTAAATTATTAGTTATTATTTATAATAATATATTAGCAAATAACTGTTTACTCTTTAAATAACGTTTCGGGGTGCTCTTTAGGCAAATAATTATTATTACAAATAAACAGCAAGTGAACTGAATATTGAAATAAAATGCAGATAACAGTAATATTGACCAACAAATGTACTATAAATTATATTTTATCCAGTGATGACATTTAATTTTTCTTCTTCTTATAAGAATGGACCCTCGTCCATTTATCAAGGCGTAAGTGAGTAAATGAATCTAAAAACAAGGGTCCGTCTAATTCAGACCAGAGGTCTGTTGTCATTAGGAACGGAGCCAAGAGATTTGCACTGAGCGTTTGATCTCGATTTTAAGAATATTTTGACTCAAATCGCTCCTCAAGATACCTCCAATTGCCTGACTCGAGAGGAGGGGTTTTGTTTTCAAACCGAGCATTTTTCATACAACAGCGGTTTTTTTTTTGTGCTGCGATAATGTCCATTAAGATAATTCAATCGACCTGCAATTTAAACTAAATTCTAAAACCCCGAATCAAGCTGATTAATGTTGGTTTAGGCATGTTTAAAAGGAAAGTAAAAAAATCAATTAAACTTAAAAAAGTTTGAAAATCAATTTGAACGAGTATTATAGTTAATGTAGAACAATCTACAAAAAAACAAGCAAAAAAAACAAACTAAAATCTAATTTTTTCTAATAACATACATACAGACAAAAAAATTTAAACACGTTCTTTCCCGACTAGCCTGAAGAAGAACTTTGGCAATGGTTTCTTTCAGCATTCGAAAAATGTGACTAAAAGTGAATAGTGTTGACTTATCAGTTGATACGAAAGAGTGGATAAGATGTTTGTAAAATATTTTTAAACGTAGCTGTACAGTTAGTCTTTTGCAATTTGACTCGACCTGCTTAAACATTTTTTTTATTAGGATAAATAAAAAAAATTACTGTTGGGTTTCCAAACATATAATTTTACCCTTTCTTACATCTTACTAAACTAATACGAAATATTTTATAATAACGTTCCTAACGTTTAATTTGTAAATGAGTGAAAAATACCTGTATATTACTTGATATGAGATGAAAAAATTCCTTATCTTGTTTGTTAGCTAAGGCGACACTTTCCGTGGTGGATCAAGATAGCTAGAATTTATTGTATGTGCTCTCTTTCCTGTGGATAATATTAATTTAATACTGTGAATTTCAGCGATAGCGGTCTAGTAGAATTTTAAACGAAATTATTATACATTTGTACTCAAAATATTAATTCTAAACATAGGTGTGATTTAGTTTTGCATCTTAAATCTCAGGGATGATATTAAATCGTCTATATATATATATATTCATTACAGCCGCCTTAAAACTATATCCATATTTACAAGTAAACTAGAATTGTGTAATACATCTCATGCTAATTTTAAAGCCTTAATTAACAAATGCCAGACATATAACTTTTAACTGGCACATCGCCTGTATAATTTATTTAACCATTTATCACCACCCTTAATTACCTCGTGAATAATTACTGTACTTTTAGAAGTTCGTTTTGAAGTTGAACCGTGATTGTTGTTTTTGTGTGTATAAGCAGTATATGTAATCGAAATGATCTGAAACAACATAAAAAAAAGATTCGTATTGTTGCTCTCAATAGGTTAATTTTAGGAATGCATTTGAAATTATGTTTACGTTGCAATCTTTAATGTGTACTGTATGGAGACAAATCTGATTTCTAAATCTTAACTAACATATGCGACGAGACTTCTGAAATCTTAAATGTAGTGAGTCGGGAACTCCTGTCTAAATAAAAGTTATTCCCTTTGGCGTTTTTTTTTTTTGTTATTTATTGGTTTATTCGAGTATACGATTTACCGAGAAAGTACAGGCCGATTAAAAACAAAATAATATCGTTGACGTCATCTGAATAAAAGCACGGACGGCTTTTGAGATTTAGTGTGGTTGTAGGGATCCCTGTTGACTAGACTCGAAATAACCCCAGATGCTCTTAGAGTGATGTCATATAAAGGCTAAAGGATGCTTGGCTAGGGGACGTAACAAGAGGTAGGGTGGAATGCAAACGGACACACATCTCTATTTAGGATCCCAGTGGCGGTTTTCACACTTATTGCAGAGTGAGTAAAGGGTCTGACTCAACTATATAAATATGCGTATTCTAATTCTGATTTCACTCAGATTAGAAAAAAAAAGTCAACCAACGACCTCTTTATTTATGGGTTTTGTTCGAGAACGGTCTGTTTTCTTCCTCTGACAATTTCCATTAAGAACTAAAGCTGATTTTTTATTAATAAACTATATCAAAAATATATAAATAAAAGAAATAGGAGGCAAATAAATTAAAAAAAAGGGTAAAATGTACTTTATTTCTCTTAAAACCCCTACACACCCCTTTCTTTAGACCTTTAGGTCCTTAAAATTTTGTCAAGGAAGGGCACCCCTTATTTACTGATTATAGATGTGTTTTAATCTGTACTTAAGTAATTTTACACAATTTGAAGTACTGCTAACTCGCCTAATACAATAAAAAAAAAAACTATCATGGCTAGTGTAGTATGAAATTATTGGTTTGGACATTATAAGGATAAGTAATATTTGTCAAGAATTTAGTGGATTACCACAACAGAAGGTCGTTGAAACTGTTAAGCAATTCGAGTTCAAGGGTTTTTATGCGACTTGAAAGCTGGAATAAAATTATCATAGTAATTTTCAACGTTAACAAGTAATTTGATTTATGTGTAGGGTAACTCCTGTTAAATAGAGACTTTGCAATTGAAAACATCAAAATTTATGTATGAACCAAGGAGAGCTTAGCAAGGGCAGTTGAGGTAGGAACCCGATTAGGAAGACGGAGATGTAATGCATTGTAAAAATTTACCATCCGCTTCTGTTTGTGGTCTTTCACAGAATATAGCGCCACAATGTTAGAGAACCTGTCAGAAAAACAGCTGATGAAAGTAGGGATCAACGGGGTGAATTAAAGTGCAGTAACGCCTATTCTCAGGTGAACAATAATTTCTAAATATTCCTTCAACCACTTATAATTATCGTTTTTAAATTGCTGAATGCCTTTTTAAAATTTTAATTTATAACTTATTATCACAAAGAAAAGAAAAAAATATTTATGATTATGTAACATAATTTTTTCGGACAATTTTTCGGAGGACATTAGTAACATCAGTAGCATCTAGAATCTACCTAGAATCTAACTGTTATTTGTGTTTTGACATATAAGTAACTATTTTTCACTTCCGTAACCTACATGTGTTCTACTCCTTGCTCCCTCCAAATATCAATTTTTTTTTCAGTGTTATCAACTATTTCCAGATAAAATGTCTTTGGACTCCTGTCCTATAAAAATAGTTCAGATATCGTGAAGTCCATCTCTTCAAAACAGACTCTGGAAGGGATCCAACTCCTGCGATTTATGGATGCATGGAGCAGATGCCTCCACTATTACTATGAAATATTCTCAAGGAAACAAAAAGAGAATGAAGTCAGTTATTTCAGTAACAATTCGTAAACATCTCTGGTGAAACATTACGGGTTCTGTTTAAAAAAAAACCCAAAACAACGCTAAAATCCTAAAAATGGTAAGATAACTTCTCCATGAATCAACAAATTGAAAGGGCTTAAATCAAACTATTATTCACAGTGATGCAAATGAAAGACATGTCCTATCTAAAGATGTTTAGGTATCGGTTTCGTCCATTTATCATGTTGCAAATGGCCAACATGTGCGATTTCCAATAAGGTTTTGGCACAAAACATAGTCCAATGTGAAGAACTGGCATTGAGTATAAACTTCTGTCGCAATATCCTGGTCAGATAATGGACATTTGTTTATCTTGCTGTCTAAACATTTCATCCATCAATCCTCCTCAGGATCCACCTCGGAAAACAATTTGTACGAAATGGACCTTTGTTTTCTGTTTTTTTCTGTGCCTATATTTGATAGCTGCCCAACTGCCGACGAGTGTGAGTTTATGTTGTTAGTAAGTTAAGCACTATTAGGCTGTTTTCACACTTAGGCCGGCCCGGCTATAATAATAATTTCAACAATTCAAATCCCGATGAAAGGGTAATTGAGGGGGGTGCACATAAAAATCTATCAAGAAATAAATGTTTGGTGATGGAAAAAAAAAACAAAGATTTTCTTGGGGAATAACATCTAAAACGCAAATACGGTTTGTAGTGTTATAGTGCATCTATTGGAGGAAATAGAAGTATAAAATGTAACATGATCTATATTTAGTATGCTGGACTTAAGTTGTACTTCTTAATATTTACACAAGTGCGAGTATATCAAAATCTTCCAGCTTATTGTAAACTAATTGAAGCTTTTAGATTCATTCATCTTCTTTGAGTTTTTCGAGGAGAGTGCAACTTGTTTTGTTTTTTGGTCTTTCCGGCACTTCCTTCTTCAGCCTAAGGAGATAGTGATCTGTTGTTTACTAAACACATGTTTTTATCGTCACAGCCAAAAAACTCAGAGGGTTTTTAGGTTTTTAACTAAACCATGCTTCAAGGAGTAAATAGTTTTTCCCGCCAGTAGCCTTCCCATTTTCCCCTACGATATCAGTAATTTTATTTAACTTTTACTGACTTAAATTTGTTTACATCAATCTCAAACTAAAATTATTGCTTTAGATATGTATATATATATATATATATATATATATATATATATATATATATATATATATATATATATATATATATATATATATATATGTGACCCAGACGCAGTATGCCTAACGTGACGGAGCTTATGGAGATCTGTAAAAAACTTCATTTTATTTATCAAATCATCCAAGACTCTTAAAATCGCCTTTTAAATGAAAACGTTAATACATTTGTAATATTAATTTAATGCATAGTTAATTAAATTAAAGATTGAAATTATTAAATAATTTTGTAAGAAACTCTTACGAGTATATCTTTATCTACTGTTGATGACTGTTTCTTCATATTCTGTATTCTTATTTCGTTCGAAAGTATATTTAGAAAAATTTTTGAGCTCATAATCGATTAAAAAAAAAAAATTGGTAAATATATGTTAAATGAGAATACAAAAGAAGGCAAGGATACCTCTTGGATAAATTAGTATTTTGGTTAAGTAGAACGGAGGATCGATCCAAAAAAAAAATATAAAAATATTTTTTGACTTTTATTTACAATATGTTACAATGACTGAATATATAAAGATATGTATATTTTTATCACAATTTGTCTACATCTGTTGCGAGGATTTTAGTGTCCGGTTTTCCCATTGGTGTTGTTCAGTAGTGGCTGCCGTGGTGGACAACGTGCGGGTGAGAAGCATGACCCTTCCTGTGAACAACCGCGTTGAATCCGTTCTTATGATCGGCGGTATAGTGGACTTCCCTGACGGTGCCGTCGGCTTCCTTGACTGTGTAGTAGCCTTTGACTACGTCACCGTCTCTCGACTCGTGCTGGCTCTTCACGTCGTGGGTGTGAGGGTCGTGGACGCTGTACTCGAACTGGTAGTGGGGGTGGGCCTGTAATTGTAAATAGCCGTAATTAATTCATCCTGAATCATCGCTCTCACCTTATGAATCATAGACTTAGAACTAACTTACATCTAACAACAAAACCTAAACCTAATTTTCCCTGACAGTCTGTTGCCATCGATGCGGGAAGGGTGGTTGGGTCATATTGTTAACACTGGTCTTCGGTGGATGAAATCCCATTTTTTTTCTTTCATAGCCCCTTTAAATTTACAGATAATAAAAAATAAATCCCAATCTTAAATTGCTGGCGACCTTTAGTTTTTTTTTTTTTTTTAATTTTCCCCATAAAGAGGTGGGTGGATTCGGGAAGCTGTACTGTCAGTCAGGTGAGTATATATCGAGTAATCCGTTTTAACGAGAATGTACAGCATAGACTACGTTTATTTATTTATCCATATACTTACATAGTAGTCTTTGTGATCATCATGTCCTCCATATCCTCCACCGTAACCACCCACGGCCATTGCGGCGCTGACCAGAGAGAGGAGTACTACTGCCTGCGTAATAAAAATAAAATTCAGACTTCAAGTAATTTATACAACGAATGTGAAGTAATAGGTTCGGTGGTCCAGTATTAAAAAAATTGAGAAAACAAAGTCACATAGAACGTAGAAAGTGAAAAAACAATACCTAGAGATACTCGCGAGACCATTCGGTACTTTTTATCAAGCCGAATTATGCTTAAATCTCAGTTCGATTTTATCGCTTTAACAACCTAGTTCATGGATTGACGAAGCGACAGATTGAAGGCAGTCAGAGGACGATTCATTATACGGTATCGCCTTTACTATCTACACTAACTTCAGTTATTTTTTCATAACATAGTTAAAATAGTGAAATCCACTCGACCAAAATTAAATTCTTGGTTTACATTGTTGACTTCGAATAATTTTTGAGTTTGTTTGGAAATAGAGTTTCTCATATAAATCCTAGAGGCTCAACGAATAACGATAGGAATGAATTTCGGAAATACCTTAAATTGAAAAAAAAATGTTATTCAGCAATGAAATATTTACTTTAATCATTTAGACTTAATGTATTAAATATGTGGGAATTATCCTTATATGTTTAAATTTCCCACAAAAGTTTTAAAAATTGATATTTTTTTTACCGGGCGGTGGAGAATTCACTGTTAAGCAAACTAAACTGGCACAATTTCTGTTCTAAATGAGGAATTGGTCAGCATTGTGTCCCAAAGAAGAATATTTTCCACCTTACCTTGTACATTGCTGTATCGAAATGACGTGACCCAGGTTTCGAATTGACTCAAGGAGCTGTGTGACTTTGTGCCAATAGTGACAACCCTTATATACGACTTCAGTTTCATAATCGTTTCCAGACTCCCACCCCTTCTTGCAGTCCTCCTGCAACCTCTCGCCACCTCTTGAAGTAATTGTTTCGGCTCTGCTATGGCCTTAGTAGAGTTTTCTGGTTTGTTAATGTTAACATTATAGTTAACAATAAAATATGGATATAGGAATATATCTACAGTTGAGAGAGGATAGAGGAATAACAAAATATGGAAAAATTGAGAAAAATTAAAGTCAAGGTTGGGTAACTGTGTAGAATCAGACACGATTGTATTGATAGTTTTATTTTTTAGAAGATAGATGAATGAGAGAAAACACTGATTAAATATCAGTTATTAAGTATTGCAAGTCAGGACATCAACAAATTTAACTTGATACTCCTCCCAATATAATAAGAACAATTCTTTTTAAACTAGTAATGATTAAATTTTATTAACTGAGTAATTAATGATAATTAATAATATTTCATTGAGTCCAGCAGTAGGGTCACTATTTGTCTTAGGGTCATCAAACGAACATTCATCGAACTTAAACATTTATATATTTTGGCTCTAGGGTTTTTGGTTTTGATAAAAAAAAAGCCTAAAAAAGTTATAATATGTGTTAAATATATCAAATAAATCTTGTAGGATATGCTTTTCCAAGATATTTAATTCAATTTTTGAGCTCGTTACCCTAAATTGAATGTTTTACTACGTCGTCCTTAAAATGATTTTTCGAGCTTTGCTTGGTTGGTTGGCTATTTCAGAAACACTAACAACCAATGCTTTTTTTTGGAGGGTGGGGCTAGGGGTTGAATTTTCTATAAAATCCCATATTTTGGCCCTTAAGTTAGTGGCAACGTTTGACTATGTCATGTTTGGTAATAAGACATAATAATGCTCGCTGTGACACAAATTTATTTTTAAAATTCAATTAAACATATCCCTAATTATATGTTACGATAATTTAACACCATAATCTTATATTTGTGTTATTTTTTGTAATAGATTGCTAGTACATCTGTTTCGCATATGTTAAGTCCAGGCTTACCAAGGGCTTGTCTGTGCTAGGAGGTTATGCTCACTAACAGTACTTAATTTTTCTACTCGATATATACCTAATAGTTTAAGGAGAAATTGTTTTTAAGCGATTAACAGATGCTTGGACTCGAACAGAATCAGGTCCTTGAATAAAACGCTTTCTTTCGTAATCCTAAAATTTAGTGGGATACTTTGAAGTTTACTCTTTACTAATTAATAGTTGAAAAGTCGGGTTTTTCGAATCAGTGATCGAGTAGGCGCCAGCCGGGTTTGTCGGGACTGACTCTTATAAATGAGCCATTTTGTGTGTGTTTCCACTATTTCTACTACTGCCTCTCTGCCCCTCCCCTTCGTTTTCAAATATTGCCTATGTTTAGAAAGTGTACCCGTTTTTGTGGTGAAAGTGGATTTTGACGATGTACGAAATATCTAGGTTTTTAATTAAGTAGGTGAAGGCTGTTTGCTTATTTATGTAGGCTGTGATTTTATGAGATAAATCACGTGCTATATTTTTAGTTTTATTACACCTCGATGTTCGGCTATTTATTAATTTGGTTAAGTGAGAGAGAGGCTTTACATTCAAACAAGTACGATGAGTTCCAGTAAAATTGGATCAAATCCTTGTGAAATTATAAGGATATACTTATCATAGGCAACGATGCATATGCTCTCATTCGAGAACGATAAAGGGAAATGTCTGAAAAAATAATGATTTACTCTTTAATAAACTCTAAAAAGAAGTTTTTAATTTAAGGTTTAATGTTTGAGGAAACGTTAAAACATCATACTCAGTAATTAGATTAGATTGATGAGTCACAAGGCGACAGCAGTGGAGGTAGCACCATATCTTCAAAGCACCTGAAGATGATGGTTTAATGACACCGAAAAGCCAAGTATTTTTTTAAATAAAAAAACTTTGGGCAGGAAAACATGTAGTTAATAAATTATTAAGGTTCTGCGCACACCGTAAAATACACCAATGAATGCCGTAAGAATTGAAGGAACAACATCGATAGATACTTACGAGACTAACTGATTTAATGAATTTTTATCTATTTTAAAACCCGCATTTTTTTTTTAAATTATTCAGTAAAAAGCTTGTTTTTTAAAATGATATTTCTGGAAGCTTCCATTATTGAGTCAGCTAGCAGAAACTTGAAATTGAGTCTCCAATTACCATTGAGAGAAAAGAAAAAGTCACTATTCATAATGTACTTGAACTGATAAATAAAATTATCCTAGACAGAGCTTTGGTGTTAACATAAACGGGAGATTTTGTTTCGTGAATGTAATAATCTCTTGAAGTGTGCATTTGCTTGCTCCGATTGCATAATTCATTAATAATACAGAAGCAGACAGAAGAAATACATAAGTCATAATGAGCAAGAGTGGCACGCCAGAGACCCTTTTGAGAACATCTTCTCGTTACCCCGCAGCTGAATATAATCATACAGTTATCGGTGGCCATCCTTGGATCAAGGTCTCCGGTCGGACGATCACCGCAATGAAGAACTCTTTATACTATTATAAGCAGAGGTATATTTACACTGAACATTCAGGCCCAAACTAGATCCTCGTTCTGAGCCTGCTTCATCACACTTCTGCAAACCTCAAATGCTAGAATTGCCCAAAATATTTGTCGTATGTTACCGGATTTAATTCGGCATTTAAGAATGATCATGGTTTGGAACAATGTACCTCTCCCGTCCCCCTTAGGGGGCATTCTTTCATTGAGTCCCTCTCATTTAAAATTAAGGGTCCATTAAAACATCGCAATAACCAAACACCCAGAGGCGGTAAATATATCGACTGAGTGGGCCCAGTAATAATCGGTACCTGGAAAGCTCTAAGAGGTTAGATTTGCCAAATCGGCCAAATTAAGCCAACAGAATGATTCGCTTTCCATTGAATATATTTTTATGCTCCATTCTTTAATGATTCCTTCGTCACCTGATAAAGAAAACCCCGTCTAGTACACCAACAACAACAATTTCAGAGAGGTATCTTGAGAAAAGTGGTCAAATATACCACTCTCAAGAGGTTAAACAACGCCGATCTGCACCCGTTGCTTGGTGGGCCGTGTGGTTTTTTGACTCGTTGAAGAACCTGACAAACCCGGTGTTTATTAACTCTATGTCCCCACCCCCATTCCCGTATCGATGGCAACAGGATGTCCGGGAAAACTTGGTTAAGTTAGTTTATTTAGATTTAGGTTAGTATAAGCACAAATCATTCTTAAGCTGAGCTCTTTCACTTTCTATGTTCACTTGTCTAACGAAAAGTATTATGAACATCAGCCTACCATAGAGAAATTCTTTGAACCTCATACATTTTATAAAATGTAGCTACGCTACAGAATAAATAATTAGCACGATGTGCATATATGTAAAGATTCCATATTGTGGAATCTGTAACTCACTCTGTGTACATTGAATGAAGGGCTTTGAAAAAACCCCAAAACAATGGAAAAATAAATTAGACCATAAAATTGTGACCAGTCTTTGACCTCCTGGTATCATAAATAATTAAAAATGAACGGAGCGGGCTCCTAGTTCGACGTTAAATTTTTTTTTTTCATACATCAGGTTTAATAAATTTTGGAAAAACCCTCATCAAATCATTTTTATGACCTCTGTTATACTCTGTCAACATGGACGATATTCACTTTAAAGTAAAGTAAATGATTTGAAACAAACATTAAACTAAAACTTCTATCTATTTTTTAAATAACACTAATGTATTTCTTCGAAAACGTTTCTTTAATGGGAGGTTGTAGTGGTGAACAGATCGCTGTGTGGCTGGAAGCCTAGGATGGCAGACGTATGTGAGCTGTTGAAAAGTTTGTCAATTAAAGAAATGCTTTTGAATTAATACGAAAATTGGCACCATTATCACCTAAACTATATCATATCTTGCAATGTGAACCTCATTAAATAAAAAACTTAGTGAATCATTATTATTTTCTCGTTAAAAGATAACTTAAGCATCAAAAGTATAGTATAAACATGGAAAATGGAATCACTGTGGACGCTCTTCCCTTGGCGAGATAATTTATTCAAACTTTACAAGTTCAAGTGTAAATTCGAACGACCTTTGAAGGACGGTTAATAATTTGTCTGTATACCTATCAGTGCTTGTATTATTTTATTACAATATGAATAACTTGAGCGAACTGGAGCACCGAAACCTGCTGTGCAGTTTCTATTTCGACATTAGTTATAAATATAGCCTTTCAGATTTCATTGGGCAGGCGTACTATGTAGCAATAGGCAACCGTACTGTCGTTTTAATTTTCGCTCTAGTGAAGGTGGTTGAAAATATCTTTCCAGCTATGAAGGTCTCCTGCGAACAGGTGACATAAAAAGTGTTCTCCAATTTGCCAGGGGCTATAATCAGTCAAATATAATCTACTGAGCCTATAATTTAATGTAATTTAGTCTTTAATGTTAATTCGATGTTTGAACAAATTTTCCTCTTGTAATAATCTTGTGATAGATCTCAATTATAGCTATTGAATTTGATAGATTTTTATAACATTGGGGGGGGGGGGGGCTCACCAAAAATGTAACACTCGTATTTTATGCTAATACTATTATTTAACAATATTTGATCGTTGAAGCTTTATCGTGATCAGTTGACGAATATTTTAACTAATTTATTTACTAATGTTAACGTTGCAATGAACTATATTCTTTTCAAAATTTGTATGCACATTAATCACATGACAAGCACTGAAGGATGTTTGTTCTCAAATTTGTCCAAAATCAGAAGAACTCTATGTGAGTTTTTAGGGAGTAGAAAAATCAATAAGAAGTAGTGAAACAATGTGTATTCGTAACGGTTTTCCTTTTATACCACCAACTTCAGTCAGATTTGATTATATTAAACATAATCCTGATGTCAAAGCAGAAGGGACTAAAAACCAGTAATCTGGGGAACTGCCCTTCTTCTACTGATTGTAATTTAGAGAAGTTTTGAAAATACAAATAATTTCTTTGATATGGCGTTTAACTTACTACTAACATTTTATTACAAATAAGCGATTAAACTAGTAGTTGTTGAATTGATAAAAACGTCAATATTACCGAAGCATACGGTGTATTAGACGAATCCCAATTTTATGTAGAACTTTTAATGTATATTGTGTTTTATACAGAGATTATATTTATTTAGGACGGTTTAGTTAAAAGTAACTATGTTTTATTATTACAAAATACAATTTAAAAATAACCAATGCCTGGATAATCTAGGCCATATTAGTGACACTACTATAGCAACGAATTTGATTCATATTTGTCAAGGTTAGACAGACAGACGGACAGGTGTACGGGCAGAACAAGGCTTTCCTTTTAGTTCTATTCTAAAAGCATGGCAGTCTCTGCTTTAACATCTGTCGTTTTCTTCAGAGATAAAAACAGCGAAAAAATTCTTGGCGACGTCATCGGAGCCTTTTGAGATTCAGATTCATTTCAATGATTAAACAAATATAAAAATAATATTAAAACGTTGTGATTCAAGAAAAAACATAATTTATTGACGGGCTTACTATTAGACAAATATAATATAGCCTTACATATTATATAGGGGGGGGGGTGCAATAAAATAATAATAAAAAGTATACCTAAAATTAAAAAAATTTTCATGAATTTTTACTATCTGTAAATAAATACAAAGGAATAAAAAATGTATAAAAATAAATGTAATAAGATTAAATACATAAATATTAGTGGTTCCTCTTTTGAAATGATGCAGCTAAGGGTTTATCAACAGAATTGTTAAATACATAAAGTATAACAAAATATTAAGATAATAATATTAGTAAAAAATAATACAAAAATTGCAAGTTAGCAAGTGGCTGTCAGACTGGTAAAAGGTGTCGGAAGGGTGTTTGATATTATTGGAATTTGTTGGCATTTCTTCGAACCTAGGGCTATGTTTTCGTCTATTTGGAGGACGAAGACCCCAACCAAACTAATAATACTGGTAAATGATTAATAAAGAAAGTTTTTAATTATTTTTTTTTTTATTAAATTCTTAAAACATCTCATTACGATGAGAAGAGCACCGACGCAAAAATTCCGACGTTCTGGTCAAGAATAAGTTTTAGATGATTACAATCACAAAATTTTTTTTTGCATATTTCTTATTTTCATATCTTAACCAAAGTACATACAGCGTAAGCCATGTACGCTGATGAACGTACCTTTAAAATTTCGGGTCGAATGAATTATTGATACTGATCCAATAGTTTTTTTTTTTAATTCTTTATTTGAAAAAACATTACAGTTCGCGAGAGCCGTAAATGACGAAATAGTTGAGTTCAGGAATAGTAGAGCACATAATAATTAAGAGACCTACGAAAAACGATTGTACAATTCCTGTAACTTTAAGCCTTGGCATTACAGTCGGGATATTATAAATCCCTATTATTATTATCTTCAAGTGCGCATTTTTAGTCACCGTTAATTCGCGCGCCTTGCCTTGATTAGATGCCATCTATACTTGAAACCATCTGTGGCAATTAAGATCCACGGATTACCGCATCCGGTGACAGCCGAAGCCATATCCGTCAACAAAGGGAGGGCAGTTGCGATTGGATAAATAGGGTGATGACGTAAGCCCACACTGTCCCAGCTGATTTGAGTAAGACTGTCGCAACAATTATCAGTGCGGGAGGGGAGCAGTTGAAGCAACAGGCCAGCTGACCGTATCGGGAATGAAATGTATTTTCCAACCTTTCATTAATTAGCGTAGTAATTGTATAACATTATATGCTAACATTAACTGGATAGAAATATTGACCTGCTAAAAAAATAATGCAGGAATATTTAGATTTTCATTAGTTTAATCCGCTACAATTATAAACTGTTTATGTTGATAGGTTGTATGATGAGAGACACTAATTAATCCTCTTTCTGCTACTTGCCAATGTTTCAGTCAATATAAAGATAAAGTTCAAGCATAATTTTCTTTTGATTCTTTCTAGCTCACACTCAGTTGGAACGAAGCCTGAATGGAGATTAATTATGTAGGGGTGATGACGGTGTAATTGTGTGCACCGTTAAAAACGGTTGTTAAAAAAAAAAATCGTGAGGGAGATCTCAGCATTGAAGACAAAGAAACTTGTGGAAAGACGTTTTTGATGCTCATCGGTTCTCGGTTGAAGAAAATCAAAAAAAAAAATGTCCGATCTTGAGGGCAATTTTTCAATTGCTGACCACCTCGCAGCGAAGGTTAAGAATCTGAAAAAAAGGCAGCTCGTAACTTGAGCCTGATGAAACACTGCTTCTGTTAAATCCTCTCACCTACCGACTTTCAGTTTTGTTAACATCTGGACTATTTTTTGTAAGAGAACTATTTATTAACAAAAAGCAACCGGAAATACGTTTAAATTTTATAAAGTCTAAGAGTATTTATTTCTAATTAAACTCTTAATATAGTATAAAAACGTTAAACAAGTTATCAAAAGTGTATTGATTTTAATAGAACTTATTTGGCATGGTCAAAACTTGTTTCATTTGTTTTTTAATTTGCAAATGTGAAAAGGAAGTAGAACAAGAAATGACAGCTAGAGGGTGGAATGAAAGAGGTGGTTGTTAGGAAACAAATAAATAACCTGAGTTGTAAAAATACTCCAGATTGGATAATATTTTGGGGGACGTGTCCTTTCACAATGTTTATCGAAAACGACTTGTAAAAAGACTAGAATCGACCCACTCAATCATTCAGCTGTACTTTATAGACACAGGTTGGTATTTCTTCACGTCTGTGACTAAGGTGCGAGTTCCAATTCTAGCAGGAAACTGGAACCGCTTAATTAAGGAACGTAAAAGTGAGATAGCTGCATTAAACAAACTGTGGACTTAATTCAATCATACACGGGATGATCGTCTTCGTAAATATGCTCAATCATTCTAAATCATCCTGATTACTGAAAATTACCTTTTCTACAAACTTAAAATAATATAAGTAGCTCAAATGGTATCGAAAAAACCCTTTTGAACACAGCTTGAATTAGATGAGTATTTAATATCTATGGATAGCTCTCTAGCCTTGTTATGAAATTTGAACTTGTTTTTGCTTTACCGGTATGTTACGTGACCTTAAATATTGAAAACAATTTAAAACATTTAATTAATAGCTTCTGAGCTGCAATTTTAGAAATAAAAAAGTCACTTAATAGAAGATATATGACCGACTTTTTTAACAATTCCTCACACTTCAAAAAATCGCTCACCCCGCCAGAAATGTTACACATCAAAGAAAAATATCATTTTTTGATTTATTCCACTAATAGCTGAGACAGGGAGAGTGTTATAAGTTTGGCTATTTACAAAAGAGTTACATTTTACGGCATGTAACTTTTTTAAAGAACATCTATCTTCGGATACGGAAATAATGGCTCGCTCATAATTTGGTACCAGCGTGATTTCACGTAGGCCAATCGTGTCATTAATTAGTAACGAGATGTGGATTTGGGAGGCCTGTGGGCTGTCTGTAAATATTGTATAAATGAGCGAGTGAATGAGGAATTGTAAATATGATATGAATGAGAGCATTTATCTTTATTACTTATTGCCTACTAAGGAGATTGTAATTTTAGCACAATAAAGGATATATATCTAATTAGTAACAGAATCAGTTAAATTGCTACATTTTTTTTGTCCTTTGAATGAAATAGTAAAATTAGTAGTTTTTTAGGACACTGACTAGTATTTTTACCCACATTCAACTCATATTAGGGCTATATCGGTTTTTCAAAAGCATTCATGAACCTTTCAGGGGCTAAGTCCCATTTTTGGCTTAGATATCACATTTTACACATTATGGCTCGCTAACAAGAAGAACACAGTTAATTAAATAAAACATAATTGAACGTCATTAGTCAATAATTAGGAATTTGCAATGATTGTAGCTTACACGCATTATAATGAAGCCCATAACATTACTTTTGAATGTGTTTTATGCAGCTACGATTAGAGTAGGGTTTTTGCATTTTGCATGAAATTTAGTCTCAACTACGTGAAAAAGATACCCATAAAATCAAAAAAAATATAGGCATTTTTCTCTAAATCTATAACTCAATAATTTCCAACATTTTTTTAACATTTTAAAGTATTCATTATTGTATGATAAATATTTATCTTTATGTGTAAATAATTGTCACTAGTAAAATATAATAAATTTAAGGATGTGTAATTAGATGGACATATTTTGCAGGTATGTTTGCAGATTTAAGAATGCTTGCTAACCTTAAGGTAAGAGATTATTCAACTAAATAATTTTAGAATTTGTTTCTTATTTTTCAGTAACATTATCATCATTCAGACATATTTTCTAAATAATTCTACAACTTCAAGTATAGATTCGTTCACTGTTAACCTACACATAAAATATGTTTAGAATCTGTTATTATATCTATTTATTAAGCCTTATATATTTTTTTTTGTGAACGGGAATATATAGTTTGCCTGAAAAAGAGAATGATCTATAAATAACTGAAAAAAATACGCCTTTATACGCGGCCTTTCCCTTGGCATTCTGAAGACGAGTTCGTTACCCTCATCCCTGTCATCTTACCTCATAACTTTCTTTTAAGAGTGAATGTTTTTTCACAATGACCTCGTTCTCATTTTAATAGTTACTGTCAATGATTTGATGATATCTTTTTTTGGTTTTAATGAACTGGATCTATATTATCTCAAACTAGGCCATGTGTTGGTTGATATGGGCACTGGCTGTGATGGTGAGTAGCTTACAAGATCGTTAAATCTCGTGTCACTTTTTTCATCAATAGGAATGCTTGTCAGTCTTATTTTATTTTACATATTAAGGTATTTTAAAGCTTCGCAAGTCCGATTCAGGGTATTGTTCTGTAAAACATCATTTGAAATCATTTTTGTATTGTCAACCAACTGCTTAAAGTATTGTGCTGCAAAAGTTCGATTTCAGAGTATTCAAGAAAGAAAAATGAGTTCTTTCCCTAATTTCACTTTTATCTTATTATAGTTTTGCCTTTGCCTGTTAAACGATTTCTTTTCTTTTCCTCATCGTATTGCAGCTGTACTTTTAAATTGATTATTGGTTATTTGATTGTGAGCTTAAGCACTACACTGTAATAACCCGCACTCGGAATAAGCGATTCATTGTGATTTAATTTCTAATCTTTACTTCATTGTAATATAACAATCAGGAAAGACATAGTAATTTCATAAATGCATTCAAAAAATATTTGCTGACTATCGATTCTCTTTCTCTTGCTATAATAAAATACAATGAAACAACCAATCAGATATAAAAACTGAATTTTTACACTATTACGGAAATCGACTCAATTTCGTATTCATTTATGTTTATGATTTAACCATTTAGGGTAGTGTTTTTATTTATATTTTTCCAAAATTAAAATTTGTGCCTACTTCAATGAATATTTTTTTTAAACCAAGAACGATGATGTTGGTTTATGTTTTTTTTTAGATTGGTGCATTCCATATTAGTATAAAAGTATTTTCATTATGTAAGTATTGGAAATGAGTTGATTTGAATTTGAAAAAAAAATCATATACATCATCGAAATGTGTGTATTATGTATTATGTCAATGTGACTGTGGGCTGGAAATTAGAATAATCGATAATTAGACGGGTTTTTTTTCACAAATCAGTTTGAATTCTTTTGACGTTCGAACCTACACTACCCTTAAGGGTGATATTTTACTTTATTCTTAGCTATTGGCCTGGCCATTCTGGCTAACTAGTTGAATGTGTGCGCACGCAAATGAATGGTGAATAACGACTATGCTAGACACACTCCAACGTCACTATTAGTTAAATGCCGAAGTTTTCGCTCAGTATTCTTCGAATGCCTGGTGTTTGGATGACCGTTTAATGAACGCGCTGTCTATAACACTTTCGAACAAAAATCTGGTTTTAATATCTTTCAACATCGATTCAGCGAGTTCTAAAATTGTTTCAATAAGCTACTCAAACATTATTACACAATCCAGTCGTTATAAAAGAGGGCTTAGTAGCTATTGTAGAACCGGTTCATTTTTTAGAATTTTTTTTTTTATGTACTATACTCGTGTACTATGTACTATCGGACAACTTATTAAAGCTAATTTTCTATCAGTTCGTGAGGTTGATATATTTTGATCATTTATCATCGTACAGGAAGAAATGAGCGAAGCCTTGACATCAGTAGGTTTTACCGCTATCTACCGGTGTAGGACGGAACTACACTACAACTTTTGTGTTTGTTTTAACATGCCAATTTGAACGTATGTTTATTCGTGTAAGTGACTCGAAATCTCACGTTTACTTTGTGAGTTGTGTTACGGTAGATGTGTAGAATAATTGTAATTAATTGAGAAAAAACTAGTTTAGAGGGAAGTGTAGTGTTTACAAGTTACGGTTAAAGAGAGGTATAGACGCAATCACAAAACAAAAAGGTTTAAATTATAATAATAGATTATAAAAGATAACCATATCAAATATGTTTGAGGAAGGTCTAACTGTATGCTGCTGGCACGAGGAAAATTGACAGTGTTGTAAAGGAATAGGGCCTTAATAATGGTGTTGACATAAGACGTTCTAATAAATATAATAACTGTTTTATGATAATTTTTGTCTCTTAATATACTTTATATTAATGAAGATTTTCTCCTCTGTGTAATTGACATAAGATAGAATAATTTAATTAGTTTACGTAGTGTATCGCCACACAAATGGAGTTAGATTTATACATTATTCAATATGTATAATATTATATATATATATATATATATATATATATATACATGTATATGTGCATAATATATAATTTTGTTTTAGCGACAACGGCCAATAAACTATGTGTAATAATGCTTTCGGTAGATCACGCACGAGAAATTCTGCATCAACTTATTAATAGTTTATGATGTGTGTGATGGTTTCGGAGCTAATGTTTATCGGCTTTCGAATTCACAAAAAAAAAAAAGGAAAAAAGGTTTAAAGAAGCAACACGCATGAAAGTTAGAACTAGACTGTTTATTTCAAGTCTATGACGGTGGCCTGAAAAGTTTCCGACCTAACAAAGCTTTTATTTCACTTGCTTTTATTTATTTTATTATCATCTTCATGTTGAGGTCGGAAACTTTTCAGACCACCTGTGTAGGTATGAAAATGTTCACTTACTTTTATTTTTTTCAATTTCAAACCATAATCAGGTAAAGTACCCGTTGACAAATTAGTTCAGGGTAAAAATAATAATAAGAGTAGATAGTCATTCTATAAACGGAAATTCCAAAAGTACAAAAATGTTGAGAACTAATTAATAAATGGAGGCTGAAATCAAATTATAAACTCTAATTAATATTATCATAGTAGTAAACAATTAACAAATTAGAAAATGAAATTTACAACAAAATAACAAAGACCTGAGTTCTATTGGATTTAGAAAATAACCAACACATGTGTCTATGTACTTATTGGGTAACAATACCACTGTATAAGGTGAGATGGTTTCGGTCGTTTTTAAAATATCGGTAATGCCTCTTGTTACAAGTTACGTGTGGTAATATCACCGTAAATGCACTTATTCCTTGAAGTAAGAACTGCAATGAATTAATTGCCGAGAACAGCTGGTCATTGCCTCATTGGCTTACGTCTAATCTCGGGGGCACTAGAGAGTGCAACGGTCTCGAAGCTAAGCCTCGGATCGACTGCCCAGTCGCTGATAATGAGTATTGAAATGGACACCGATGACGTGATTGCCAACTGAAGTGATTTACTGAGCGATACGTGAGTGCCGTTGTTTTCGGCTTTCGTCCAGTTCATTAGTCCTTGTGCAACGCTATCAGTCCTGACTGAGATTTCCTCTTAGTTCGTAATGCATTCCAGCCTCCGATGCTTTAGACCTCCTTGATGTAGACCAGGAGGTTGCTAAAGAGGTAACCAGCTGACCCATTATTTTTATTTTTACCACTTACCCTTCACAAATCTATGATTGAGCCAAATCAGGCAAACGAATTACACCTTATTTCTTCTATAACATCAAACCTCAACAACAGGGCACCACAGAACGATTTGTAAGTTTTGAAAATCCAAGAACAAATATGTACATAAGACTATAACCGGAATAACCCACATGTGCCTACATAGCACACATAACTGAAATAAAAACTGAATGAGAGATCCCTGCAGTCAATTATCATCCCTCTCATGACATAAGGATTTACTACTGGGCGCTCTTTCTCTTTCTCATAATACGACCAATATGAAAATTATTATTTATTGTGCTGAAAGCATATTCGCCGATGACCGATGGTTTGTTTTATTGTTAGTGGTTTATGAAGAGTAAATTTGGATTCCTAAATGAGATCTCTTTGAAGTCGAGACGTCATTCATTCGCTTACGTAGTTCGAGCGTATTTAACGTTTCCTAATGTCCTCTCTGGGTCTCCTCCATTTTAGTAACCATTTTACGAAGAAGTTGAAGCAAACACGCACGAAGTCTTACCGGCTTACGCACTTATTGACTTCCCCCAATCTATCACTGCGTCTCAAGCTACTGATCTACAAGAGCATACTAAGGCCTACTCTGCTGTACGGTGCACCGCTTTTTCGTTATCTGACGTATACAACAGCTGAGAAACTCCAACAATTCCAAAACGGTATACTAATGAAAGTGGCCAGAGGTACTTCATTCGAGCAGCGGAGCAACAGTGAGATTCACGAGATCTTTGAGCTGCATACGGTGGATGAATTCATCCAACGTAGACATAAAATTTGTCGACTCCCTGCAATACTTGACAAACCCATTGTTTAACACGATAACCCCCGCTCCGTTCCCCCATCGATGGCAGGACGCTGACGCGGCTGGAACGCTTTAGTCTTAGGTTCTAGGTTTAGGTTTTAGTGTTAGTGTTTTCCACGGTTGCAAGCTGAAGGTGAGCCTTATCGCCTTAGTGAGTGTATGCGTATTGGACTTATTAACAACAATCTGAAAGTATTATATTTTATGCATCCACGAATGCAGCACGAGGAGACAGCTGTAATTCCAAATTTATTTATTTATTTTTGTCATTGTAAATATATTATCAATAAAAAGGTTTTGTAAGAACAAAAAAAAATATGGGTCTGGTGCCCGTCTCTTGTGACGACGGCATTGAAACCGCTCTTATGATCCGCAGTGTAGTGGACTTCTCTTGTTGAGCCGTCTGGTTCTTTAGTAGGCCACGAGCTCCCCACAAATTAGGTATGGTGTAGTGGTTAACTATTTCATAATAGACCTTGGTTCTACTCCAGATCAAACTTATTTATGAAGAAGACTACGTTTGTCGTGGCGTAAGAAAATCTAGCTATGATTTTATATTAGAGTTTATGATAACGTCATATTTATGGAGTACATAACTGCTCTGAATTATAACAGCTACCATTTTTTCTAATTTATATCATCTCTCACCAGTGTTATGTTCTCTAATTGTCTAATACTTCTGATGATGCCCCAAAACCTGAAACTATAAACGGAATGGATAGACATGCTTGAGGCGGTATGTTAGCTGGAGGATAGCATTGACAGAAAACTGGCCTAGGATAGTTTAAGACTAGGAACCTGAATGAACGATCAAAAGAGGTCGACTTAGGACAAGGATTGGGATAGTTTAAGAAGTGATTAAGAAGAGCTGGACTAGAATGAAAGGAGAGTAGTTGGAAATTACTGCCGTTGCTAAAGTGCCTAATAAATAAATCAATTCATGTCGTTATATTTTATTTACAAACCTTTGGTATTGGAATTTACAAACTATCTTCTGTTCCATCAATAATCTTGGCTGTGTACAGCTCCGTGATGTGCTTCAACTACAGGGTGTATCTGGTGCCCGTCTCTTGTGACGACGGCATTGAAACCGCTCTTATGATCCGCAGTGTAGTGGACTTCTCTGGTCGAGCCGTCTGGTTCTTTAAGCGAGTAGTAGCCTTTGACCACATCCCCTTCACGGGTCTCGTGCTGCCTTTTGATGTCGTGCGTGTGGGGGTCGTGGACGCTGTACTCGAAGTGGTAATGTGGGTAGTGGTCCTACAATCAAAAAAATAAAAAGTTGTAATTAACCTGGCTAGCCGGTGCTGGGAATGTTATTTCTCAAAATGTATTCCATATTTTAGCAGGACTTAATTTCAATTATAAATTACGTTTGAAGTAGTAGAAATACGTCGATGCAATCGAGAGTTGAATATTCCGCATACTTCAAAAATATTTTATTGTAACATTGAAAGTCACCATGATGTGTCGTCACTAAATGTGTGATCAAGAAGGAAGTGATGGCTTGGAAAAAAAGATTTGTCAGGAGTAAAAAGTAGTCGTGAAATAAAAGTGGCATTGGTTACACGAAGTAAGCGCTGGGTGTCATTAGTATTGAAAAGAAACTCCGTTCAGGAATTTGGCATAGTTATCGGACATGTTAACAAGATAAAATATAGCACAAAACATTGCGAGAAATATTACTAGATAGAAGAACTCTATAATGATCTTGTCTAAGAGTGAAAATGAAATATGTTAACTTGGTGAGCAGTCAAAGGATTTGAATGAGGACGCAAGTGTATAAACATTAAGATATAAACAGTTTGTTGTTCGAAGCCTTGATGCGAAACGGGCTCAAGGAGTGTTTCGTTTTATTCCTACTTATCTGATTAACAGTTATATACATTCGGAAGTGTTATGTTTTTAACCGAGTTTTGCTAGTTCACATGTTTGGCGAATCCTCGCCATTCCACGAGTATCAAGAGATGTATCTAATGTAGCATTTGTCACATTTAAGCATTGTGAAAAATTGGGTTTAACGAAGATGGAAGAAGAAAAAATATAATTATTAGATGCAAGTGAGGCGTACAGTCTTTAATTAAAATATAGTCATTTACGTTCGGCTCTTTAGTGGAAGATTTATTCAGGTTTGTGAGAACCAAAATTATCACTTTTTTAAAAACTTTTGGTTACTTACGTGATACTCCTAGATATCCCCGATCACGCCTGCACAAACACACGCTACCAGTGCAGACAACGCAAAGCAGGATAAAATCTATAAAAAAAAAAAATATATACATTTGTTATAAAAAGTTGTGTTTAATAGTACCAAATGAAATCTGTTTGGGCGACCACTTCGAATAAGCTGAAATTTTGAAAACAAATGATAAGTAATGATAGTTATAATATTTGAGTATGTTGACCCGGAAAGCACTTTAAATTTCCGTCATCCATTAATTCGTAACCAAATTTCAGGCAAACAGGGGGCTCACTATACCCACAAATGGTAGGTGATTGAAGAGACAGACATTTTCATGATCAGAATCCATACCGAATTTAAACCCCTAATAATTGACTCTTAATGGAGCTAGATTGTTATTATCGATAAACAAATAAATTTAACCAGAACCAGCGTATAAATACACCTATGGCAAAGTGTATTTTGTGTGTTACTTTAAGTTTTATATTATTTTCTGCCCAACTTGACAGAGGAAAAATTTCAAAATATCCAAGAAAAAACGTTCTCACCCCACGAAATGATAGCAAAAGTTGTTACCTTGTATAATGCCATGTCCAAAAGGTGCGACTGTGTGTGATCCACTGTCGTCGGTGCGTATATATACAGCTGTCACAGACCAGCAATGAAGACGATCACGGTCCGGCAAGTTGAAGTAACCGTGGTGACGTCACTTCCGGTCTCTTCGGCAATAAGGCTTTCGTCAACCGAGAACTTCCGAGCATATCCATTGCTAACAAGACAACAGTCCAATTTGTTAATGGTTTCGGTTGAGTCGATCCCAGCCATTCGTTTCTAATGTAATGCATGTCAGTCGATTAGACTGACTTCAAAGGCTGTACAACTGCTTGGGCAAAAATCCTTCATTTGTTTCCAATGCGATAACGGTGCAAAAATGATCTGACTGATCAGAAATGTTTTGCGTTTATTAAATCATTGTGGGAAAAATAAAATTAACGTGAATAAAGTAGAATTAATTTCTTTATTTAAAGGTCGCAGCATAGGCAGGATTTGATATATTATGTATTTTTGGACTAAATGATTTCAAACGTTTTCCAAAAAGTCTTTATTGCCCATTCTAGAAAATATTATTACGGTTTGATCTCATGTATTTTCATATTTTTTTTGGGTAGTAAATAAAAATGTTGTAGGTCTTAAATCTTCATCTCATAGCCTGAACTGGATACTTGCAGTAGCTTTTACTTTGGTTTATCGTTGTTTTTTATAAGCCAATGATGGATGTAGTAAAATATTGAAAGAAATAGTAAACAGCAATGGAGGGAGGTGAGTGTTTGAAACATTTATTGATATACAAGGAGTATGCATGTAAAGTTAACATAGAAAATAATAATAAAATATAGAAGTTGAATAGATGAGAGTCACCAAAGGGGTCTATTACCGAGGGAAAGGTTTGGAGTGACAGGTCGTAAGCATTTTGATTGCAGCCAGGTATAGGATAGCTATAAAGCCCAGCAGAAAGAGATGTGGCCTCGAGACAGCTTAGAAGATGCGCCCTAAGCTTAGATATAAAAAGGTGTTAAAAGATACATTTTTAACACAAAAACAATACATGAAAAGGTCAGCCGCACCGTTTAAATAGGCACGGGGTAAAAGAATGAGGTTTCTTTGGACGGTTCCTGTGAACAGCCCACTCCTTTGGTAGACGATAGGCTCCCAGACTAGCTTTTAGCACGCAGTTAGGAGGCCTGGGACATCTCGTCTTGAGGGACCTTCCATCTATGGAAGATATCGTTGTAATATTAATAAGAGTTTCTAATAGTAGACCAGTAAGATATATCTAATATTTTTCATTATATGGATTCAAATTAATTTTAAAATTTATTTCATTGAATACTTTCAAACATTTAAATACAAGGTTTCGTATTTATATAAATTAAATACCTTCCTTTGGTTTAGAAGCAATTGGAAAAATATAAAATCCATTAAATGTTTTTGAGCAAAACATGTTTTAGTAGCAGTTTACGCTAATGATATATGCTCAGAATTTGATATTTGGATCAAATCTGTTACTACCTGAATAGTTAAATGGCGTATCTGTAAATCAAATATTATTCAGCTTGAGAGTAGAGGCGTGGATTTGAGAGTAACTGAGGTAGATATAAAAGGGATATATGTATCCGTAGGAAGATACATTCCTTAAATATTTCCCTACATTTTATGTAGTTGAATATATTAGCATATACTAATATATTGGTACCTAGTTAGTATCCAGAATACCTAAAACAAAACGCTCACTCACCGATCGTAGTAAAGGAGGATTTGATCATCTACAGAGACTGTTCATTAAATAGGTTCTATTAAATATTTCCTCGTTAATAAACTAGTATTGTAAAAATAGAAGAGCAAAAATGTTCTGAAATGATAAAGATTAATGTATTTTATATTCTCTAACTTAGGGCAATAAGGAAAGGGTTAACTATAGGTAACCATCCTTTTTTACCGATTTTTTATTTTCAAAACCTCTCTTTATACAGCAACAATAGTCAATATAATTAAAAAAAACAGTTTTATTTATTTTAAGAACTTATGGAATGATATCAATTGTTGATGTTCACGAATTTTTTTTCTCCTTTTTTAACCATTCTTTCAAACAGAGTTTGTTCGATATTGTTTTTAGATTCCTAATCGCTAGATTATGCGATTAAAATTGTTAGTAAAAAGAATAAATGTAATATTTATTTAACCGTCATTGAAACTTTAATTCACTTTAAAAGAAATAATTCACTAAGATAAGTGGAAATTACATCTCTCTGCAACGGGAAAATCTTTCAAGAATTATGGAAAAAACAAACAAAGTTTGGTTTTGTTTTGATAATTTATTTTTTTTTTATAAATGTATAAAAAGCTATGTACAGGATGTCCTTTGTAATGAGAATTTCAGTTCAGATTTAGTAATGGGAGGAACCGTAGGAAGATGAAGGGCCAGAACTATAATGCGAAGAAGATGAGCCACCACTGTAGCCTGAGGGAGCGCTTTGGTATCCTCCGTATCCTGCAGACTGGTGTCCGTAGTAAGCTTCCTTAGAACTACCGTAGTGTTGTGGGTGAGTAGCGTGTCCTTTCCTCTCTACGACGGCGTTGAAGCCGTTCTTTTTGTCTGCGGTGTAGTGGACGATCCTTTCGGTGCCATCGGGCTCATGGAGGGAATAGTATCCTTTGACGACGTCTCCTTCCCTGGTCTCTTCCTGCTTCTTGACGTCGTATGTGTGAGGGTCGTTGACACTGTATTCGAATTTGTAGTGTGGGGGAGCCTGAAATTCAAAATGGTAAGATGTTAGGCATATAAAACATTAAGATTATGTTAAAAGAAGAAAAGTGAAAAACAAAAGTTACGTAATAGTCGACGTGCTGTTCTTCTTGGTGTCCGTAGTTGTGTCCGTACTGGGCCACAGCGGCTCCCACCAAACAAAGAACTAAGACTGCCTGGAATAAAAGTCACCATTATTAATTAAATCGACATGGATATAATTCATACGATCGAGTCAATCCTGAGCAAGCACCTTGTACATGTTGATACGATCGGTCTGGTTTGACTTGCTTCTTCCAGCCTCCTTACAGCTTATATATACCCTTCCTCATTCCACCCCACCTTCGCTCTTCTGTGGCAATCCCCGCTTACTCATTTCAGCAAATCCAAGGATCAGTCTTCACTACGCCAAAGATAAATTTAGTCCGTTAAAAAAAAATTCATTCACTGAAATTTTTTCTTTCTGGTAAACAACTTGGACGTTGTATGTTGCCGGTTAGCCTTCTGTCTTGGTGGCTTTTCAATCTAAACTGTGTGATTAAATTTCCTATAAATATAATTGGTGGAATAAAAAAATTCTACCATGATCATCTAAATAATCAAGTCGGATTAGTGGTGACTTTACAGCCTTGAATATTCAGTAAATGTCGATAGAACGAGCGCCGTTAGTAGTATATAAAAAAATCCCAAGTTTTCGGCGAACGAGTCAGTTCGTCAGTTACCCACCTCCGTATTGACAGGTATGGCAAAGACACAAATAACCTATAATTATGTTTAATATTTTCACTTAAATACTTAACGTTTGCATTATGAGCCTTAGAATTAAAAATGAATAGGATTACTAAAAATCTATTTATTGGACAACAAAATATGCCTACAATATAACATCGTTCCATCATATTTAATATTGAAATGATTCGGCAGCCTAACAAATACACTACGTTACTGACGTGCCAACAAAAAACGTACCAAATGGAACCTTTAAGATAATGACCAGGAAACGAAACAATTAGGACCTGCGAAATGTCAAGTCACGTCGGACCTTTCGTCCACCTCACACTCCTTTACTCGAGCGGTTGTCAATTTTTAAATATTATTAACTTCATAAAAGACAAAACAAATGTAGGACATTGAAATGTTGGTTGGCCTCCTTTTGAATTTGAAAAAAATATTGATCAAATAATTATTACTTGCTTTTCTAGGTGCTATTTTATCGTTTTTACTCATTATTTTTATTTTCGCAAGCACTTTAATTTTATATTTCTTCATCCAATATCATTCCTTTTGTTTTGTTTTTTTTAGCTCAGGTTTCATTCAAAAACATTTTATTTTTATCGTTAAGAATAATAATGGAAGTATTCCATAAACAGCTGTTATGTTTTCAAATAAATTATATTTTTGAAGCTAATGTAAAATGGATGAAATAAAAAAAAATATATATAAACTGATGTGGAGTCTAGTAAATAACATATATGTAATATTGATATTGTTTCATCACTATATACATTCTAAGGCCGTGACAAAAGCTGGTAAAACGTCCCACACTGGAGTTGTGGGTTCTAACCCATCCACGGTAGGTGATGTTATTGTGCTATAAAATTATCTCCCAGTGCCATGGGTAGTGTAGAACTTTTGTAGACAGGTACTCCCAAGTAACGTGGTTCACCTATTATATGGTGCCTAAGTAAGAAATGGATTACATTACCATCCTTTGAACAGCCTGAAGCATGACACTCAACAGTGGTAATTTTATGAAATAAAATAAAAACTACATGATTGTCAGTATTTCGTCGATCCTTTAGTGGTCCTTTCCTAATTGAGCAATGGTATAAAAAACTAAACCGATGTTCGCATAAGAATAAAGTATATTATTCAATTCAAACATATCAACTCATAATTGATAATTTGTACAGAATAAACAAAGGTAGAGGTCACATTAGGCCTTCTGCCGGAATCAACCTGGGTTACAACTATAATATAATTGAAAATAAAAAATATTATACTAAATACATTTAGTAACTTTTACCACTTCCAACATACTTCTATAATTGTTCACAGAATAATCAAATAAATATAATCAAATAGAATTTATTTTAAGCTACTTTCTGTGTTGACTGCCATACTAAAGTGATACATACCACCATTGCCGAAGATACAGAAAATATACAAACACATCGTATATACACATACACGCACAAATGTATGCATAATGAAAGATAATATGACTTATAAAGAAAAAAAAAATACTCTGAATTCTTCTGAAATGGTGATAAAGATAAGCGTGCAAATAGGTTCAGTAATTGCATTGCTGCATTATTATGGAGCTGTAAGAATTTTTTGATATTTTTCCACTCAGACAATATAATTTGAAATGAAAACCAATCCTTATCATTTAGATATTCAAAAATAAATGATATCCTATCTCGTTGTCCTCAAGACATGACAGGTAAGGCTGCAATGAAGTGACATATATGTATTCTCAATCTCGTCTAAAGTCGAGCCAATAAAAGAAACGGCATGTATTGGACCCAACTCTGCCAAACTTCCCTGAATCCGTCCTGAAAATCACCCCCCCCCCTTCAATACATGTATAAACTGTACATACATGTACCCAGCAATCGTAAAGGCTTGATTTTGACTGTTGTTGAGTTTATATCATATCATCGATTAGTTTTTGAGGTACACCCACACATTATTGTTCCAATTTCGCACTTAGAAATGATTGTTTTAGAAGTAAACAATTATTAACCATTCCAATGCCACGTATTGTTTTTTGTATGCCATGCACTTAAAATTATAGATATATTTATGAAATTACATTTACTTTTCTCATTTAACTATCAATTCACTATGTCATTATGAAAAAAATTGCATAATTTTTTAGTAACATTTTATGTAAGATATTATTTATTTATTTACATTACAATCTTTACTTCTATTTCCTAAGTAAAATAGTCAAAACAAAATCACATTGCGTAAAATCGTTTGAACGATTTGTATTTTATTTATTACATGGCCTAATTTAACGAATTGGCCGAATCCAATTGTGTAAATAGTTTTTCCTCTGATTTCTACGAAAATATAGTTTAGTTCTCGTTAACATTACGTGAATTACATTGATTTGTGAATATCGAATGAGATTGGATCAATTAAATCAAGGCAAAGGTTTATGCTTAAACCCCCAAAACATTAGGTGAGGTCGGAAAGTACTCCACACGGAATTTACTGTAATTTTCTTTACATGGTGTTGGGAGGGTTAAAAGTGAAATGTACAGCCAAAAAAACTCTTGTGAATTATTGTCTCATAAGACATATATCTATACAAAGAAAGAAAAAAGATTAACCAGAAAAAAAAAAAAAAAAAAAAAATGTATATATAGCTAGTTTAGGATTTGTAAATATGTTATTAGAGGTTTCTTTTCTCTTTACTTTAGTTTTGTGTTTTCTTCTTTTTATATATTATTTTTTTGAGAGTAAAAGAAACAAAACAGAATAACCGAAGGTGCGCTGACCGGTGCAACAATCCCATTGCACCGGAATACGCGCACCACAGGCTACGTAGCCCCGTTTGAGGCTCAGCCTCAGGTAGGGTGGGAAAAAAAAAAAAAAAAAAAAAAGATTAACCAGAAAAGGCGAGTATTTTTAATTTTTAACAGTCAGTGTTGAACAAGACTTGAGCTGACGCCCAAAAAAAAAAATTTTAATTACAATTGTTTTTTTTAAAAGCACAAAACAGGTAATGCTAGTTAAATATATTCGAAATTGCTATTATTTAAACAAAGTAGGTTGATAAAATAAAAACTGCATAATTATAGTATTAATGCCAAATATATAGCTAGATGGGACAATAGAGGGGAAAATTGGTTGAGGTAGGAGTGCATTAATGGACCTACCTTCCACCACTGACGTTTCTTTTAGACATTGGCCACAGGTTACACAACGAAAAGTCCTCTATTGTAAAGTTTACGATTTCATTTTTGATCCGGCATGCTGTGTTTTGGAGTTCAGAAAGCAGATAATTATTATTCCAAAAACTGCCTGTATGTTAGTGTGACGTTTTAAAATAATGCAAACAAAATAAGGTAATAAATATACTCAAAACATTTTTTAATCAACCAGATATTGTCTTCAACATAATTTAAATCCAATCGGAAGACTTACAGGTGTACGATTAAAAAACAGCTAGAGGTATGGACGTGGTGAAGGTGACGTTTAAAGAGTATCATTGCAGTAATAAAGAACCAAACAAGCCAGTAGTAGTGGGTTGGGAGATTTAGAACAAAAATGCCAAAAATGTGTATCTTGTTTTAATAATTAATTGAATTTATTTAAATCTTTAATTGCTTCAGAGCTAGAAATTGGAGACCTAGAAAATTCCGGAGTGAGACAGAACAAGATATATGGTGCAGGTATATTTTTCATTTGAAAAGCATCTCTAATGAAGAACCAAAGAAGTTTATAGAAATGACTGGGAGAATATATTAAAGGAAACTAAGTGGTCTTTCCTGAACTGACGATTGAGGATATACTAAATGAAAATGCAAAGATTTTTTTTTGTTTTAATAATTTATTTTTTTACAAAATGTATAAAAACTTATGTACACGATGCTGATTGTGAGGAAAGAAGGTATCCGCTCATATTTAGTGGTGATATCCGTGAGATTCAGATCCAGAACTGCCTGCATATCCGCCAGAGTGATGTCCGTAGTAGGCTTCCTTAGAACTGCCGTAGTGTTGTGGATGAGTAGCGTGTCCTTTCCTCTCTACGACGGCGTTGAAGCCGTTCTTTTTGTCTGCGGTGTAGTGGACGATCCTTTCGGTACCATCGGGCTCATGGAGGGAGTAGTATCCTTTGACGACGTCTCCGTCTCTTGTCTCTTCCTGCTTCTTCACGTCATGGGTATGTGGGTCGTGGACACTGTATTCGAACTTGTACTTTGGATGGGCCTGAAAAGTTAAGTTAAATGTAACAATTCATTTTCTTATTGAACCTGTAAAAAAATAGCCTGTAGTCATCATTCTCTAGCTTTAAAGAGTAAAATATTATATTACATAGTAGTCTACATGATGCTCTTCTTCGTGATGGCCATAATGATGTCCATACTGGGCCATTGCCGCGCCCACCAAGCAAAGAGCTAGGACTACCTACAATAAGATATCAATAAAAGTTACATATTATGTGTTTGAATAGTATATTTTCAAAAAGGTCTGAGATGGTCTACGAACGAACCTTGTACATGTTGTTGGTTCTCAGGGTAGCTTCGGTTTGACAAAACCGTTCACTTCTGTCTCTTATATAGTTAGCAGTCTATTCTTCGATCCCCACCTCTCTTCTTACTTTCCTCTTATCACTATTTGTAAATTCACATACATTCGTAAAATGTTACAACAACATTTAACTTATTCAGATATGAGTTCAACTATTCATATGTAAGTGATATACATATATTTATTTATATTATTTAGATTGGTAGAGATGATTATTACTAGCAAACATCTTTTCTTAGGGTAGTATCTGCCAAAATCCGTTGAGATAGTACAATGTGGAAATTTATCTATTTTTTAAGAAATTGTTAGAAAGAAAAAATTAAGAAATCATATCAGCATGTTTTCTTTAAATCCCTTTATTGGAGCTCAATGCTCCAATTATTGGATATTTCATTTATGAAAGTACAAAAGGATTTAGGATTTTTAAATGAGAATGGTATGGTACGGTAAAATGGTTTTTAATGATATGGGTATATAAATGGTGGCTGTGATAAATAATCGAACCGACCTCATCTCAAAAATAATAGCAATATCACAAATAGGACAAACAAAAATAGTATAATATTAATATAATACTTAAATAATGAATAACAAACAAAATAAAAAAAGACAAAGAAAACATCATAATGCATAACTGCATCATAAGTTACAACTTAGTTCACTGTAGTCCTTTGATAGGGTCTAGCAGTTTTAGCTAAGGTCTTGTAGAGTATTGGTGAAATCCATTTCAAGCATATTATTCCCATAAAGTATTTTTCATAAACTAATGAGCTTCAATGATTGATGACTTTTTACAATCAGATTCTCTACATAAACTTATAGGGTATAAGTTTACTTCGGGCTAGACTTAAATAGCATTTTATGTGGTTTTATTAAGTAAGAGTGATTGTTTTTATCGAAATATATCCTACGAGTATAAATCGAATCCCACAAAAGGTTTATAATTAATCTATAAATGTATCATAGTTATATAAAAAGTAAAAGAAAGTTTGAGAATTTTACATACTAAATTCTAATTGTAACACATTGGCTTAAATTTCTTGCCCTGATCATGTTTTTTTTATGGTTCAAATTGAAAATTCAGTCAGTGAGAAATGTTTTTGTTAACACAACAAATTAATTGTACATAATATAAATATGCACAATTTTCAATCTCTTATGTTATGAATACGGAAGATAATTGTGTACCAATTTCCATACGCATATGAGTTTATATTAAGAGGGATTTTAATGGTTATATCAATAGACCAATCGTCATATGAGGAAAGTAAGAAGAGAGGTGGGGATCGAAGAATATACCGCTAACTATATAAGAGACAGAAGTGAACGGTTTTGTCAAACCGAAGCTACCCTGAGAACCAACAACATGTACAAGGTTCGTTCGTAGACCATCTCAGACCTCTTTGAAAAAATACTATTCAAACACATAATATGTAACTTTTATTGATATCTTATTTCAGGTAGTCCTAGCTCTTTGCTTGGTGGGCGCGGCAATGGCCCAGTATGGACATCATTATGGCCATCACGAAGAAGAGCATCATGTAGACTACTATGTAATATAATATTTTACTCTTTAAAGCTAGAGAATGATGACTACAGGCTATTTTTTTACATGTTCAATAAGAAAATGAATTGTTACATTGAGCTTAACTTTTCAGGCTCATCCAAAGTACAAGTTCGAATACAGTGTTCACGACCCACATACCCATGACGTGAAGAAGCAGGAAGAGACAAGAGACGGAGACGTCGTCAAAGGATACTACTCCCTCCATGAGCCCGATGGCACCGAAAGGATCGTCCACTACACCGCAGACAAAAAGAACGGCTTCAACGCCGTCGTAGAGAGGAAAGGACACGCTACTCATCCACAACACTACGGCAGTTCTAAGGAAGCCTACTACGGACATCACTCTGGCGGATATGCGGGAAGTTCTGGATCTGAATCTCACGGATATCACCACTAAATATGAGCGGATACCTTCTTCCCTCACAATCAGCACCGTGTACATAATTTTTTATACATTTTATAAAAAAATAAATTATTAAAACAAAAAAAAATCTTTGCATTTCCATTTAGTATATCCTCAATCGTCAGTTCAGGAAAGACCACTTAGTTTCCTTTAATATATTCTCCCAGTCATTTCTATAAACTTCTTTGGTTCTTCATTAGTGATGCTTTTCAAATGTAAAATTTACCTGCACCATATTTCTTGTTCTGTCTCACTCCAGAATTGTCTAGGCCTCCAATTTCTAGCTCTGAAGCAATTAAAGATTTAAAGTATATGGATATTTTTCCATTGGTCAACATTAAGAACGTTAGCTCTAAAACAATGTCAATAACCATTCAAAAGGAAAGAAGAAATAAAATAAAAAAAGCGTAACGCTAAATGTATGCCATGTTTGAAAAAGTGTTATTTTCCTGTCTATATTAATTCATTTAAAATTCTCATTTCTGTTTTATATTATTCTACAATAAAGATAAAAAAACAATTTTTTCAATCAAAAAATGATTATCATTTCAGTGAAAATGTTTACTAAAGTTATGTTAGATATTTGATCCTTTTCGAAATTCTGTAAAAAATACGAAAACGTAAACTAGTGACAATTTGTTAGCTCAGTAGCTAATAAAAAAATAGATTTTTATCAATTCGTATCTTGTAGAAACAGAACGAATAAAATAACTAAACATTGCGTGGCAAATGTGTATGTTGTCGGATGAGGACAGTGGTATGTATATAAAGGGATCAGAAATGAAACATCAAGATTTTTGTTAAAGTAATTAATTTTAAATTTAGGAACAAAATTGCAGACGCTGATATTCAAAACAAATAAATATTCATGTACAACTTATAAAGTTTTATAAATATCAATTATTTTTTTTTAATTGTAACCAGCTCTTGTGCGTGCATTGACTTGTCTATAAGCCATTTCTGCAAATACAAAGCATTTATTGGGAAAACTTCACTAAGTAAACATGCCTTACTCAGAGTTTTGAATTAGATGAAAAAGAAGCAGGCGGACAGAATATTGATTTATCCTCCAGCTAAAGTAGACTTCCTAACAGATGAAGATTGTGATAAAGAAGAGGATTGGAGGGATACAATTTTTGATGTTCCGGGAACAATGAAAATAGAAACAGGACTTGGGAGAAAAAGTGAAACCTCTTCCAAATAAAACTAAAATTCAAAGCTAAAAACAAGGTTTCACATCCTATTTGGACAACAAATATAACCTTTTTTATATGCCAGTAGTAAGTAACCAAAACTATCTGAAGACAATAAATATCATTCAGGGACGTAAAAATTTATCTCCAACCGAAACATTTGTATTATTGAACAATTTTTAACACAAGACATAGTTGATTTAATTTACTCTGAATGTAAGAAATATACCTCAAATTACAAATCATGCGAAATTTCATTTTGACTGATGAAATCAAAATTTTCGTGCGCATATTGCTGTTTTCTGGCAACAGACCTATTCCACTAAATAAAATTTATCGGAGTATAATGGAAGATTTCCATGAATGTTTAGTTCTCACGCTCAACCATGTCAGAAAATCGATTTATCACCATAAAATAAATATTACATTTTAATCACAATTCAAAAATGAATGATGAAACCCGAAAAGATAAAGTGTATAAAATTCGACACCTTTTATTGAAACATTCAATGAAATGTTTTTGTGGAAGAAGGGGCTAGTAATTAATTCACCAAACTTCTATCCCTTGAAAATTACCGGCTGTGAAATTCAGCAAAAAAGCTCGACAATGGTGCCTGCATTTTCCCAGAAAACTAACAAAAAAAAGTAAAAAAAAAAAAAAAATTGGTTAGCTAGAGAGAGAGAGAAAAAACCCCCATAAGATTTTGTACACAAAAAAAATCGAAGCAATATTATACAAAAAAAAAACAAACTGAAATTATCTAATGGCAATACATATGTAATGAAAAATTAAGAAAGTAAACTTTTTTTAAAAATCGAATGTATAAACTAAAACTAATGCTAGCAACAGGGATTAGTAATCGAAAAATAGAATGAAAGAAAAATATATAATAAAAAATATAAATGTCCTCTTCTAGCTGTGATAAAATAAAAATGAATTATAACTACTAATACCATTTACAACACTATACTAAATTTAAGAGTGTCAATCACCGAAAGTCAATAGCCTTCTATTCTTGAAAGTAGAAGGATGGTGTGAGTTGAATCCAGAGATAGTTTGTGTGTGTGATAACGAAATAACCTCCTACCGGCAATCCCAAAGTGGAGAAGAAAAAATTCTTCACGATCTTCACTAACCAACAATTGGTAACGTGGGTGTGGTGGTGGATATCCGGTGTGAAGTCAGCTACAAAGAAGTAGTGTGGGTTCATCATACAACAAAAATTTGTCATACCGGTAATTCGTTGACGATTGACAAATTCGATGCTGATCGCATCAGGGTTCACCTTCTCATTTGCTTAGACGTAAACATCAACTCCCAATATTATTAAACTCCCAGTATTAAATACATCTCAATAAAAAAAAAAATATTACAATCTTGGTTTTTCTTTTAACAAATAAAATAAAATTAATTGTGATAATTACGTGAGTGAGAAAAGAAAAAAAAAATAGTAATCATAAAAAAAAATACCTTTTTCGATAAAAAAAAAAAATACAAAAATAATTATCGGGATCCGACAGTTTTCAAGATTTGAATTTAAGGGGAAAAAATGTGGGATGCCAATTAGGCTTGACTATGAAGTTGTGGACACTATGTGGATCCAACTGGTTCTGTTTTCAATTTGATTTATATTGCGGCAAAAAGCGATATGCAGAGAATATGACAGCAGCCCTGGGTTGTGGAGAAAATGTTGACTGCAGTTGGCGATTTATAGCCTCTGGCACAATAAGCGAAAATAGAATAAGAAAATGTCCCATCATGACATGTGGTGACCTGAAAAAACGAGATTTTTATTTCTTTGATGGATGGAGAACGGTGTCTCCACGGTAGCCACTAATTGTGACACTTTCGAGTCATTCTTTAGACCTTGCCGTTTTTCTAAGGGCAAAAAAGTTTGAGTAGAACCCAAAGTTTTCAAAAAATACAGTTCATATATGGTTGGGTAGGTTGAGTTGATAACCACGATGAGTTGGCTTAAAAATATTAAAAAAAACTTCGAGGTCAAAAATTGTATTGACGCCTGGATATGGGTGTATGCTGGATATGGTGATTATAAGCGCTCACTTAGTGTAACATCAGTTTAGTGATAACAGAATTGGGCTACTTGGTTTCATTGGTGAAGTGGCTATATTTCATCTAAAGCTTCCTAGTATTCGGAGTTCACTTGGACGACCTCTAGAAAAAGCTCAGCCATTGAATCCTTTTGAAACATTAGACATTTTCACCATTTATTGGGGAAAAGAGGAAGCAAGGAGATGCCAGGGAGAGAGATGTTTGTCCAAATCCAAGACGTTCTGTACCAAGAAGTGTGCTGTCATACTCTGCCCAGAATGTTATAATAATGTTATTTCTAAAGGTTGTAAGTTGTTCTTGATTTTTCATTTGTTTTAAATATAAACCATAACTGATATTTATCACTGTAAATACTTTTTTTTATCATAAATTTTAATTAAAACACATTAATTTTTTTTTAATTTCAGCGTTGATCCCTTTATTTACCGCTGTCCTCATTTGAGCAAGGACCCCTAGGGGGGAGGGTGGGATTTTAGGTGATATGTTTTGATAGCTATTAACCATTCATGTATAGAACACAAAATTAATGAAAGTTAATGTTTACTAACACAAAAAAAAGTCAAAAAAAGGTAAATAAGAGTTAACAAATAAAATAAAATAGTTTTGCTCAAAGCACGTAATAGCTTTGATCACTATCATTTAATACGTTTTTAAGACACATATGTATAGTCCTGTGAAGTATCTTCAACCTTTTCTTTGTATCTATTTAAAAAACATTTAGAACCAACCAATCAAAGTGAATCAACTAGTACTCGTAGTGTTCGCTGTGCTCTTTGTTACCGAGCTCAAAGGATCCTCAGTGCTTAAATACTTTTTTTATAAATAATATCATTTGTTTTTATTCCTGAATGGACTCACTCAAAAATTATTCTAATAACAGTATACAGTTTTTAATTTCGGAGATACCGTAACTCACACTCCACTTTTTAATTGTTCTAAAGGAGTACTACAAAGTTAATTAAAACAACGATACTAACGTCACAAGAAGTTAAAGAACTATCATTAACAAACAAATCCCCCATGTAGCCCATTGCGTATTGACTTTTGAGCTACGTACATACCATACCAGAAAAACAAAAGCTGAAAGCTGTTTAAATTAGCTGAACTATTAAAAGCGATACTTCATACTTGTTCATTCAATTCCATGCCCGTTGCAACGTTGTACTTGTCATGGCTGCTGGCTCAGAACAGACGGGCTTTCGTTTATGGAAAATTGATCTTAAATGATTTATGGAACGTGATCTTAAATATTGTAAATAAATATAATTCTACACAAATTTATCTTTGGCTGTTCATACAATTTTGGGAATGGTACACATTATTTTATGAAAAATTATTACCAATAAGCACTCCATGAGACGCTTAACCCTCATCATGTGCGGTTGGATACCGATTGCAATTCTCCAGAAACTGCTCAATAAACACCCCTAATTATTATTTATGGTGTTGGGAATGCTTGGGATTGCCTTCTTGATGTAACTTATTTTCAAAGTTTCAGTCGTAATTACATTTTTCTATTTAAATGGGAAATGTACCTATGCTGCGAACGTCGATATTAATAAGTGGTATTTTTCATTTTTTTTTTTTCATCACGATGTCCCTAAACACTAACTTACATAATTACTAACTTCGATCCTTCTCAGAGGGTCCCAGGACACCAGAGTAATGAATAGTTTCCTTTTGTCAAATTTTGTTGAAAATTGGTATTTTTTTTTGGTTTCTTGGCATCACTCCTGCCTGTAGTCAATGAAACTCTATATATTAAAAAAAAAAATCTACTACGCAGAGTCTACTGAATCAACCTAATTAAAATTTAGTGAGCTCTTTACTGCCATCCAAACAACACCCTCAAGGCTTAATTCATAAATAATAGTTTTTTTAATACGCTTCAATGGAACCCAGGTGACACGAAATCAGCAATGAGTCCTAAACTGAGGCTTTAACTGGAATACTGATTCCGCTATCACCAGAAGAAGGGTTGGGTATAGTTTCATAATATAAGGGCGTTAAGTTCCGTTGCCTTAGCTTATCAATAAATCGATAAAGCTTATCAATAATTAGGAGTTATATAATAGTGAGACTTTTTCATTTGTTTTAATAATTTATTTTTTTATAAAATGTATAAAAAATTATGTACACGGTGCTGATTGTGAGGAAAGAAGGTATCCGCTCATATTTAGTGGTGATATCCGTGAGATTCAGATCCAGAACTGCCTGCATATCCGCCAGAGTGATGTCCGTAGTAGGCTTCCTTAGAACTGCCGTAGTGTTGTGGATGAGTAGCGTGTCCTTTCCTCTCTACGACGGCGTTGAAGCCGTTCTTTTTGTCTGCGGTGTAGTGGACGATCCTTTCGGTGCCATCGGGCTCATGGAGGGAGTAGTATCCTTTGACGACGTCTCCGTCTCTTGTCTCTTCCTGCTTCTTCACGTCATTGGTATGTGGGTCGTGAACACTGTATTCGAACTTGTACTTTGGATGAGCCTGAAAAGTTAAGCTCAATGTAACAATTCATTTTCTTATTGAACATGTAAAAAAATAGCCTGTAGTCATCATTCTCTAGCTTTAAAGAGTAAAATATTATATTACATAGTAGTCTACATGATGCTCTTCTTCGTGATGGCCATAATGATGTCCATACTGGGCCATTGCCGCGCCCACCAAGCAAAGAGCTAGGACTACCTGAAATAAGATATCAATAAAAGTTACATATTATGTGTTTGAATGGTATTTTTTCAAAGAGGTCTGAGATGGTCTACGAACGAACCTTGTACATGTTGTTGGTTCTCAGGGTAGCTTCGGTTTGACAAAACCGTTCACTTCTGTCTCTTATATAGTTAGCAGTCTATTCTTCGATCCCCACCTCTCTTCTTACTTTCCTCATATGACGATTCATAGAGTATAGAAATCATGCGTATAACGAATTAACGTGCAGTCGCTTGTAAAATAATACGGTAATTTAATTCGTAACGCTATTAACTCATTAGATTTTTGGCAATAGATTATATATAAGAATTTTTTTTACAACAACAATTATTCTGTTATATCAGTTTTATTTGTCGAAAACAGAAACTCTTATGTCTTCATCGGTTTGTACCTCCGACACATTATGTTTTTTGAGAACTAGAGAGATAAATGTATCATGGAGACCACATTTCATAACGGGAAATGAAGACTCATCTTTATATATCATAATTGTGTCCCATTAATAAATTTATTACTTGGCATTGAAAATAAAAAATCCATAATTTTTAGTATGATACAAGATATGGATAGGGGGTGAATATCTCAAGGTTCTTATTAACAATATGTTGTTTGTATTTAAAAAAAAAAAGTTTAGCAAAAGTCATTATAACTCGCAGTAGCATTGTGCTTATCACTTAAGTTATCCTGTGATTTTTTCTATGGCATTAAATGCCATAGTAATTTTCATGCCAGAAATAAAGGTGAACCATTAAAAATTCATGAAGACTCACTGATTAATTAATTAAAGTAAACATTATTGATTATACAGAGCATAGTATCAAACTAAAGATTTAAAATTTTACTGAATTCAAAAGTTTTCATCTGGTTTTCTCTATATGAGCCCCTAGATGCCATGAGTAAGATCGAATAATCTTTATCCAACTGTCCAAAGGAAACTATTCACATGAAGTGAATGTACTAAGCCAGACAATGAACTTATTTTCGTGAAGATTCCCGAAATATCCAACTGGCTTATTACTATTTACACTAAAATCGTGTCTATAAACAGATGAACATGATATCAATAGTTAATATGGTGAAGTTAGATCTTGAACTTTTTAAAGGCTGTAAAAAAGTATTCGGCGAACAAAATATTAAATTATGATGCAGCGATTGATCGTACTTTCGTATTAGTGCATCAATGCTCATTTTTAGCCTGAATTCATTTGTCTGCATTACTTGCTAATGTCTGTTTAGAAATATTTTTATTTACTAGCAATAATAACAACTATTTAAACTCTTGAGTGAAGATATTTGAATTAGATAGAGGTGATACGGTATTTTTAGCCAGCGTTGTAAATGTGATAAAAAAATTTTATTATGATAAAATTACAATCTGCCTCATTGGGGAATAAGTAATTGTGATATATGTTTTCATTAATACCATATTTACAATTTTCAATCAGTAATTTGTTTTTTATTGAGAGATTCCTTTGAAGTTTTTTGTTCAGTTGTCCAAAGCGTCTGTTTAGTTCTTGTCTTGGTTGTGAATAAGTAACGTTACATGTCCCATGAAGTATAAATCGATCTTCTGCTCCATTGATGATATCAAATTGACTAATTATTTCATTTTAATGACTCACTCAAAAATTATTCTAATAACAGTATATAGTTTTTAATTTCGGAGATACCATAACTCACACTCCACTTTTTAATTGTTCTAAAGGAGTACTACAAAGTTAATTCAAACAACGATACTAACGTCACAAGAAGTTAAAGAACTATCATTGACAAACAAATCCCCCATGTAGCCCATTGCGTATTGACTTTTGAGCTACGTACATACCTTACCAGAAAAACAAAAGCTGAAAGCTGTTGAAATTAGCTGAACTATTAAAAGCGATACTTCATACTTGTTCATTCAATTCCATGCCCGTTGCAACGTTGTACTTGTCATGGTTGCTGGCTCAGAACAGACGGGCTTTCGTTTATGGAAAATTGATCTTAAATGATTTATGGAACGTGATCTTAAATATTGTAAATAAATATAATTCTACACAAATTTATCTTAGGCTGTTCATACAATTTTGGGAATGGTACACTTTATTTTATGAAAAATTATTACCAATAAGTACTTCATGAGACGCTTAACCCTCATCATGTGCGGTTGGATACCGATTGCAATTCTCCAGAAACTGCTCAATAAACACCCCTATATTATTTATGGTGTTGGAAATTCTTGGGATTGCCTTCTTGATGTAACTTATTTTCAAAGTTTCAGCCGGAATTACATTTTTCTATTTAAATGAGAAATGTACCTATGCTGTGAACGTCGATATTAATAAGTGGTATTTTTCATTTTTTTTTTTTCATCACGATGTCCCTAAACACTAACTTACATATTTACTAACTTCGATCCTTCTCAGTGGGTCCCAGGACACCAGAGTAATGAATAGTTTCCTTTTGTCAAATTTTGTTGAAAATTGGTATTTTTTTTTAGTTTCTTGGCATCACTCCTGTCTGTAGTCAATGAAACTCTATATATTAAAAAAAAAAATCTACTACGCAGAGTCTACTGAATCAACCTAATTAAAATATAGTGAGCTGTTTACTGCCATGCAAACAACACCCTCAAGGCTTAATTCATAAATAATAGCTTTTTTAATACGCCTCAATGGAACCCAGGTGACACGAAATCAGCAATGAGTCCTAAACTGAGGCTTTAACTGGAATACTGATTCCGCTATCACCAGAAGAAGGGTTGGGTATAGTTTCATAATATAAGGGTGTTAAGTTCCGTTGCCTTAGCTTATCAATAAATCAATAAAGCTTATCAATAATTAGGAGTTATATAATAGTGAGACTTTTTCATTTGTTTTAATAATTTATTTTTTTATAAAATGTATAAAAAATTATGTACACGGTGCTGATTGTGAGGAAAGAAGGTATCCGCTCATATTTAGTGGCGATATCCGTGAGATTCAGATCCAGAACTGCCTGCATATCCGCCAGAGTGATGTCCGTAGTAGGCTTCCTTAGAACTGCCGTAGTGTTGTGGATGAGTAGCGTGTCCTTTCCTCTCTACGACGGCGTTGAAGCCGTTCTTTTTGTCTGCGGTGTAGTGGACGATCCTTTCGGTGCCATCGGGCTCATGGAGGGAGTAGTATCCTTTGACGACGTCTCCGTCTCTTGTCTCTTCCTGCTTCTTCACGTCATGGGTATGTGGGTCGTGAACACTGTATTCGAACTTGTACTTTGGCTGAGCCTGAAAAGTTAAGCTCAATGTAACAATTCATTTTCTTATTGAACATGTAAAAAAATAGCCTGTAGTCATCATTCTCTAGCTTTAAAGAGTAAAATATTATATTACATAGTAGTCTACATGATGCTCTTCTTCGTGATGGCCATAATGATGTCCATACTGGGCCATTGCCGCGCCCACCAAGCAAAGAGCTAGGACTACCTGAAATAAGATATCAATAAAAGTTACATATTATGTGTTTGAATAGTATTTTTTCAAAGAGGTCTGAGATGGTCTACGAACGAACCTTGTACATGTTGTTGGTTCTCAGGGTAGCTTCGGTTTGACAAAACCGTTCACTTCTGTCTCTTATATAGTTAGCAGTCTATTCTTCGATCCCCACCTCTCTTCTTACTTTCCTCATATGACGATTCATAGAGTATAGAAATCATGCGTATAACGAATTAACGTGCAGTCGCTTGTAAAATAATACGGTAATTTAATTCGTAACGCTATTAACTCATTAGATTTTTGGCAATAGATTATATATAAGAATTTTTTTTACAACAACAATTATTCTGTTATATCAGTTTTATTTGTCGAAAACAGAAACTCTTATGTCTTCATCGGTTTGTACCTCCGACACATTATGTTTTTTGAGAACTAGAGAGATAAATGTATCATGGAGACCACATTTCATAACGGGAAATGAAGACTCATCTTTATATATCATAATTGTGTCCCATTAATAAATTTATTACTTGGCATTGAAAATAAAAAATCCATAATTTTTAGTATGATACAAGATATGGATAGGGGGTGAATATCTCAAGGTTCTTATTAACAATATGTTGTTTGTATTTAAAAAAAAAAAGTTTAGCAAAAGTCATTATAACTCGCAGTAGCATTGTGCTTATCACTTAAGTTATCCTGTGATTTTTTCTATGGCATTAAATGCCATAGTAATTTTCATGCCAGAAATAAAGGTGAACCATTAAAAATTCATGAAGACTCACTGATTAATTAATTAAAATAAACATTATTGATTATACAGAGCATAGTATCAAACTAAAGATTTAAAATTTTACTGAATTCAAAAGTTTTCATCTGGTTTTCTCTATATGAGCCCCTAGATGCCATGAGTAAGATCGAATAATCTTTATCCACCTGTCCAAAGGAAACTATTCACATGAAGTGAATGTACTAAGCCAGACAATGAACTTATTTTCGTGAAGATTCCCGAAATATCCAACTGGCTTATTACTATTTACACTAAAATCGTGTCTATAAACAGATGAACATGATATCAATAGTTAATATGGTGAAGTTAGATCTTGAACTTTTTAAAGGCTGTAAAAAAGTATTCGGCGAACAAAATATTAAATTATGATGCAGCGATTGATCGTACTTTCGTATTAGTGCATCAATGCTCATTTTTAGCCTGAATTCATTTGTCTGCATTACTTGCTAATGTCTGTTTAGAAATATTTTTATTTACTAGCAATAATAACAACTATTTAAACTCTTGAGTGAAGATATTTGAATTAGATAGAGGTGATACGGTATTTTTAGCCAGCGTTGTAAATGTGATAAAAAAATTTTATTATGATAAAATTACAATCTGCCTCATTGGGGAATAAGTAATTGTGATATATGTTTTCATTAATACCATATTTACAATTTTCAATCAGTAATTTGTTTTTTATTGAGAGATTCCTTTGAAGTTTTTTGTTCAGTTGTCCAAAGCGTCTGTTTAGTTCTTGTCTTGGTTGTGAATAAGTAACGTTACATGTCCCATGAAGTATAAATCGATCTTCTGCTCCATTGATGATATCAAATTGACTAATTATTTCATTTTAATGACTCACTCAAAAATTATTCTAATAACAGTATATAGTTTTTAATTTCGGAGATACCATAACTCACACTCCACTTTTTAATTGTTCTAAAGGAGTACTACAAAGTTAATTCAAACAACGATACTAACGTCACAAGAAGTTAAAGAACTATCATTGACAAACAAATCCCCCATGTAGCCCATTGCGTATTGACTTTTGAGCTACGTACATACCTTACCAGAAAAACAAAAGCTGAAAGCTGTTGAAATTAGCTGAACTATTAAAAGCGATACTTCATACTTGTTCATTCAATTCCATGCCCGTTGCAACGTTGTACTTGTCATGGTTGCTGGCTCAGAACAGACGGGCTTTCGTTTATGGAAAATTGATCTTAAATGATTTATGGAACGTGATCTTAAATATTGTAAATAAATATAATTCTACACAAATTTATCTTAGGCTGTTCATACAATTTTGGGAATGGTACACTTTATTTTATGAAAAATTATTACCAATAAGTACTTCATGAGACGCTTAACCCTCATCATGTGCGGTTGGATACCGATTGCAATTCTCCAGAAACTGCTCAATAAACACCCCTATATTATTTATGGTGTTGGAAATTCTTGGGATTGCCTTCTTGATGTAACTTATTTTCAAAGTTTCAGCCGGAATTACATTTTTCTATTTAAATGAGAAATGTACCTATGCTGTGAACGTCGATATTAATAAGTGGTATTTTTCATTTTTTTTTTTTCATCACGATGTCCCTAAACACTAACTTACATATTTACTAACTTCGATCCTTCTCAGTGGGTCCCAGGACACCAGAGTAATGAATAGTTTCCTTTTGTCAAATTTTGTTGAAAATTGGTATTTTTTTTTAGTTTCTTGGCATCACTCCTGTCTGTAGTCAATGAAACTCTATATATTAAAAAAAAAAATCTACTACGCAGAGTCTACTGAATCAACCTAATTAAAATATAGTGAGCTGTTTACTGCCATGCAAACAACACCCTCAAGGCTTAATTCATAAATAATAGCTTTTTTAATACGCCTCAATGGAACCCAGGTGACACGAAATCAGCAATGAGTCCTAAACTGAGGCTTTAACTGGAATACTGATTCCGCTATCACCAGAAGAAGGGTTGGGTATAGTTTCATAATATAAGGGTGTTAAGTTCCGTTGCCTTAGCTTATCAATAAATCAATAAAGCTTATCAATAATTAGGAGTTATATAATAGTGAGACTTTTTCATTTGTTTTAATAATTTATTTTTTTATAAAATGTATAAAAAATTATGTACACGGTGCTGATTGTGAGGAAAGAAGGTATCCGCTCATATTTAGTGGCGATATCCGTGAGATTCAGATCCAGAACTGCCTGCATATCCGCCAGAGTGATGTCCGTAGTAGGCTTCCTTAGAACTGCCGTAGTGTTGTGGATGAGTAGCGTGTCCTTTCCTCTCTACGACGGCGTTGAAGCCGTTCTTTTTGTCTGCGGTGTAGTGGACGATCCTTTCGGTGCCATCGGGCTCATGGAGGGAGTAGTATCCTTTGACGACGTCTCCGTCTCTTGTCTCTTCCTGCTTCTTCACGTCATGGGTATGTGGGTCGTGAACACTGTATTCGAACTTGTACTTTGGCTGAGCCTGAAAAGTTAAGCTCAATGTAACAATTCATTTTCTTATTGAACATGTAAAAAAATAGCCTGTAGTCATCATTCTCTAGCTTTAAAGAGTAAAATATTATATTACATAGTAGTCTACATGATGCTCTTCTTCGTGATGGCCATAATGATGTCCATACTGGGCCATTGCCGCGCCCACCAAGCAAAGAGCTAGGACTACCTGAAATAAGATATCAATAAAAGTTACATATTATGTGTTTGAATAGTATTTTTTCAAAGAGGTCTGAGATGGTCTACGAACGAACCTTGTACATGTTGTTGGTTCTCAGGGTAGCTTCGGTTTGACAAAACCGTTCACTTCTGTCTCTTATATAGTTAGCAGTCTATTCTTCGATCCCCACCTCTCTTCTTACTTTCCTCATATGACGATTCATAGAGTATAGAAATCATGCGTATAACGAATTAACGTGCAGTCGCTTGTAAAATAATACGGTAATTTAATTCGTAACGCTATTAACTCATTAGATTTTTGGCAATAGATTATATATAAGAATTTTTTTTACAACAACAATTATTCTGTTATATCAGTTTTATTTGTCGAAAACAGAAACTCTTATGTCTTCATCGGTTTGTACCTCCGACACATTATGTTTTTTGAGAACTAGAGAGATAAATGTATCATGGAGACCACATTTCATAACGGGAAATGAAGACTCATCTTTATATATCATAATTGTGTCCCATTAATAAATTTATTACTTGGCATTGAAAATAAAAAATCCATAATTTTTAGTATGATACAAGATATGGATAGGGGGTGAATATCTCAAGGTTCTTATTAACAATATGTTGTTTGTATTTAAAAAAAAAAAAGTTTAGCAAAAGTCATTATAACTCGCAGTAGCATTGTGCTTATCACTTAAGTTATCCTGTGATTTTTTCTATGGCATTAAATGCCATAGTAATTTTCATGCCAGAAATAAAGGTGAACCATTAAAAATTCATGAAGACTCACTGATTAATTAATTAAAATAAACATTATTGATTATACAGAGCATAGTATCAAACTAAAGATTTAAAATTTTACTGAATTCAAAAGTTTTCATCTGGTTTTCTCTATATGAGCCCCTAGATGCCATGAGTAAGATCGAATAATCTTTATCCAACTGTCCAAAGGAAACTATTCACATGAAGTGAATGTACTAAGCCAGACAATGAACTTATTTTCGTGAAGATTCCCGAAATATCCAACTGGCTTATTACTATTTACACTAAAATCGTGTCTATAAACAGATGAACATGATATCAATAGTTAATATGGTGAAGTTAGATCTTGAACTTTTTAAAGGCTGTAAAAAAGTATTCGGCGAACAAAATATTAAATTATGATGCAGCGATTGATCGTACTTTCGTATTAGTGCATCAATGCTCATTTTTAGCCTGAATTCATTTGTCTGCATTACTTGCTAATGTCTGTTTAGAAATATTTTTATTTACTAGCAATAATAACAACTATTTAAACTCTTGAGTGAAGATATTTGAATTAGATAGAGGTGATACGGTATTTTTAGCCAGCGTTGTAAATGTGATAAAAAAATTTTATTATGATAAAATTACAATCTGCCTCATTGGGGAATAAGTAATTGTGATAAATGTTTTCATTAATACCATATTTACAATTTTCAATCAGTAATTTGTTTTTTATTGAGAGATTCCTTTGAAGTTTTTTGTTCAGTTGTCCAAAGCGTCTGTTTAGTTCTTGTCTTGGTTGTGAATAAGTAACGTTACATGTCCCATGAAGTATAAATCGATCTTCTGCTCCATTGATGATATCAAATTGACTAATTATTTCATTTTAATGACTCACTCAAAAATTATTCTAATAACAGTATACAGTTTTTAATTTCGGAGATACCGTAACTCACACTCCACTTTTTAATTGTTCTAAAGGAGTACTACAAAGTTAATTCAAACAACGATACTAACGTCACAAGAAGTTAAAGAACTATCATTGACAAACAAATCCCCCATGTAGCCCATTGCGTATTGACTTTTGAGTTACGTACATACCTTACCAGAAAAACAAAAACTGAAAGCTGTTTAAATTAGCTGAACTATTAAAAGCGATACTTCATACTTGTTCATTCAATTCCATGCCCATTGCAACGTTATACTTTTTATGGTTGCTGGCTCAGAACAGACGGGTTTTTGTTTATGGAAAATTGATCTTAAATGATTTATGGAACGTGATCTTAAATATTGTAAATAAATATAATTCTACACAAATTTATCTTTGGCTGTTCATACAGTTTTGGGAATGGTACACTTTATCTTATGAAAAATTATTACCAATAAGTACTTCATGAGACGCCTAACCCTCATCATGTGCGGTTGGATACCGATTGCAATTCTCCAGAAACTGCTCTATAAACACCCCTAATTATTATTTATGGTGTAGGGAATGCTTGGGATTTCCTTCTTGATGTAACTTATTTTCAAAGTTTCAGCCGGAATTACATTTTTCTATTTAAATGGGAAATGTACCTATGCTTCGAACGGCGATATTAATAAGTGGTATTTTGCATTTTTTTTTTTTTCATCACGATGTCCCTAAACACTAACTTACATAATTACTAACTTCGATCCTTCTCAGTGGGTCCCAGGACACCAGAGTAATGAATAGTTTCCTTTTGTCAAATTTTGTTGAAAATTGATATTTTTTTTTTTTGGTTTCTTGGCATCACTCCTGTCTGTAGTCAATGAATGAAACTCTATATATTTAAAAAAAAAAATCTACTACGCAGAGTCTACTGAATCAACCTAATTAAAATTTAGTGAGCTCTTTACTGCCATCCAAACAACACCCTCAAGGCTTAATTCATAAATAATAGCTTTTTTAATACGCCTCAATGGAACCCAGGTGACACGAAATCAGCAATGAGTCCTAAACTGAGGCTTTAACTGGAATACTGATTCCGCTATCACCAGAAGAAGGGTTGGGTATAGTTTCATAATATAAGGGCGTTAAGTTCCGTTGCCTTTTAAAGCTTATCAATAATTAGGAGTTATATAATAGTGAGAATTTTTCATTTGTTTTAATAATTTATTTTTTTAAAAAATGTATAAAAAATTATGTACACGGTGCTGATTGTGAGGAAAGAAGGTATCCGCTCATATTTAGTGGTGATATCCGTGAGATTCAGATCCAGAACTGCCTGCATATCCGCCAGAGTGATGTCCGTAGTAGGCTTCCTTAGAACTGCCGTAGTGTTGTGGATGAGTAGCGTGTCCTTTCCTCTCTACGACGGCGTTGAAGCCGTTCTTTTTGTCTGCGGTGTAGTGGACGATCCTTTCGGTGCCATCGGGCTCATGGAGGGAGTAGTATCCTTTGACGACGTCTCCGTCTCTTGTCTCTTCCTGCTTCTTCACGTCATGGGTATGTGGGTCGTGAACACTGTATTCGAACTTGTACTTTGGATGAGCCTGAAAAGTTAAGCTCAATGTAACAATTCATTTTCTTATTGAACATGTAAAAAAATGGCCTATATTCATCATTCTCTAGCTTTAAAGAGTAAAATATTATATTACATAGTAGTCTACATGATGCTCTTCTTCGTGATGGCCATAATGATGTCCATACTGGGCCATTGCCGCGCCCACCAAGCAAAGAGCTAGGACTACCTGAAATAAGATATCAATAAAAGTTACATATTATGCGTTTGAATAGTATTTTTTCAAAGAGGTCTGAGATGGTCTACGAACGAACCTTGTACATGTTGTTGGTTCTCAGGGTAGCTTCGGTTTGACAAAACCGTTCACTTCTGTCTCTTATATAGTTAGCAGTCTATTCTTCGATCCCCACCTCTCTTCTTACTTTCCTCATATGACGATTCGTAGAGTATAGAAATCATGCGTATAACGAATTAACGTGCATTCGCTTGTAAAATAATACGGTAATTTAATTCGTAACGCTATTAACTCATTAGATTTTTGGCAATAGATTATATATAAGAATATTTTTTACAACAACAATTATTCTGTTATATCAGTTTTATTTGTCGAAAACAGAAACTCTTATGTCTTCATCGGTTTGTCCCTCCGTCACATTATGTTTTTTGAGAACTAGAGAGATAAATGTATCATGGAGACCACATTTCATAATGGGAAATAAAGACTCATCTTTATATATCATAATTGTGTCCCATTAATAAATTTATTACTTGGCATTGAAAATAAAAAATCCTCCTAATTTTTAGTATGATACAAGATATGGATAGGGGGTGAATATCTCAAGGTTTTTATTAACAGCATGTTGTTTGTATTTAAAAAAAAAAAAAGTTTAGCAAAAGTCATTATAACTCGCAGTAGCATTGTGTTTATCACTTAACTTATCCTGTGATTTTTTCTATGGCATTAAATGTCATAGTAATTTTCATGCCAGAAATAAAAGCGAACCATTAAAAATTCACGAATACTCACTGATTAGTTAATTGAAGTAAACATTATTGATTATACAGAGCGTAGTATCAAACTAAAGATTTAAAATTTTACTGAATTCAAAAGTTTTCATCTGGTTTAGTAGTTTAGAAACCCTTATTATCATAACTAATATAAAGGGTACCTTGAAATGAAATTAAGTTATTTTTCATGATTTATTAACCTGGCCATTTATGAAACGTTTTTCTCTATATGAGCCCCTAGATGCCATGAGTGAGATCGAATAATCTTTATCCAACTGTCCAAAGGAAACTATTCACATTAAGTGAATGTACTAAGCCAGACAATGAACTTATTTTCGTGAAGATTCCCGAAATATCCAACTGGCTTATTACTATTTACACTAAAATCGTGTCTATAAACACATGAACATGATATCAATAGTTGATATGGTGAAGTTAGATCTTGAAATTTTTAAAGGTCTAAGGCTGTAAAAAAGTATTTGGCGAACAAAATATTAAATTATGATGCAGCGATTGATCGTAATTTCGTATTAGTGCATCAATGCACATTTTTAGCCTGAATTCATTTGTCTGCATTACTTGCTAATGTCTGTTTAGACATATTTTTATTTACTAGCAATAATAACAACTATTAAACTCTTGAGTGAAGAGATTTGAATTAGATAGAGGTGATACGGTATTTTTAGCCAGCGTTGTAAATATGATAAAACAATTTTATTATGATAAAATTACAATCTGCCTCATTGGGGAATAAGTAATTGTGATAAATGTTTTCATTAATACCATATTTACAATTTTCAATCAGTAATTTGTTTTCTATTGAGAGATTCCTTTGAAGTTTTTTGTACAGTTGTCCAAAGCGTCTGTTTAGTTCTTGCCTTGGTTGTCAATAAGTAACGTTACATGTCCCATGAACTATAAATCGATCTTCTGCTCCATTGATGATATCAAATTGACTAATTATTTCATTTTAATGACTCACTCAAAAATTATTCTAATAACAGTATACAGTTTTTAATTTCGGAGATACCGTAACTCACACTTGACTTTTTAATTGTTCTAAAGGAGTACTGCAAAGTTAATTCAAACAACGATAATAACGTCACAAGAAATTGAAGAACTATCATTGACAAACTAATCCCCCATGTAGCCCATTGCGTATTGACTTTTGAGCTACGTACATACCTTTCCAGAAAAACAAAAGCTGAAAGCTGTTTAATTTAGCTGAACTATTAAAAGCGATACTTCATACTTGTTCATTCAATTCCATGCCCGTTGCAACGTTGTACTTGTTATGGTTGCTGGCTCAGAACAGACGGGTTTTCGTTTATGGAAAATTGATCTTAAATGATTTATGGAACGTGATCTTAAATATTGTAAATAAATATAATTCTACACAAATTTATCTTTGGCTGTTCATACAATTTTGGGAATGGTACACTTTATTTTATGAAAAATTATTACCAATAAGTACTTCACATGAGACGCCTAACCCTCAAAATGTGCGGTTGGATACCGATTGAAATTCTCCAGAAACTGCTCAATAAACACCCCTAATTATTATTTATGGTGTTGGGAATGCTTAGGATTGCCTTCTTGATGTAACTTATTTTCAAAGTTTCAGCCGGAATTACATTTTTCTATTTAAATGGGAAATGTACCTATGCTGCGAACGTCGATATTAATAAGTGGTATTTTTCATTTTTTTTTTTTCATCACGATGTCCCTAAACACTAACTTACATAATTACTAACTTCGATCCTTCTCAGTGGGTCCCAGGACACCAGAGTAATGAATAGTTTCCTTTTGTCAAATTTTGTTGAAAATTGGTATTTTTTTTTAGTTTCTTGGCATCACTCCTGTCTGTAGTCAATGAATGAAACTCTATATATATAAAAAAAAATCTACTACGCAGAGTCTACTGAATCAACCTAATTAAAATTTAGTGAGATCTTTACTGCCATCCAAACAACACCCTCAAGGCTTAATTCATAAATAATAGTTTTTTTAATACGCTTCAATAGAACCCAGGTGACACGAAATCAGCAATGAGTCCTAAACTGAGGCTTTAACTGGAATACTGATTCCGCTATCACCAGAAGAAGGGTTGGGTATAGTTTCATAATATAAGGGCGTTAAGTTCCGTTGCCTTAGCTTATCAATAAAGCTTATCAATAATTAGGAGTTATATAATAGTGAGACTTTTTCATTTGTTTCAATAATTTATTTTTTTATAAAATGTATAAAAAATTATGTACACGGTGCTGATTGTGAGGAAAGAAGGTATCCGCTCATATTTAGTGGTGATATCCGTGAGATTCAGATCCAGAACTGCCTGCATATCCGCTAGAGTGATGTCCGTAGTAGGCTTCCTTAGAACTGCCGTAGTGTTGTGGATGAGTAGCGTGTCCTTTCCTCTCTACGACGGCGTTGAAGCCGTTCTTTTTGTCTGCGGTGTAGTGGACGATCCTTTCGGTGCCATCGGGCTCATGGAGGGAGTAGTATCCTTTGACGACGTCTCCGTCTCTTGTCTCTTCCTGCTTCTTCACGTCATGGGTATGTGGGTCGTGAACACTGTATTCGAACTTGTACTTTGGATGAGCCTGAAAAGTTAAGCTCAATGTAACAATTCATTTTCTTATTGAACATGTAGAAAAAATGCCTATAGTCATCATTCTCTAGCTTTAAAGAGTAAAATATTATATTACATAGTAGTCTACATGATGCTCTTCTTCGTGATGGCCATAATGATGTCCATACTGGGCCATTGCCGCGCCCACCAAGCAAAGTGCTAGGACTACCTGAAATAAGATATCAATAAAAGTTACATATTATGTGTTTGAATAGTATTTTTACAAAGAGGTCTGAGATGGTCTACGAACGAACCTTGTACATGTTGTTGGTTCTCAGGGTAGCTTCGGTTTGACAAAACCGTTCACTCCAGACTGTTATATAGTCCAACTCACACACTTGGCTCCCCACCATCACGTTCCTTTCCTTTTGTGACAATTGGTTAAATGTAGCATGCTCCAAATACATGCGAAGGTTATATCATTGGATCGGATCATATTTCAACCTAAACCAACAAGAGAAAGAACTTATATTTAAAAATATTTGATCAGTTTTTCTACCTTATTGAAATGAATGAAACATACTTTCTAGCATCATCATCTTTTATAGTTTATCCATGTTTTATGTAAAACGTAAGGCGTTAAAGTATCTTATAGGGTGGCACTCAAAACAGACAAGGAATTAAAATTAGTGATTATGATAAATTCAGTGCTTATGATTATGTTTTCAACTTTATATTGATAGATAATTTATAATTGGTTATATTATGCATACCACTTTTCTTTCTCACCCAAAAAAATACCATATGACACAAGGAATAGTTGCCCTCCAATTTTTACTATATATGAGTATGAATTGGAGGACATAGAAAGTGAAGAAACTGCGTGTTCAGAAAGCGGGCACTCGGTTTTCTCAAATTCTCATTACTTGATGAGAAACTACATCTTTTTTAAACAAAAATACTTCAAAAAGAATTTAATGTAAATCAAAATGAACCCACTATAATGTAACTTGATCCTTAAACCATCTAAATGGCTCGGTTTAACGCCCTTAATCAAGCAAGCGAGGGCTAAGGTCCGCAAAATTATGACTCTTGTAGGTTAGGTCCACTAGCCAAAGCAGCTCACCGAAGAAGACAAGCAGTTGTCCTTTGCCAACTGATGATCGGTCGGACTGAATGAAGTCGCTACGGCAAGGTACAGTCTTCGAGCGACCAGGTGTATCCGGTGTTTCTAACCGGATTCTATTATTAGCATTTTCAACGACCCTACGTGTCTAGGGGCTAGAAATCTATATGAAATAAATAAATGAAGTATGAAGAAAAATAAGCTTTAAATATTAAAAAGCTTTTTAGCTGTCACTTGAGAAAGCATTTCTAAATTAGAATGTAATTGGTTAGTTTAATAATGTAATTTTATCGTTAGTGAAACAGATAAGTTTTAGTTTAAATAGCTTTAAAATCCCAGGAATTGATTGAATAATTTTTACGACCACTATCGTGGAAAATCCTGGCAGAGAGGAAAGATGGCCCGGAAAATACCTGATAGGAATACCAAATGTCGATTATTTCAGGCCGTGGATTGTGACAGTACAAATTGAATTTCAATGTGTGCTATTATAATTGAAGAATAATATCAATTTGCTTGGTCCCTGTATGTTCATAGATGGCTGCAATTTTCAGCCATAATTGTTAAACCTTACAATTCCTTCCAACATCTAAATTTATCAGTTTGTTGGTATTAAGCCTTTGACAGTAACTATTAAACCTTCTTATATCACAATTTAGCTTGAAAGTATATCTTTTCAATTTAGTGCTTTTTTCCCTAGATATGATGAACCTTGGAAGGAAGATCTAAAACATACTACTTATGGGCTTTGCATATGTCTATCACATGTTCTTATTGTTTGTTTACTATTGCTTGTATATGTTGCAATTAGTTTTGCTATGATGTATTTCCATAGTGGATGCAATTTCCTTTTCTTGAATCATTCATGTGAATCGTTCAGCCTGAATTGCATGCAAGCTACTTCATTAAGGAGAATATCCCTAGAATATTTATTTAACGTGATAATTAGTAACCCTAGCGTTACAGTCCAGTCAGGATAATATATTCCATAGACATATATATGGCATAACTAGCAACTGACGGATGTAATTCCTGAAGGTTTTAAATACCATGGATCATGGTACATATATTTCATTGCAGTCATTATACAAGTCCATTCCTTATAGTTTCTTATGTAAGAAAGTCATATGTAGGGCCTAAATAGTGTTGATGTTAAAGTTATGTTTTATAGCTTTAACCAATGAGTTACACTTACAACAATGTAATTAGGTGTGGGTTCTTTATGTATATTTACTGATGTATTTCCGTTTTAACTGAGATTTGCGAGTAGACAGTCGTACAAATAAAACAATCTTTTAAAATTTTATTTTTGAATAAAATTATTTAGATTATCTATAATGTCAAAAGCCTTAATAAATAAGTACGCCTTGTACTTCGAGCTGATCTTCTGCCTGATATTATTGAATGATTTTCTTATCTTATCAGCCCAAGTACTTAGCTAGCGGACAATGGGACGAAATGTTCTGGCTAATTGTTGGTTTCTTGTCTAATGTTTAGGAAAAATGAACGCAAGACCTCCAACCTGCCGTTGATCAACAACATATCCCTATTTTTATCCTTTCGGATTTCATTAAGGTATTTGACACCTTTGACCACACACCATGATCCCAACCAAACTATTAATGAACGTTGTCCTTCTCCAACAGCGATGTCGGTTTGTTCATTTAACTCTGTTCACTCCGAGTAGTCCTCTGCCAGATTAATTCCTCTCCATAATTCCTTACATTGTCTTTTGGTGAAGTGAATGGTTTTACATATCTCCGTCATTCTTCTGAGCCTGCACCAACAACCTCTAATCATCTATTAAATACACTTCATACCACGTGTATGCAGATGAACTACCCATCCCTTATTGATCAAGGTAGACCTGCAATGAATTGTGATCGGAGTTTATTTTTAGCCAAAGGAATCCATTTTGGCTTACGTCCTTTCATTTCAACCCTAAATGACATTCCTAACCAATTGATTCAATAAACTTAGTTTTTATATTAGATTAAACCGTATTCGGGAAAGACCACATAATCCAAATCACCCACCGATCCTGCCCACCCTCAAACTGCTCCCATCATAACCTCCAAAATCCAGCTTCTAACCTCTCTGGTCTTCACCAATCTTGTGAAAGAATTGAGTGATGAGATTGAATCTTATATAGTTTGTATTTTGACTTGGTGTATAGTCGCTACTTTGAGAATATCTTGGCTTACTATAGTCTGCTGTATTTCGTAGCACTTCACCGATTTGGATATACTACTTTGGATCCAACCTCTGGAATGAAAAGTCCCCATACTTTTAGAACTTTCTCTAGTTCAAATGTACTAGAACAGTATAGTAAAAATATCAGTAATTAATAGCAGATCCCGAGGATCTGCCGTGCACTTCCCTTCCCATAGATCTGCCTCGTTTGATATTTCATTTTTCACTCCATTCCCATGAAGTGATTGTTGCAACTAAAGTGTGAAACATTTAAAAAGGTTATATTCTCTAGAAAATAACCTAGCTCTTGATGTGTTAAAACTGAATACGTACTTTCAACTTAACAAGAGACGCTATCCAGCTTCCATTGTGGCAAGAGCTCAAATCCGGTAAAATTTTGATATTTTACTCTGTGGCACTTTGTTCCCGTGAAGACAGGTAAGTACTTTAAACTATTATAAGTGAGGCTCTCCCCCTTAACTGGACGTGCGTCGCACGGACCTTTGTAGGGCATGGTAAGCCGTAGGGACCCCGCTGATGAATTTCAACATCCCAAGAGAGTTTGCAGAAAGCGTACTCTCCCCCAGGCCCCTGAGGTTAAAACCTCAAACTCTTTCACCCCTCTTAACACAACAGCTCAACCAGAGGCCAGCACATCTACCGCCCCCACAGCCCTCAAATCGCCACCCCCCCTAATATTAGGCCGCATAAACAGTTATGACCTAACCCGTCTGCTTACTGAAAATAGTGTGAGAAATTTCAGAATCTCACAAACACAACAGGACACTAAAGTCCTGTGCCATGCTGTCTCTGACCATCAAAGAACAGCTGCTGTGTTAAGGGAACTAAAAATCCCTTTCCACACATTTGCCCCCCGAGGCACAAAGCAGAACAAAAAATTCTTGCTCCACGGCTTCGATTTATTGCACCCGATCGAGGAAATAAAAGCCGATATTCAACAGCTCGGTAATATAATCGATGTTTATCGATTAAGGCGCTCCGACCATAACGGTGCTAAGACTGAGATCGAGCCGATCCTCGTTATCGGAGATCATACCTTAACTCAAGCTATGATCAAGCAAATCGGCCACATAAATAACGTGCTCTTCCGTGTGAGCACATTTCACGACAAAAGGGGCATTCCTATGTGCCTCAACTGCCAGGAGTACGGCCACACCAGGCGGTACTGCTTCAAGCAGGCAAAATGCGTGAGGTGTAGCGAGCCTCACGAAACTAAAGACTGCCCCAGGGACGCCTCAATGTGCAAACTGCGGGGGTAACCACGTTGCCTCCTTTCAACAGTGTCCCCACAGACTGCAGCTCCTACAGGCCGCTGAAAATAGAAAGCAGGTTAAACAACAGAACACAGCCGGGCCGAGAATGGCCAGATATCAGCCTGCTCCCCCCCCCACCTCGTCAGACAGCCTCTTATGCCCAGATGGCATCCGGTAACACCAGGGCTCCGGAAGTTCCCCCAGAGCCCCTACCACAACAAAACAATAAATACAATAACAACAACAATAACAATGATGCCATCATGGCCGTGTTAGTCAACTTGATCGCGTCAATGAACAAACTATCAGAGGCGGTAACCGAAATGATGAAAGATTTCAGAAAACTTGCATCTAAATGAGTGGGCACGCAATTTTAAATTACAACGTCTGCGGCATTATGCCCAAACAAGCCGACGTAGAAGTAATTCTACGGTGCCATACGCCGGACGTTGTCGTCCTTACAGATACCCGGCTGAAGAAAATACACTTCTGCCGCTTCCCGGGTTATACTGTTTACCGTCACGACACCGAAACTACCTCAGGAGGAGTAGCGGTGCTAGTCAGAAACGGTATACCCTGTAGGAGACTGCTCCCCCCCGTCAACCTAGGCCCCGATCAATTTATTGTAACGCTCCAGCTACGGCTCACGAAGAATACCATTGTGTCAGGAGTCTATAGAAGACCGAGAGCCGCCTGTGACCCGTACAAGCGTCTGCTCAGTACGGTAGCTCATGACCGAAGACACGTCATTGTGGGTGACCTAAATGCAAACCACAGCTGGTGGAGTAGTACTAGAGCAAACGGCCTAGGCCGCTATATTACCAAAACTCCATTTACGGTCATCCACCCAGGATTGCCGACCTTCCGTCATTTTGCTAACCCAGACAGGACCTCCACGCCTGACCTGCTCCTGACACAAGAGCCACACCGGGTCACCGGATGCTCCGCTCTGGACTTTACCACTTCCGATCATCGACCTGTTCTCTACGAACTAGAAGGCGACATGCCAAAGCCGCCTGCTTCTAGATACAGGTACGATGAGGCTAAGTGGGACCTCTACAAGCGTCTCATTAAAACCGATTTGCCCACTATCACGCCCCTTAGGCACACCTGGGACATAGATTACGCTATCTATCAGTTACAGGACGTCATCGAACGAGCTGCCGATGCATCGATCCCCAAATTTTCTCCGAAGCCCCCTTCTCTGAGGAAACCTCCGGATCACATCCTGCAACTGATAAGACAGCGTAACAACATTAAGAACAGGTGGTTTAGGACCAGAAACAGGGACTTAAAACCGGTTTTAAATTCTCTCACAAACCAAGTAAGGTCCCTGATGGCTCAGTGGAAAAATTCGGTCTGGGAAGATCGCCTCACCAGTCTGCACGGCGACCATAAGCAATTGTGGAAACTCGTGAAGACCTCTACCTCAAAAAGGAATGGTGTCAGGCTGGCCGTCAACGGCCAGTTCATCCCCAACACCGAGCAAGTGGACATTTCGGCGACCTATTACGAGGAAGTGAGCCGTGGCCAAGGCGAACCAATAGTAACGCTCGATCCCCCCTCCCCCTCTCTCCCCACCACTACCGATATCTGGACCTCTCACAGGCAAGTCGGAGCCATCATTCGGAGAACAACCGGCAAGAAGTCACCAGGGCAGGACTCGATCCAGAACATCCTACTGAAGCAGCTGCCGAGGAAAGGAATCTCGTTCATAACTAACATCTTGAACTCCTGCTTCAGGCTTCATTATTTCCCTCAGAACTGGAAACATGCAGTAGTGATCCCTCTTCTGAAACCAGCGAAGAGCGGATATGAGCCATCTCATTACCGCCCCATCAGTCTGCTGACTCAACTCTCGAAGCTGTTCGAGAGAATTATCCACATACATCTCTCCGGGCACTGCGAGTCACAGGAAGTCATCCCACCAGAGCAGACTGGTTTCAGCACAGGCTTAAGCGCGAATAACAACCTGGTGAGATTGCAACACCACGTCGCATCGAACATCCGAAGCAACAGAGCTACCGCAATGATTTCTCTGGACTGTTCGAAAGCCTTCGACTCTGTGGATCATTACATCCTACTCCAACGTCTGAGGGAATACGAATTCTCGGATCAGCTGCAGAACCTGATTAGATCCTACCTTACAGGCAGAACATTTTCGGTTCGTATAGGCACTACGACCACGACCCGAAGAAACTATTCTGCCGGTGTCCCCCAAGGATCGGTGCTAGGCCCGTTGCTGTTCAACATTTACACCGCCCACATCGTAGGAGCCTCGTACTCCAACTGCGAGGTATCCGCGTACGCGGACGATGTAGGTGTCTACAGCACTAGCATCAATCCATCCAGAGCCCTGAAATTCGCTGAGAGTGCCAGTCAACAAATCGCCGAGACACTCGATGCCGTCTACATTAAAGTCAATCCGGCCAAGACGCAAGGAATAATATTTAGTTACAAATCCGGAAAAAAGAAGCTCCCGAAATCCTTCGTGTTAGACGGCAAAGAATGCCCTGTAAGCAACAAGCTGTGCTACCTCGGAATTACCCTCGGTAGGCACTTGTCGTTCACAACGCACCTCGGAAAGAAGTTAAAGAGTGTTAGGAAGAAATTCTTCAGCCTCGGACACCTACTTCACAGCCCGGCTCTATCAGTACGCCTCAAGCTGCTGATATACCAGAGCGTCCTAAGACCTGCATTGATGTATGGAACCCCTCTCTACAAGTATTTGACTCCCAACACTCTCCTAAAGCTCCAGCAATTTCAGAATAGAGTTCTCCGCACCTCCCTCAAACACACCCCTTTCGACCAAATGAAGGCCGACGAAATCCACAAAAAATTCGAAGTGCTCACTATCCAAGATTTTATCAAGAGAAGGCACATCAAATTTTTTGACTCCCTAAGACATAGCCACAACCCACTATTCTCCGACCTTTAGCCACCACCAATGCCCGTCAGATGGAAACACTGCTGGACCGCCGAAGCTTGGCGAATGAAAGACATCATAGAACCAGAGGACTGACGGACCTACACCCAGCCGAGAGATCGAGGCCGATCTCCCGCCCGACTCAACCGACGCCACATTACCCCATCTACCTGTGTAAGCAGGGTTGATCTTCCGGCCGATTAGGCCGACTCACTCAGGCCCCTGGCGGGGTGGCCTACAACAAACCATCGCCTAGGCACCCCTAGGCTTAATCCTTGGTAGACTCTCACTACCTTCCTGACTCCATCCGCCTTTCTAGGCATTCCACACCCCATATCCTTCTCATACATCCTTCAAATAGGGGTCTCCCCTTAGTGAAAGGCACTTTCCAGCCGAAAATAATTTTCCTTATTTTTCCCACATTCCTATTTTTTATAATTTTGAGAGCTTAGAAAAAAAAAAAAAAAAAACCATGAATATTCATATCTCCCCATCCGTCTATGTTGCAGGCCTATTACGAGACCTTGACATAAGTAAATGATTTTGTTGGGGTAGTGCATTTTGCCGCATCCGCGTAGTGGAATCCTTTCGGTCTTGCCACGCTACTGCGCATGCGTGTGAACTGATCGGCCTAACAACGAAATCTCCCTACGAGTCGTGCTGAATGTAATCTTAAAAATAATTCATAAACAATTTTCATCCTCCTATCTATTTTTGACGTTTTAGACTACTAAGCTTGTATATTTTTTATAACCAGTTTATCAAGATTGTATGTGTGAATTAAATAATTGTCATACCACATAAACATTTTTTTAGTTATTCCCTGTTGCAACCAGCATATTTACAGATGTTCGGTGTGAGCATGTGAGCATGACTGTCGCACTCCAAATCTTTATATCTAGGTTTAACCAATTGATACAATTCACAAGTAATTATAATAAACGTACCAGAAAGAAGGAGTTTTAAACAAACAATATAAACAAAGCGAGGTACAATCATAAAAAAGCACATTACAGAGTATTGCAACTTATTATTACTTTGGGGTTCGGCTAGGTGAATTCTCATTCAGTGTGATTTTACAACTCTTAAGATAAGCCAACCCTGACAACGAATGTATTCTGCTGTTCCTAGCACATTCGTTTTGTAATTTGTAAATATTGTATGACTGTGTGAGTGAATGATGAATTGTAAATATGATATGAATGAGAACATTTATCTTAATTACTTATTGCCTGATAAGGAAGATTGTAATTTCATCTTAATAAAGTTGATATATGTATAGCACATTCGTCCTGAGGTGTTCTAGTTTATGCTAATCGTTCTTACTTCAGTGGATGTCCCTAGGAGATCTAACCTGCTACTAACACTGTCGAGATCACTTCGTCCGTCACTTGTATTCTTCCTTATACTTTCTTGTAGCATTATCCGAAATATGATATTGATCTTTTCCCAAAACCATTATATATTATAAAAAATCTCAATGGGTAAGTACCTACTACAATTTATTTGTTTACAGAAATATAAAACTATAATGACCATTGAGAAGATGTGCAGTTAAGTACTAGTGGGACAAACATATTTATATGCAGTTAATCAGTTTACAGTTAACAGGTTTCAGTTATGAAATATACAAGGAAAGTAATTGATTTTGATGTATTTTTTATTTTTTTATAAAAAGTATAAAAATGGCTATTTACACTTTGCACACTCTTTTCACTTAAACTTAGTAATGAGAAGAACCGTAGGACGATGAAGGGCCAGAACTATAATGGGAAGAAGATGAGCCACCACTGTAGCCCGAGGGAGCGCTTTGGTATCCTCCGTAGCCAGCAGACTGGTGTCCGTAGTAGGCTTCCTTAGAACTGCCGTAGTGTTGTGGGTGAGTAGCGTGTCCTTTCCTCTCTACGACGGCGTTGAAGCCGTTCTTGTGGTCTGCGGTGTAGTGGACGATCCTTTCGGTGCCATCGGGCTCATGGAGGGAGTAGTATCCTTTGACGACGTCTCCTTCCCTGGTCTCTTCCTGCTTCTTGACGTCGTAGGTGTGAGGGTCGTTAACGCTGTATTCAAATTTGTAGTGTGGGGGTGCCTGGAATTAATATTTTTCAAAAGTGATTATCCATAACACTAACTCAGTTAAAATTATTTATTTATCATATGAGAACAAAGGTTTACATAGTAGTCAACGTGTTGTTCTTCTTGGTGTCCGTAGTTGTGTCCGTACTGGGCCACAGCGGCTCCCACCAAACAAACAAACAAAGTTACCTGCAAACAGAGAAAGAACATTGTAGTAGTACTGTTACATGCGATAGTGACTTAAATATTGTGATGTAGACAAAGCTGGCACCTTGTACATTCTGGTTCTGCTCTTACTTGCCTCTGCCCTTCTCCGTCGGTGTTATATACTCAATCTTCATCGTTTCTTCACCACTCGTCCCCCCCCCCATTATTGAATGTAATATCCCCCCCCCCTAAATGCAAACGCCTTACGATTTTTTACAAATGTTGTTTTCTCCGTGGGTGGCGTAATTAGAGTGTCGTATGGATTGGAGTTACGTAAGTACGTCGCCAAGTTTGTACTTTGTAAACTGCAGTGTTAAGTTTTAAGTGTTAGTTTTAAATTCTATAAATAATAGCTTTTAAAAGAAAAATCAAATTAAATCCTTGGGATTATATTGAAGTAGGCTATTTAAATATTTACTAGTCAACTTATTTGGTAGTCAATTATAGATTTATGAGTCGAGAAGATTATTTGTGTTAAATTGAAGTAGTGCCTAAATGCTGATTCGAAAAAATAAGAGTATATATTATTTGTATAATTTTATTTATGTTATTACTTTTATTTATAAAAAATATCGTGAGGTTTATTTATAGTTGTGACGTAATTATAGTTGTTTATATGTTTCTTCTACCTTACTTGTGTTAGATGTATTAATAGATAGGCTGCCGGGGTTTTCAAATTTTTAGTTTCATTATTTTACATAAAAAATAGAATATATTAAATGGGAGTATTGGATAAAGGTTATTATTGAGATATGCCTTGTGATACTCGAATATGTTGGTGTTTAGGAGATGGTGCTTAATAGGATAATAAGCACTTTTTCATAAACGATTTAAGGGGTTTTTCACGAGTGAATGTAGTTGTAGATCGGTTGTTCTTAGGGTAAAGGCGTGTATGAATGTGTAAAATTTGGCGTCTAGGGTAACTTTTTCCAAAGGGGCGGCTAAGTACTTAGACAGTTACTATAATATACTTATGGGATTATACAAATGGGAAAGAGTATTTTTTCAAATATGTTATTGAATTCCGATATGTGATATTGATTTTAATTGAGAAAAGAATATTGTTTGCTAGTAACTCGATCTATCCGCTTAAATTCAAAGCGGTCAAAAATTAATTTTAGAATTCTATCTTAATTGAAATTATTTTTTTTTAGCAGATTAATGATACTTCTTTATTCTTAGACCTCACCCTCTATAATGCACACATGAATACATAAAGCTCTGGCCAATTAAAAAATGAAAACATAACATTAGGGGGGGGATAATATAATTAAAATTAAAATGTGTACCTTAAATTAAAAAATATCATTCAAGAATTTGTACAATTTGTAAATACCAAATATGAAAAGCGGATAATACACCATTAAATTACAAGACAACCAAACGAAGAGGGAAAATAAAATAAAATGCATAAATATTAGTGGTTATTAATTTGAAAAGTCTTTAAGCAGGCACTATAGGTTTGTAAACAGAACAACTGAATCGCAGTATTTACGTTTAGTTAAAAACATAAATGAGAAATTGTTAGTAGTGAAGATATACCAAGATCTTCGGTTAGTGCCGGTTTGAGTGTTAAGAAATAGTTGGAATGGAAGGGTTTCTAAAAGTACTTAAGTGTGACAACGGTGGATATTGCGAGGGAGATAATTCCAGAGAGTATTAGATCATAACAGAAAGGAACGATCGAATCCTGCAACCTGTGGGAAGAAGTATAAACGGGATGTTATGCCTCGGCAGCAGACAGATTATTTAAACTGTAGGATATTGTAAATATAAGGGGGCTTTGAGACTAAATTGTAAGGAAAAGTTACGAAACATGGAATTGGCTAGTGAGGGAGACGAAGAGCCTCCTTAACTCGGCGTTGAGATGTGATACACAGGAACACTACTGAGTTTTATAGTCGAAAATGTTCAAGATTCACTTCAACCTGTCCCTCAGCCTACCAAAAGACTCCTGTATGCCACTCAATCATCAAAGTGAGAATTCTAGGAGCTGACATATATGTCGGGGAAGTAGATGGTGGGACCGATTGAATAGTTGAAGGGTACCTATTGACCGTCGTGAAATTTGGGAAATGTGGGGTTCTGATCCATGATAATACCCAAGGTGGAGCAGAAGGTGAAAGGCTGATCATTTCGGAATAAGGCAGGAATGTCAGCTCAGAGACTGAGGGGGAATAGAGCATTTTCGCAGCTTCTAATCATAGTATATTCAAATTTCATTTTAATCATAATATTGTACTCTTATCTCGAAAATGAGTAAAATATCATGAAATGGCTTTCAATTCTAATATGAACCTAATCTATTCTGTTATACTTGTGATAGAGTTTCCCAAGTGTATTGGGTTCCCAGAACTGGTTCAGTTGTTCTCATTAGCAAATTTCCTTTCTTTTTTCTCCTGAACGGCACTGTACGCATTGGGATCAAAACATTAGTGTCATATGGACTAATTACTTTTTTTACTAGGTCAACCAGTTCCAGTGGACAGCCTACGCTCAAATCGGGTTTAGATTTTTGAATATATATATATTTTTTTTGAAATGCTCTAAATAAAATATATTTTGTTCTTATAGGCAATATTAACAGATCAGGTTCCCAAATATGTGCACGTTGATATTCCAGCTTGAGCTGCTGATTCATTTCTTCAAACGTTCCATTTCATTTTTATAATATTATAACTAGATTTATTTTGTAAGTTATGCATATCATTGTTTATTAATACTTCAATTCGTTGAAAGAAGATTCACCAAGTTTACCATAATAAATAGCAATTGGTCAACGACTGTCAGCAATCCTTATACAGCCAGTCTTCATAGTTAAACGCAATGATGTAGAAATTGCTTATATTTATCTGTTGGTTCTGTTGTGGGCACAAAAAGCAGTTTTTTATGCCCGGATGTGGGGTTATGGGACATAATGAATTTAAAAGATTGCTGACTGTGAATATTCTAGGAATAAATAACGACTCTTGTCAGTGCAGTTTACGTATCTATTTCTTACGATTACTCTACCGGTCCTAACTCAGAATTTATGAACCAGCCTAGTCTTGCGTATAGCTGGGGCTGGGGTACCACTTGGGCCTGGAATATTATTACATACCGTTTTGTAGAAGGGGATAATTGTTTATTTCGTCATAGTATAAAAAAAACTCAAGAATAAATTAGTATTAGTTTGAATGAAATTTGTTGCCATTCCCAGGAGTGTGTTTTAAGATAATACACATTACAAAGTTAGCATTTGTCTATAAATAAAATAGTCTGTTTTGTCTTTAAGATTCTGGTCGCTCAGAGGTTATATAAGAGACTCATATTGGTCTTTTTCTAATCAAAGTCTTGAGTAGCTGGTCTTCGATTTAGCAGTAAAGGTTTGTCTGAAAAACAAAACATTTGGACAAGAAAAAGTATGGAGGGTGAAGTTCAAATAATAACTTTTTTCGGTTTTCCCCTTTGAATCTGGAGATGGATAGATTCTAGTTTTTATAGGCGTAAAACCAAGCGGTCATCAACACCGTGTGGTCTTTGTATACGTAGTCTAGTAGAGTCAACGAGCCTTTACCTAAACACCGGGACCCCCAGAAGCAAGCCAAGATCTCGGCGGACGCAGAGATATCTTATTCTTGAACCAGGAGAGCGCCAAAAATGGCCTCAAACGAGGTGGCCTGAATTAGAAGACTGTGTGATGAAAGAGGTTGAAGGATAAGCAGAAATGTCAGCAAAGTAAAAAAAATAAGGTGATTGTCATACATAAAATTGTATAAACACTAAGATTTTTTGTTGCCTCTATATATAACTTGCAACATAATAATGTTTTGTTTCAATTCTTTAATAGTATTATTATTAAGTCGGCGCTACAACTTGACGTCGATTCCTGACCTCTTGCACTACCCTCAACCAATTGTTCGGATCTATTGAGGCTACTATCCAGTTCATCACACCCATCGTGGACTTTATTCTGTCAAAGCTAAGACCTTCCTCTTTGTCTAGATCCGAGAATTACCTCTGTTGTTATTTTCCTAGATAGGTCATTCCCAGTCATCAGAGCGACGTGCCTGGTCCACCTCAATCTACTGAGCAACATAGACTGGACCAGGTCTGTTTCCTTGCATAGATCGGAGTCCACATTTGCCACTCTGAATACTCTCGCATTGAGAAGATTGGATAGGTGTCTCTAGTGAATAAGGATATGATAAATCTGGTTTAGTATCGACCTGTCATGTGTTTTTCTTGTTTCTTTGGCGATTCTCATATGGTGGAGAAGGACTCCCTTTTGCAAGACCACAAAACGCCTCAAAATTTGTATGTCTTGCATCGATCTCATTGCTTGACTCGTGCAGACTAAGTCGACTAATACTTGGGCGAAATATTGATTCTTTCATCTCCTGCAATAATATTATTATCATATTGAGGGCAAGTATCCACAGTTCATTCCAAGAGCTCAGTGAAGGCATCCTTTTTTCCATCTTCCGAAGCTTCGGTGAGGGTAAACACACTTAAAATGGAATAATTATAAAATGTCCTTTAGATCCTCACTTGAAAAATTTTTGTGCTTATATCCCTGAATCCTATTAATGGTTATCGATATCATCCCTTGATAATGAATACTGTACCATGCTCATTGGACCTCTCACTGTAGCTCAAGCTGTAGTAAATGGTATAGTATTTCTTCTTCATAATGCCCTGTCAAAGCCAGTTGATTTTCTAGATAGCAGTTATGTCCAGATGGCATTTTTCCAATTTGTGCTAAGAGCAATTTTATTGCTTCGGGTCTGTAAAGAGACAGGACATTCTAATATCCTAGTTAAGCTTAGGACTGCCGGTTTTTTTTCTATTGTTGACTATTTGATTCCGAGGCTATTTTAGGTTTGTTTATTGGTCGGGCTTTTGGGTAGTAGGGCTATCAACCCAAACTAAGTGCCCTAATCTGGTGGCTGGTGGCGCATATTCCCTTGACAATGCACCCTGGTGGCTGGTGGCGCTGCCACTTTGGTGCCTGCAGGCAGACATCCCCTTTGGGCCTTGGGAACGTGGCTTTAGGTTGTGTATTGTATGTGCCTATAATGGAGGTGTAGTATGTAGTCTCGGTGTTAGTGTAAATCAGTACATTAATGGACGTGCGCCAGTGTAAATGTTTTTTCTCCCAACCAGGAGGGGCAGGGGTACATTGGCCTCTACGACCGAGCACATCCCAATGCACAATGGATTCAATTCAATTCTTTAGTTTTTAAAAGTGTAGAAACCCTTTTCATTTTTCATTGAGATGTGTGCGTGGATTGTTCAGGCCAATTAACAATTGGATTGGTCCATAATTGCATTAAATCGTTAACTCACGTTAATAATAACGAATTAAAACTGTCCATTCTGGATATCGCTTATAATATAATACTATGTCATTGGGTTTGTTTCTCATTTGTTTTATGTGTATGTGTAGGCATAAGTTATGAAATATACAAGGAAAGTAATTGATTTTGATGTATTTTTTATTTTTTTATAAAAAGTATAAAAATGGCTATTTACACTTTGCACACTCTTTTCACTTAAACTTAGTAATGAGAAGAACCGTAGGAAGATGAAGGGCCGGAACTATAATGGGAAGAAGATGAGCCACCACTGTAGCCCGAGGGAGCGCTTTGGTATCCTCCGTAGCCAGCAGACTGGTGTCCGTAGTAGGCTTCCTTAGAACTGCCGTAGTGTTGTGGGTGAGTAGCGTGTCCTTTCCTCTCTACGACGGCGTTGAAGCCGTTCTTGTGGTCTGCGGTGTAGTGGACGATCCTTTCGGTGCCATCGGGCTCATGGAGGGAGTAGTATCCTTTGACGACGTCTCCTTCCCTGGTCTCTTCCTGCTTTTTGACGTCGTAGGTGTGAGGGTCGTTGACACTGTATTCGAATTTGTAGTGTGGGGGAGCCTGAAATTCAAAATGGTAAGATGTTAGGCATATAAAACATTAAGATTATGTTTAAAAGAAGAAAAGTGAAAAACAAAAGTTACGTAATAGTCGACGTGCTTTTCTTCTTGGTGTCCGTAGTTGTGTCCGTACTGGGCCACAGCGGCTCCCACCAAACAAACAAACAAAGCTACCTGCGAACAGATAAAGAACACTGTAGTTGCATGGTTACATACAATTGTGACTTGAATACTGTGATGTAGACAAAGCTGGCACCTTGATCATTCTGGTTCTGCTGCCTCCACTGATCTGACTTGCCTCTGCCCTTCCCCGCCCGTCTTATATACTCGGTCACTCCAAGCCATCGTTTCTTCACCACTCGTCCCACCACACACTTAGTATGATATTAATTATAAGAACGGTATTAGAATTTTTACATCAATGTGGCATGATTTTAATGATTTAACCTGTAATTACTAGTCATTTTTTTAATACATTTATAATAAATTATAATTAATTAATTGTGGAACTTAACCGAACATATTTAAATTAATTTGTTACACGTTCGTTTTAAATGGAAGTGATTAAACTATAAAGAAAACTTTTTTCTATGGTTTCCGTTATGTGTTTGATGTAAATATGCCAGAAAACATCTACAATAACTTGCTAACAACTCCACTCATCACATTATCTGGAGGGTCTTTGGATTCATTCATCTTTTTATGTATGACTAGTAAATTTGTATGTAGGTAGTCTTTCCTGCATAATCTTGTATGATATTCGTGCTTACACTAGTACACAATTGCCGATCTCTGTGTTTTTAATTTTATTGTGCATAAAGCATAACAAACTAAAATGGTGTACTATCTTAACATATTACTCACATTTGCAGACGATACAACTATTCTATGTAAGCATCCACTTGCAAACAAACTTAATAAACTTGTAACATGGTCAAACAAGAAATCTGTTGGTTGTGTTGTGGGCACAAAAAGCAGTTTTTTATTCCCGGATGTGGGGTTATGGGACATAATGAATTTAAAAGATTGCTGACTGTGAATATTCTAGGAATAAATAACGACTCTTGTCAGTGCAGTTTACGTATCTATTTCTTACGATTACTCTACCGGTCCTAACTCAGAATTTATGAACCAGCCTAGTCTTGCGTATAGCTGGGGCTGGGGTACCACTTGGGCCTGGAATATTATTACATACCGTTTTGTAGAAGGGGATAATTGTTTATTTCGTCATAGTATAAAAAAAACTCAAGAATAAATTAGTATTAGTTTGAATGAAATTTGTTGCCATTCCCAGGAGTGTGTTTTAAGATAATACACATTACAAAGTTAGCATTTGTCTATAAATAAAATAGTCTGTTTTGTCTTTAAGATTCTGGTCGCTCAGAGGTTATATAAGAGACTCATATTGGTCTTTTTCTAATCAAAGTCTTGAGTAGCTGGTCTTCGATTTAGCAGTAAAGGTTTGTCTGAAAAACAAAACATTTGGACAAGAAAAAGTATGGAGGGTGAAGTTCAAATAATAACTTTTTTCGGTTTTCCCCTTTGAATCTGGAGATGGATAGATTCTAGTTTTTATAGGCGTAAAACCAAGCGGTCATCAACACCGTGTGGTCTTTGTATACGTAGTCTAGTAGAGTCAACGAGCCTTTACCTAAACACCGGGACCCCCAGAAGCAAGCCAAGATCTCGGCGGACGCAGAGATATCTTATTCTTGAACCAGGAGAGCGCCAAAAATGGCCTCAAACGAGGTGGCCTGAATTAGAAGACTGTGTGATGAAAGAGGTTGAAGGATAAGCAGAAATGTCAGCAAAGTAAAAAAAATAAGGTGATTGTCATACATAAAATTGTATAAACACTAAGATTTTTTGTTGCCTCTATATATAACTTGCAACATAATAATGTTTTGTTTCAATTCTTTAATAGTATTATTATTAAGTCGGCGCTACAACTTGACGTCGATTCCTGACCTCTTGCACTACCCTCAACCAATTGTTCGGATCTATTGAGGCTACTATCCAGTTCATCACACCCATCGTGGACTTTATTCTGTCAAAGCTAAGACCTTCCTCTTTGTCTAGATCCGAGAATTACCTCTGTTGTTATTTTCCTAGATAGGTCATTCCCAGTCATCAGAGCGACGTGCCTGGTCCACCTCAATCTACTGAGCAACATAGACTGGACCAGGTCTGTTTCCTTGCATAGATCGGAGTCCACATTTGCCACTCTGAATACTCTCGCATTGAGAAGATTGGATAGGTGTCTCTAGTGAATAAGGATATGATAAATCTGGTTTAGTATCGACCTGTCATGTGTTTTTCTTGTTTCTTTGGCGATTCTCATATGGTGGAGAAGGACTCCCTTTTGCAAGACCACAAAACGCCTCAAAATTTGTATGTCTTGCATCGATCTCATTGCTTGACTCGTGCAGACTAAGTCGACTAATACTTGGGCGAAATATTGATTCTTTCATCTCCTGCAATAATATTATTATCATATTGAGGGCAAGTATCCACAGTTCATTCCAAGAGCTCAGTGAAGGCATCCTTTTTTCCATCTTCCGAAGCTTCGGTGAGGGTAAACACACTTAAAATGGAATAATTATAAAATGTCCTTTAGATCCTCACTTGAAAAATTTTTGTGCTTATATCCCTGAATCCTATTAATGGTTATCGATATCATCCCTTGATAATGAATACTGTACCATGCTCATTGGACCTCTCACTGTAGCTCAAGCTGTAGTAAATGGTATAGTATTTCTTCTTCATAATGCCCTGTCAAAGCCAGTTGATTTTCTAGATAGCAGTTATGTCCAGATGGCATTTTTCCAATTTGTGCTAAGAGCAATTTTATTGCTTCGGGTCTGTAAAGAGACAGGACATTCTAATATCCTAGTTAAGCTTAGGACTGCCGGTTTTTTTTTCTATTGTTGACTATTTGATTCCGAGGCTATTTTAGGTTTGTTTATTGGTCGGGCTTTTGGGTAGTAGGGCTATCAACCAAAACTAAGTGCCCTATTCTGGTGGCTGGTGGTGCATATTACCTTGACAATGCACCCTGGTGGTTGGTGGCGCTGCCACTTTGGTGCCTGCAAGCAGACATCCCCTTTGGGCCTTGGGAACGTGGCTTTTGGTTGTATTGTATGTGCCTATAATGAAGGTGTATGTATGTAGTCTCGGTGTTAGTGTAAATCAGTACATTAATGGATGTGTGCCATGTAAATGTTGTTTCTCCCAACCTGAATGGGCAGGGGTACATTGGCCTCTACGGCCGAGCACATCCCAATGCACAATGAATTCAATTCAATTCTTTAGTTTTTAAAAGTGTATAAACCCTTTTCATTTTTCATTGAGATGTTTGCGTGGATTGTTTCAGGCCAATTAACAATTGGATTGGTCCATAATTGCATTAAATCGTTAACTCACGTTAATAATAACGAATTAAAACTGTCCATTCTGGTTATCGCTTATAATATAATACTATGTCATTGGGTTTGTTTCTCATTTGTTTTATGTGTATGTGTAGGCATAAGTTATGAAATATACAAGGAAAGTAATTGATTTTGATGTATTTTTTATTTTTTTATAAAAAGTATAAAAATGGCTATTTACACTTTGCACACTCTTTTCACTTAAACTTAGTAATGAGAAGAACCGTAGGAAGATGAAGGGCCGGAACTATAATGGGAAGAAGATGAGCCACCACTGTAGCCCGAGGGAGCGCTTTGGTATCCTCCGTATCCAGCAGACTGGTGTCCGTAGTAGGCTTCCTTAGAACTGCCGTAGTGTTGTGGGTGAGTAGCATGTCCTTTCCTCTCCACGACGGCGTTGAAGCCGTTCTTGTGGTCTGCGGTGTAGTGGACGATCCTTTTGGTGCCATCGGGCTCATGGAGGGAGTAGTATCCTTTGACGACGTCTCCTTCCCTGGTCTCTTCCTGCTTTTTGACGTCGTAGGTGTGAGGGTCATTGACACTGTATTCGAATTTGTAGTGTGGGGGAGCCTGAAATTCCAAATGGTTAGTTGTCCAAGTTGTTAGGCATATAAAATATTAAAATTATGTTTAAAAGAAGAAAAGTGAAAAACAAAAGTTACGTAATAGTCGACGTGCTTTTCTTCTTGGTGTCCGTAGTTGTGTCCGTACTGGGCCACAGCGGCTCCCACCAAACAAACAAAAAAAGCTACCTGCAAACAGAGAAAGAACACTGTAGTTGTATGGTTACATAAAATTGTGACTTGAATACTGTGATGTAGACAAAGCTGGCACCTTGATCATTCTGGTTAAGCTGCCTCCACTGATCTGACTTGCCTCTGCCCTTCCCCGCCCGTCTTATATACTCGGTCACTCCAAGCCATCGTTTCTTCACCACTCGTCCCACCACACACTTAGTATGATATTAATTATAAGAACGGTATTAGAATTTTTACATCAATGTGGCATGATTTTAATGATTTAACCTGTAATTACTAGTCATTTTTTTAATACATTTATAATAAATTATAATTAATTAATTGTGGAACTTAACCGAACATATTTAAATTAATTTGTTACACGTTCGTTTTAAATGGAAGTAATTAAACTATAAAGAAAACTTTTTTCTATGGTTTCCGTTATGTGTTTGATGTAAATATGCCAGAAAACATCTACAATAACTTGCTAACAACTCCACTTATCACATTATCTGGAGGGTCTTTAGATTCATTCATCTTTTTATGTATGACTAGTAAATTTGTATGTAGGTAGTCTTTCCTGCATAATCTTGTATGATATTCGTGCTTACACTAGTACACAATTGCCGATCTCTGTGTTTTTAATTTTATTGTGCATAAAGCATAACAAACTAAAATGGTGTACTATCTTAACATATTACTCACATTTGCAGACGATACAACTATTCTATGTAAGCATCCACTTGCAAACAAACTTAATAAACTTGTAACATGGTCAAACAAGAAATCTGTTGGTTGTGTTGTGGGCACAAAAAGCAGTTTTTTATGCCCGGATGTGGGGTTATGGGACATAATGAATTTAAAAGATTGCTGACTGTGAATATTCTAGGAATAAATAACGACTCTTGTCAGTGCAGTTTACGTTTCTATTTCTTACGATTACTCTACCGGTCCTAACTCAGAATTTATGAACCAGCCTAGTCTTGCGTATAGCTGGGGCTGGGGTACCACTTGGGCCTGGAATATTATTACACACCGTTTTGTAGAAGGGGATAATTGTTTATTTCGTCATAGTATAAAAAAAACTCAAGAATAAATTAGTATTAGTTTGAATGAAATTTGTTGCCATTCCCAGGAGTGTGTTTTAAGATAATACACATTACAAAGTTAGCATTTGTCTATAAATAAAATAGTCTTTTTTGTCTTTAAGATTCTGGTCGCTCAGAGGTTTTATAAGAGACTCATATTGGTCTTTTTCTAATCAAAGTCTTGAGTAGCTGGTCTTCGATTTAGCAGTAAAGGTTTGTCTGAAAAACAAAACATTTGGACAAGAAAAAGTATGGAGGGTGAAGTTCAAATAATAACTTTTTTCGGTTTTCCCCTTTGAATCTGGGGATGGATAGATTCTAGTTTTTATAGGTGTAAAACCAAGCGGTCATCAACACCGTGTGGTCTTTGTATACGTAGTCTAGTAGAGTCAACGAGCCTTTACCTAAACACCGGGACCCCCAGAAGCCAGCCCAGATCTCGCCGGACGCAGAGATATTTTATTCTTGAACCAGGAGAGCGCCAAAAATGGCCTCAAACGAGGTGGCCTGAATTAGAAGACTGTGTGATGAAAGAGGTTGAAGGATAAGCAGAAATGTCAGCAAAGTAAAAAAAATAAGGTGATTGTCATACATAAAATTGTATAAGCACTTAGATTTTTTGTTGCCTCTATATATAACTTGCAACATAATAATGTTTACTTTCAATTCTTTAATAGTATTATTATTAAGTCGGCGCTACAACTTGACGTCGATTCCTGACCTCTTGCACTACCCTCAACCAAATGTTTGGATCTATTGAGGCTACTATCCAGTTCATCACACCCATCGTGGACTTTATTCTGTCAAAGCTAAGACCTTCCTCTTTGTCTAAATCCGGGAATTGCCTCTGTTATTATTTTCCTTGATAGGTCATTCCCAGTCATCAGAGCGACGTGCCTGGTCCACCTCAATCTACTGAGCAACATAGACTGGACCAGGTCTGTTTTCTTGCATAGATCGGAATCCACATTTCCCACTCTGAATACTCTCACATTGAGAAGATTGGATAGGTTGTTGATAATTCCCCATTTGGTTAATATTATTATTAAGTGTAATTGTATAATTAGTCGTTATATTATGTAAACTATTATGTATGTGTGATTATGTCACCACCATATACGTATGGCAGTGTGTTTTTTCACTTAGTTGTTGTTGCTCATGTATCATGTATGTTTCTAAACTCTTTTGTGCGCTCTAAATAAATCAGTTTTCATCACGTTTATATTGTGGTTATTATTGCATCCTTTTATTTATTACAAAAGGTTATAGGCCCAGACGTCTGAGGAAACTCTTAAGTGGAAAATTGATAAACGTGTTTTCGGAAATTTAGTGCGTATCCGTTTCGAGGTTATTATCGCACGTGGTCCGAAGTTTTTGTTACTCGGGTTCTCGGATTATTACGCGGTTAAACGATGGCCGGTGCGACAAATATTCTGTTGGGAATTAAGCCGTTTGATGGAGCCAACTTCGTTAATTAGAGCTTTCGTATGAAGCTTGTGTTGGAGCAAAATGGTGTGGCCCATGTGTTGACGGAAGAAGCCCCTACTGAGCAAGCGGAACTTAAAAAGTTTAAACAAGATGACATTAAAGCACGAAACATAATTGTTCAGGGTTTGGCAGACAGTATTTTGCCGATGATCAAAGATAAGACGACTGCGAAAGAAATGTTTGATGCTCTCTCATCCACGTATGAGAAGAAAGGTATGAAATCACTTGTGACTGCTCAAAAGATCTGGCGGAAGCTCGAGTTTAAAAAGGATAAGGCACTTCAAGAATTCTTCCAGGAATTTGAATCCCTCGCATCTGAGGTTAAAGTGGCGGGCGGAAAATTGGACGAAGAGGAGATCGTCAATCAGTTATAGGTGGCTATGCCTTCGGATTTCGATAGTGTAGTTTCTGCATTGGATATTTTGTGCAATAAGGACAAATCAGCAATTAGCCTAGAATATTTGAAAAATACTCTACTTGCAGAAGAGGAGAGAAGAGGCAAGAAGGAAGAGCAGGTGAGTGCTTTTGTATCTTATAAACATCCAAAGGCCAAATTCAAATTTACCGAAACAAAGGTAACTTATCTTGTTTTTCTGATGACGGTGCTCGAATACAAATTACTGACATTCTCATTTGTGAAAATTTAGCATTCAACTTGTTATCAGTTCGGAAATTAGAAGAAAAGGGATGTCGCGTGATTTTTGAAAAATCGTCTGTAATGATATTTTATGGAAACAAAGTGTTATATGGACAAGTTTTTGGACGTTTATATGTTGTTAAACTCAATGTATTTCAGGAATATGCAAATGTGACAGGCCATATAAACGATCCGATACACCGAAGAATGGGACATTCTTCTAAGTACCCGGTTGGACTATGTGAGGTGTGTATGAAAGGTAAACAATCAAAGCTACCTTACGCTAAGTGGACCCCGGATGAAAGGAAGTCCACAAGAATTTTGGAGAGAGTATCAAGTGACGTTTGTGGTAAGATAACACCTCCTATAAATTATTTTGTAACTTTTGTTGATAATTTTAGTCACTTTTGTGTTACTTACTTATTAAGACATAAATCAGAAGTATTTGAAAAATTTAAGAGGTATTTGGCAATGGCTGAAACTAAATTTGGTGTGTCACTGAAAAAATTAAGATGCGATAGAGGAGGTGAATACGTATCTCATGATTTTATTAATTTTTGCAGAACAAGAGGGATTGTATTAGAATATTCTATGCCGAGGAATCCATCCCAGAACGGCATCTCGGAACGTATGAATCGAACATTACTTGATAAAGCTAGATGCCTACTGTTTGATAGTAATTTGGAAAAGGAAATGTGGGGTGAGGCTATCATGTCGGCGACATATCTTGTTAATAGACTACCCTCAAATGTCCTACCCGATGGTGAAGTTCCTGCAAAGCGATGGTATGGATTTGAACCTGATCTCAAGAAAATAAAAGTTTTTGGATGCCCAGCATATTCTCACATCCACAAAGAGGACAGGAAAGGGAAACTTGGTGAAAGGTCAAAGAGACTTTTTCTTGTCGGTTTCTGCGAAAACGGTTGCAGGCCGTGGAATCCCTCTACAAGGAAAATAGAGTTTGCCCGTAATGTTATTTTTGATGAAAATGGAGGATCAGAAACATCTCAAGAATTGCCTGTTACTGACACTAAACATATTGTGGTTCTGCCTGAAGAAGATAACCCAAGGAAGTCTACTACTGATGACGAAGAAGATTTTTATGGTTTCGAATCATTAGATGAAGAAGAGGAAAAATCAGAAAAAAAACCGAAACGAAAGAGAATGAAGCCTAAATATCTTGAAGATTTTGTCAGATCACTGGCGTATGAGATGGCTCTCTCTGCATGTGATACTCCTCAAAGATATGATGATGCCATCAAGGACTTGGGTTGGCGAGAAGCCATAAACAATGCATTGTTGTCTTTAGAAGAAAATCAGACTTGGGAGGTGGTTGACCCTCCAGAAGACCAGCCAATAATTGATAGTAGATGGATTTTTACCTCAAAAATTGTGGATGGTGCACCCAAGAAGAAAGCTCGTTTGGTAGCAAGGGGCTACCAACAGCCTTCAATAGAGGAGGAAGACTTGTTCGCCCCAGTGGCAAGGATGGTCACTCTTCGAATCCTGCTCTCTGTAGCTGTTGAACGTGAGTTCTACATCAACCAACTAGATGTGCGTTCAGCATTTTTAAAAAGTGAGTTATCAGTTCCTGTGTATATGAGGCCACCGGATGGTCTCAAGTGCAGGTATTGAAATTAGTTAAAGCACTATATGGTCTAAGGCAAAGTCCTAAAACTTGGAATAATTACATAAATATTAAAATTCTTGATTTGGGATTTAAGAGATCAAAAGTAGATCCATGTTTATATTATAAAGGTCAAAGTTACATTTTAATCTGGGTCGACGATTTCCTAATTTTTTCAGATTCAGTTGCAGAACTTAATTTAATAAAAAGTCAATTGATGTCTAAACTAATGACTGATTTCTAATTAATAGAAATAAGGATGGTTCTATTACTCTTAATCAATCATCACTAATTGAAAAAATTATTAAAATATTTAATGTCAGAAGCTAAAATTAGAAAAATTCCTATTGAACCCAAATTAAATTTAATGCAAGGTGAAAACATAGATAAGGGTTTATGTCCTAGTGTTCCTTATAAGCAACTAATTGGTAGCATTATGTATCTAATGTTGGGTTCTAGACCTGACTTATGTTTTTCTATTTCCTATTTTTGACGTTTTCAAAATTGTTATAACAAAATCCACTGGAAAGATTTAAAAGGAATAATAAGGTATTAAAAATTTACTGTAGATGTTGGGTTACTATTTAAAAGGTCTGAATGCAACACATTAAGTTTACACTCATATGTTGACGCAGATTATGCTCATGATACTAACGATCGTAAGAGCACTAGTGGGTTTGTGGTAAAAATTAACAATAATGTTGTCAGTTGGGCTTCCCGTAAGCAATCAGTTGTGGCTCTGAGTACAACAGAAGCCGAATTTTATGGATTGGGTGATTGCTTTGTTGAATCAGTTTTTATTAACAAACTATTAAATGAGGTGTTTAATTCACGTAATGTTATAAACTTATATGAGGATAATCAAGGGACAATTAAAATAGCTCAAACCTTAGAAACAAAAAGATCAAAACATTATGATATTTTTTTTTTTTTTTTTTTTCCATGTTTATTCCTTTATTGTGCTATAATTACAATCTGCCTTTTATAAGGCAATAAGTAATTAACTAAGGCATTACCAGAAAATAAGTTTGAATATTTCTGTAAACTTGTAAATCTTGTTAAAGTATAATCTTAGACCGAATGTGGAATTAAGGGTGGGTGTTGTTGATAAATCCCCATTTGGCTAATATCATCATTAAGTTATATTATGTAAACTATTATGTATGTGTGATTATGTCACCACCATATACGGTATGGCAGTGTGTTTTTTCACTTAGTTGTTGTTGCTCATGTATCATGTATGTTTCTAAACTCTTTTGTGCGCTCTAAATAAATCAGTTTTCATCACGTTTATATTGTGGTTATTATTGCATCCTTTTATTTATTACAAAAGTCTCTAGTGAATAAGGATATGATAAATCTGGTTTAGTATCGACCTGTCATGTGTTTTTCTTGTTTCTTTGGCGATTCTCATATGGTGGAGAAGGACTCCCTTTTGCAAGGCCACAAAACGCCTCAAAATTTATATGTCTTGCATCGATGTCATTGCTTGACTCGTGCAGACTAAGTCGACCAATACTTGGGCGAAATATTGATGCCCTGTCAAAGCCAGTTGATTTTCTAGATAGCAGTTATGTCCAGATGGCATTTTTCCAATTTGTGCTAAGAGCAATTTTATTGCTTCGGGTCTGTAAAGAGACAGGACATTCTAATATCCTAGTTAAGCTTAGGACTGCCGGTTTTTTTTCTATTGTTGACTATTTGATTCCGAGGCTATTTTAGGTTTGTTTATTGGTCGGGCTTTTGGGTAGTAGGGCTATCAACCCAAACTAAGTGCCCTAATCTGGTGGCTGGTGGCGCATATTCCCTTGACAATGCACCCTGGTGGCTGGTGGCGCTGCCACTTTGGTGCCTGCAGGCAGACATCCCCTTTGGGCCTTGGGAACGTGGCTTTAGGTTGTGTATTGTATGTGCCTATAATGGAGGTGTAGTATGTAGTCTCGGTGTTAGTGTAAATCAGTACATTAATGGACGTGCGCCAGTGTAAATGTTTTTTCTCCCAACCAGGAGGGGCAGGGGTACATTGGCCTCTACGACCGAGCACATCCCAATGCACAATGGATTCAATTCAATTCTTTAGTTTTTAAAAGTGTAGAAACCCTTTTCATTTTTCATTGAGATGTGTGCGTGGATTGTTCAGGCCAATTAACAATTGGATTGGTCCATAATTGCATTAAATCGTTAACTCACGTTAATAATAACGAATTAAAACTGTCCATTCTGGATATCGCTTATAATATAATACTATGTCATTGGGTTTGTTTCTCATTTGTTTTATGTGTATGTGTAGGCATAAGTTATGAAATATACAAGGAAAGTAATTGATTTTGATGTATTTTTTATTTTTTTATAAAAAGTATAAAAATGGCTATTTACACTTTGCACACTCTTTTCACTTAAACTTAGTAATGAGAAGAACCGTAGGAAGATGAAGGGCCGGAACTATAATGGGAAGAAGATGAGCCACCACTGTAGCCCGAGGGAGCGCTTTGGTATCCTCCGTAGCCAGCAGACTGGTGTCCGTAGTAGGCTTCCTTAGAACTGCCGTAGTGTTGTGGGTGAGTAGCGTGTCCTTTCCTCTCTACGACGGCGTTGAAGCCGTTCTTGTGGTCTGCGGTGTAGTGGACGATCCTTTCGGTGCCATCGGGCTCATGGAGGGAGTAGTATCCTTTGACGACGTCTCCTTCCCTGGTCTCTTCCTGCTTCTTGACGTCGTAGGTGTGAGGGTCGTTGACACTGTATTCGAATTTGTAGTGTGGGGGAGCCTGAAATTCCAAATGGTCAGATGTTAGGCATATAAAACATTAAAATTATGTTTAAAAGATGAAAAGTGAAAAACAAAAGTTACGTAATAGTCGACGTGCTTTTCTTCTTGGTGTCCGTAGTTGTGTCCGTACTGGGCCACAGCGGCTCCCACCAAACAAACAAACAAAGCTACCTGCGAACAGATAAAGAACACTGTAGTTGCATGGTTACATACAATTGTGACTTGAATACTGTGATGTAGACAAAGCTGGCACCTTGATCATTCTGGTTCTGCTGCCTCCACTGATCTGACTTGCCTCTGCCCTTCCCCGCCCGTCTTATATACTCGGTCACTCCAAGCCATCGTTTCTTCACCACTCGTCCCACCACACACTTAGTATGATAATAATTATAATAAATATAATAACGGTATTAGAATTTTTACATCAATGTGGCATGATTTTAATGATTTAACCTGTAATTACTAGTCATTTTTTAAATAAATTTATAATAAATTATAATTAATTAATTGTGGAACTTAACCGAACATATTTAAATTAATTTGTTACACATTCGTTTCAAATGGAAGTAATTAAACTATAAAGAAAACTTTTTTCTATGGTTTCCGTTATGTGTTTGATGTAAATATGCCAGAAAACATCTACAATAACTTGCTAACAACTCCACTTATCACATTATCTGGAGGGTCTTTGGATTCATTCATCTTTTTATGTATGACTAGTAAATTTGTATGTAGGTAGTCTTTCCTGCATAATCTTGTATGATATTCGTGCTTACACTAGTACACAGTAGCCGATCTCTGTGTTTTTAATTTTATTGTGCATAAAGCATAACAAACTAAAATGGTGTACTATCTTAACATATTACTCACGTTTGCAGACGATACAACTATACTCTCTTCACCCGTCAACACAGCGTAAGCATCCACTTGCAAACAAACATGGTCAAACAAGAAATGAATCACAATTATAAACAAATTGACTCTGCCACGATCCAGCTAACAAATTATTCTACAAACCATCCACAATTCGACACACCTTCCGCTTCTTTAGGGTTTATTCCGACATACCACTAACAAAAAATATATGAATTAAGTAATATAACAAAAAAGGTGATTGACTTCTCTAAAATATCATTTGGTGACGCTCAAAAAACTGGTCGATAAACAAACAACACACCACATCATCGTTAGACCAATATGAACCTACTTCTGGGGTTCTGCTCCCAAATCAAATATCACTAATATGGTGTTTTTAATACATACGGACTCCCACGATTAGTGTCCAAAAACATTTGTGATCGACAGCCAACAAATGGCATTTTTACCAACTTAGTTCCATAATAAAAACAACATAATATGTGTATAATAAAAGAAGAGGAGTAAATACAATTCAACTTATAATTATGTACGCTTAAATATATTTGAAACTGATGTTGACTGAACGCGGAATTTGATACTTTACTGTCTTTATGTAATGAGCTTTGAAACGTCATTTTGTCGCTACATGACTGACATACTACTGTACTGTTTGTGTCAAATACATATATGGATTTGAATTGCAAAAGATCTGAGGATGCGACATATGAAAAAAGGTATTTATTATTATTCTGATGTTTTTTTCTCAAATTGTGGTTTCAATAATCATCATGTGTACCAATAATCATCAACATCATTTCTGTTTTTCTCTTGACATTTTCTCAGTTATGGTGGAGAATGTTATGGTCTGTCGGTTTCACTTCTACCTGAGGCTCCTATTCTATTAATTATTTCTTCGACATCTCTATTGAAACGGCCAAACCAGTTGAATCTTTTCTGTATTTCGTTTTTGTATGTTATCAATTGTGTTTGATCTTTATTTTGTTTAATTTACAACTATCACCAATAATTAAGTAAATACCTTTAATATTATCTGTTATTAAAAAATTATTATAACTTGCATCTTACCCTGAAGTGCATTTTTTCTTTATATTACAAGTACTCAAAATACCATACACATATTTTCAGGAACGAATTTTTTTTGGTATCTCTCCATTCGGCTAGGGTCTCGTTAATTTTTTATCATGTATGTCGGAAGGCTTAAAAATCAAAAAAAAAACGTGGCAGGAGCCGAAGAAACGACCAGAAATATCGATGCAACGACCTACTTACAGGTATGCCCCTTCACCGCAAAAATCTTGTGACCTAACGTTTTCAAAAAGCAATGACAAAACATCGCTTTGAGATGAGGATAGGATACGTAATTGCCATTGGTATCAAGGTCTCAATGAGGCTTACAAATGGAGCCTGGAGGCACGTGAGGTCTGGTTCGTGTTCCAAATCAGTGTTAATTCACATCTTGTTTGTTACAGCCTAGGAACGGAAATTAAATGAGCTTAATAATTGTGAAATATTTATTTATAAATGTTTTTTTTATTTCGAAATTAAAATATGTTAGATCCAATGCTAAGTGACAAAATATTTATTTTTTAAAATTTCAATAGCTGAAATTGTATCGCATTTATGAGCTCAATTTTGTTTGTGGAAAAATATTTGAACGAAAAAATCTATTAGAAAGTGAAGGGGTGGGATTGTATGGAGGAGTGTGCATACTTAAACGATTCTTACTACTTTGTATTTAAGATCAATAATTGTAGAATTATTATATTTGCTCAACCGTTATGGCTACGAAAAATTGCATATTCAACAAAGAACTAAAATATTGTAAAAAAAACAACAATTGAAATAGTTCAAACAGCATCAGATAAGTGTTCTACTGTTGGTTCCCAAAACATTATTTTGGTGTTGCCGACTCTCTATGTTTGTAACCATCGGAAAAAATGAGAACTTAAAAACATAATATCTTCTATTCGTGCTGACTCAAAAAAGTTGGGTCACGGATATTTTAAGTTTTGTTTACATAATTAGAATATTTGGAAATGTAAAATTTACCTTTAAAATTTCAAATCGATTTAACGTCTGCCAAAGAACATAAATTAAGATGAAAACGATGTCCATGTACGCGTTGAAAAGTACATCCTCCTCCTTCGGGCTTTACTATAAGGGTTTTCCTCTTCAGTACAGGAAAGAACTCAGCATAGCAAAAGCTTTACTAGTTTCGTTTATTCTTTGATTAACCTCAGTGTTTCAGTTGCAGAGCAACTTAGCAATATAAAGCCAATCAGCTTGTATCTGATGCAACTCCTGATAGAAACATTCATCAATAAAAACGTAGGTTGTGCTTAAAAATTACAAAAACTGACAACTACTCCTGGTAGGTGGAAGCGGTGGTCTATGTTTACGTTTGAGCTAGTTTTTTTTTTTTTTAGTTATCTTATTTTTCAAGCCAGCAACTATTATATTTTCGTCTCCGTGTCTGGTTTCGTCATTGTCAGTCCTCTATTTGTCTTAAAGACATAAATATTGCATGGATGTCAATTTGGATCACCTCGTGACATGAGAAATATTAAAAATTTTACAACTCGAAATCAAGTAAACACACTGTCTAACTAAGGTTTAGAAATCCTTAAAGTTATTAAAACGTTACCTGGTCCTTATATATCCTTAATCGTTGGGATAGAACCAGAAAATTAAATATTAAATACCTGATCTGTGATTGGAGCAATCCTAACGAGCGAGCCTTGCCTAGCGAAACGGGCTTGCATTTTTGAACGTTTTCATATTTCCCGTTGTTGTAAAGTATTATAACCAAAACATAATCAGCACGAACCATTACAATATGTGATCGATTCATTTTGACGGTCTGTCTATTAATCAAATTTTTTTTATAATATGCTTCGAACCTTTTGTCTAAGTATGGTTGCACTCCCTCAGCTATTTTTTTGATAATAGAGCTATTATATTTTTGAATAGAACCTTAGCCACGCGTAACGGCCCACGAGGTGCCACCACCATGGACTATGGTTTATAAATCGGTGATGTTCTTGATCTCTTTAAGGTGCTAGGTGGTGTTCCTTGTTAACCGATCCTTACTACTTTGTATTTAAAATCAATAATTGTAGAATTATTATATTTGTTCAACCGTTATGGCGTCATCCTTGTTCAATTTTTGGAAGATGGCTTGCTTGAGTTGATATGATTGACGCTTTTATACCTTTGCTCCTTTATTCATTTTGGATGTGAGTTGGGTGTTGTCGGACGATTTCCATTTAGGTCGGTCCTAAATAGTAGAACATTGTATAATATATTGAAATATTCTTCGGGAGTCTAGAAAGTTCAGTACTGCAAATATCGTTTCTTCTGATTTGTCAAGGGCTTCAGGAAGAAAGGAAATGCCACATGATTTCCGCTCATCATAATTTTCAGATCACCCCGAGTATGGTCGACCATAAACTCAAATCCACACGTAAGGTGGGTTTCATTAGATTGTAGTCAGAAAGAAAGTAACCTATGAAAATTCTCTTCTCTTAGGCAGTGGATGTTCTCCCCCACCAACCAGTATTTAGAGATGATCGAAAAGCACCAGTGGCTATTCTCAATCCCCTGTTTTCGAAAGATAGTCTTTTGGACAGCTTGGATAGCAGAATTGACAAAGCCAATGCCTCAATCAGAATCAGAATAATAACCTAAATTTAATGATTCAAAAGTCGGATCTCCTTACAAATCAGTCTTCAATACAGTTAATTTTTTTTTTGGCTTCAGAAATGATTAATAGGATTGTTGAAATATGAATGTTTACTAAACGATCAATTGGTTTTTGCATGATTTATTATTTTACAAAAAGTATAAAATTTCTATGTACATAGATTTTCCATTGCTTACTTCCAAGTGAGGTAGAAGACATGCCATGAAAACAAGACTATAGCAAGTTGTGACATATTTAGTAATGAGAAGAACCGTAGGACGATGAAGGGCCAGAACTATAATGGGAAGAAGATGAGCCACCACTGTAGCCCGAGGGAGCGCTTTGGTATCCTCCGTATCCAGCAGACTGGTGTCCGTAGTAGGCTTCCTTAGAACTGCCGTAGTGTTGTGGGTGAGTAGCGTGTCCTTTCCTCTCTACGACGGCGTTGAAACCGTTCTTGTGGTCTGCGGTGTAGTGGACGATCCTTTCGGTGCCATCGGGCTCATGGAGGGAGTAGTATCCTTTGACGACGTCTCCTTCCCTGGTCTCTTCCTGCTTCTTGACGTCGTAGGTGTGAGGGTCGTTGACACTGTATTCGAATTTGTAGTGTGGGGGAGCCTGAAATTCCAAATGGTAAGATGTTAGGCATATAAAACATTAAAATTATGTTTAAAAGAAGAAAAGTGAAAAACAAAAGTTACGTAATAGTCGACGTGGTGTTCTTCTTGGTGTCCGTAGTTGTGTCCGTACTGGGCCACAGCGGCTCCCACCAAACAAACAAACAAAGCTACCTGCAAACAGAGAAAGAACACTGTAGTTGCATGGTTACATACAATTGTGACTTGAAAACTGTGATGTAGACAAAGCTGGCACCTTGATCATTCTGGTTCTGCTGCCTCCACTGATCTGACTTGCCTCTGCCCTTCCCCGCCCGTCTTATATACTCGGTCACTCCAAGCCATCGTTTCTTCACCACTCGTCCCACCTGCATGACACAGTAAGTTATGTATGAAATTTAGTTTTTAGAAGTTTATCATTCGTACATGGCATTTATGTTTTTAGAAAAATGCATTAGATTTTTTTTATTTATGGGGAATTGATATTTAACTCACAATTCTCAACGTTTGCAAGGGACGGATATATTTTTATGATTTTTGTTTTAAACATTTCTACTGCTGTGTAATGCATAACGTAATTAAGGGTTTAATGTGAGAAAATTATTTAAGAGATCATTATTATTATTATTGTTATTTTGTTTTTTAGTCGTTTCGTTTGATTCCATATCTTTTTATACATGTCTTTCATTATGGAAAAAACAGTGATGTTATTAAATTGTTTTTTTGAGCTGGTTTGAAAAAAACCTGGAATCGTTTATTTACATATGCGACTATATCCACATTTTTTATCACTATCATATATCAACTAAAATATTAATAGAATAAATACAAATTTCGTTGAATAAACATATAAATTTAATCTAGCACAGTGACATACAGACTGGCAGACAATGGCCATTATCTTTATCCATTTAAAAGTAGAGCCCCTTCCTTCAACCTCAGTTAAAATTATATCAATTCACTTTTCTTGCTTAACTATTTTATAATTAACATGATACTTTAGAAAATTTGTGGATTGACTATGAAAATTAAGTGGTCGATTATTTTCCTCTCATTTTTTTGCCACATCCATTTTCTGAAGGAAATCTCTAATGAAAAAGGTAAAGGGAAATTGTTGCGTTAAGATTGGAAAGGAACATTCTTAAGAAACCCAAAGATGAGGAAGTAACTATTGATACATGCTGATTGGTTCACTGGCCCAGTTAGTGTAGTGAATGCTCTTTTCTTTTGACACGTGTAGTTAGTTCTATGGCAGTGATCGTGAAAATGGTTTAATATGTCTGAAATGTTTAAGGTAAATTCCGCAACATTTCGAAATACGCTGATTACTTTTTTGTTAAAATACAATAACAAGGTAAATGTAAACAAATTCCAAAAAAAAATGTCAGGCCAATTTCTCTTAATTTTAAGATTTTCTAAGCTACGAATCATATGCCAATAACATAAGTAAAACACATTAAACACGATAAAGTCAAACAAAATTTCAAAAAAGTTCTGAAAATTAATATAAAGTGTGAACGAACTATCTACAAATTTTCATTTGTGTTAAGATGGCTGTTTTTCGTGATCGAGATCGTTTATAAAGTAAAACTAATAATCTGTAATAAAAATGTGGAGTAGTTTTTCACAACTTTGTAAGAAGTTCATGGTGTTCAATTTCTTCACTTTTATGTATTTTGTATTGTAAATATACATTTAAAATAAAATTTAGCTCATGATCAGTACAAAAATGGTCGCTGGTAAAAATTAATATAATGCCGTTTAAGGAATAATAATTTATCTTTCACCTTTAACATGATTATATTTCGTATTGACGGTTTGCCATATATATGTATTTATATACTTCAGGTTATTATAGTTGATATGTTTTTAATTTTGCACCATTTAAAGGTAGTTAAAAATGGCACCCAGCAACCGGTTGCCTCTATTTCTAACGTAATGGTTTAAAGCAGTTATATTCAAAGCAAATTCAGCTCCACGGGTGGAACTTAAAACTCCAGCGTATCATCAAGGCTTTACGTCACAATTTATTTTATTGGTGATCGAAGAGGCACGAGCACATCAAGACTAGTTACCCAAGAAACAACATTGCCACCATTTTAAAATCAATTTCGACTTAAATTGTACATAGGACGAAATAAATAATGCAAACTATAAATGACAACCTTAAATACTTAAATGAAAAAGCCCTCTAATTAATTAAAAAACAATTAAATGAATATAATATTAAATAAAATAATTCTAATCATCAAAAGCATTAAATTCGGTACTTATATTGTTGACTGATGAAGTGATGGTTGATCCTTTCTTTCTGGAAAGTAGAGCCTCACCTGTCAGATTCGGGAATAATAATTAGGACATATTTACTATTGTACCACAGGATAAGATTTTTTTTTGTATCTAGACCACATATCTTGGTCAAGGTGGTTTTCCGGCTCGACTTGTGGTTACACGGAACATTTCGTAATTTACAAGTGTACTAGAAGACAAATTCTTTTCTAATGTGTAGAAGAATAATGATGTAAATAATGAAATGTAATAAATTGAGTAGTATCTGATCTCATCCTAATTTGAAATTGCTATTAGCTAGTAAAAAATATTACATTCCGTTAAATTACAGAATTTACAATTTATAACCAATAAATATCTAGATTGCTAAATGTTCAAATTCTGATCAGTTTAACAAAAAAGTATCGCTAGATCACCTAATAGATGCCTGAATAAAGGAATAGTTTGATGAAATGGACCATGTAAAATATAATTAAACTACCAATAATAGCAGTACGTGCGATTCATTTTATGTTTATTTTCTGGAAAACACCATTTTGTATTTGTAGAAGCCGCATGATACTGACTTTTTGTAAGTATAGTATGACTGATCCTACATACCTGAAATTTCCGATGAAAAACAAAATCAATACAATTTAACGTAAAATAACATATTTGACTTCCAATCAAAAGATCTTAATATGACTTAAAATAATGCTACTCTTACATATGTATAATTAGGATTATATTCATAGTAAACAAGAACAATAATTACTATTATATTAATAATAATGTGTAATATATTTCAAAGAATATCTATCACAGGCCGGAATGCAGTTTTGACCCTACAAGTTCAGCACGAACTACTTTTTCTATTTAATTATTTTTTGTCTCCGTTATTTTTCTAATTTTAGGTATAGAATTTGCAATATTATTAACAATCATCATCCCACATTAAATATCACTTTTTTTTTTTTTTTTTTATAAACTTATAAAATAGGATGTGGGAAAACTATTTTGGGCTAATGAGTGCCTTTCACTAAGGGGAGTCCCCCATTTGAAGGATGTATGAGAAGGATATAGGGTGTGGAACGCCTAAAGGAGGCGGGTGAAATCAGGAAGGTAGTGAGAGTCTACCGAGGGTGGAGCCTAGGGGTACCTAGGCAAGGGTTTGTAGTCGGCCAGGTCAAGCCTGGCCAGCCCCGGCAGGGGCCTGAAATAAGTCGGCCTCTCGGCCGGAAGGTCGACCCTGCTTAAACAGGTAGATGGGGTCTTGTAGCTTCGGAGATCGGCCTCGATCTCTTGGCTGGGTGTAGATCTTCAGTCTCCGTCAGGGGGCTAGGGTTCGATCACGTCCATCTGTCTCCAGGCTTCAGCGGTCCAGCAGTGCTTCCATCTGACGGGCATTGGTGGTGGTTGAAGGTCGGAGAATAGTGGGTTGTGGCTGTGTCGGAGTGAATCAAAAAATTTGATGTGTCTTCTCTTGATGAAATCTTGAATGGTGAGCACTTCAAATTTTTTATGCATCTCGTCTGCCTTCATTCGGTCGAACGGGGTATGTTTGAGGGAGGTGCGGAGAACTCTGTTCTGAAATTGCTGGAGCGTTTTGAGAGTGTTAGGAGTCAGATACTTGAAGAGAGGGGTCCCATACATCAAAGCAGGTCTTAGGACGCTCTGGTATATCAGCAGCTTGAGGCGTACCGATAAAGCCGGGCTGTGAAGTAGGTGTCCGAGGCTGAAGAATTTCTTCCTAACACTCTTTAACTTCTTGCCGAGATGTGTTGTGAACGACAAGTGTCTACCGAGGGTGATCCCAAGGTAGCATAGCTTGTTGCTTACATGACACTCTTTGCCGTCTAAGACGAAGGATTTCGGGAGCTTCTTTTTTCCGGATTTATAGCTGAATATAATTCCTTGCGTCTTGGCCGGGTTGACTTTAATGTGGACGGCATCGAGTTTCTCGGCGATCTGTTGACTGGCACTCTCAGCGAATTTCAGGGCTCTGGTGGGATTGATGCTAGTGCTGTAAACACCAAAATATCACTATAATTATGTTAAAATAAATATACTGTGAATTATTTCATTTTCTTTGGGTATAATTTGTTTAATTGTTAGATTGCTGCGTTAGTAAAAAAAATGGTATATTAAAATGAGTTTAATAAAATAAACAAACTAGAGGTTTAGTTAAATTAATATCTAATGAGGACCTTATTATTACCGTAGGGATAGCAGTGTACTTCCATACAACCAATATATTTATTCTCGTTAGAAGTACTAATTTTACTAATACAAATAATTTGATGATATGCCATTATTGTGTAAGAAGTCATATATCATCAAAGTAACAGAATCATTAAAAATACAAGTAATTTTTTTATTTGTTATTTCAGAAATCATCTTTCTCAATTTATTTACCTGAGGGTTTTTCTATAGTAGATTAGAAAATGGGAATAGTAGCATGACCTCCAAAAGGAATTCAAACATGCATCATCCTTAAACCAATTTCTTTATCAAATGCTTCTGTGCTCAGGTATCGCTGTAATATGAGCTCATCATAGCCTCAAAGAAAGACACCACAAGGAAACCATAATTGTATTGTCAATCACAATGATATTATGAGTTCATTATTCACTCTACTTGAAGCATTTCGATATTTAGATTCTGTCTTAGATACTCAGTATATGGCTTGAGACGATTCAAGTTCTTTAGGTTAGGAATGCGTTAGGCGCTGCCAAGCAATTCAGCATGGCACTCTCCCTTTTTTATTAGAGGCAGCTAACCCTCTGAACGATATTCGTTCCGCTATCCTATAAGTCCGATAGAGTAACTAACAGGATTCTGTTTTTTTTTACTATTAAGAATACTTATATTAATCAAAGATGAAACTTAGCAACTTACGTTCGGGATCGTTCACTGAGAGTTGTAGTGAACTCTTATTTATTGTCAAACGATATTGAGTTTAAACGATACAATAATAGAGCCAAATCAAATCAACATATCAATCGAAAGCATGAAGCACCGAGTTATTAGAAAAAAAAAAGTACGCCTAACAGAATATAGTTCCTATACAACAGAATTGAACATGGTGATTGAAGGGTTTATCACTCTCGAAGGAAGAGGCTCGGCATTCAAACAGGTCAATCGTATTTCATCTATCTGTGCATAAGTTCAAAAGTAATACCAAGACAAATTTTAAGAGTATGTAATACAACAGGGCTAGCCTGAATATGTTGGGCATTTGAGATATGAGCCGCTAACTTGCTAAAACGATTGCCTCCATAAAACAGACAATGGGGAAATAATATACACTGTTTTTTGTAAATTCCTTTTGAAGTTTTAATTGTTATAGACATTGCATAATGCATAAAACCAGATGCAGCTTTTATCTAAAGACATAAAATGAACAAGATTTAATAGCCTTAGATTAATCTTGATAATACTACTACTTTTGGATGACTCTCCCATAGTCTATGGATGACTATGGGAGTTGATCGATTTGGCAAGTAAAAAAGGTAAAAACGTCATAATAAATCTTCAAATTATATTTATGATTACAAAAAGAGTTTATTATTTTGTTTTCGTACAAATAAAAAATAATTGTTCTATAAAAATATATTAATGTTTGTTATTGATTCATCAGCTATAAAAATGATTTGTCGTCTTCATCGTTTGCTGTATTTGATGCTATGTTATATTTTATATTGATTTGTTTATAAGAATTTCGCAGTAATTACGTTCAATAGAAATAATGAATTTTAAGAGATTATTCATATCATTCCCCTTTTCTCTGGTCACCTATCAGATATAGCAATAGCTGGTATTCATTTTTCAGACCTGCACCTGATTTTTTATATTTATGGCACTAAATTATAAATTAAACTTTTATTTAAATTGTATGCAGCTCCTATAAATTGGAGTATTAGAGCTTGAAGAACCTCGACAGAATCTGTAACCAAAACTTTGTCGTCCAACATATGAAGGCATGCACCATAATCGACGACGGTTTTCAATAAATAAGACAACTGTATGCTTCCATAAAGTGAGAATCTTCTCAAATGTGTTTACATTTCCTTGCGAAGCTGCTCATTTGCCACGCAGCTCCGAGTATAATACCCGTGAAAACCTGTTCTTTACTGCAAGTTTACATATTATAAAGCTGTCATTCAAAGAACCTCCAGCAGTTATAGAACTAATAATAATAATAATGAGCCCTTCGCAGTCATACCTGACAACCATTTCTCTATTTTAGGAGAGTTAGCTTTTCGTAATATTATCTAATTCATAATTAATACAATGCAATTAGATTTCATATTATTAACTTATTTATAATATATAATAATATATGATGGTGTTTTAATATTTTATTTTTTTTTATAAAAATATAAAAAGCTAGGCAGTCTGATATATTTAGTAGTGGGAGGAACCGTAGGACGATGAAGGGCCAGAACTATAATGGGAAGAAGATGAGCCACCACTGTAGCCCGAGGGAGCGCTTTGGTATCCTCCGTAGCCAGCAGACTGGTGTCCGTAGTAAGCTTCCTTAGAACTGCCGTAGTGTTGTGGGTGAGTAGCGTGTCCTTTCCTCTCTACGACGGCGTTGAAGCCGTTCTTGTGGTCTGCGGTGTAGTGGACGATCCTTTCGGTGCCATCGGGCTCATGGAGGGAGTAGTATCCTTTAACGACATCTCCTTCCCTGGTCTCTGCCTGCTTCTTGACGTCATAGGTGTGTGGGTCGTTGACACTGTATTCGAATTTGTAGTGTGGGGGAGCCTGTTATTCAAAATGGCAAGATGTTAGGCATATAAAACATTAAAATTATGTTTAAAAGAAGGAAATGCATAAAGTGCCTAAAATTAATAATAAAATTTCAAATCTAAAAGTAAAAAATTCAGTTCTAGATCTAACTTCGAAGAAAAGAATTTACATAGTAGTCGACGTGCTGTTCTTCTTGGTGTCCGTAGTTGTGTCCGTACTGGGCCACAGCGGCTCCCGCCAAACAAACAAACAAAGCTACCTGCAAACAGAGAAAGCACATTGTAGTTGCATAGTTGCATACTGTAGTGACTTGAATACTGTGATGTAGACAAAGCTGGCACCTTGATCATTCTGGTTCTGCTGCCTCCACTGATCTGACTTGCCTCTGCCCTTCTCCAAGTGCTTTATATACGATCGCTTGGGGCCATCGTTTTTTCGACACTCGTCCTACCCCCACACATACGATTGCTGTCCAGCTAGTTTTTGAAGAGATATACCAATTATCTTCCATTGAGTATTAAAGAACAATATATATTTTTAGCTGCCCTACAGACGTATTATTAGTCATGATTTTGAATAAGTTTAAAAATGTATCAGTGTGTAATTTATACCATGTAAAAGTTTCTAAAAAAAAAAAACCTTCTATTAATTCCATGATGACATTTTAAATAATTGACTCAACTTTTATTAATTAATGAAAATATTATAAAATGTGATTAAAGTTAAAGTGTATTTTTTTTAATTTATCTAAGAAAAATTAGTCGAAACACGGGCCAAATTCACGTTTTTTTGGTTATTCGGATAACATATGTTTTAAAGACACAAATTGTTATGCTTCTATTGTGATTTTAGTTGCGTATTTTTTTTTTTTTTTTCATGAATAAACGAAATGAAAGCAGCTATAAAATATAAGACACACAAAGAATTCCACTTTCGCCTTCGTTGTCTGCTGTATTCGAGGTTACGTCATACTGATTTGTTTCTAAGTTTCGTATTACTATGAGGAAGAGGAGGATACTAACGGATAAAATAAGTTGCAGAACTTTTTTGGGCACGAGAACTCCGCCAACGGGAACTTATTTAAAATTTCATTTCTTTTTTTATTTGTAAAATAAATAGAATAGAAATCAACAAAACAAAGTATTTACATTAAATACCTGTAATTTTAATCTAATTTTTATAATATTTTCATTAACTATTTTACAATAATAACTACATTTTAAAAATAATTATCAAACGTTGAATAAATTATTTAAAATGTCATCATGGAAGTGATAGAAGCAGTTTTTTATGTGATAAATATGTGTAATTTATACGTTTGTAGGGCAGCTAAAAATCAAAATGATAATCATTGAATTTCATTAAGGAGAGTATCTCTATGTCCAAACACTACCAATTGTCTGTTTCATTATTCGTGTCTATTTTTCTTTGTTATTCTTCAATACTCAATGGAAGCTAATGGGTGTCTATATCTTCAAAAACAAAACTAGCTGAACAGCAATCGAATGTGTGGTAGGACGAGTGGTAAAGAAACGATGGCCCCGAGCGGCCGGGTATATAAGGCAGAGAGAGAAGGGCAGAGGCAAGTCAGATCAGTGGAGGCAGCAGAACCAGAATGATCAAGGTGCCAGCTTTGTCTACATCACAGTATTCAAGTCACAATTGTATGTAACCATACAGCTACAGTGTTCTTTCTCTGTTTGCAGGTAGCTTTGTTTGTTTGTTTGGTGGGAGCCGCTGTGGCCCAGTACGGACACAACTACGGGCACCAAGAAGAACAACACGTCGACTACTATGTAAACCTTTGTTCTCATATGATAAATAAATAATTTTAACTGAGTTAGTGTTATGGATAATCACGTTTGAAAAATATTAATTCCAGGCTCCACCACACTACAAATTTGAATACAGCGTTAACGACCCTCACACCTACGACGTAAAGAAGCAGGAAGAGACCAGGGAAGGAGACGTCGTCAAAGGATACTACTCCCTCCATGAGCCCGATGGCACCGAAAGGATCGTCCACTACACCGCAGACCACAAGAACGGCTTCAACGCCGTCGTAGAGAGAAAAGGACACGCTACTCACCCACAACACTACGGCAGTTCTAAGGAAGCCTACTACGGACACCAGTCTGCTGGATACGGAGGATACCAAAGCGCTCCCTCGGGCTACAGTGGTGGCTCATCTTCTTCCCATTATAGTTCTGGCCCTTCATCTTCCTACGGATCCTCCCATTACTAAATATAGATGCTGTGCATAGATTTTTATATTTTTATAGAAAATAAAATGCTAAAAGTAAACACCTTCATATCTTATTTATAAAAATAAGTTTAATAACATGTGAAATCTATATTTTTATGATTAATTATAAATTAGATAATATTCCGAAAAGCGAATACCCCAAAAATAAACCCCTGTATTTTACTATTTACAGTATTAGAAATTAAAAAAAAAAAAAAATGGTTTAGATTCAGCAGAAATCATTTAAATTGTTTTCACACTCAACGTTTCACCTATCCAGGTCTATTTAGGACTAAAAATCACATTACATGTAAAACAATCATTTATTTTTTATTTATCTGAGAGTTTCAGGGAATGGGGTGCCAGAAATAGCCGGTCGGGAATCATAATAGAAACACTGTTTTGAATCTTTGATATAACCATGAACTATAAACAGTAGAGTAGAATAGCAAGAAGGCGGGCTCCCTCGAACAACAGTCTTTACACCTTGAGTGTCCACCACAGAATGAATCCACTGGGCTTCCCAACAGACCATCTAAGTCCTGGAGTGCTTTGCAATGTTTTGGTTGCAGATTCTGTCGAATTTCTTCATGCTGTAATAAACGAATACTTTGAGAAACTTCGGAGAAAGTAACAATGTGATGCATGTTGGAGCGTATGGGACTGAAAATACGAGGAGGCTTGAGGAGGCCAGACTACAGGAGGCAACGTACTGACAGACCATGAATGATATACGCAATCTAAATCCAGAAGTTCGAAAAAGAACGAGGTCGTTTTTGAGTTGAGTTTAGACGGAATAAGTTATATATTGACCAATACTAAAAGTTCCTGCAACCGTTTGTTGCACGAAAGAAGTAGGGAAAGAAGTTTTTTAGAATGACCGTAATATTGGTACACAAAGATGAAGTTTCACAATTTTAGTACCTCGATATCACTTATGGGCAGGTCTTAAATATATTTAATCCAGATGATCACTCGAACTGCCAAGGATACAATAGTAAGTTCCTGAATTCCTGGTCATGCCCGAGCTTACTTAATCATAGTTTAGTTTCTGCCCCTTTCGCTACCGTACACTACTACACCATCATCATAATCTCTTTTAAAACCCAAATTGGGAGGGTTTCCAAGGAGATAAAATCTAACTAAATCATTTTACGGAAGGTCTTTTTCAGGTATCAGTTTGCTCCACTGGAAGCTCAGTCTTGAGATGAGGATTTCTTTTAAAGAAAGATTGAAGAATTAAGATGTTAATTCTGCAAAAAATATCTCTAAGCATCTAGAAAATGATGAAATCAAAATGATGAGATTACAAGAAATTCTCTCCTGAATGATCTCAATCCGATTGAGGACTGAAGAAACTTCCTTGGACGTCGTCTTTGAGGCCGATAATACACACCAGGGACTTTGAAGTACCGATAATGAAGAATCACATACAAGCTGTTAAACAGAGATCTCATTGTGAGAGTGTACTACTAAGCAGAGATCTAATTGTACAGGGAGTACAAGATACTAATGACTTTATTTGGAAATTCATCATAAATGAAAGAAAGTTGACATTTTTGTTAGTATTGATATTATGATGTGGTTACAGCTTTACGTTATCGTTCAGTTTTATGTAAAATTGAACATAACGCTTAATCAGTAATTTTTTTACAAGATTCTATTAGTTAATTGAATAATAAATTGCGTTTTTATTTAAATCTATAGATGACACATTAAAAATTAATTACCAAATAACCTTTTTACACTTTATTTCTTATTGAGGACTGTATTTCACTGGTATCCAATTAAAAAAATACCGAGTGTCCGAAAGGTGTCACTCACAGATACCTCACTGACTAATGCTACACCATGGCAAAACAGTCAAATGCGAAACATAAACCAAATTTGGGAAATCAAGAGCTTATTTAAATCTTAGTTTTGTTTTAACCACCCTAGTAGTCTGCAGGGTATTTTACATTAAAAAGTTGCAAATTTGAATAGGAAATTCCAGGCTAACACACATCATCTTGATTGCTTTCAAATTCTTATTGATTGGTCTTCAAAACGAATGTTTAGCTTGATAACCAGAAGCATGAAAAGGATACAATTTATAAATATTATAATGTGATAAATATTACTTTATTGTTGATAAATATTAAAAATAGTTCTCAGTTTCACCAGTTTTACTAGCATCTATATTTTGAAAAAAAAATTGTCAATAGCTGAAAGTAACTCTTAGGATTCTTCAGTATTTTTTCATTATAAAGTATTATATTATACTCAACAACAAAGTCAAAATTTAATTCCCTAATCTTTATTCTTTTATTTATTATTCGAGGAGTCGAAAGTAATCTAACTGAAACATTGCTACGAGTATTAGTGGTAACAAAGTAAAAAAAAAGTGGTTGTCATTGTGATAGGTGACGATAAGATTAGTTGTAAAAGAGGGAAATTGAACAATTTTGATAATGAATATTAAAAAATGTAAAACGATTATTTACTTGTGTTTTATTATTATTTAATGTGATTCTGGGATATAATTATGTGTCATATGGGTTGTTTGTCATTTGTTTTCTCTAGTATTTGTAGGCTTAAGTTATAAATATACAAGGAAGGTAATTGATTTTGAACTAACTTTTATTTTTTTTTTATAAAAAGTATAAAATGGCTATTTACACTGTGCACACAATTTTCACTTAAAATTAGTAATGAGAAGAACCGTAGGACGATGAAGGACCAGAACTATAATGGGAAGAAGATGAGCCACCACTGTAGCCTGAGGGAGCGCTTTGGTATCCTCCGTAGCCAGCAGACTGGTGTCCGTAGTAAGCTTCCTTAGAACTGCCGTAGTGTTGTGGGTGAGTAGCGTGTCCTTTCCTCTCTACGACGGCGTTGAAACCATTGTGATCATCTGCGGTGTAGTGGACGATTCTTTCGGTGCCATCGGGCTCATGGAGGGAGTAGTATCCTTTGACGACGTCTCCTTCCCTGGTCTCTTCCTGCTTCTTGACATCATAGGTGTGTGGGTCTTGGACGCTGTATTCGAATTTGTAATGTGGGGGAGCCTGAAATATAGTATTTACATACTTAGTAATTTAGTAGTATTCAAAGTTTTGGAGGTAAGCTACGTGAACCGAAACACATAGAGTATAATATATATTATAGTTCATGAGTGGCCACGTCAGTTTGTGAGATGAAGATTTTTGCTTAGAATTAGGGCTCTAAGATAAATATTAATTCGTTATATTCAATTTGCTACGTCAATACTTTGTTCTACTAGAATAATAGAAAAATCATGAAATACTGAGGACTTGTATTTTGGCACTGCTATCGCCTACTAATTAGAATTTGAATTTGACAAGAACCATGTCCCTGCATTCTTGAGGAAAAAGCAATCTTATATAATACCGAAATAAAATCTTTATAATCGTTTCTACTGGGATCCTGGTAGGTAGTCAACTGGTCTAAAGCTAAAATAGGATAGAATATTGGAATACATGGTCCACTGATTAAATTTCTTTTGTAGAATGTTTAAAAGAGAATTCTAAATGAAAGTGACTGCAAGGGTGTTAAGACTGTAGAAATATATTATCGGATGCACAAGTCATATTTTATATCTCTAATGGCATGCATAATCGCAAATCTATTTATACATACCAATCTAACTCCAAAGAAGCACTCGATCATTCTCTCGAAAATTGAAGAAGAACTTGGAGATGCAAACATGCCATCGTTCCTCATAAAAGGAAATTCGCGTAGTCAAGTCGAAGTTGAATTTCCAAGTAAAGATGATCAAAGGGAAACAAGCTTGACTAGTAAGTACTAACCCGGAATTGCAAAGAATGGAATTGCTAGTGCCATTTGAAAGGCTTGAATATGATATTTAATGAGTATAAACATGAAAAAAAAGTATTTACATAGTAGTCGACGTGGTGTTCTTCTTGGTGTCCGTAGTTGTGTCCGTACTGGGCCACAGCGGCTCCCACCAAACAAACAAACAAAGCTACCTGCAAACAGAGAAAGAACACTGTAGTTGTACTGTTACATACTAGTGACTTGAATACTGTGATGTAGACAAAGCTGGCACCTTGAACATTCTGGTTCTGCTGACTCCACTGATCTGACTTGCTCTGCCCTTCCCCAAGTGCTTTATATACCCAGTTGCCATCATTTCTTCACAACTCGTCCCACCACCTACATGATATCAGTGAAAATATTATGAAAGTTTTAGTATTTTCAATTAATCACTATAGCCTACATTTATAATTTAAGTTACATTGAATGTTAATTAATTAATTAACATTGTAGGAGTTTGAAACAATATTTTAATTTGCCATGAACTGTTATCGAGCATCAGTTTGCTTTATATATTTGTATGTACGTATTAATATATTTGTTGTAATGGGATCTCACATATTATGATGTTTTTGGGTGGAAATTATTCCAAGGTCGGAGCGATCTGGATGAAGTATCAGAAGAATTCCGCGTTATATAGTGGTTTTAATTCGCGATTGAATCATTTCTGACCCTAACGGTAGGTAATCTTTGGTTACCACAAAAGAACAAACAATGGAACAGTTGATTTTTTAACTATAAATATTTAATTTGTCAATTTTTCTTAATGTGGTTTGATAACTACTTTGAGTTTTTAAGACCGTATTAAGCGATCAAACAGCAAAAAATTAACATCCCTTTCATTGATTATTCCCCTATATCACAAATAAATTTCTTTAAGATTCCTAAATTCCTACTCATTGGGTCCTAAAACTTTGTTACTTGGAGTGTCTTTGAAATTATTTCTGCGTTGCCGTCTCTAAGGTGTTCCTTAGAAGAATTACTGGAACAAATCTTAAATATCTACTTTTCCTGGACTAAAAGATACGGAAACGGAGACGACTTTTTTTTCATTCTTCTCATTATTGTTTCTTAATCATAAACTTTAGTATTTGTACATATATTAATAAATCATTTTCACGTGCCCTACCTTAGAAGATGAACGTAAATATACAAAATGGAGATGGACGATTGAGGATTGCCCCTCTACTGAATGAAAGTAGTCTCAGGCCTGTCTAAGCGCTTTGTTAGTGATTGATAAAATATACACGATTTTATCGCATTATCTTAGATGCTTAGGTTACGGAGCGGGGCAGCATAAATGGCCACGTTTAACGATCTTATCATTGTACTTTAAGTGAAATTCAGATACTTTAGATACAGAATCATGAATGTACTCGTTCATTAAGTTTATGACGTACCTTTAATTAAATTTTGTATATTCAATATGCGATTTATGCATAGTGGGCGATTGTTGTCTCTCAAAACGTTTTATAAATTTCTGCTTTACTTTTTTCGATATCACCTGCCTATAATGGTTCCCTAACCATTTGAAAAATTATGCCTTTAAATATACGCTAGATTCGCAACTAAGACGTTAGATAACTTAAAGTTGAGCAAAACGGGACTTATTCTTAATTATTATGTAAATGGAATGATCCCAAAGCAGTAACTTAAAAAGATACACACGAAAGACGGATAGTGGAAAGACCACAGCTGCGATTGTTGGACTGTATAGTTTTGACGTTAGGAACATTCTGATCACACATTCAAAAACAGCTGTGAAGACCAGTGAATCTTGCGGATTGTTAGAAGTGGAGTTAATTTATTTTATCTGATATCAAGTAGCGCTTATACCTTCTCCTCTAATTTTGACTGCATCGATAATGTTTTTTCTTCTTCCCATATCCCCATGTAGCAAATTTATATATGTACAAAATATAGATTCTACAAACGAAGGTATTTACAATTGTATTTGCTGTAGCTTGGCTACATTTTGTACAAATTCTGTATAAAAAATAGTGATCTGCATTGTATAAAAGTATAATGATGTACATAATACATTAACTGAATTTATTAAAATTGATGAGGCTCACCTTATTTATCATAATTTAACAAAACTAACAATAAAAACTTAAACTATATCTTAACCTGATTTTCTCCAACAGTCTGTTGCCATCGACTTGGGAAGGGTGGTAGGGTTATAGTGATAAACACTAGGTGCTGCAGCGAGTCAAAAAACTTGACATGTCTCCGGTGGAATGACTTACCCTCTGAAGGCACACCAAGCAACGGGTGCTTGAGGTTGGCGTTCTTTAAGTTCTTGAGAGAGGTGTGTCGGATCACTGTTCTCATGATCCCATTCCATAGTGTTGGAGACTTTTAGCTGTATTTTCAGTCAAGTGAGTATATAGTGGGGTAGCGTACAGCAGAGCTGGCCGGAGGACACATTTATATATCATCAGTTTGAGACCCAGCAAGTTGGGTGAAGTTAGCAACTGGTGAAGCCGGTAAGACCCGTGTCGTACTTTTTCTATTTTGTTATTAAAATAAGTATAAAAATGGAGATGCTTATCCATTTTTATACCCAGATAGTGCATTGACCAAGCCGGTGAGTTCTCATACCCTCCTATACTCTAGGATTTTGGTAAGGCTTTTTTCATCTTTTGGAGGGAGAAGTTTACGCAGTTGGTTTTCGAGGCGTCATCGATAATATTACTTAAAACTAAATTTTAAATAATCAATTGAATTATTGGGAGGGCTTCCAAGGTGATAAAATTTGACTAAATCATTTTATGGAATGTTTTTTAGAGGTATCCGTTTGCTCTACTGGAAGTTAAATCTTGAAACGAGGATTTCATTTTCTACTTTACAACAACTTTATTATGATAAAATTACAATCTGCCTGATTGGGCTATAAGTAATTGTGATAAATGATCTCGTTCATACCAATTTACAATTTTGATTCACTCGCTCATTCATACTATATATACAAACAGCCCAGAGGGCCCCCAAGCCCACATGGTTGTCACCTCCCTCGCGTGCGAATGAGGAAGCGGAGTCTTGGGAAGCCCCCACGCTTCTACGTCAGCCGCGTCACAAGATAAGAGCCAGTGGAGGCTGACCAAGAGCCCGAGACTCACAGACGCTCAGGACATGATTAGAGAAACTGGCCATTGCCAGGACTCCCACTGTCACTTATTTATATCAGGTCACGAGGCCTCTGCCGTTTTAGTCTCCGAGGAGGATTATAGGGATGAGTGGTGCAGTGCAATGACTGTCCTAGGGAATTAGGGTGGTTGGATAGGTTACTATGGAATTTTATGAATCCCATAGCTCTATTCCGTATGTCCAGATTAGCCTCAGTGTAACTTTGTAAATAAGTAGTTTATTTTCTATTGAGAGATGGGAAGTAGTCTGTACAGTTGTCCAAAGCGTCTGTTTAGTTCTTGTCTTTTTAGCCTCGTGTGTGGGTTCCATGTCAGTCTTTTGTCGAGATGGAAGCCTAAATACCTTACTGTCTCAGACACAGGGAGAGGAATCGAATTTAAAAAGACTGGTGGACAGGACTTGCGGCAGAGTATAACGGTTTTGTGGGAACATTTTGCTTCATTGTCATTGGCCATTGGTTGCACCATTACTCGATCTCATCAAGGGGTTTTTGAAGGTTTTGGGATGCTATATCAGGGTCTGGATGGGTTGACAGGACTGCAGTGTCATCTACAAATGTTGCCAAGAAGGTATTGGGAGTAGAGGGTACATCAGCGTTGTATAGATTATAGAGGATGGGACCCAGGACGCTGCCCTGTGGAACTCCTGCTTTAATGGGGTGGTAGTTAGAATATTCTAAACCACAGCGGACTTGGAAGAAGCGGTTTGAAAGGTAGGATTGTAGGATTAGGAATAGGGTCTGCGGTAAATATCCTTTGAGCTTGTAAAGCAAACCTGCGTGCCAGACCCTGTCAAAAGCTTGAGCTATGTCCAGAAAGGTAGCAGTGCAGTATTGTTTGGTGTCAAGGGCTAAGGATATGTCTAAATGACGCTTTACCAATCTGCCATAATGATCGCATGAACGACGATCAGCAGGATGTGAAGTTCTTTGTCTAACTGTCCTGGAGTGGTGTTTGGATTGGGTTAGGTCTTTGAGATGATGAGGTAAACGATTCCGATTTTGACAGAGTAGTCTGGACCAGAGTAGTGAAAGAATGCACTGCATCATCTAGGTCTTGGGATGTTTTCAGGGACACTTCAAGGTCTTTGGAATCTCTAAGAAGCTGGCAGAAGTGGTCCCATTCAACTGGGCCCCTAATAAATGAAGGAGGAGGCAGTTTGTGAATTTGTCTTAGGGAAATGGTTATTAATAAAGGACTACGATCAGAGGAGAGGTCATCGAGGCGCGTGAGTGAATAGTTTAGTGTTCCTAAACTATCATAGAAAAAGAAGTCAAGGAGATCAGAATTTCGGTTGGGATCAGATGGCCAATAGGTGGCTGTGTCAAGAGCGATAGTGGAGCAATATTTCTGTGCGAGTGCAGACAGCAAAGCCTGTCCCTAATAAATGAAGGAGGAGGCAGTTTGTGAATTGGTATCAGGGAAATGGTTAATAATAAGGGTCTATGGTTGGAGGAGAGGTCACCGAGGCGCGTGAGTGAATAGTTTAGTGTTCCTAAACTATTGTAGAAGAATAAGCCAAGGAGATCTGGATTTCGGTTGGGATCTGATGGCCAATAGGTGGCTGTGTCAGGAGAGATAGTGGAGCAATGTTTCCGTGCGAGTGCAGACTGCAAAGCACGTCCTCGTGTATTTGTGGATCTTGAGCACCAATGTTGGTGCTTTGCGTTAAAGTCCCCACCCACAAGGAAACGATGCTCGATGGAGTCTAGAAAGGAGATAAATTAGGAATCAGAAATGGATTTATTGGGAGGGCAGTACACTGATGCTAGTGTTAGGGGAAATGTGAAGGTGGTGATTGACATTGCAGTGGATTGAAGGAAATCATGTGCTACCAGAGGAACTATGTGGTGGGATATGGAGTTATGGACCATGACAGCTCTTGAGCTCTTCCATCTGGGTGATCAGTTCGATACGTCTGGTACTGTCGAACTGTAAAAGGTCGTTTACTCGTAAGCCTTGTTTCAGTGATGAGAGCTACGTGGATGTTCTTGTCGTGAAGTAGTGGTGTCAGTTCGGTAGTGTGGGTGCGAACACCATTCGCATTCCAAAGGAGAATGGGTAAGGAGTCAGAAGGATCCACTTATGGGGTTGGTTTAATGGGGATGATGTAGGTGACAAGATTTGTAAGAAAGGAAATAAGAGGGGTAATTAGGGTTCTGAACTCTGTAAGAAATGATTTTAATAAGACTAGTGAGATCACAAGAGCTTGAAGGTGGAGGCATATGCGAGATGTTTAGGATGGGATTGAGTTTGCTGGTTACTAGGTTGAAAGGAGTGCTGGGGAAGAAGAACTTGCAGAGGAGGAGTGGGCAATGCCTGTGACTGCTCTCTGTTCCGAACGGCATCAGCAAAAGAGACTTAAGGCCTCAAATTTCTGGCGGGGGCGCTTCTTGGGCTACCTGTGGCTGGCTTTTCTTCTTCTAGCCGACGACGTTGTTCGCTCCTGGACTTCAGAATTCTTTAAGCCTCACAGCCTTTATAGTTTGCCGGGTGGCCTTGCTGGCAGAGCACGCATATAGCAGGTGATTTTAGGGCTTCTTGCACAATTCGCTTTTGTGCTGCCCACTGCACTTTACACACCTGGGAGGGTGGTAGCAGTATGATTTTGTGTGCCTATATGCCTGGCAATTATGGCATTGGACGATGTCTCTTTTGGGGTAAGATTTTTCGACCTGTACTCTTGTGTAATACAAGTGGGTAAGCTTGTAGATTTTTTCCACTCCAGGTGTCCGCTCTAGATCCACAAAGTGTCTTGATACTTGCATCATTTTGTTGCCTTTCCTCACGGAGCACATTCGTAATTTGGCGGACCTTGTATCCTAAACTTAACAAATCTTTCTTGTGCAATAATTACAATCTGCCTTTTATAAGGCAATAATAATACAGATAAATGATCTCATTCATTACCACTAATACTCGTAGCAATGTTTCAGTTAGATTACTTTAGACTCCTCGAATAATAAATTAAGGAATAAAGATTAGGGAATTAAATTTTGACTTTGGTGTTGAGTATAATAAAATACTCTATGGTGAAAAAATACTTAGGATTCCTAAGAGTTACTTTCAGCTATTGAAATTTTTTTTTCAAAATATAGATGATGGTAAAACTGGGGAAACTGAGAACTATTTTTAATATTTACCAACAATAAAGCAATAAAGCATTATAATGTTTATAAATTGTATCCTTTTCATGCTTCTGGTGATCAAGCAAAACATTCGTTTTGAAGACCAATCAATAAGAATTTGAAAGCAATCAAGATGATGTGTGTTAGCCTGGAATTTCCTATTCAAATTTGCAACTTTTTAATGTAAAATACCCTGCAGACTACTAGGGTGGTTAAAACAAAAATAAGATTTAAATAAGCTCTTGATTTCCCCAATTCGTTTTTATGTTTCGCATTTGACAGTTTTGCCATGGTGTAGCATTAGTCAGTGAGGTATCTGTGAGTGACACCTTTCGGACACTCAGTATTTTTTGAGTTGGATACCAGTGAAATACAGTCCTCAATAAGAAATAAAGTGTAAAAAGGTTATTTGGTAATTAATTTTTAATGTGTCATCTATAGATTTAAAAATAATAATAATAATAATAGAACTTTATTGTGCAATAATTACAATCTGCCTTTTATAAGGCAATAATAATACAGATAAATGATCTCATTCATACCATATTTACAGTCATCATTCACTCGCTCATTCATACAATAGGACATGATTGGAGAAACTGGCCATTGCCAGGACTCCCACTGTCACGCGATTATAGCAGGTCACGAGGCCACTGCCGTTTCAGTCTCCGAGGAGGATTATAGGGATGAGTGGCGCAGTGCAAAGACTGTGCTACAGGATTAGGGTGGTTGGAAAGGCTACTGTGGAATTTCATAAACTTGGAAGGGATGAGTTCTAGAATGTAGGGTATATTAAGGTCGTTATGAAGGGTTTTGTTGCTTTCATAATAAGGGGCATTTACTATTGTTCTCAGGATCCTAAACTTAAGAGCTCCTTTTCTATCTCGTCCGCTGATGTAGTGGGATGCAGGTTTCTAATCCCCACCCGCAGCGATCTTTCCTGTTTTAGGTAGTAGGTATGGAAGTCGGCATTAGTTTCTTCCAAGTATTTTATTATCGCTCGGTATGTGTCGGGAGTGTCCGGAGAAACTTTTGTGTCCCGAGACCGATTGAGGCACGTGTATATGCCTTTACCTACAATTTTACTTAATTGGGTACATAGGAATTTTATATTGCTAATATTGCGCACAAATATCGCTGGTGGCTTGGGCTGTGTGGGTGTTTGTGTAGAATCCATGTCCTCTACTTCAATATTTTTCAACACCTCGTAACTATTGGCCCTGAAAAATGGAGACTCATGGGTTGTTGTTTGTTTTGATGTGCTGGGTTGTGATGGTATTTCTTCCATAAAGCTGCTGGGTGCTGAAGAATTTACAAGGACAATATTTCTAATAGATCGCCGTGGCTTACGTTTGACCAGCGACGGAGTGGGTGTAGGTCCCAGGGACCATGAGCGTTGTTTTTTTTTCTGACATTACCTGCCGATAGAAATGCATGTTTCATACTAAGCAGCACATTTCTGAATTATTAAGAATTTTTTAATAAATATAAAATATTTAATATAAGGCAGCTGCGAATGCACGTAATTTTATCAAGAGCCTGCGACGCTACCAGGGGGCCAGAGAGAGTGTAATGAGGGTCGATTTCATTTTAAAGAAAGATGAAGACCCCTATGCTCATTCTGCAAAACATATCTCTAAGTATTTAGAAAACGGTTAAATCAAAATGATATGATTACAAGAACTTCTCTCTTGAAAGATCTCAATCCGCCTGAGCACTGAAGAGTCCTCCTAGGACGTCTTCTTTGAGGCCAATAATACCCAACACAGGGACTTTGAAGCACTTATAATGAAGAATCACAAACAAACTGTTATAGAGAGATCTCATTGTGAGGATGTACTACTAAGCAGAGATCTGTACAACATCTACTGTACAAGATACTGATCATAAATGAAAGGAAGTTGATATTTTTGTTAGTATTGATTATATCAGTAATGAACAGTATTGGTTACAGCTTTAGGTTATCGTTCAGTTTTATGTAAAATTGAACTTAACGTTTAATCAGCAATAATTTTTTACAAGATCCAATAATAGATTAATAAAATGCGCAGTCATATGCAAAACATAAAAACGAACTGTGGGGATTCAAGAGCTTAGTTAATTCCTAGGTTTGTTTTACCCACTCTAGTAGTCAGCAGGATATTTAAATAAAGACTGTGAATTGGAATAGGGCAATCCAGGCTAACACATTTCTTCTTAATTGCTTTTAAAGTCTTATTAAAAATTGCCTGGGCCATCAAAATGGTTTTGTTGCTAAATTTCCAACAATCAAGAAAGGATAAACTATAAATATTAAAATGTGACGAATATTATTTTATTGTTGTTAATATTGAAAATAATTCTCAGTTTTCCCAGGATTTACATTTTTGGACAATTTTTTGAAAATGCTGAAAGTAACTCTTTGAGTTCGTGCTTCAGATCCCTAAGAGCTTCACAGTATTTATTCCCTATAAAGTATAATATAAGAAAATAATCAAAATTAAATTCCCTAATCTATTCAGTATTCAAGAAAGTGGAAAACACTATCTTGATCATTGTGACTAGAGAAGCTTGCTTGCTTCTGTGATAGGAGACAAAATAGGTCGTTGCAAAAGAGTGGAAATGAATAGTTTTAACGATGAATTATAAAAATATAAAATGTTGATTTACTGACATCGTTAGGTCTTAATATGGTTTTGTGTCATTTGGGCTGTTTATCATTTGTTTTCCATGTATATGCAGGCTTAAGTTATAAATGTACAAGGAAGGGAATTGATTTTGAGCTAACATTTTTTTTTTTTATAAAACGTATAAAAGGGCTAATTACACTTCTCACACAATTTTCGCTTAAAACTAGTAGTGACAGTATAATGAGATAGAGTCCATAATTTACTTTAAAAGCCTTCTTAATTCATTAATATTAGTTGTATAAATCATGTTAATGAACAGGTTTCAGATGTAAAAACAGAGGAAATAAATGCTTTTAAGGCAATTTAATTTGTTTTTATAAAAAAGTATAAAATGTTTATTTACACTTTGCACACTCTTTTCACTTAAACTTAGTAATGAGAAGAACCGTAGGACGATGAAGGGCCGGAACTATAATGGGAAGAAGATGAGCCACCACTGTAGCCTGAGGGAGCGCTTTGGTATCCTCCGTATCCAGCAGACTGGTGTCCGTAGTAAGCTTCCTTAGAACTGCCGTAGTGTTGTGGGTGAGTAGCGTGTCCTTTCCTCTCTACGACGGCGTTGAAGCCGTTCTTGTGGTCTGCGGTGTAGTGGACGATCCTTTCGGTGCCATCGGGCTCATGGAGGGAGTAGTATCCTTTGACGACGTCTCCTTCCCTGGTCTCTTCCTGCTTCTTGACGTCGTAGGTGTGAGGGTCGTTGACACTGTATTCGAATTTGTAGTGTGGGGGAGCCTGAAATTCAAAATGGTAATTTATTAGGAATATAAAACATTAAAATTATGTTAAAAGAAGAAAAGTGAAAAACAAAAGTTACGTAATAGTCGACGTGGTGTTCTTCTTGGTGTCCGTAGTTGTGTCCGTACTGGGCCACAGCGGCTCCCACCAAACAAACAAACAAAGCTACCTGCAAACAGACAAAGAACACTGTAGTTGCATGGTTACATACAATTGTGATTTGAATACTGTGATGTCGACAAAGCTGGCACCTTGATCATTCTGGTTCTGCTGCCTCCACTGATCTGACTTGCCTCTGCCCTTCTCCAAGAGCTTTATATACCCAGTGGCCGTCATTTCTTCACAACTCGTCCCACCACCTTCATGATTCATCAAGGTTTAAATGTATCGTGAGCATGTTATTTGGCTTTTAGAGTAATGGAGTTAATTAAAATTATTTTAGTGCTGACCAATAGTTAGAAAACATAATAGTTAATAATTACCAATCATGTGTAATCAATAGGCTTATTTTTTAGAAATGTACCTATTGCTAGAGAGAGGGTTTCTTTTTGTATTAAATTGCTTTATAAGGTCAGGCACTGTCATAATAAGCACGACATTGACAAGAAATTGGCAATTTTATTTTCAGCTAGATGAATATAATTAATAATGATATTAAAAATAAGCATAAAAAAGTTTAATCATATGTAAAATGAGTTGCTATCTAAATTAAAGAAGAGCCTGGAGAAAAAACATTTGCCTTGCGAGGTTAGCGTATCACTGATATTGCTGACCAGAAATGTCTCTGACTTGACTGAAGTTTGAAATGTGTTTTACCCATAAAATCCTTATGAGATTATTATAGTATAACTTTTTTACTACTGAGAGTAGTTCTTTTTACTGCCTAAGTCTTATAGTCCATAGTAGTAACAAATTTGAAATTGGGATGTTTATCTCCACTCAGGAGTGGTTGTAACTGAGATATCTCATGTTATGTTATGTAAACATAAAATATCTTAAGATTGTTTCATTTAGCTTCAGGAAACATTGGCTGAATGACATTTATTAGAGGAAACTACTATAGCGTCTAGTAACATTTCCCCTGAGTCGTTCTGATGATTTTCTGAAGTTGTAAGAAATAAACTAACTTGATATTGACACAGTTATTATTTAGTATTTAATAAACTCAGATAGAGGAAACCCTGACCGGAGATTAGAAAGTCACGGTTATCAATTATGTCTTAGATATTTGGTTCATGTAATGCCGTATAAAGCAAAAGTTTCATAAGAAAAATTTAACATACCACATTGTAGTCCTTTGAAAATGATTGCTATAGTGCTTCTTCCCTCGGCCATATATTTTGTAGACCAACTAAAGAGATTAGACGTTAACAAAGCTGTTGTCAAATGTGATGAAACAGCTCTCACAGTAAATATAGCAGAAATATATCAGTACTTATTAGAACAAACTCTTGGAGGGAACAACAGAGGAAATGGGTACTACATTCTCATCTACGGGGAGCAGCCTGAAATAGTTAATGTATTTTGATATATGATGAGTTTTGTTTGAAACTACAAAGAAGAGTCAAGGGCCATGGAAAGTGCCTGGGTGGATCCGCGAGGAGAAAATGCATCATAAAATGATCAATTATTTTAATGCAAGTTGTAAGCCAATCGAATTAATTGTAAAAACGCTCTTTTTGACTATTTTTCGGATTTTATTTCAGCGTCAAGCGCTCAGGTCTTACTCGGGCCGTTGTTTGTATATTTAAGCTCGTTTGGAGAGCCAGCCGATGTAGGACCGAGAGAGTACAACAAAGCGAGCAGAGCCCAAGATGCCTGAAATTGGGTGGTGCCCAGGAGCCGACCCATTACCACATGTCAACCAGTGGTTGTAGATTAATTGTTTTATAGGACTCGAAGTATGATTGGAGGATGGGAATATAAATTTTAAAACAGAAATAATTATATTGCTATCAAATATTATGCAGTAAATTAGTTTTGGAGAGGAAATTAATGATGAGATTCATTTTCCAACGTTGTTTCATCGTTTTTTACATTCTGCTGGTTATTACAGGTGAAGTTTTAGGCTATTTAAAATATATCTATAATAGTAACTACTTGAATATAAGAACGGTTGAATTCCAGTTACATTTCGGGGGTGGTTTTCGGGTGATAAGGCAATCACCGATCAGTGAACATGTACATACCTTTACTGCTGCTCTTGCGAGTAACCGCTACATCTTCTCGAAGGCTGCCACGGTTGGATGTAATCCAATATTTGGCTTATTTTTTGAAGTAGGATAGACCTGGGCAAGTTTACACAGTGCGCATAGTTCACAAATTTAGTCTGTAGTCTGTAACGAGTGCCAACTAACAGAGCGAAGTTTCTGTGATTTTTGTTTTTACACCATTATATTGACATTAATAGTGACTACAACATTTAATTTTTACAATTTATTATAGTTTACCCTAGTAGAGTTTCATTTTGCGGTTATTTTAAGATATTTAGTTGAATATGTACGTCATGAAAAAAGCTTACAGGTTACGTTTTGTCAAAAACATGCCGAAGGGTCATGTTCACGCCAGTGTGACGTCATTTTGGCTCAAGTCACATTCCACCTGGTGCGGAGTAGAGTGGGGATGACAAAATCGAGTCGAGGTTTGATTCACCTGTGTTGTAGCCATCTTGTCGGCGTAATTAAGCCCCTTTAGTGATAAATATTGGGGCCTTATTCGAGAGGCATTGTTTTACCCATTGTATTTTCTTGATATTAGAGAAACTACCGCTTGAAGGTGGTGCCAAGTGGTCGTGTGTACTTAATACAACCCTTAATACAAGTTTTTGAAATAGCAATTGTTATCGTATTTCCAATATGTTCAATTGTTAACCGATTGTGAGGCCACAATCGATCATCCCTAGTGCTTAGGGTGCCCCCCCCCCCCCTCCAAGTGCAATAATTACACTATGGGCAAGAATAACGGAATTGCAGACTGAGGCCAATGTTTCCCTGTAAATATTTCCCTACAAGGTTAATTAAAATGATACTAAGATAGTTTGGTATATCTTAATCCTATTTATCTTTTGACAGCTTAGGTATCTTTAAAGAACGCGGGTTTTTGCTAGCACCTTAATTGACACCTCATGTTTAAGAGTTCATAATTATTAACAGAATATTATATCCTGAATGAGTATTCCTAATTCTTTAGCCCTCACTATTTTTGAATGTATCATAGATTATTAAAGTTCTTACCATAACTGCAGTGTTATTTTCCTCTTCATAGATATAGAAATCACATTTCAATACCATAAGCCATTATTTGCCTTCATTTTGATCTTTCAAGTAATTTTCTATCAATCGGTCCCGAATCGACTGGACTGTGTAACGTTTGTTTCCTTATATTTGCACACACCGTTCTACTCATTTATGTTCATAATTAACTTTGTTTGTGTACAATGTACAATTGTTTTCACGTCTCGGATCTTTGTGAATACCTTCATTTACTCCTCATATACTTTGATTAGTCGGGATGGACACGGACAGAAGATGGGAGGAGTCATACTTTGATTTCAGAAGAAATGGGTTAAAGTTTTTTCCAATTTTTCAATTCACCGTTTTCTCTGAATTGGTCCTAAATTATATTTTATAGGAAAATGAATCAAAGTCCTATAGAATTGCTGAAAATAATTGGCTTGCAGCACAGTTATTACCTGTTTTTTACAGTATAATGAGATAAAGTTCATAATTTACTTTAAAAGCCTTCTTAATTCAATAATATTAGTTCTCTAAATCATGTTAACGAACAGGTTTCAGATGAAAAAACAGAGGAAATAAATGCTTTTAAGGCAATTTAATTTTTTTTATAAAAAAGTATAAAATGTTTATTTACACTTTGCACACTCTTTTCACTTAAACTTAGTAATGAGAAGAACCGTAGGACGATGAAGGGCCAGAACTATAATGGGAAGAAGATGAGCCACCACTGTAGCCTGAGGGAGCGCTTTGGTATCCTCCGTATCCAGCAGACTGGTGTCCGTAGTAGGCTTCCTTAGAACTGCCGTAGTGTTGTGGGTGAGTAGCGTGTCCTTTTCTCTCTACGACGGCGTTGAAGCCGTTCTTGTGGTCTGCGGTGTAGTGGACGATCCTTTCGGTGCCATCGGGCTCATGGAGGGAGTAGTATCCTTTGACGACGTCTCCTTCCCTGGTCTCTTCCTGCTTCTTAACGTCGTAGGTGTGAGGGTCGTTAACGCTGTATTCGAATTTGTAGTGTGGGGGTGCCTGGAATTAATAATAAAAATTTCAAATCTAAAAGTAAAAAATTTAATTCTAGATCTAACTTCGAAGAAAAGTATTTACATAGTAGTCGACGTGGTGTTCTTCTTGGTGTCCGTAGTTGTGTCCGTACTGGGCCACAGCGGCTCCCACCAAACAAACAAACAAAGCTACCTGCAAACAGAGAAAGCACATTGTAGTTGCACTGTTACACACTAGTGACTTGAATACTGTGATGTAGACAAAGCTGCCACCTTGATCATTCTGGTTCTGCTGCCTCCACTGATCTGACTTGCCTCTGCCCTTCTCTGCCATATATACTCAGCCACTCCAGGCCATCGTTTCTTCACCACTCGTCCCACCACTTATTAGGTGCCAAGGTAGCTGGGCTTTTAAATGACTCGGCAAATAATAACTATATATCTTGAACTTTGATTACAAGAAACAACTGTCTAATGAAATTAATTAATTTCCCTGAATATCCCAATATAGACGGTTTTGCAAGATGGAACAAGTGTTCCAGAAATAAAAATAAATATAACACTGTCTGTTATCATCAACATATAGTATCGCCAATGATCCTATGGGTGTGGGTGTTGTATCCTGGAAATAAATAAACTTAATTCTTAGGTAATGACTATAACCTTTTTTTAGCCAAAAGAATTTTATTTTCATCAAGAGGTCTAATTTAGTCATTTTCATCTATTCACATGTCCTCCGAACAAGTTCCTGTACTAGTTTATAATTAAAAATTTAGGTAGTTTATATTAACTTATTTTTTGTTCTTTGAGCTTTACTTTTGGTTGTCATCTCGTTACATCCTGGGAATACATTTTCTCATGCTTGTACTAGTCGCACATCGCACATCGACCCAAATAACACTAATAGCAATAAGAAATATAACCTTTTAGCAAATCACAAGAGTAGAGCTCCAAGTGTTTCCCTCAGATATACACAAAGGCAATATATAATAATATTTTTTTAATGATTTTTTTAAAAACTTGCTGGGGAAGTTAAGCAATAATATTTTTTTATTGAATTAGGTGGCTTCAGAAGTTAATTGAAGTCTGTAATCAACAACTACGAATGCTCCTCTATAAATGAATTCAGACGAATTCCTATCCATATAATAATATTAAGAAATGAGGTAGCATGTCTCATTTTGCAAAAGGTATATGTAAGAGTTAGTTGAAGAAATTATCGGGAAATTCCTTTGAACGACCCCGTTCATTCGACCATTGAGCCATCCAGCGTTGCATGTATGGCTGCTAGAAAGGTATGCTGCATCAAAGTAAACCAACACTTTAAAATTAATTGATAATTAAACGCTAATGGCGCCAGATCCCAGTTATGGAACCGAGTTAAGGAACCGAACACACAACTTCCAAGATGAATCGCAAGCCTACGATGCTTAGTACACCATCAGAAGCAGTAAAATATTCAATATTCCAATGCACTAATGATCTAGGAGGGATTAATAATAACTGAAACTTGTTCCGGAACAATCCGTAAAAATAAAATCATTAATAATATAAAAGGAAAAATACAAAGGAAGTTGAAATAAATTCAATTAAATACAGGAACTATCAAATACAAAGAAATATGTAAAAGTATAAATGATATATGGTTACAACTATCGAACTTGCATATTTTCTGTTTCACCTGTGTGTGTTGTTTATTACCCTGACACAAATAGAAAACTATTTGCAGTCCTATCTCAAACATAGACAGACTGAATGAACTAATAATCAGTAACAGACTCAATCTAGATTAAAAGTAAATGCTAGCTTGTAATTTAAAAATAAAACACTGCAGTCCTGTCATCACAGTCCTGTCATCCCACCCAGATATATCCTTCAAAAATACCTTAATGAGTTCGATTATATGGTGCAGCGTATTCGAGAGTAGTGCAACCAATGCCGGATCAATGTTAATGAAGCAAAGTGTTCCCACATTACCTTTACCCTCTGCCGCAAGTCCTGCCCACTAGTTTTTGTTTAGTTCCAATTCTCGTCCTGTATTAAAGATAACAAAAGGCTGACATGAAACCCACACACGAGGCTATAAGACAAGCCTCTGTTTACGCTTTGCACAACTGTACTGAGTACTTCGAAAGACATCTCTCAATAGAAAATAAATTAATAATCTAGAAAGTCCTTAAGCCAATAAGGATATACAGAATAGCTGCTATGGGGGACAGCAAAAAGTCCAACATCAATCGTATCCAATCCTTTCAGTCCTGAGAACAATTGTAAATGCCCCTTATTACGTCAGAAACAAAACCCTTCATAACGATATTAATGTACCCTACATTCCTGAACTCATCCCTTCCGAGTTCATGAAATTCCATAGTAACCTATCCAATCACCCTAATCCGCAGCACAGCCATTACGCCGCACCACTCATCCTTATAATCCTCCTTGGAGACTAAAGCGGCAGTGGCCTCTTGACAATAAAAACAAAACATTGCATGACCAATACATAAATTACAGTGGATCTACTTTCTTCACAACCTACGTACTTAACCAACCAGCTTTTCAATCAGTATTTAACCTCATTAACAATAAAACAATCCCTTACAACTCATCTTTTCGCTTCCAAAACTATCGCAGATGTGTATAGCTTCAAAAACAAGGGCCAGTTTTATTCCACCAACGCACAGTGTGCTGTCTATTAATTATCTAGTGGGTCAAAAGTAAAATTATTTATGTAATATATTTGTTATTAAATTTAATTCTAAAGTGAGATTAAGATTGAGGGATATTAGAAAAAAATCATATTAGACCAGTTGAAAGTAAACAAACCAAGATAAAGAAACAATGTGTCAATGCCTAATTCCTGTAAGGTCGTATATACAGTGTACCGGTTTGATTGCCAGAATGAACTACTTATAAATTCAACACCTTAGGTTAAGATTTTGTCAAAAATATGGATTATAACCTTTGAGGTAAGCTTTTTTAATAACTTTGAACTGAATTGTTCAAAAGTTCCAGTCGATTGTTAAATAATTTTTTTGCAATTGAGTAGAAATTGAAATGTGATCACTAAAATACATGTTTAAAAAGCTATTCTCAGGAACTTCTGAGAACTTCAAAATGTATATATTTCCTGTTTACACTATTCAGGTATTTTACATATAATTTAAGGTCACAGCTCTGCATTGGAAACTAATACGATGGTGGGACGTAAACATCCCATGATCCCATATGTCGGTTAACGCATAGAAATAAAGCAGTCTATTTCGAGAACTTGAGTTAGTCTTTTATTCCTGTTTTCCTTCTCTTTTCTATATTACATCTTAACCGGCGGGGAATAACCTGGACGCCAGAGGGGGAGGGTGACCAAAGAGAATCTGGTTCTTCGGAGGATGGGCAGTCGACAGGAGGAAGGAGCTCGGTAGGTGACTGATTTGCGGAGATGGAAGAGCTCCAGGAAATAGTCAACGATAAACGTCGCCAGATAATCTGGAAGACACGAACAGCGGAATGGACGAAGATTGCAGCGGTTACAATGGATCCAAAACAACGACCATCTGGTTGCAGCCGGGATTAAAACGGAACCAAATCTGCCACCTATTCAACGACGCTTCCAAGCCGGGGGCTATATGTATAGATGTATGGAGATACTGGCCATTGACAGGACTCCCACTGTCACGCATTTATAGCAGGTCACGACGCAACTGCTTGTTTCAGTCTCCGAGGAGGATTATAAGGATGAGTGGTGCAGTGCAATGACTGTGCTACGGGATTAGGGTGGTTGGATAGGTTACTATGGAATATCATGAACTTGGAAGGGATGAGTTCAAGAATGTACGGTATATTAAGATCGCTATGAAGGGTTTTATTGCTGATGTAATAAGGGGTATTTACTATTATTCTCAGGACTTTTGATTAAAAGGATTGGATACGCTTGATGTTCGACTTTTTTGCTGTCCCCCATAGCTCTATTCCTTATGTACAGATTGGCTGAAGTATAACTTTGTAGATTAGTAATTTAGCTTCGGGGTGGGCAGTCCTTTGAAGTAGTCTGTACAGCTGTCCAAATCGTCTGTTTAGTTTTTGTCTGTTTAGCCTCTTTGTGTGTGAGTTCTATGGCATACTTGTGAAGAAGATTCGAATTAAAAATAATTTAGTGTGCAGGACATTTTGCGTCTTTCACTTTGATCAGCCATTGATTGTTCCAGTGTTTTTTCAGGTTTAGAGATGCTGTATCGGTGTCTGGATGGAATGCCAGGACTGCAGTGTCATCTGAAGTATTAGGAGTAGAGGGGAGATGAGCGGTGTAACGGTTACAGAGGATGGGACCCAGGACACTGTCCTGTGTTTCTCCTGCTTTAATTGGATAGTAGTTAGAATATTCTAAGCTAACTTGCAATTGGAATAGAAATTGTCACACTTATCCTCATTATTCTTATCCTGATTTCTCTAGTTATATCATGTTTTTCTAACATTTATTTTTTATTTTCAGGTTAGTAATTACTTGGTGCAGATTTATCTCGAACAAGTTTCAATTTTCCTATTGCGTTACCAACTGATAGAAGTAAGTCAAAAATTATATTTGAAAAAAAACGTAGGTTGTTAAACCTGAAGTCTATTTATTGTTATTATTATTGTGTAAAAAAAGATATACTAGTGATATTTTTCTTGAATCAAGCGATTATTTTTAATCATTCTTCACTCATTTACTTTCAGAATCGCTACTTTCAGATGGGTTGGTTGGCTTAAGTTATTTTGAGTTTAAAATATAATTTGTGATAAATAAATCAATAATGAAATCTACTAGGTATGGCAACATGTTTAGAAAAACTGAATAGTCTTTTGTAAATAAGAAATCGTACAATTTTAATGTCCATTTAAGAGCATCAATTAAATAGTCAAATAGCACATTCTTTATTGTTGCCATAGCAATATTACTAATATTCTGATCTTATATAGTGGTCGTTTAGTGCTACAGATCGTTGGTCCGGGATAATGGGAATGAATATTTTCTGATGTTTATATAAAGTAATGAGTGAAATGGTATTTTCATGATTGTATCATTTTCTAATAAGCTCCTGGGCAAGGAAGGACCATAAGTATAAGCACTGCCTGTTTTTTTATTTATTTATTTCTTCTAGAAATTATTTATATACACAATTATTTTTCTCATGACTAGTTCTTACTGATAACTGGTTGATCTATGATGGAAGGACAGTTTGATGATTCGGATAGGTTTTTATGAGGCATTGCGTACCATATTTTCCATACCTATATCAGGGAAAGAAGCAGTTTAAAAATTTTAACTATCTTCAACAGCTTGAATATAAGTATCATTGTGTGGTGTGTTTGTTGGCTTGCTCTTGTTCACGTTCACTGCAGCTTCTAGAAGAATAAAAAGTATTAATATTAACTATTGTACTTTTTGTAAACATAAAGAAAGTAGTAAATGATCTATCATCAAAAGATATATCTCTTGCACTAACAATTGAATAATTATTATAATTAAGTTAGTTAGTGAACATGTCTTCTGTATATCAATGGAACATTGAGGAAAGTATCGAAAAAATAAATATAATGATTTTCGGAATCATTAGTGAAAATAAATTTTGGGATTCAACATTGCAAATAGTAAATTAAATGTAGTTTCAACTGGTCAGTTTTACCATCCGACCAGTAGGTTTAACAATTATAGTATTTATATAAATTATTATCAAAAATAACAAGTAGTTTTTACACAATTAATGTTAAGTAAAAAAATCAAAATCGAAGTTTTCAAAGAGAAATAATTTAAATAAGAAATGGTTTTATTTTATTACGAAAAACATGTTTCAACTTCTTTTCTCTAAAAAAAATATTCAGAATCCACTCAATGTAAGATCTTGTCTTATTAAGCTAATAGTTATATTTTATTAAATAGTTTATAATATAAACAACGATATAAGCTACCTGATAACTGTGAATATCCCTGAGGCTGAGTACTGTGTCTAACCTATAGTTCCAGTAGTAAGACTTGCTCCATTTCGTACTTACTCCCTTATATATAAATAAGACCGGTACTTGCCCCACTTCTCCCTACTGGCCAACTTCTTCCTATTAGACATCTTATGTTATATAATTCTTGTTTAAGATTCCTGTTCACAAATGCTACTAGAAACTTTAAAGAGTTCAAGACGCTAACTGTAGCTCCAGTCATCGATGATGATTATTTGTCATCCACTTAACACATTTATAATTTAACTGAGAAAGCTTAAAGTTCTTACAGATCGAAATTTTTGGGTTGTACGGTCTAAGGGTTTGTGGTCTACTCCTCAGAAATTGTAATTGTGCAAAATGCGTTAGACATGTAATGGTGGTATTTTTACCTGACTAATTGTAGAATACACATGAGGGCTTGTCATGTGGTTTGAGCTATTATTTTAAAAATAGGGAACATGTACATTTTTTTCTTTCAAGGCTCATATAAGGTTTACATGGGAAAACCTCTAAAAACGTCAATAGTTTTTCGAAGAGACCTTTACCATTGCTAATCTGACCTAGTGCGCTCTCCGGCCAACGAGTAAATGAACTGGTTTGACAGGCAATGAAAAGAATTTAGAACTTTCACTATTCATTGGTATATATTAGTGATTTTCCATGCTAGATCTGGGCAGGGATACTGATAGCGAAAATCGAGCAAGCCTGGAGCCTATTAACTGACTTAGTGAATCAACGATTCATTTCGTCAATTTAATTGGCGTTTTTGATGTTTGGAAGATGCTCCTTTGAATTCCAATATACTTATATAATAATTAATAACCATTCCGTAATATGGTGGATTCCTAGAATGACTAATAACTACCCAAAATTAGCTTCTATTCCGGCTTCTCTTAGGATTTTCTTCATAGTGAAATGAGTCTCGTCTGGATACACTCGCCTTGTGAAGGAAAATGAGCAATGTAACATGAGTGAAACCGAAATATGGTTTCCAGTGGAAACCATCAAGCAACTACTTTGGCCAACTCTTTTCATCTTATCTTAACGTGAGCTGACACGTCTCGTATTTAATTTATATTTATACTTCGAAGCGTGTCCACGCATCATTCAAATGTCTACTCAAATGTACCTATGTTACGTTTCATGATTAACTTAGGCTAGCCTGTAGCTTGTAAGAATAACAACTTTTCTTATTTTGTATAGTTTATTTAGTAAAAAATATTGTTTTTGCAAAATTTAGTTGTTGCCGCGTTGAAGTTTAATAGTGTACTTTTTTGAGGTGAGATTCAATGACGTAGTGGACGTTCCTGTGGTTCTTTCCATCAGCCTCTAGGAAACCGTAAGATCCTTTGACGAGTTTGCCTTCCCTCGATTCTTCCTGCTTCTTAATGTCGTGGGTATGCGGGTCGTGGACGCTGTATTCGAACTTATACTCGGGCTTGGCCTGAAATTAACAATAATAATTGCTGTGAATTTGTATATTAATAAATGTTTAAATCCTTTGCCTGAAGGTAATTTATTGCCTTATAAAATGGTTCGAAAAGGTAGGAACCAAATGGGAGATGGCCAATTCCCAGGTAGCGTGATTAGATACAAACTTTTTTTAGTGAAAATGATCTTTCATTAAGTTTCAGTTTCTGATTTGTATCAAATTATATAAAGTATTTAAATATGTATTTCTGTATCTTATTATTTCACTCAATGGTAATGTATTATTTATGATTATATAGACACACTAATTAAATGGACGATAAATCTGTAAGGTAAGTCAAAATGCTTACCAATATCCGATTGAATATAGGAAGTCTTCATTTTCCACAATCCAGAAAGAACGCATAATAAAATGGATGAATGTAAAAAAAAACGTTTTTAAAAATATTTATATATTCGATCAGAAGTAAAAATTATAATTTTTCATGTTTCGATTTGAACCGTTGTAGACGCTTACACCCCATATAAATAACTAAGTGTTTATAAACTTTTAGGTGAGGGGGTTAAATGCATTAGCCTGTCATACAATATATCGGGTTTCAAGTTGCAAAGTGTAAGCATACAACTATTTCGATGCTCAGTTGTCCGATGTCCACGGTGACTATAATATACTTTTCTATGTTAACTACTGTTTATTTGTTCATATATCCACTTTGTGTTGTTTTTTTAAAATATACCTTGCAGTAGAGTGTATTATTATAATTATTACTTACGTAGAAATCAACGATGTGATGTTTTTCATCCCCATACTGTGCGAATACAGCCACAAAGAGCCAAAAAAACAACAAAGCTACCTAAAAATTAAAGGGAAAATATTTTAAATAAAAAAAATGTTATTATTTGCATATAAATATAGATAGATAGAAACAAAGTGGAGTAAGGTTCACAACAGAATTTTGAGAACACTGAAGTATATCTTATAACTTTTGAAATGTGCTTCAAACTTCTCATTGATAAAGATTCAACCATCCTGAATACTTAATTAGCTTTGAACGACCCCTGTTACATTTTGTAACGATTTAAAATTCTCTCAAAGCTTTTCCACTTACATTCTAACCCCATAAATTATGATTAAAATTCTCAGCTGTTACCTTGTACATATCGATTAGTCGCTAATGTAGATTCGATTGTCTGTGTCGCTCGCTATCCCTTTTATATATACATATCATTGACCCTGGTTTTCTCCCCACTCAGCCGCACTTTTTTTTTCTTTTATTAGTTTTGATTGAGGTCAAAAGTGAACAGCTCGCCTTCATTAAATGTTTTCTTACTTAACGTAAAGGTGCTAAAAAAACACTTGATTGGTTTATTACACTAGTAAATTTTATGGAATTTCGATCGATAACTAACATTCTGTTAATAACATCAACTGAGTGGAGCATCAATAGACATTTTAAACTTTCCGTACTTTTGGTAAAATATCAAAATTGTATTCCTCTGACCTACGGGCGTAGTTGTTGATAGGTTTTGATTATAAATAGGTTGTAAAATGTTTGAGCGATTTCAATATGTCTGTGAAATAGCCATGAATAATTTAATTTCTCTTGATCATAAAGGAATGACTACTGGACTGTGAATCATCATTTTTAACATACTTTCGAAATTAAAGTTTTAGACATATTAAGCTTTGAAATATTCTGAGAATTGAAGAAAATCCTAGAAAAAGAATAAAAAAAAAGAATATCTATATCCTAGATTTCTACATAATTGCAGAGAACACAATCTCAGAGAACCACCAACTGGGTACTGGGGATGTTCCGGGTTCTCTTTGGCTAGTAAATATTTTTTTTATTATCATATGATTTCTAGAGACATGTAGAACTGTGACTAGACTCTATAATTATTTTCAATCCTCAGCCGGTCTCGTAACCTCTCTCTTACTCTCCACCACTACCTCCCTTTGGTTCTTCTTCAAAAGTGACTGGGCCTCCCATCACTATTGTTCTCCGGACGTTTGATTGAAAGGATTGGATATGCTTGATGTTTGACTTTTTTCCAACCCCCCCCCCAATAGCTCTATTCCGTATTTCCAGATTGGCTTACGCATAACTTTTAAATAGGAGTTTTTCAAATATTTTTGAGAGGATAGGGAGTAGACTAATTGGACGGTAAGATGATGCGTCATGGGGTGGTTTACCGGGTTTGGCGAATAGGACAATAATGAATGCTTCCAGAGGAGAGGAAAGTGCGTCGTTCGGATTATGCAATTATATATGTAGGTTAGGAAGATTATGGCTTTAGGAGGAAGTTGTTTGCGAATTCAAGGAGTACGGAGATCATATCCAGGGGATTTTCGGTAATGTAAGTTCAGGAGGTATTAGACCTCAGAGGGGTTAACGGCTTTTGGTGAAAGTGAGAGAAGGATAGGTGAAGTGAGCAATTCTTTAACAGTGCTGCCATGAGTATGATTTTAATGATAAAAATGTAGTGTGAAAGTAAGGGACAGAAGCAGAGCAAATTCCTCCGACCTATCCCTATCCGAAGCCGTCCAAGACCTATCATCATGATGAAGTGGGTGTGAAACAGGATGATACTTTAGGATTTTTTTAGTTACATTCCAATGACTGTTATCCCAGGTAGACAGAGAAGAGAGGTAGGAATTAAAAGAATCGGAACGAAAGGATGCCAATTGCCGCTATAGGAAACTGCAGTGCTGATTTTACGAGGGACGATCAGCAGGATGTCGGGATCTTTGCCATACTGTTCTAGAGCGGCGCTTGGATTGAATCAGGCCTTTGAGGTGCTAAGATAAAGCATTTTGATTTTTTAGATTATGGTGGGATGAATGTGTGGCGACGATACCTCCTAAGCCGACCTCTGGACCAGAGTAGTGAAATAATGCCTGCGTCATCTATGTAGGGATGTTTACAGGGACACTTTGAGGTCCTCGTATAATCGTGGATCTTGAGCCCCAGTTTTGATGCTTCGCATTAAAGTCCCCACTCACAAGGCAACAATGTCCGATGGAGTCTAGAAAGGAGATGAATTTGGAATCGGAAATGGATTTATTGGGAGGGCAGTACACTGATGCTACAGTGAGGGGGAAAGGGAAGGTGCTGATTGACACTGCAGTAGACTAAAGGAAATCATGTGCTACCAAAGGAACTATGTGATGGGAAATTGAGTTATTTATAATGATGAAATTCCATAGTAACCTATCCAACCACCCTAATCCCGTAGCACAGTCATTGCACTGTTCCACTCATCCCTATAATCCTCCACGGAGACTGAAACGGCAGTGGCCTCGTGACCTACTATAAATGCGCACAGTGGGAGTCCTGGCAATGGCCAGTTTCTCCAATCATGTCCTGAGCGTATGTGGCTCTCGCGCTCTTCGTCAGCCTCCGCTGGCTCGTATCCGGTGACGTGGCTGGTGGGGAGCGTGGGGGACTTCCCGAGACTCCGCTTCCTCTTTCGCTTGCGAGGGAGGCAACAACCGTGTGGACTTGGGGGGCCCCTGGGCTGTTTGTAAATATTGTATGAATGTGAGAACGAATGATGAATTGTAAATATGGTATGAATGAAAACACTTATCTCAATTATTTTTTGCCTATTAAGTAGGCAGATTGTAATTTCATCATAATAAAGTTGTTATTGAATTTATAATGACAGCGGATGAGCTCTTCCATCTGGGCGATCAGTTTGATAAGTCTGGCACTGACCAACTGTAAATGGTCCTTTACTTGTAAGTCTTGTTTCAGTAATGAGAGCTATGTTGATATTCTTGTCGTGGAGTAGGGCTGTCAGTTCGTTAGTGTGGGTGCGAACACAATTCGTAGGAGACAAGATTTGTAAGAAGGGAAATGAGAGGGGTAATTAGAGTTCGGAACTCTGTTAGGAATGAGGTTAATAGGCTAGTGAGATCTGAAGAGCTTGAAGGTTGAGGATGGGATTGAGTTTGCTGGTTGACGGGATGAGCGGAATGCTGGGAAAGATGAAGTTGCGGGTAACGGAGTGGGCATGTGACTGCTTTCCGTTCCAAACTGCATCGGCAAAAAAGACAGAAGACCTCAAATTTCTGGCTGTGGCGCTTGAGCTACCTTCAGGATTTTGTAAGCGTCGCGTTGTATTGTTCTTAGTAGCCCAAGTACCAATCGCAATCACAGCTATAGCACAAGCTAAGTTCCTCATTCGTTATCAGCTACAGGTGTCAGTCGCATACCGTGCTTTTGATTTTTTTTTTGCTTCATTCTACTTTAAAGCAAACCATCGAATAGTGACACAAAAAGCCCTAGATGGTTGTTGTAAGATGCATTAAAAAAGATTTCATGCTTATTATGGTTTTACAGAACTCAGCTTTTTTGTTTTAGTTTTTCATATATTCGAATGCAATGGTGGCCTATTCAAGCTTTATTTGACTCCAGATTTCACTTGTCCGGTATTCTTCGATCAACCCTGTTCTTGCTATAATCTCTTCAACATTTTGAATCCACTTTTTCCTTGGACACCTCTTGTTTTGTGTTTATACTCCAAATTTATAACTAGTTATACATTTAATTGCATTTAATATTGAAATTTAAGGTATATTAATTTATAGTTACTATGTGTATTTACTTTTTTATATTTGTATTTTAGGTTATTCGCAGTAGACTTATTGACAGTATTATTTTATTTTAAAGGGTTTGTTGGTTTTTTTATTTAACAGAAAACTTGTGTGTTTTTATATGTAGGCCTGTCTGCATGTTCTAGACATTGGAAGTCCCTCTTTACACACTAAAGACATCAAATTCTATTCAGGGGTGTTGTATAATATAATTATAATGATTTCAACCAACATGACTGAGCGCCAGAATTTAACTAATTAGTTGGCATTAAGAATAAATACCATAATAATAAAATACTAAAATAGAGCCTCTCTATTTATTTTTTGCCTCACCCATAATTTTTTTATTCATATTTATTATCATCCGACCATCACCTCTATTGTGCAAATCAAACTTCATGTTCGTCACTCAAATTTATACTAAATATGTATATATATATATATGTATTTATGTATTTAGTACATAAAATATATACTAAAAAGATAATAATAAAATGCTAAATCCTCTTCAACACTTTGCATCCTCATTGTTCTAGGTCATCTCTTTATGCGTACATGCTCTCAATTTTCAACAAGGTTTTATTAAAATTTAAACTATATCCATTATTATGTGTATCCATGTGTATTTACTTGCAACTCAGCGTGAATTGTTTGTTTGGCTACATCAAAATAATTTTAGGTTATTCGCAGTAGACATATTGACTATATAATCTTCATTTTTAAGGTTTTATGGATTTATTACTTTTTTTAAGACAGAAAACACGTATGCTATTACCATTAGGCCTGTCTGCATGTTTTTGACTTAGGAAGTCCTCTTTACGCGCTATAGACATTAAATTCTACACACGGGTGATTTAGTGATAGTGATTTCAATCAGTATGACTGTGCGCTATCATTTAACTAATTAGTTAGCATTAAGAATAAATATAATAATAATAATTCTATAATTTTGAGTTGGGTACCAATTTTATTACCTTGAACATGCTGATGTGATTTGTGTTTTTTTAAAACCATTATTGGAATAAGTCATTATTGTTCACATTTTCAACTCGATTAGTGATTTTTTCAAAAGCGTATTTTGCATGTTTTGTAATGCATCAATCAAACTGAAAATAGAACCGTAAAACATTGAATTATTATTTTACTACCGTATTGAGTAGTGTGTCAAATTATAGAATTGTATTACCCGATTAATACTATTTTTATATGCTCACACATTTTGTTCTGTACGTTCTTATTTAACCCTGTGCTTAAGTACTTCTTATACATGTAACGCATTCATAGCTTGGTGAAATAAAGTTTTAAAGGGGAAATTTTTTACAGTGAGATAATAGTGTATTATTATTCTCCAAGTGTTGCAACTTCTGTCCTTAAACTAATAGATTTAGTCTTGTATTATAATGTACATTTACAAATTTTATTAAGGAACAATTAATTAGCTTGTAATAATTGCTATCTTCTGAACAGAATGTTAGGTAGGTAATCACGTAAATGATGGATTGTCCGTGATAAAGTAAACCCGGTGTCATAAAATTCATAGCACCAACATTTTTCAAAAATATATAAATAAGATAAAGAGTAAGTATAATTATTTTTTTAGAATGTTTTATTTTTTATATAAAAGTACAAAAGTAATAATGTTTCTAATAATGATGGTAGGAATGATGTTTGAAGAAGGTCTCTTTGGATCCTTCGACGTGTGGGTGTTTAGCGTGTCCTTTCCTCTCTACGACGGCGTTGAAGCCGTTCTTTTTGTCTGCGGTGTAGTGGACGATCCTTTCGGTGCCATCGGGCTCATGGAGGGAGTAGTATCCTTTGACGACGTCTCCGTCTCTCGTCTCTTCCTGCTTATGATGGTCGTGGGTGTGGTGGTCCTCCACTCCGTAGTCAAACTTGTATTTAGGGTGGGCCTGGAAAATATACTATTTTATTTTTGTATTCTGTCGATTGTAAAGTAGAAAAGAAATAGTTTGTTCGCAAATTGTTGTGGTTTTAACAGTACATGTTAAGAATGAAGAGTCGATGAATGGTGGAAAAGGGAAATTATGGCATGGAAAGGTGGATTAGATATGTTGATGGTAGGTTTTGTGTAAAGAACAGAAAATGTACCGAACTGGAAAAGATTGGAAAATGGAAATTTAATTCCTGAAAAGAAATTAAGAAATGTACAATATTTGTGTCTAGTTTGAATGGAGAACTCACAAAGACCAGGACAGTCAGTCCCCGGGTTGGGCTTTTGATACAAACAAACGAAAACCTAAAATGGATTTATTTCTAATTGCATACTAATATTATGCACTTACATAATAATCAACGTGATGCTCTTCTTCGTGATGCTCGTGATGACCATACTGAGCGAGAGTTACTCCTACTAAACACAGCACTAACACTGCCTGTAAATTTCAAAATAATTAATAATTTTTCAAAATCTACATCATTTTTATGCAATAATATTGTTTAATTAAGCACCTTGTACATGTTGACTGGTTCGTTGAGCTGGTATGAATTAGCTTCACGGGTCCCCTCGCCTTCTTTTATACACGAAACGTTCACTGTTACCCCTACTCGATCTCACATTCATTCTCCTGTTGAATTCCTGAATTCGGATACCCTTTCACGAAAGTTTGTAATATCATTCTAATTTATCTGATGCTGTTTGTTTATTATTATATGTTTTGTCTTGTCTCACTAGCCCTGTAAAGGTGAATGATTGGAACATAAGAACCATGCATTAAATGTGATATAGTAATGCAACACTGACATAGACATCTATCCGAGAAAGATCATAAAGGGAGAAGAGCTTCTATTGTATTAATTTCTAATCTAAAGTATTAATATAAAAATGTAAAGTTTATAAGGGAGGAGGAAGTCTAGAATACATTTTCCTGACTTGATTACGAGATGAGTTAATAATTATTATGGATTTTGCACCTTAAACAACTTCCATGATCTTCATAAGAATTCATATAACTCAATTTACTGCAGTAAAATAGTTGTAAAGTACCAATGCTCCATATCTTGATTAGTAAAATCATTCGACGTGAAAACATTTTATTAAATTAAAAAAAAAAATAATAAAGTCATTGTACAACGCTTCGGTCTAATTTACTTCACAAAACGAACAGGTATCATCGACGCAAGAAACCATTGAAATAAACTGCGTGAATACCAAATCAATTATTTTTATGATGATGGGAAAATGAGTTGTTTTAATTTGTGCAAACTTCCTTAAATTTGAAGCATAGTTGTTTCATTCTAATTAAGCTGTTAAAGTGGTCATCTGTAAATCAAGTTCTGCACTGGTTCTAAATAAAGCTCATTTTTGAGAATGGTGCACGTACTCTTTTAGAGTATCTGCATATGGCTTTATATTTTTGGCTAAAGTACAAGAAATACGTAAAGAATCCTCTGAACAGTTCTCTTGTTTATTCATAGATTGGTTCACTATTTGTAATTTAAACATTAACTGTGAATATTACTTTTCCGGAGATGTTATGCCACGGTTACCTGTATGGTACGATGCGCTGTTAACTGAAATATTATTTGTTTATGTTATTCTCAATTTCCTCGTGGTCTGGACATAACTCGCCTACTAGGGCCTGTTCGCTTATACAGGGCAGCAACTCATTGTGTTTTGGATAAGCTTCCACCTCATCATGACTACCAATTTCATGATTGTCACGTAACTTTTATATTTATCCTGTAATTGGATCCGTTTGAACGACCAAATATTTCAGTGATAAAATGTTTTACTTTTATAAGTGCTTGTTGCAGAATAATCACGGTTTTTGTTAGTCCTAGTGTAGATCGTAGCTCGGCTAATGCACAAGCTACGTTTTATCCTTCTTTGTTTAATCAGTTTTGATTACGTCTTACTTTAGCCTGCTGGCCACGCATAATGTCAATGATGATGATGTCGCTTCGTTTATCTTTAATGCAAACGATAGAAAAGTGAGAGCTTTGTCAAATGTATTTTGTAAAAAGTGTTAAGAAAGACAAGTTTGTTTGTAGTTAAAGCACCCGTATTGCTTTATTTTTAGTTTATTTATTCATTCGAATCCAAATGTTGCCCATTCAAGCTATATCAGACCCCCATATGTTCCTGGTCCGGAATTTCTACGTACCAACTCCTCTTCAACTCTTTGAATCAATCTTGGCCCTGTGTAACTATTTTTTCCACTTGAGTTTCTATAGAAGGTCGTAGCGAAACTTAAGTTTCTATTTATACTTGAAATATGTATATTTATTCTCAAGTCAATATGTAGTGTTTTGTTGGATGGAGGGAAAGAAATAGGTTATTTGTTGTAGACTTTTCATCTACAGTTTAGAAAATCAGCAACCTAACCCGTATATTTTAACCTTTAGGTCTGTCTTTGCGTCGGTACTAGACTTTGGAAGTCCCATTTATAACCTATAGACATGAACTTGTACATCTGTTGTGAGGAAGACATTGAAATTATAGGAATTTCCACCAATACTCCATATTGAAAACTTAATTTTTCTATAATTATCAAATTTAATAGCTTTCACATCCTTGTTGACAATATGTGATCTTTTTTTTAATAATAATTAAACGTGATTAAAATCTTCTTCTCAAATTTAATTCAAAGTGTGATCGTTCCAGACTAATGATAATTTGCTTGCTACTTTCATTAGGTGGATCATTCACAAAACCATGCAAAAAAATAAAACCAGCCTTTTGAAAATAACGAAACTTCAATTATTGATCAATAACATGTAATAAAAAATGATTTTCCTACAATGAAACTTTGCCGATAACTTCCTATCGTATGTCCATTGACGAAGTTACGCAAAAATTAATCCATGTAACATATTTTTTGTTTAAATAAGGGATGTAAAATGAATTTCAAACGGGGAGGCATTAAATGGAAGTTTTTTTTTATATTGTTCCCTCGTAATTTCCTTCTCGAACATATGCAAACATAAATAAATATATCAAGTCAGGTGTTAAGCCGTCTTATCCAATTGTATGACTGCTATACATATTATGTGTACAATCAAAGCTCCTTATTCACGGTTACGTTATTCGCGTTTTCAGTATTGTCGAATTAAAAAATAGTGGCCACTTCATGAATTCGCAGCCGAACATTTGCGGATCCAAAATTGTAGTTTTAGAATGATATGTATTTATTTACTAGTTTCCTTTCAAAGCAGACAATAATCAAAGTATTTGTTGTGACAAGAGGCCGAATAATTTTGTAATTAACTGGATAGAACAATAATATATATTTACACAATACATGAGACATAGATATTGAAACCAGTACGCATATGCTCAAACTGAACCCTTGAACACATGTCAGGTGTGTAGTAACACACTGTTATTTATAACAGTTAACCAAACGTATTGTTATCTATAACGGTTTTACTACAGTATTTATGAAAAGACACGGCTTATTGCCGCTTGACGAAAAGTTCTTCGATAAAGTCGTCGCCGCAGGATTAAATTAGCCGCTATGGCTTTTGCTAAAAGGCGCCGTCGCACTTGTTGATTGGTTGATTGGTGCGCAATTGTTTTTATTGCTTCAACTTGTCATTCCTCGCAATAATTTTGAGTGAATTGCACGTGTCTCTTCTGTTTTTTTTCGCGATTGTTAATGTTTAGTAAAAGCAAGGAAAATTAGTTCCTACACGGTATTAAGTAATTCGTATCGCCGCTTAAGATACAATTAGAAATTCTTGAGCGTTTACTCCTTGCGAGTCATTTGCATTCATAAGGACGTGTCCTTATAATGTCAATGAATCAACTGTACGATCCATCATGACACCAGAAGACAAAATAAGGAATCTTACAGCTTCTACCTCACTATCAGCAGAAATTGTTCGTGATCCTGCAATTGAAAAAGTGGAAGCTATGTTAATATTATAGATTGAAGACCGTAGCCAGAAAAAAAGTGACCCAAAATGGTGATATACATGAGAAAGCAACTCGTCTTTATGCATATTTTATAGAACCTGGTCTCACTTCACTTTATTTTTTTTTATTTTTCTACATTCTCATGATTGCTGTTCCTAAATAGTTTCTATGATACCAAATGGTAATTCGGCTTATTTATTTACATTATATTTATGACCTGAAGAATTGTAATTTGTCTAATGTGGTCTAGACCCAACTAAACAATTTTTTATAACTAATATATTAATATTCTCTGAAAGAATTTTTTTTTTATCCTTTAAAAACAATGCGTTTTAGTCAATGGTAAAATTTGAAGATAATATAAAAACCTGCTCTATGATAAGTACGTTATTCTGTATATCATATTGTCGGTGATATAGTAAGCACTAGGTCATATCAGCAACAATTTTTTAAAATTTATAAATAAAATAAAGGAGATTTGAAAGCACGATCATGTTTTAGCATTTTTATATAAAAGTACAAAAGTAATAATGTTTCTAATAATGATGGTAGGAATGATGTTTGAAGAAGGTCTCTTTGGACCCTTCAACATGTGGGTGTTTAGCGTGTTCAATGTTTTACAGTGAGATAATAGTGTATTATTATTCTCCGAGTGTTGCAACTTCTGTCCTTAAACTAAAAGATTTAGTCTTATATTATAATGTACATTTACAAATTTTATTAAGGAACAATTAATTAGCTTGTAATAATTGCTATCTTCTGAACAGAATGTAAGGTAGGTAATCACGTAAATGATGTACTGTCCGTGATAAAGTAAACCCGGTGTCATGAAATTCATAGCACCAACATTTTTCAAAAATAAATAAATAAGATAAAGAGTATAATTATTTTTTTTAGCATGTTTTATTTTTTATAAAAAAGTACAAAAGTAATAATGTTTCTAATAATGATGGTAGGAATGATGTTTGAAGAAGGTCTCTTTGGACCCTTCGACATGTGGATGTTTAGCGTGTCCTTTCCTCTCTACGACGGCGTTAAAGCCGTTCTTTTTGTCTGCGGTGTAGTGGACGATCCTTTCGGTGCCATCGGGCTCATGGAGGGAGTAGTATCCTTTGACGACGTCTCCGTCTCTCGTCTCTTCCTGCTTATGGTGGTCGTGGGTGTGGTGGTCCTCAACCCCGTAGTCGAACTTGTATTTAGGGTGGGCCTGGAAAATATACTATTTTATTTTTGTATACTGTCGGTTGTGAAGTAGAAAAGGAATAGAAAATGTACCGAACTTGAAAAGATTGGAAAATAAAAATTTAATTCCTGAAAAGAAATTAAGAAATGTACAATATTTGTGTCTTGTTTGAACGGAGAACTCACAAAGACCAGGATAGTCAGTCCCCGGGTTCGGTTTTTGATACAAACAAACGAAAACCTAAAATGGGTTTATTTCTAATTGCATACTAATATTATGCACTTACATAATAATCAACGTGATGCTCTTCTTCGTGATGCTCGTGATGACCATACTGAGCGAGAGTTACTCCTACTAAACACAGTACTAACACTGCCTGTAAATTTCAAAATAATTATTAATTTTTCAAAATCTACTGTCATTTTTATACAATAATATTGTTTAATTAAGCACCTTGTACATGTTGACTGGTTCGTTGAGCTGGTATGAATTAGCTTCATGGGTCCCCTCACCTTCTTTTATACACGAAACGTTCACTGTTACCCCTACTCGATCTCACAAGCATTCTCTTGTTGAATTCCTGAATTCGATATCCTTTCACGAAAGTTTGTAATATCAATTTAATGTACATGATATTCTTTTTATACTTCAAGTTCTCTCTTTCATTAGGCTTTTCCTGCTTTTAGTGAACAACTTTACGTATAGGTTTTTTGAACCTTCTTAAGGTAAATGATTAGAGCAGAAATTCATACACTAGATTTGGTATTTCTATAACACTCTGGCATGGTTTTCCTCTCCCTCGCATGTGAAAGAGCCGCGCTACCGGGTATGAGCTAGTTGAGACCAAACGCACGAGAGGCATAGACACTCAGGATGCGATTGGAGAAACTGGCCATTATAAGTACTCCACTGCCTCTTTACACCTGCTGTATTTATAGCAGGTACGAGGGCACTGCCACTTTAGTCTTGGAGGAGGATTACAGGGACGCAGTGTAATGACTATGGTAGGGGATTATGGTGGTTGGATAGGTTTCGATGGAATTTCATAAAGATGAAAGAGATGAGTTCAAGAATGTCGGGTATATTAAGATCGTTATAAAGGGTCTTGTTGCTGACGAAATAAAGGACATCAACTATTGTTATCAGGACTTATGATTGAAAAGATTGGCTTGAAATTAGTAATCTATTTTCTATTGACAGATGGGATGTCCTTCGAAGTAGTCTGTTTAGTTATTGTATTTTTAGCCTCATTTGTCGGTTCCATGTCACCTTTTAGTCCAGATAGAAGCCTGAAACTGCGCTGTCTCGGATACAGGATAAGGAATGGAATTAAAAAAAAAAATAGTGGACAAGACTTGGGGCAGTGGATAAAGGTAATTTAGGTGATGCGCTTTAACCTTGCGTATTGGCATTATTGTAATCGATGAAGTACTACTGAAGTGTAATTATTGCTTATTGCAACTGACTAACCAAAATTAGCAAGGCACCACTAGGAAAACGAAGAATACTCATAGTCAATTGTTTACAAAAACATAAAACAATCAGTTGCCATTGATTTCCCAAGGAAACGGCCAACCAGCTCATCAACAATCAGGAAGAAGAGTTGCTAAAAATGGGATACTATACTTTGATGAACGTTACCATTCATTAACTATATTTCGAAAAAGTGAGGTTGCATACCTACTTAATATTTCCGGCATAAATGTGCCATTTTCGAAAATCAGATGAAAATTTCCTGAACAAAAACCTTGCGCCTATATGATACATGATTGTATAACTATAAAATAACCTGTGGGTATTATAGAGATAATGGAAGACGAGGCTTTCAGGAACATTACATCATTTGCCAAAAATAGTTTAGAGATAAGGATAACTTAGGATTCATTGTATACATTTGTGAAACTGACAAATCCTACTAACTAAACTAAAATTAATGAATAACAAAGCTATGGCGTAACACTTCAAGATAATGTAACTGCCAACCGAAGCTTGTCGCATTTGGAGATCCCTGAGGTGTTGTGTTATTTTTGGTGAGGTCTAGTGTGGTTAGAACTAGACGTTACTTCTTAACCTTTCTGGTTTATTAACCGGATTTCCTAATTCTTCATTCAATTAGTAACTCATTTATCCTCGCTAGGCTGAATTAACCCGAAGGCTTAATAATTATAATAATTAGGCTGAAATAATAAATAATCTTCGGCCAACCAAGGGACCCGTGTTTCCGCTAATAGAACTAAGAGTGATTGATAACTGCTTGGCTGTTGGAACGGCCTTACTTTAGTTTTTAAGGTTATTTTTATTTACTTATTAATTTTTATGACTGAGCCCTTTTTCGTTTTTATTTGACGTTTTTTCATTCATATCATTAATAAGAGCGCTATTGCTAACAATGATTCGACCAATTTTTTAGACAGATAGATCGTTTTTAAACCTATATCATATGAAATCTCTTGCTTATTTATTTTTTAATCTCAACGTTTCATAATCAACATCAAGTTTTTTCAACATTTAAATATCTGTTACTCTCTCAGTTTCTGGCTAGGCCCGAGAAATCGCAGGTGAACATCTTAGTTTACACTTTCCTTATCTCTTAGCTCATGGCGAATGGTGAAGATGGAAATATATATAGATAAGATAACGCAGGCTTATTCTTCCTTTAATGGGAACAGGTTGATGTTAATACGACAAACGCTATCCTGGTGCCCTGTTATTGTTTCTTCTAAGGGTTGGCGCTTTACATAGCATATAGTGTTGGTCTGCCTGTCAGCCATTGGTCCTTTCACAAGTCAAAGATTGACCTTTCCAAATCGACGAATTCACCAAATTAATGAGGTATGGTCTCATCCCCAGCTAACATCACATGTAATAACAAGCAAGTTTCAAGCTAGGTATATTTTGTTATTATAAAATATACAGGTCACCATTTTGATTGTATTAAATATAAACACAGGAAATAACTAATAAAATGTTAGAAAATTACAATTTAGTAACATTACTAAATTAATATAATGTATGTATCTTACAACATCTCAAATTATAATACTTTTTTTGTTTTAGTTAAACATTTTTTGTATGGGATTATGTTTTCAAACCCACATAATTAGATATACATACTGTTTTTTATTAATGTAAGTACTTAAATGTGGGTTTTCTTCTTATTTAAGATTCGTGAATAGGCGAAACGTTGACAGAATCCATGATTTAGTTGCCCATCAAAATATTATGAAGAAGATCAAACTTCATTAAATAAACTACAGTCGAAATTTACAACAGCCTGGTAAATAAGAAAAATAATAATAAAGTTTTTTTGTTTTTTTTTGAGATTTGATAATAAATTTAATAAAATTAAGAAGATCGTCGATTCGATCCTTTTCGATCAGTATTTATCTACATAAATATACATCTCATTACATTTAATTATTTGTAAAATATTCAAGGGTATGAACTAAACTGAATGAAATCTCTTTTTCGTGAATCCATTTGTAGATGCGTGGACTGCTGAAGTAGATCTAGGTTAGCCTTTTAGGAAATACCGTTGCAACTACTTTGCAGTCAAATTTCAGGAGCAATGGTATGTATGCCAGGAATAGGATGACTGTCTATTTTTTTATGTATTTATTTAGATCCTAAATGTAAGGTGTCGATCAATCAGGGCCTAATTATAGCCTGGGATCAGTCTTGGAAGCATTGAATGGCGCATTTGTCAGATTTAAATAAGGGTAGATGCAGTGGATTGCGTTATATGGGAGTTCAGCTCAAACATTATGTCGGTTAGAAATAATTGTTTGAGTCGTTGTTTATTTTGCCTGGGCTAATTTTCATCTTCGTTCTAGTAATTCTTATAAGTGAGTCCAAGGTTTTGTTGAGGCTGGATTTAAGGTAGTAGATACTGTTGTGGTGTAGTGTACGAGTAAATAGAAACGTCATTGTTCCAAAAGAGCACAATGATAGACTGAGAAAACTTTCTTGCGCTACCCGTCCCGTAATAAAAGCTGGAGAAATAATATAGCTGGCACAGAGGTTTTCAATATTAGGTAGCATGTACAAGAAACCATGCCTTTCTGTTTATTCATGCTGTACTCTGTCAAATGTCTTTTCCATGTTTAAAAATACTCCTGTGAAGCAAGAAGAGAACTATATTAACTAACTATCTTATGTATGAAGATACATGATCTTATTTATGGCACTGTTAAAAATTATAGAAAACTTTGGTTTTAGCGTATATTTTTTTTATAAAATTATAAAAATCCAGTGATGTTCAATTGCATAGTTAGTAATGATGGTGTCCGTGCGATTCAGATCCAGAACTGCCTGCATATCCGCCAGAGTGATGTCCGTAGTAGGCTTCCTTAGAACTGCCGTAGTGTTGTGGATGAGTAGCGTGTCCTTTCCTCTCTACGACGGCGTTGAAGCCGTTCTTTTTGTCTGCGGTGTAGTGGACGATCCTTTCGGTGCCATCGGGCTCATGGAGGGAGTAGTATCCTTTGACGACGTCTCCGTCTCTTGTCTCTTCCTGCTTCTTCACGTCATGGGTATGTGGGTCGTGGACGCTGTACTCGAACTTGTACTTTGGATGAGCCTGTAAAAGTAGGATTCGTTATAGATTTCAGCCCAAGGAGTACGGTGCAAAACAATAAAAATTTGGAACCACGGTTTTGATATCTTTGTGAAACCTGTACCTCTTCTACCTTTCAGAGTTAAGAAAAGAAAAGAATCACTAATATGTTGAATAGGCTGGTTTCTTAGCGTTTAACCTAGAATTTGGATTTCATAATAACTAGATTGTGAATCGACCACACGAAAAATTAATTCTTGTACACCTTCCTTCAAAACAAACGATGCAGAATAGGAGGCCATCAGCTCATTGTATGATATTACCCCAAATTCCAGCAAGACAGATACATAAATAAAATATATAAAATTTTGAAGAACCCATGCCTACATTCTACTCTTTTCAAAATACTTTGGAAAATTGGGACTTGAATTTTACCATTTTCAGCGTTGTTATCATTCATAAAATATTGAACTAGAATCGTTCAACTCACGTAATAGTCTACGTGATGTTCTTCTTCCTGATGGCCATGGTGTCCATACTGAGCTATGGCTGCTCCTACCAGACACAGAACTAACACTGCCTGAAATCGTAAAAAAAATAAAGTAATTATTGTTTCAAAACCCGTAAATATATCGATTGGACTTCATGCCTAGAAAAGACAAGGCCTAAAGCCTCCCAATCGTTATTTCGGTTTTCTACCACGACTATAAATAACTGTATTATATTAAATATAAATCATTAAACGCATAGACCTTGTACATGGTGACCTGATGGTTGAGATGTATCGAGTTAGCTCTACCGTTACCAACGCCACCTTATATACACCTAACGTTCTCTCTTACCCCTACCCGAGAGTCTCGACTTTTGTCAAACTCCAAAAGTGAGCCTCGATGGCCTTAATACATGTTACTTAATCATGTCGATAGATTACAAGTTCATTAATTATTGTTATTAATATTTTGTTTATGTTTTTTTAGTATATTTTCACTTGATGTCCGTGATACAATGTAATGGCTGTTAATGGTATGAAGTCCATAAGTTTGAAATCTCTTTTTATAATTCCGCTGATTAAAAACAAAATTAATAGAGAATCAGTTTGAGATGTTCTAAAAGTAATTAGTAATTTAAAAATTCATTTTTTCTAGTATATGTAGTATATTATCAAAATGACGATCTTAAATTCTTGAATAATACTGATACTAATGGGTACTTGAATATACTCTACAATGATAAAAAGTTGATTTACGGATTAGTTATTTATAACAATTTTTTTTCTACTGATTAATAATTTTTCTCATAGGTTATGTAATTACGGACTTTTTTAAAACATACCCTAAATATAACAAAATAATATAAAATGAAAAGAACATAAAACACCACTACTATTATATACTTACGAGTGTGATTAAATGATCGATGAAATAAAACACCTTAATTTTACATATGAAACCACCTCATCTCTGAAAATCACCTTTTCAAAAAATGATAAAAAATAAATTAATACAATGGTAGTAAAAAAAACCATCTGCACAAACGACATTATTATGTAATTTAAACTTGATATATAAAGTTGATTATTTGCTTTACCATCTATACTGTGCCTGTAATCAAAAGGAAATTACCTGAAATTGTTTTTAAGCCTAAAAATTTTTCACGTTCGGTTTTTTCTCTCTATACATTAATTAAAAAATACTCTGTATATTTTAAGGAGGTTTGAATTATGAATTCATATAAAATATAAATTTCAGCTCGAATAAATCAATCTACTTCCACTATTGTACAACATAAAAACAAACTAACAAACCGACAAACACCTTTGGCTAGGCAAAATCATTAAATTAAATTTTAAATAAATGGATATACTGATTACCTTTATTTCGTGAAGCATCACAATTGGCTTAAAACGTTGTAATGCATATTGATAATTAAACTACAAAACTATAATTCATTAACCTGTAGTTATTTCTATATGATATAATCGCTTGATCATTAGCTAGCTAGAAGCTTAAGTACAGGCCACTTTAGATATTTGTATAGAAGTCTTAGGTATATTCCTGTATTTATAATTATCCTGGCATTGCCACTCGCCTCGCACTCACACAGGATATAATCCACATGTATTTCAGTAATTAGGGCAATTGTGGTCCTTATACATTATTCTGAACGGTCTCTGTTCTAACTGGATTGTATAACATGATATACATTGTACTTGACTGGACTAAACTGACTAATAAAGGTGATGGGGCTCACCTTTTTGATCAACCTTAAAACTAACTTACATACTGATTCTTAACCTATTTTTTCCCAGACAGTCTGTTGCCATCGATGCGGGAGGGGTGGTGGGGTCATAGTGTTAAACACTGGGTTTGTCATGTGCTGCAACGAGTCAAAAAACTTAATGTGTCTCCGGCGGATGAACTCACCCACCGACGGCACACCAATCAACTGGTGCAGGTCAGCGTTCTTCAACCTCTCGAAAGAGGTATGTTGGACCACTTTTCGCATGATTCCATTCTGGAAATGTTGGAGACATTTGGCTGTATTGTCAGTCAAGAGGATAAATAGTGGGGCACCGTACAGCAGGGCTGGCCGGAGGACACATTTATATATCATCAATTTGAGATGAAGTGACAGGTTGGGTGAAGTTAGCAAGTGCGATAGCCGGTAAGACCTTTGTCGTACTTTTTATATTGTATAAAATAAAAAGAAAAGTGTTAATAACACAAATACGATACATTAATTAAATGAGAGGTGAATGCAATGTATTGGCAGGGCTATTGGGTTAGGTTGACGAAAGAAAGATGTTAGATTTTAATTGAAATTATTTATTGACCGCATGTCAACATCAGGTACATCTTAAGATAGGGGGCTGACGTAGAAACGCAGGCATGTCAAAAACTCTTATATGAATAAGTCTGTTGAAAATATGGCGTATTATTTTAAGGATATACCCTAATAAAGGAATATGTCCATCTGTATCACCTTTTTTATAACGCTAGAACTTGGAAATGTCCTGTTGTAACTATTGATTCTTGGCATTGCCACATGCCACGCACTCGCACAGGATATGTTCAACAGGTATTTCTAAATAGGGATCGGTTGGTTTCCTGGACCGGACAACCGGTGGACTAATGAAAACAACCCGAATCGGAGACAAGGGCCTAATGCTTTCACCCAGGTGTCAAATTACAAAACTCGGATCAAGTGAAAGGTGTTGTTCATTACTGCTTCGAACGGATGGTAACAAAAACGTAAATGAGCAGTGTTCATTCATTCGGAGAGTGAATTTCTTCCGTATTTACATCTTTGCATATATTTACATGTTTATATTATTGCTTCAACTTAATGACGTAACTGTGTCGTAGAAAACTGTTTTGATACATGCAGATGGATCCTGTTGGAAGTCTAGGGGTTTATAAAATTATCTCATTATTTTCCTGACTGATTGAACCTGTGAATTGCAACGAACAAGCCGGAAATATTTCAGAACAAGATCTTGAAGCATTAATAAGAAAACTTAAAGTTTCGTAAGAATGGATTCAGTTACCTATGTTCATAATGAAGAATTATTGGTCTTATCTCTCTAGTTGTCTATCTGTGATCATTTGGGCCCCTTGTCCAACCAAAGCTTGTTTCATGATATTTTATGTATAGAGCACATTTGATATTGAAAAGACATAAAAATATAACCATTTCGTTATAAGATATATTGGTATCATTAGTAAATTAATTGCATAGTAAAGAAATAAAAATTTGGTATAATATTCTTTCATATTTTGAACAAACTTGATTAATAGGTGCTTATGTACTGGACTATAATTGCAATAAGTTATTAAAGCTCATAATTTTCGCAGCCATAATGCAATCCGTAATTAATTTTTTCATATTTACAGCAATTTTGCTTATTGGGATTTTAAAACTCCCAAATACCCAAAACTCAACCCAAAGGTTTGAGTAATTCAATAAATGAATATTATCCATACTTAGGCGTCAAATTACTGTGATAACGCAGAAATATTTGCTGTGATCAAACATCGCTTAGATTTTTCCATGTAAGATCCCGATAAATGACGTTGAACCTCCTCTATGCACACCTACAAGGTTTGACAATGAATAATTGACAAAAACGAATTTAAATAAGAAAAAGAAAGAATTGTTTCGGCATTACACACCAGGTTTTTCTGCACCCCTCGCAAGAAAAGATTGTCACAAAAGTTTATCACGTAGATTATTTAAGTGTAAATAATGTAAACTTAGTGCTTATATTCATTAGCAGGATGTTACGGCAAGGACACTTAGAACCATACATTTTCTTATATATAAAGTACTTTAAAACTATTTACTTATTTAACTATAACATATATATTTACTTTGGTTATGAGTATGAAAACCCCAAAACGCGGACACAAATCCCTTTCCGAGCGCTGTAAAATAATTAAAAAAATCGCTGTTGTACAAACAAAATCAAAAGATTGATTGAATACGTAAGGAACCAATGACCGATGAGACATGCCCAACAACAAAAAAACATTGTTGGCGGACACGGAGTTTATAGATCATTAAGTTTGGATTTAAGCCGTGAATTTGTTAATTGTAGTTGAAACTATTAATAAAATCGTTTCAGCTGATTTAACAAAACACTAAGCTATCACACAAAGTTTGTATGTAATCTTTGTAAAAGTTTTAAATAAATAAATTACTGAAGACCTGCAGAGGTAAAAAAAATACTTGAAGTACTTATGGAGTGAAGTAATGGCGATTTTGCTGAGCAAGCATTTTTTAAATGTCATTTATTTCAATAACCATTAACAATTTATGTTTTTATATGGCTTTTTCTCAAAGGGTGTTAGTTTTCTCTCTCTCTCTCTCTCTCTCTCTACATATATATGTATATATGAATATATATGAGTATATACAATATATAGTATATATATATGATTAATGTATATACAGATATATATATGTATATATATGAGAAGATAACGGGCGTTTCTAGAGAAATAAGATAATTGACAACTAGAGAAGGGCTTTAAAAACCATACAAATTATTTTTTTAGAGTTTTATAATTAATATAATTTATAAAAAAAATAGTTACAAATAGTACTTTTTAAAAACAGGATTAATACTAATAATGATGGTAGGAATGATGCTTGAAGAAGGTCTCTTTGGACCCTTCGACATGTGGGTGTTTAGCGTGTCCTTTCCTCTCTACGACGGCGTTGAAGCCGTTCTTTTTGTCTGCGGTGTAGTGGACGATCCTTTCGGTGCCATCGGGCTCATGGAGGGAGTAGTATCCTTTGACGACGTCCCCGTCTCTCGTCTCTTCCTGCTTATGGTGGTCGTGGGTGTGGTGGTCTTCCACTCCATAGTCGAACTTGTACTTTGGATGCGCCTGGAAAAACAACTCATACTAGTTTTCTTGGAGAAGATGGGATAAGAAGGAATGCTGAATGAGAACAAGATGTTAAACTGATGGAATGTGGGTTCGGGTTAAAAAAATTAAGACGCAAGAAACAGGTAACTATTTATAACATTATTTGGATAATACTTACATAATAATCAACATGATGCTCTTCATGTTTTTCGTGATGTTTGTGTTCTTCATGATGTCCATGCTGAGCAAGGGCCGCTCCTACCAGACACAGAACCAACAAAGCCTGCAAGTTATCAATTAATTTAAGATTTTTAAAAAAGTTCGCTAGTTTTGTTTTATATAATAATTGATATATTGTTTAATTAAGAACCTTGTGCATGTTAATTGGGTTGTTGTACTATTTCGAGTTAGCTCTACAGCCCCGTTCGCCTGCTTTTATACACGAAACGTTCACTATTACCCCTACTAATTCTGAACATTAGTTTAGTATAAATACTTTCACTGCGATAAGATTAATCTTTTTTATAAAATATTTTACGCACTCATAACATAATAACTCAGGACATAATAACAATTGCATTGATAATATTAGTGATATTACAAACAATAAAATTATGAACCACATTTAACCTCAAGACCAGGTTTTCATAAATTTTCACTGTTGCTTGTTCTCACTTTATCAGGAAGTTATTATTAAGATTCTAATATTATGACAATAACAATTGCTAGAATTAAATCTAATTTAAAAGCTACATTTCCAGGTAGAGCTAGCTGCAATTCATGATAATGGTTGACCATATGTTAATAATCCTTGTTTGGAGTGTCACTTTACAGAAGGGGCCAAAGATGTCTTAAGAAAACAAAGTCCATTGATTGCATACGCAGATCCAACTTGCTACACCGTCGTAATACACTGGTCCCATTATTTGGCGATGACGGGGAATGTGTTTTAAACGTTGATCCGCTATTCACATATGATTTTCTCCGAAATCACATAGTCGGGAAAGAGGAATGTGGCTAAGTTAATGTAAGACAAAGTTTATACAACACCAAATAGTTCAACTTCTATATTTCAACGGAGACATAGTACCAACGGCTGAATCATCCGATGTCTTAGTTCGTATTCACTTAGACCAATGACGGACGTGGAGCGTGCGCCTGAAAGAGTAACGACAAGAACTAAACAAACGCTCAGAATTTATCTTAAAGTTCTTAAAGAAATGTCCAATTTAGACTTAACGTAAAAAAACAAGATGACATATAGCTGTTAACTGAAGCCTATCGGTAGATTATGGGGAAGCCCTTAATGTTTTCATATCCAGAGAGTAAAGAGATTTCAACTCAAAGTTCTTTCGTGGATGTTTAACCCTCCTTTGTTCTTGTCAAACAAAACACTAGTTATGGATTACAACATTTCTCCGTCAATTAAACAAAATTTTCCTATATCTTCACCAAAGACCAAACCAAAGTACAGATCCACTACTGACATGAGAATCTTACTCCAAAAAACAAAGCCGTCACAGACGCTCATGAACTGGAATATAATTAATTGTATGATACATTGGCATGCTTGCTAGCAGATCTTTTAAAAATATCGCATTTTATTTTAATTATAAATAAAATAAATGAATAATATTCTAAACAACTAACATACCAAAAAAATACACCTGTATTTTAATATTAACACTATTGAATAAACAAAGTTTTCAAAACGTTTTGAGAAGCTCTCCAAAAATCACTTAAACATCCTAAAAATAAAAACAAATTCAATGGGTTCGTATGGTACCATCACTTTTTCTTCTTCTTTTTTATTTTTTACTCTTTTGTTTGGCCTTAACATTGTAATTCAGAACCAGTTTGAAATGATTTAGTCCTTCAAAAAGTGTTGTCAGTAGTGTCAGCTGAGGAGAAAAGTGTGGCTCTGTATTTTTGTGAATAATTTACATTTTATCAAAATCAAAAACCAATTATTATTCTTTCATATATAAGTCCATATAATACTAATTAATCCTGGAATTTGTTTGCCCTTCCGGCGATATTTAGGATCAAACTATACAATTACAATTTTTTAAGAATCATCACCCAAACTGACTTTCCAAAGAAAGCAATAATTAAAAAATAATAATATCGCTTAAAACTAACAAAACGAATGTAAATTAGCAACATTAACTTAGGAGCAAAGGAACTAGATTTTCCAAAAAAAATATTTATTTTTTGTTTTCCTTTAAATTATGCTATTCGAAACCTTCAGTTGTTAAACTAAGCCCAATAAACGCAAACCTTGTTTGTTGACATGTTTTCATCTTCATTATTCTGATAACCGTTCTCGTTAAATGAAAAATACCTAAGCTCAGTGATTTAACGGTAAATAACCGTACTTCTATATTCTTAGACGCAACTTGATTAGCAGCTCAAGGCGATTCTTCACCGGTGTCAGGGAAACCGAGCACCAGAGGATGACAGGATACAGACAGTTTTGTTGAAACAAATGCCAAGGAGAGGAATAGTGCAACTCGCAAACTTGTAAAATTCGTGCATAAGATTGCGGTATTTTCCCTGACAAATGGAAACAAGCCATCTTATTCCATTACTCAAACCAGCCAAGAGCCGAGACCTCCCAGGCCACTACCGCCCGATCAGTTTCTTACCTCAAATCGGGAAAATTCTGGAGAAAATTCTATTGAATTATCACAAAGATTACTGCGCGGAAAATGACATCTGAGTACAGAACATCCCCTTATGAAATTAAAGACAGAAGCAATTCAAAATTTAAATTGAAACGTTGCCACGGCTATGATTTCGCTAGACTGCACGCAGGCGTTCGACTTGGTGTCCCACGGGACATCGGGACTCGTGGAACGTGTCGAATGCTCAGCCACCGGGATTGCACGGAGCAGTTCTATTCGATTCTGACTAGCTTCCAGAAAAATCGATCGCTGCGGGTGAGGGTGGGTGATACCAACTCGGAAGCTGTGCCCCTGACCTAGGGAGTCCCACAAGGAGTCGTGCTATCCCCAGTACTTTTCAACGTGTAGACGTCTCAAATTGTCGGAGCCCGGTACAAAAACACGACAGTCGCTGCTTTCGCTGACGATATCGCGGTGTACAGTAGCAGCATGAGCGCGAAGTTCTTAAACAGGCCGAAATAGCATGTAACCAGTTAAGTGAGAAAATGGGGAAACTCAATATCTCTGTAAACGTGGGAAAGACTTACTGCGTGATTTTCTCATTCCAAGAGGGAAAACATCCACTGCCTACTACATGTACAGTAGGGACGCAAAAAAACTCTCCAGCAAACAGCCTCATATATCTGGGCGTTAAAATGGACCATCATCTCCGTTTTAGTGGCCATTTTACCAGGAAATTAAAACAAACATACGCGATGTCTTACCGGCTCACGCATCTATTAACATCGCCCAATCTATCATTACGCTAATGATATATAAGAGTGTAATCAGGCCTGCCCTGCTGTACGGTGCACCGCTTTTTCGCCATTTGACTAAAGCGATAGCGAGACGACTCCAACAATTTCAGAAAGGAATCCTCATGAAAGTGGTCAGACACACTACATGCGAGCAGCGGAGAAACAGTGAATTACACGAGGACTTTGAGCAGCCTACAGTAGATGAGTTCATTTTCCGTAGACATATCAAATTCTTTGGCTCCCTACAACATGGCAAACCCCGTGTTCAACACGATTACTCCCGCCCCGTTCCCCCATCGATATCAATAAATATATAAATATATCAATAAAGTCGTAGCCTTTGGTTGACAACCGTGGCCAACCAACACTCATGAAGTGTTCACTTCATATTCTAACAAATTATTATAACATTAAAACAATACAAGCCTACCACCTCAGAATGGTAGTTCCCGAAATGGTTCCCTTCAAAAGGATTATTTTGGATTAATGGTCATCATATTTGATGACAATTTATTTGAGCTTTATTATTATGGCCACCTTTTAGATGCGGTAATAAAAACGCTAATGCTGAATGTATGTGGTCCTTTGTCACCTGATTAAAATTATATTTATTCCGTTTTTAAAAAAGTGCCATACAGTTCTTTAGTAGCAAGAATCTGTTAAGGAATAACTGCTTCTATATTCTATATTTAATCTTTATTTATATTAAAATAGGCTAGGGGATAGTTCATGAAATTTGTGATAAAATAATTTACTGATACTGTGGGAGATACTTTTCCAAGCTAGAAAGAAGTTACCCGTTAAAACACCTTAGCTTTATTATTTTTCAGCTCACACCATTTAATGTTGATATCACGGAGTTCGTCTACATGTGAGCGATTTCTCGTCTTGTTAGCTATTCGCTCTCATTCTCTCACTTTTATTAATGTAAATTTCAATACGTACAGCTTAATTCTCTTCTTTGAGATCTTAAAGATCAATTTTAATGTCGCTAAAACGATGGGAAACGTTTTTATGAAGTTTATGAAGCTCCAGAGACGCTACGTTACATTAAGTTACGCTACACGTTATTCATCATACGGTACGCTACTCGTTGCTTTTTGACCGTAACCAAGTTGTCACTGTGCGTAATCATCCACTATCTTACCGAATTACCAAAATTTCGAGAGTTGCCTGAGGGTCCTGTATATCTTCAACACTTTGAAATGCCTACATAAACGATCTTACTACTACCATAAGCAACTACTCATACAATTGATACGACGACTCACAGGAGTGTATTTAAGATGGAAAAAAACCCAAATCATAAAGATAAAAATTCTTTAAATGTTACCTATAGAATGATGAATTGGTTTGATTTTCTTGTACCTGTATAAACAACTTTATTATTATGAAATTACAATCTGCCTTAATACTTAATAGGCAATAAATAATTGAGATAAATGTTTTCATTCATACCATATTTACAATTTATCATTCGCTCGCACATTCATACAATATTTACAAACAGCCCAGGGGCCTCCCAAGTCCACAGGCTTGTTGCCTCCCTCGCATGCGAAAGAAGAAGTGGAGTCTTGGGAAGTCCCCCACGCTCCCCCACCAGCCACGCCACCGAATACGAGCGAGGCTGACGAAGAGAGCGAGAGCCACATACGCTCAGGACATGATTGGAGGGACTGGACATTGCCAGGACTCCCATTATTGCTCATTTATAGGAGGTCACGAGGCCACTGCCGTTTCAGTCTCCGAGGAGGATTATAGGGATGAGTGGAGCAGTACAATGACAGCGCTACGGGATTAGGGTGGTTAGATAGGTTAGTATGGAATTTCATGAATTGGGAAGGGATGAGTTCAAGAATGTAGGGTATATTCAGATCATTATGAAGGGTTTTGTTGCTGTCGTAATAAGGGGCATTTACTATTGTTCTCAGGACTTTTGATTGAAAGGATTGGATGCGCTTGATGTTCGACTGTTTTGCTGTCCCCCATAGCTCTATTCCGTATGTCCAGATTGACTTAAGTATAACTTTGTAAATAAGTTTTTCTTTCTACTAAAAATAACTTTTAACGTGCACTAACATCAATATTCGCCTTTAGCTGAGAATTAAAAAAAAAATGTAAACAGTGACGTTACGTGACTAACTACGGAATTTTCAATTAACAAATAAAATCAAAATGTAATATTTTACAATTACAGAAATTTTAATAGATGGTAAGATCCTGTCAAATTTCATAAAGATGCATGGTAGAATTCGGATACTTTAATTCATCATAACCTTCGCAAAAATCATCGGGTTTTCTCCAGTACCTCCTTAATACTTTTTGTTAGTTACGGTAATGGAATAGTGGGGACGATCTCACCCAACCGTGGCCGACTGCGTCATTTATTCAGGTGTTGTGTCCGTGTAGAGTGTGAAGGATTAGTTGAGAATGATGATTATCTAGACAAAGAAAATTAAATGTAAACAACATGTTCATATATGATTTACTTTGTCACTGTTCTTGGATAGAGAAGGAACACGAAGCAGATTTGTATTTTATTTTAAATTCAAATTTAAATGACATAATTGAACGAAGTTTTTCACGATTACGTATGGAATCAGCCTTTTGTGAACAATCCTTCACTTGTGAAGATGTTTTTAACATCGAAGAGATGGGTCTTCGAGACGACCAAGCGGTCTACATAATATAAGAGTTTGATAATAGGTTTTGAACTCATTGCAAACAAAAGCTTAAAAGTGTCTTATAACAAATCTAGATTTTTGAAGAGGTGTAGTTAAAGGCGAGTATGTAGTGGCGTTATGTGGTATCGTGACAGAGCGTTTGGCCGATAACTCAAACTAAGGTGGAAGACCTACCTAAGAGTTTTGAGGAGTGCGGCAAGAAAGCCGGAAAATACAAAATTGAAAACTTATGATCTGCTCACGCAGCTACATCTTTATCGATCTGCAAATGCAATCAACGGGGCTTTGAGAATGAAACCGCACTAGCTCTTATGATCCAAACTAAGCTTCCAATACATACGACTAAAAGAATTACTTCCATTAGAGAAGAAGCATTATAACTATTAATTTACTATTGAAAAAAAAACCACTTGTAAGTATCAGTTGTATGCCCAAAACTTTGTGTGTAACTTTTTTCACATTATTCTTTTTTTTCTAATTTTAAAATTTGATAGTCATTTAATCCCTCAAGCTTCAATTGGGTTCTATACTAATGTTTATAAAACCCATTGAAGTGGTGTTTCGGATTTTGAAAGAAAGTCCGGTATTAATAATCCATGAAATTTAATCATAAAAATCTTGTAAGTTATGAGGTTTAAATATCCTGCCATTTTGAGTTTTTTTCCCACTTTTTCATAATATGGAAACAATGTATCTTCTTCGAAACGACCATCTGCGTTTTACAAAATTAAAGAAGACTTTAATCAGTGCTTGGGTGTACAGTAAAAAATTAAGGCTCAATGCTAATGTCATAGGTTTCAACTAAACTATTCAAATCTCTCGTAGAATTGCTGCCTTTAACCATTAATGCCTGTCCGATCTCCATGTACAAAATTCTAAAAACGCCTACGTTTGTTTTGTTTTTTCTTTTTACCAAACTCTCTTCTTGAAACCACATGTTTTCTAAATCTCTAGACGTTACTTCTAACCAAATATAATTGCATCGCTCCTGGTAAATGCTTCACAAGCAGACCCGACAATTGTCATCCCTCATATTCCCTATCTTCGACGACGGCTGGTGGTGTACGACGCTCTTGGCACACTAAAGCGACTCATGACCTGTTTCGTTTGTCTTTCGGTCTCGCAGGGATTCTCACGTCACTAGTCTGCACTCCCGACTTAATTGGCTCTATACAGTTAGCCGTAGTCAATATTTCCTTTGCTCAATTCACTTCAATTCATAAATTACATGCTTCACATTCCAATTCACACAATTTAATCCATCAGCCACTAACCAGAACCTGTCATCCTGTCCTTTCTATCTCTTTCCAGAAGAGTGCATCGTTCGAATGATCCTTCATTACCCGAGACACAAACCTCTGGAATTTCATCCATATTTCTATTCATGAAGCTCCTTCACTTCCTACATTGAAATGAAAGCACTTCTCTTTCATCACCTATTTATCTTTCAGAATGATCCTATTTAGTAAACATACTATAATATATATTTTGCGTCTTCAACACACGGAAACAATGCCTAGGACTAAGCAGCATGCAGGAAATAGATACAGGAATTCTCGTACTCTTTCAAAATCGAAACACTATTTTAGAGTTTTGTTGATTTTTCTCTTGCTGGCTTACATGTGGATATTTTTTGTACGATATTTAATTTTAGTTTTTTCTTGTTAATGTGGCCCAATCATGACCCAATGGCCTACTAAGTCGTAACTTTCATTTACGCACACATTTATAAACATTAGATTAATTACAATTTTAAAACTCAAACTTCAATCTTTATTTAATTATACAGTTCACTCAACATATTTTAAATTTAAGCTAACCTTTCACTAACAAGCTCAGAACCAAAACACAATCTTTCAAGGGTTTCAATCTGCTAGAGTGATATTGGAACGCACTCGTCCATGTCGAATCCAGATGAACAAAATTAGATTTTATTTTGTTTGATAAATCGAATTAGAAATAAGTCTTTATTATTGAATTTTTTTATTTAGCAGTAACCTTTTAAAATCATTGCTTTAAATATTTTGAAAATATATTCATTGCTTCCTCCATTATAAAAGTAATGTTATTAAATGAGAAAAACAAATGTACTATATTTTTTAAGTGTATATATATAATATATATATACATATATGTTTATTTATATTAACAATCTAATTGGACATTTAATATCTGCTTATGACTAGAAATGATTATAGCTTGCGAAGGATAGAGCAGCTCCATGATGACTGTTATGCACATGATGGCTTTCTGTTTCTTCCGGGGAGTGTTTCGAAGAAGATCCTTTAGTGTCGCGGAAAAGACTGGACGTATGGTGGTGGGATGATTGATGCTTGAAGAAGTCCTCGGTTGTAGGTTTGACATGTTGGGAAGACGTGGGTCCTTTCCTATCTTCAATGTCGTCAAACTCATTCTTGATAACCCTTTCTGGCTCATGTACGGAGTAGTAGGCCTTTATCGGGTCCCCGCCTCTGTTCTCTGGCTGGTGGGCTTCGCTGTGGTAGCGATCCTTGACATCGAATCTGTACTTGGGCTTATCCTGGGAACAAAGTATTTTATTATGATACGTGATAGACACTGTGAAAAACCAAATTAAAAAAATGACTATAGAATCACTAGTTGACTATGAATCATATTGGCTTTCATAGTCATTCAAGAGTGATGGAAATGAAAAGAATGACCTGGTAAAAAGTGGATAAGAATGATAAGTGCTCATGGATGAGGGTAAAGAAAATAAATATGAATCCTAGAAATAAAAACATTATCGACCCCAAATAGAGATGCTCTACTTTTATTTAGCTACATTAGATTACTAGGGAGTTAGGCTTTCGTTTGTCAGTCTGTTCTGTGATTGCACTCATTAAATATCATTTAAACAATCTGAAGTATATCCCACGATACCCTTAAACATGCTGATTAGTTTTCGTTTACAAAACATAATAGAAAACGTGAAAAAATTTGAATGTCCCTCAGAATTTTAAGCTTTTTTACCAAGTCATAAATCATAAATTTCTGTGTATATTTTTTAAAAATAAATTGCTTGAATACTTATTAGGGGGTTCCTTCATATTTATAGCCCCTTATCACTGAAAACGATTAATATTAATTAAAAAAGAATTGAAAGCCTAAATAATTTTTTTAGAAAGTAAATAAATATATGGGAAGTGCTCCACTTCTTTGGTGAGGCAGTGAATTTTGAACGGTAATACAAATCACCTATATTATTTTTTCAGTATTAATGTTTCGGTTATTCAATTTTTTTTGTGGCCATGTAATTTAAAAAATACCGAGGTACTCCATGTTAAAAACGTGATGTTTGTCTACATTAAAAAAAATCTTACTAGTTTAAATCCAACTTACATAATAATCCTCCTTTTCTTCTGCGTTATTCTGGCGATTTTTTACTTCCTGGTTTTCATAGTAGTTTTCTTCTTGGTCATTTTCGTAGAGTCCATACTGAGCGAAGGGTGTTCCCACCAGGCTCAGAACTAATAGGACCTGCGAATTTTAAACGGGTAATTTTATTGGTTTACTATAATTTTCTTCTGTTATAAATAATAATACTGTTAAAAAAAGCAATGTGTCTAATACAACTAGTAGTATATAAATTAATCATGTAGTATGTTCACTACCTTCATATACATATTGACTGTTGTGACCTACAGTTTCGTATTGTATAGGCTTTAGCGGTCCGTACTTTTATATAGCTCACGTTCACGGAAGCCCCCTACTTCTATGATATAATATTATTTTTATAATACCTTTCTCTTACATTAATAAAAAATCAAAGAAATAAAAACCATTATTTTACAACGGTAATCAAGTTCATTTATAGCGAACCTCACTCGTAAATCTGTCAATTTGGACTAACAGCGTAAGCGGTAATTGGAATAAAAAGAAATGGACCTTGAACAGATGAAGAGCTGGATCAAGGCTGATCGGTGAGCACTGAACTTAACGGAACAATGTCAAGGATAACCTCTTCACCATGGAGGATATTGGTATTGCCGGATATACTTACATCATATATGAAGCTAATTTGTCATTTCTCACATTTGTTATCTCATACAGTTTGAGTTTAATAAATAAAATTTAAGTATAGTATTACACAATTAAGGGTGTTGTTATGGCTTCCAAAACGATTGAATCACTGTTTAAATAACGTTTCGTAAATAAAGTTATAAGATACTTAACAAAAATCATCTATTGTTAAGAATGATGTCGATGTGATTTTGTTATCATCAATCAATTAATTAATTATTGATAAAATGTCCTCTATCTAAAACTCATAGACCTCAAACTAAAATTTCAAGTCAACAAGTAGACGGATGAATACCCCAAAAATTCTGACTGCCAAATGAACACAATGGTAAAAACGTAAGGGTTTTTAGTTTTGAAAATAAACAACGAAAACGTTAAATACAACCGTATTTTTCGAACAACTTATTTTGCGTACAAACAACATACGAAATGACATTGCCTCGCAAAAATTCAAACCTCAGAATCTGGGATATAACTATTTGGTTTTCCCTGTATACTGTATCTGTAATGACGACGCTGCGGCATGCGTGTAAGGGAGTGGGTATATGGCGCTCTCTGACATCAACGTCTCACCTAACTGGCTTCATCCTCCTTGAGCTGTACAGAAACCATATGTCGACATGATTATGAATAAATTAAAACAAAAATAGCCGTACCTTACTGTATTTATTATATAATCCGAATTTGACGCTTTCGAAAGACATCAAATGATGGTTTGTTGAGGTTGACAGAAAGAGTCTTAGAACTATCCAACCAATATATGATGGCAGCATTAGCCATAAATATAAACTTCCAGGGTTCGATCACAAGCACATAGAGATACAGAGATAGACAATATGATTGAACAACTAAGGATAACTCATCAATATGACTTTACACATTTTTAATTATCGCTATCCCCCTTTCTGTATTATGTGATACTCTTAAGCTGTGTTGAGACATTCCAATGTAATTTAAAATCGACAAAGACAGCCTGTTTGGAAGTAGTTTACCCTCCCTCCCTCCTCTTAAAGCTCAGAAATAATGGTCAGTTGTAAAATTCACAAATTTAAAAAAAATATTTTCAACAGTATATGCTCAGGTAACAAGCAATATAATATATATTAGAGTACTTTATACGAATATAGTGAATATTGGTTAGGGGCCGTCTGAATCAATAGTGTAGTGTCTTTGTAGTGGCAACACTCCCCGTTTCCTCCCTCCCTCTCGTCAGCCAGTGAACAAATGAACATTATTGAAATCCAATTAGCCCCGTAAAGGAGATCAATCTGGCAGTTAAACAACTCCACCATATTTGGCTGCAACCAGATCATTGTTTGCTCAGATAAACCGTCATATCAAGGGACCAAGTCCTGCAGACTACCGATCAGCTAACATTGACCATAAATAGACAGGGCATAATCAGGTACCTACTTCTTCTTTAAGGCTTTCTCACTGTCTATAGGTTAGGTGACATAGTTAAAAAACTATTCCACAAATAGACGCATACGTTTACAGTGTTCTTTTTTTATATTACTTTCTGCTGATAGGATCTATTTATTTTTATATTTCTAATCAATAAATTAATCATTCTAATTAATGATTTAAAAGTATGCTGCATACATCAAAAGATGGAATTTTTTGTTGTAAATAACGTAATTTTACAATTTATTAAAGGATTTTAGGTATAATACGTTTCTTTTGTAAATACATTCCATTAAAATCGTTATATTTAAACGTATTTGAGTTTGATGTAGTCGATAAACCAAACTAACCTTAAAAGTACAGCATAGCAAGTTGGTCTTCATCTGTTAAATACTGATTAATCTATGAAGTTGTCAAATTGTACCGTTATGAAAGGAGAGTTCCAAAATTAACTTGATTAGGTATTTAAAAAACTAATTCCTTCAAGTCACTTCCAAAAGCTGAATGTTTTCCAGAAGGTGTGACGAAAACGTTTCCAGTCTTGGGCTACACAGTCCAGTGGCCCGTGGACTAATTCAGGCCTGTTGTATAATTTAGATTAGGAAGTACATTGCAAAATGGACACAGCCCTTCACCTGCGTACGTACCGGAAATTACTAGGCTTTAGCCTACCAAGTTATCTAGTTATTATTAGCGATTAACACGTTAAAAATCAAGTAACTTTTTTATCACATAACCTAATTAGAATAGGTGACCCAATGCCGCTTAAAACCAAAAGATTGGCCAAATTTTGATGGAAAAAAAAAACGTCATTACTATCTTGTTTACGACTTATTTACTAACCTAGTTTCACGCCGAGAGATAATAATTTTTTCGAAAGTTCTCCTTAAGATGCCTAATAAAAATCAAATGACAAAATGAAAACCGACATAATTAAAAAATTTAATATTGGAATTCTTCATTTGAAAAAATAACAATTCATGAAAAAAAAATGAAATAAACGTACTTTGGGATATAACTTACTTTTTAGAAATATAAGTGGATCCCTTGATAATTGGGTGTTTAGTGTGTCCTTTCCTCTCTACGACGGCATAAAAACCGTTCTTTTTGTCTCTCCTCAAAAAAAGAAAAAAGTCCTGGTCTGTCGTACAAATACTGGGGTAGTTTGATTGATCGCATCGTTTACCCAAAGGAATTTAGTTTTAATTTGTATGTTCTCCTAACCTTTTACCTTAGAAGGCAAGATAGTTGCAATTATATGTTAAGATTAATGAGAATTAATACGCTCCTTATCCAAAAGTAGAGAGCCAAATTGGATTCGGACGAGCTTGCTGAGTTTAGTAGTCTATCCGTTATTATTTATAATTAACAATTGTTTTAAGGTTTAGTGGATCAAATTAACTAATTTTAGTATGAAATACAGAGCAGTTTTATTAATACTTAAGGATGTCTCTCCCAAACTAAGGGAAAGGCCTGTCAGTATTAAGTTGAAACGTACACTTGTCTCGAAGTAAGGCGCCAAATACTGGGGTAGTAGGTAGTCGGGACTTCAGCCCTAGTATTGGAACACGTTATGGATCGAGTGATTAAGTTTCAACAACAATCTAGAGCTTATTTTTGCATTTTTATTATAAAATATGACATATGACTAGTAATGATGATGACTCGAAGACGATGAAGCTGCTTCATGATGACTGTAATGAGCGTAGTGGCTTCCAGATCCTTCTGATGACTTACCGTGATGTCCTCCAGAAGATGATCCTCCTGAACTGCTGTGATGTTCGGACGGATGATGGTAGGAATGATGCTTAAAAAAGGTCTCTTTGGATCCTTCGACATGTGGGTGTTTAGCGTGTCCTTTTCTCTCTACGACGGCGTTGAAGCCGTTCTTTTTGTCTGCGGTGTAGTGGACGATCCTTTCGGTGCCATCGGGCTCATGGAGGGAGTAGTATCCTTTGACGACGTCTCCGTCTCTCGTCTCTTCCTGCTTATGATGGTCGTGGGTGTGGTGGTCCTCCACTCCGTAGTCAAACTTGTACTTTGGATGGGCCTGGAAATTTATGAATTTTTGAGAGTTAATTATCAACTTATTATTATTAAATTAATTATTAATATGAAATCATCTAAGGAAAACGTACGTAATAATCAACGTGAATTTCTTCTTCATGTTTTTTGTGATGTTCTTCTTCGTGTTTCTTGTGATGTTCGTCCTCATGATAATGTCCATACTGAGCAAACGCTGCTCCTACCAGACACAAAACTAACACCACCTGTAAATTGTTAATATTTTTTTTAGGTTTATTAAATTTTATGATATCTATAACCAGACAATATATAAAAACAATTATTTATGTAAGTACCTTATCCATGTTGAATTCCTCACGGTTGAGTTACTGATTGATATTGCCATTCATTTGGTTCCTTTTATATATCTTACATTCTCTGATTATCCCCACCCCTTTAATAGTGGGTGGGAAGTAAGTTTTAGGCAACTTCCTCCAATGAAAGTTCTTTCATTTCAAATGTTTTGTTATAGAATAAAATTCTTTGTAATTAACTAGTTTCAACGATAGAGTGGTTGAGAAGAATATAAAACATAATATATAAGTGGGTTGAAAGTAATTCTCAGGTAACTACCGGAAAGAAATTAACTTTTTTTTTATTTATGCTCATTTTAAATTTTAAAAAATGAATTGATTTTCATCGGTCACAATATAAAGTTTGTACAAAAAAGTAGTATACAAAAAAGTTAGGTTTCAGTATCCTACAATTAAGTGTTCCTTACAGTTTCTTGATTTCCTATGTTTTATTGAATTAGTTTTATTAACATACACATTCAAAACCAGATTCGCATACCCGGCTTATTGTTTGATGGATATGCTATTTAAAACTTTGTAATCTCGGTCACTGCTGTTTCATAAATAAAATTATATTGATATTACTCAACTATATTTTTTTTATTTGGAGTAATTTATTATTTGGGACTCGTTGAAATTTACCATAGGCCTTGTTTTCTTTTAAGTATTATGAGGCACTAAGTGAAACGAACATACAAACTATCACCTCTCTTTGTAAAACTGAAGGTTTTGGATTTTAAAAAAATTCGGCAAAACCCTAAAAGAATAGAACGATTCGTTAAACGTAGAAGACATAGTTAAATAATTTGTTACAACTTAATTTTGGGCACTGTAACGAATGCGATCATTTCATAAAACCAATCATTATTTAAACGCTGTTTCCAAATAGACAATGTGCCACCTTTTGTTATATATTTGTTATTATATTATACATATAGTTAACTTATATGGGCCCTATATGCTCATTTTGATTCATTCTTTCATGTTTCAATGGTCCAACGGTGCTCAAATCAGAAACGGTACACTATTGGCCCTTAAAAAGCCTAAAAACGGATATTCCTTTAGTTTAGCCACTATAAGCTAATTATTGTATTAAAAAATATTGTTCTATTATTTAGACACTGCATTATGTTTCGTAAAAAAGCTAAAATTTAAAGTTTGATATGGTCGAAAAAAATCCAGTGCTATGTTTTTTGATTTTTCTAGATAATATTTAGACGATTATGAAACCAAATATCAGGGTCAGTTGAAGTTTATTTAATAATTAGAAATAGTTACTTGAGCATTTGTATTAATTTATAATATTAGTTTACAAAAAAATAGATTACAATGCAATCATCGTATAGTAATTCATAGATGAAATAAAAACTATTTTTGATGAGTATAATGTTTCAAAAAATATATTTATCTCTCCTTTTTATAACAATTACCTTATGTTAGTTATTGTTTACAATTTATCATATACATTGTATGCGGTACTTGATAAATTTACGGTAAAAAAATTAAAAATATAACTACCAAAGCAATAATTACTTAGCCAATTTTTATTTGGTATAATTTCTACTAGCAATAATATTTTCGGGCACTCTGAATATTTCTTTGTTTCGAAAAATAAAATAATTTTCATTCCGGTTGTGGCCTATAACCATGATTTCACTCACCGTTTAAGAAGTAGGGTTAGCCAGAGAATGTAAAATAAATAAAAGGGAGATTAAGAAAAGCTGTATCAATTCAAAACTAGAGTGTACAACTGTCAACATGTACAAGGTGCTAAATTAAACAGATTTATTATTAATTGCAAGATTTTTATTTATTTATGACACATTTATAAATTAATTGCATTTATTAAATTAGTTACAGAAAGTGTTAGTTCTGTTTCTGGTAGGAGCCTTTCTAGCTCACTATGGACATTACCAACACAAAAAACATGAAAGAACAAAATAAGAAACACGAAGAAGAATATCACGTTGATTATTATGTGTGTTTAATTCAGATGATTCATAACATCATCATTGTTATGTACAATTTTAAAAGCAACGTATACTCCAGGCACACCCGAAGTACAAGTTTGACTGCAGTGTGGAGGACCACCACACCCAGGACCAATATAAGAAGGAATAGACGAGAGACGGAGACGTCGTTAAAGGATACTACTACATGAGCCCGATGGCACCGAAAGAATTGTCCACTACACCGCAGACAAAAAATATGGCTTCAACGCCGTCGTGGAGAGAAAAGGACACGCTAAACACCCGATTATCAAAGGATCCACCGAGACATTTTTTAAGCACCATTCCTACTATCATCCATCCGAACATCACAGCAGTTCTGGAGGATCATCTACGGGAGAACATCATGGAGGGTCATCAGAAGGATCTGAAAGCCACTAAGAACATTACAGTCGTAATGAAGCGATTTCATTGTCTTCAAGTCATCATCATTTCTAGTCATAGGTCAAATTTTACAATAAAAATACTAAAATAAGCTCTAGATTGTTGTTGAAACTCAATCATTTGATATAAAACATGTTCCAATATTAGGGCTAAAGTCCCCCTTACCTACCACGCCAGTATTTGTACGACTGACCAGGCCTCTTCCCTTTTTTTCGGGAGAGATATTCTTTAATATTAAGAAATCTGCTATGTATTTCCTACTAAAATTAGTTAATTAGATCCACTTTACCCTTAAAAAAATTTTAAACTATGGCGTTGAGCGTTTAGCACCCAATTATCTAAGGATCCAATAAGACCTTCTTCAACATCGTCCGTCTCAACCTCACGATAGTTTTGGATGTTTATCTTCGGAAGGTCATCTGGATCATCAGATGGGCCTGGAAACCACTACACACGTAAAGTCTTGTCGTCTTCGAAGTAATATTACTAGTTACTAACAAATAATTATTTTTATAGTAAAACCGACGATTAAAGAAATGAACTATTTAAATAACCTTACAACGAAACATGAAGACGCCAATGTTACTACTAACGCTCCTCGGCACACAAGGATAGCGTTGGCACAATCTAATAATAAATACTGAAATTTATCGTAAATAGGAAAATCAAACTGCTTTAATAAAACAAGCGAACAGATACATGAAAATTCAATCCCATCCCACACATCACGCGTCTACTTATGGCTCAAAGAAAGTAAAGTAATTTGGTGCATCTAAGAAGAAAAGTGTTTCTAAATCATGTAAGATACCGAACTGATTAAGAATGTGTAATGCAATGCACGTTTTACTCAATTAAGCCTTTAGAATGTTTGTGTTTGTTACTTGTGATGTATTTTAATGGTAATTGACTATATTTTCACGGCTGAAAATTTCACTTACAGATATTTAATTTTCTCGGGAAGAACACTTTCTTTTTATGGTATAATGTTACGATTGCAAAACGCCAGGCTGAGTATTTTGATGAATTTTTTGCCTTGTATTGTCCTCTTTTCTATTTTCCGAAATTTGGTAATGTAATTGGTGTGATAAGATAACGAAGCTATCAAGATGTAATGCCCAATAGGATATAACAACGTTTCAACAGGAACACTGGAAGGAAGTTACCACAAATATCACATGTATTGTTATTACTGCAAGAAGAACAGTTCAAGTGGAGGAAGGAAGGAAATACATGTTGAAGAACACTTTGAGGCATTTTTTTAATCGATTGAGGAAATCGTTATTTATCATACAGGTATAACATAATGATAATACAAGAGTTGTTTTAATCAATGACAATAACTTTGAGTATTAATAATTTAACAGGATCATAATGATTATATAGGATATTTGGAAGAATTCCAATATAAACCTTGGGTCCTCCCAACAAATGTATTCACACTATTGTCTATAAATCAGGCATCTTCAGAACATCATAAATGACTGCACTGACTATCGTATGGTATCATTTCACTAAAATGTGGTGTTTTAATAACTTTTATAAAAACTGATTTAGAATAGTTACCAACTGTGTGAATTTCGATAAGTAATGATTAATTGTTTAATCCTTTAACGAGAATTGGGTGACTTTGTGAAATCCTGAAGGCTTGAACTACCCATAACACGTAAAATTACATGAATAACTACTGAAGAGAGCAAAGAGTATTGGTAATAGAATTTTTTAAAAATACCCTACTATTTGTTTCGGATCTTTACTTCCACTTCATGATTCGTTTGTAGTAATATAATTATTGCACATGTTACTACGGATAGATTTTAGGTTTGGTTGATTTAAGAATCGCTTATATTTCAATCCATTGAAGAGTCTACCTCCCAGTTTTAGCGATTTTAAGCTTTCTGTCAGAGTTACAATCATGATTTTTTATATAACCATTCCATTTTATGGTTGAACGCAATTAAAATAATTAGCCTCCACAGGCATGATATTTTTTTTAGGTTTATTAAATTTTATAGAAGTCATCAATTACATTACTTGGGGAAAATAAAATCTTTTCTTACCTTATTCATTTGGATTTCAAGTTAAATACCCCAAAGTCTAGATTAATAACATATAACATGTTTAAAAAATATTAATATTCCATAATAATTCATTAATATAATAATTAAAATATTGATCGCATCGTTTACCCAAAGGAATTTAGTTTTAATTTGTATGTTCTCCTAACCTTTTACCTTGGAAGGCAAGATAGTTGCAATTATATGTTAAGATTAATGAGAATTAATACGCTCCTTATCCAAAAGTAGAGAGCCAAATTGGATTCGGACGAGCTTGCTGAGTTTAGTAGTCTATCCGTTATTATTTTTAATTAACAACTGTTTTAAGGTTTAGTGGATCAAATTAACTAATTTTAGTATGAAATACAGAGCAGTTTTATTAATACTTAAGGATGTCTCTCCCAAACTAAGGGAAAGGCCTGTCAGTATTAAGTTGAAACGTACACTTGTCTCGAAGTAAGGCGCCAAATACTGGGGTAGTAGGTAGTCGGGACTTCAGCCCTAGTATTGGAACACGTTATGGATCGAGTGATTAAGTTTCAACAACAATCTAGAGCTTATTTTTGCATTTTTATTATAAAATATGACATATGACTAGTAATGATGATGACTCGAAGACGATGAAGCTGCTTCATGATGACTGTAATGAGCGTAGTGGCTTCCAGATCCTTCTGATGACTTACCGTGATGTCCTCCAGAAGATGATCCTCCTGAACTGCTGTGATGTTCGGACGGATGATGGTAGGAATGATGCTTAAAAAAGGTCTCTTTGGATCCTTCGACATGTGGGTGTTTAGCGTGTCCTTTTCTCTCTACGACGGCGTTGAAGCCGTTCTTTTTGTCTGCGGTGTAGTGGACGATCCTTTCGGTGCCATCGGGCTCATGGAGGGAGTAGTATCCTTTGACGACGTCTCCGTCTCTCGTCTCTTCCTGCTTATGATGGTCGTGGGTGTGGTGGTCCTCCACTCCGTAGTCAAACTTGTACTTTGGATGGGCCTGGAAATTTATGAATTTTTGAGAGTTAATTATCAACTTATTATTATTAAATTAATTATTAATATGAAATCATCTAAGGAAAACGTACGTAATAATCAACGTGAATTTCTTCTTCATGTTTTTTGTGATGTTCTTCTTCGTGTTTCTTGTGATGTTCGTCCTCATGATAATGTCCATACTGAGCAAACGCTGCTCCTACCAGACACAAAACTAACACCACCTGTAAATTGTTAATATTTTTTTTAGGTTTATTAAATTTTATGATATCTATAACCAGACAATATATAAAAACAATTATTTATGTAAGTACCTTATCCATGTTGAATTCCTCACGGTTGAGTTACTGATTGATATTGCCATTCATTTGGTTCCTTTTATATATCTTACATTCTCTGATTATCCCCACCCCTTTAATAGTGGGTGGGAAGTAAGTTTTAGGCAACTTCCTCCAATGAAAGTTCTTTCATTTCAAATGTTTTGTTATAGAATAAAATTCTTTGTAATTAACTAGTTTCAACGATAGAGTGGTTGAGAAGAATATAAAACATAATATATAAGTGGGTTGAAAGTAATTCTCAGGTAACTACCGGAAAGAAATTAACTTTTTTTTTATTTATGCTCATTTTAAATTTTAAAAAATGAATTGATTTTCATCGGTCACAATATAAAGTTTGTACAAAAAAGTAGTATACAAAAAAGTTAGGTTTCAGTATCCTACAATTAAGTGTTCCTTACAGTTTCTTGATTTCCTATGTTTTATTGAATTAGTTTTATTAACATACACATTCAAAACCAGATTCGCATACCCGGCTTATTGTTTGATGGATATGCTATTTAAAACTTTGTAATCTCGGTCACTGCTGTTTCATAAATAAAATTATATTGATATTACTCAACTATATTTTTTTTATTTGGAGTAATTTATTATTTGGGACTCGTTGAAATTTACCATAGGCCTTGTTTTCTTTTAAGTATTATGAGGCACTAAGTGAAACGAACATACAAACTATCACCTCTCTTTGTAAAACTGAAGGTTTTGGATTTTAAAAAAATTCGGCAAAACCCTAAAAGAATAGAACGATTCGTTAAACGTAGAAGACATAGTTAAATAATTTGTTACAACTTAATTTTGGGCACTGTAACGAATGCGATCATTTCATAAAACCAATCATTATTTAAACGCTGTTTCCAAATAGACAATGTGCCACCTTTTGTTATATATTTGTTATTATATTATACATATAGTTAACTTATATGGGCCCTATATGCTCATTTTGATTCATTCTTTCATGTTTCAATGGTCCAACGGTGCTCAAATCAGAAACGGTACACTATTGGCCCTTAAAAAGCCTAAAAACGGATATTCCTTTAGTTTAGCCACTATAAGCTAATTATTGTATTAAAAAATATTGTTCTATTATTTAGACACTGCATTATGTTTCGTAAAAAAGCTAAAATTTAAAGTTTGATATGGTCGAAAAAAATCCAGTGCTATGTTTTTTGATTTTTCTAGATAATATTTAGACGATTATGAAACCAAATATCAGGGTCAGTTGAAGTTTATTTAATAATTAGAAATAGTTACTTGAGCATTTGTATTAATTTATAATATTAGTTTACAAAAAAATAGATTACAATGCAATCATCGTATAGTAATTCATAGATGAAATAAAAACTATTTTTGATGAGTATAATGTTTCAAAAAATATATTTATCTCTCCCTTTTATAACAATTACTTTATGTTAGTTATTGTTTACAATTTATCATATACATTGTATGCGGTACTTGATAAATTTACGGTAAAAAAATTAAAAATATAACTACCAAAGCAATAATTACTTAGCCAATTTTTATTTGGTATAATTTCTACTAGCAATAATATTTTCGGGCACTCTGAATATTTCTTTGTTTCGAAAAATAAAATAATTTTCATTCCGGTTGTGGCCTATAACCATGATTTCACTCACCGTTTAAGAAGTAGGGTTAGCCAGAGAATGTAAAATAAATAAAAGGGAGATTAAGAAAAGCTGTATCAATTCAAAACTAGAGTGTACAACTGTCAACATGTACAAGGTACTAAATTAAACAGATTTATTATTAATTGCAAGATTTTTATTTATTTATGACACATTTATAAATTAATTGCATTTATTAAATGAGTTACAGAAAGTGTTAGTTCTGTTTCTGGTAGGAGCCTTCCTAGCTCACTATGGACATCACTAACACAAAAAACATGAAAGAACAAAATAAGAAACACGAAGAAGAATATCACGTTGATTATTATGTGTGTTTAATTCAGATGATTCATAACATCATCATTGTTATGTACAATTTTAAAAGCAACGTATACTCCAGGCACACCCGAAGTACAAGTTTGACTGCAGTGTGGAGGACCACCACACCCAGGACCAATATAAGAAGGAATAGACGAGAGACGGAGACGTCGTTAAAGGATACTACTACATGAGCCCGATGGCACCGAAAGAATTTTCCACTACACCGCAGACATAAAATATGGCTTCAACGCCGTCGTGGAGAGAAAAGGACACGCTAAACACCCGATTATCAAAGGATCCACCGAGACATTTTTCAAGCACCATTCCTACTATCATCCATCCGAACATCACAGCAGTTCTGGAGGATCATCTACGGGAGAACATCATGGAGGGTCATCAGAAGGATCTGAAAGCCACTAAGAACATTACAGTCCTAATGAAGGGACTTCATTGTCTTCAAGTCATCATCATTACTAGTCATAGGTAAAATTTTACAATAAAAATACTAAAATAAGCTCTAGATTGTTGTTGAAACTCAATCATTTGATATAAAACATGTTCCAATATTAGGGCTGAAGTCCCCCTTACCTACCACGCCAGTATTTGTACGTCAGACCAGGCCTCTTCCCTTTTTTTTGGGAAAGATATTCTTTAATATTTATAAATCTGCTATGTATTTCCTACTAAAATTAGTTAATTAGATCCACTTTACCCTTAAAAAAATTTTAAACTATGGCGTTGAGCGTTTAGCACCCAATTATCTAAGGATCCAATAAGACCTTCTTCAACATCGTCCGTCTCAACCTCACGATAGTTTTGGATGTTTATCTTCGGAAGGTCATCTGGATCATCAGATGGGCCTGGAAACCACTACACACGTAAAGTCTTGTCGTCTTCGAAGTAATATTACTAGTTGCTAACAAATAATTATTTTTATAGTAAAACCGACGATTAAAGAAATGAACTATTTAAATAACCTTACAACGAAACATGAAGACGCCAATGTTACTACTAACGCTCCTCGGCACACAAGGATAGCGTTGGCACAATCTAATAATAAATACTGAAATTTATCGTAAATAGGAAAATCAAACTGCTTTAATAAAACAAGCGAACAGATACATGAAAATTCAATCCCATCCCACACATCACGCGTCTACTTATGGCTCAAAGAAAGTAAAGTAATTTGGTGCATCTAAGAAGAAAAGTGTTTCTAAATCATGTAAGATACCGAACTGATTAAGAATGTGTAATGCAATGCACGTTTTACTCAATTAAGCCTTTAGAATGTTTGTGTTTGTTACTTGTGATGTATTTTAATGGTAATTGACTATATTTTCACGGCTGAAAATTTCACTTACAGATATTTAATTTTCTCGGGAAGAACACTTTCTTTTTATGGTATAATGTTACGATTGCAAAACGCCAGGCTGAGTATTTTGATGAATTTTTTGCCTTGTATTGTCCTCTTTTCTATTTTCCGAAATTTGGTAATGTAATTGGTGTGATAAGATAACGAAGCTATCAAGATGTAATGCCCAATAGGATATAACAACGTTTCAACAGGAACACTGGAAGGAAGTTACCACAAATATCACATGTATTGTTGCTGAATTTCGACCAGGCCATCGTCATTACTTTTCATTAGCTTGTATCAAATAGCTAGTTTATAACTTTATAACAAGAATGTCCCACTAAGCTCCACTGAAACACCAGCACATCACACATATATTATAAAGATCTTGAATGTATCAAGAACCGGCTATATATATATCACTTTTCAAAGCCTAATAACTATTTAAGCGGCAGAATTCCACATCAAAACTAATGATTATTACTGCAAGAAGAACAGTTCAAGTGGAGGAAGGAAGGAAATACATGTTGAAGAACACTTTGAGGCATTTTTTTAATCGATTGAGGAAATCGTTATTTATCATACAGGTATAACATAATGATAATACAAGAGTTGTTTTAATCAATGACAATAACTTTGAGTATTAATAATTTAACAGGATCATAATGATTATATAGGATATTTGGAAGAATTCCAATATAAACCTTGGGTCCTCCCAACAAATGTATTCACACTATTGTCTATAAATCAGGCATCTTCAGAACATCATAAATGACTGCACTGACTATCGTATGGTATCATTTCACTAAAATGTGGTGTTTTAATAACTTTTATAAAAACTGATTTAGAATAGTTACCAACTGTGTGAATTTCGATAAGTAATGATTAATTGTTTAATCCTTTAACGAGAATTGGGTGACTTTGTGAAATCCTGAAGGCTTGAACTACCCATAACACGTAAAATTACATGAATAACTACTGAAGAGAGCAAAGAGTATTGGTAATAGAATTTTTTAAAAATACCCTACTATTTGTTTCGGATCTTTACTTCCACTTCATGATTCGTTTGTAGTAATATAATTATTGCACATGTTACTACGGATAGATTTTAGGTTTGGTTGATTTAAGAATCGCTTATATTTCAATCCATTGAAGAGTCTACCTCCCAGTTTTAGCGATTTTAAGCTTTCTGTCAGAGTTACAATCATGATTTTTTATATAACCATTCCATTTTATGGTTGAACGCAATTAAAATAATTAGCCTCCACAGGCATGATATTTTTTTTAGGTTTATTAAATTTTATAGAAGTCATCAATTACATTACTTGGGGAAAATAAAATCTTTTCTTACCTTATTCATTTGGATTTCAAGTTAAATACCCCAAAGTCTAGATTAATAACATATAACATGTTTAAAAAATATTAATATTCCATAATAATTCATTAATATAATAATTAAAATATTGATCGCATCGTTTACCCAAAGGAATTTAGTTTTAATTTGTATGTTCTCCTAACCTTTTACCTTGGAAGGCAAGATAGTTGCAATTATATGTTAAGATTAATGAGAATTAATACGCTCCTTATCCAAAAGTAGAGAGCCAAATTGGATTCGGACGAGCTTGCTGAGTTTAGTAGTCTATCCGTTATTATTTTTAATTAACAACTGTTTTAAGGTTTAGTGGATCAAATTAACTAATTTTAGTATGAAATACAGAGCAGTTTTATTAATACTTAAGGATGTCTCTCCCAAACTAAGGGAAAGGCCTGTCAGTATTAAGTTGAAACGTACACTTGTCTCGAAGTAAGGCGCCAAATACTGGGGTAGTAGGTAGTCGGGACTTCAGCCCTAGTATTGGAACACGTTATGGATCGAGTGATTAAGTTTCAACAACAATCTAGAGCTTATTTTTGCATTTTTATTATAAAATATGACATATGACTAGTAATGATGATGACTCGAAGACGATGAAGCTGCTTCATGATGACTGTAATGAGCGTAGTGGCTTCCAGATCCTTCTGATGACTTACCGTGATGTCCTCCAGAAGATGATCCTCCTGAACTGCTGTGATGTTCGGACGGATGATGGTAGGAATGATGCTTAAAAAAGGTCTCTTTGGATCCTTCGACATGTGGGTGTTTAGCGTGTCCTTTTCTCTCTACGACGGCGTTGAAGCCGTTCTTTTTGTCTGCGGTGTAGTGGACGATCCTTTCGGTGCCATCGGGCTCATGGAGGGAGTAGTATCCTTTGACGACGTCTCCGTCTCTCGTCTCTTCCTGCTTATGATGGTCGTGGGTGTGGTGGTCCTCCACTCCGTAGTCAAACTTGTACTTTGGATGGGCCTGGAAATTTATGAATTTTTGAGAGTTAATTATCAACTTATTATTATTAAATTAATTATTAATATGAAATCATCTAAGGAAAACGTACGTAATAATCAACGTGAATTTCTTCTTCATGTTTTTTGTGATGTTCTTCTTCGTGTTTCTTGTGATGTTCGTCCTCATGATAATGTCCATACTGAGCAAACGCTGCTCCTACCAGACACAAAACTAACACCACCTGTAAATTGTTAATATTTTTTTTAGGTTTATTAAATTTTATGATATCTATAACCAGACAATATATAAAAACAATTATTTATGTAAGTACCTTATCCATGTTGAATTCCTCACGGTTGAGTTACTGATTGATATTGCCATTCATTTGGTTCCTTTTATATATCTTACATTCTCTGATTATCCCCACCCCTTTAATAGTGGGTGGGAAGTAAGTTTTAGGCAACTTCCTCCAATGAAAGTTCTTTCATTTCAAATGTTTTGTTATAGAATAAAATTCTTTGTAATTAACTAGTTTCAACGATAGAGTGGTTGAGAAGAATATAAAACATAATATATAAGTGGGTTGAAAGTAATTCTCAGGTAACTACCGGAAAGAAATTAACTTTTTTTTTATTTATGCTCATTTTAAATTTTAAAAAATGAATTGATTTTCATCGGTCACAATATAAAGTTTGTACAAAAAAGTAGTATACAAAAAAGTTAGGTTTCAGTATCCTACAATTAAGTGTTCCTTACAGTTTCTTGATTTCCTATGTTTTATTGAATTAGTTTTATTAACATACACATTCAAAACCAGATTCGCATACCCGGCTTATTGTTTGATGGATATGCTATTTAAAACTTTGTAATCTCGGTCACTGCTGTTTCATAAATAAAATTATATTGATATTACTCAACTATATTTTTTTTATTTGGAGTAATTTATTATTTGGGACTCGTTGAAATTTACCATAGGCCTTGTTTTCTTTTAAGTATTATGAGGCACTAAGTGAAACGAACATACAAACTATCACCTCTCTTTGTAAAACTGAAGGTTTTGGATTTTAAAAAAATTCGGCAAAACCCTAAAAGAATAGAACGATTCGTTAAACGTAGAAGACATAGTTAAATAATTTGTTACAACTTAATTTTGGGCACTGTAACGAATGCGATCATTTCATAAAACCAATCATTATTTAAACGCTGTTTCCAAATAGACAATGTGCCACCTTTTGTTATATATTTGTTATTATATTATACATATAGTTAACTTATATGGGCCCTATATGCTCATTTTGATTCATTCTTTCATGTTTCAATGGTCCAACGGTGCTCAAATCAGAAACGGTACACTATTGGCCCTTAAAAAGCCTAAAAACGGATATTCCTTTAGTTTAGCCACTATAAGCTAATTATTGTATTAAAAAATATTGTTCTATTATTTAGACACTGCATTATGTTTCGTAAAAAAGCTAAAATTTAAAGTTTGATATGGTCGAAAAAAATCCAGTGCTATGTTTTTTGATTTTTCTAGATAATATTTAGACGATTATGAAACCAAATATCAGGGTCAGTTGAAGTTTATTTAATAATTAGAAATAGTTACTTGAGCATTTGTATTAATTTATAATATTAGTTTACAAAAAAATAGATTACAATGCAATCATCGTATAGTAATTCATAGATGAAATAAAAACTATTTTTGATGAGTATAATGTTTCAAAAAATATATTTATCTCTCCCTTTTATAACAATTACTTTATGTTAGTTATTGTTTACAATTTATCATATACATTGTATGCGGTACTTGATAAATTTACGGTAAAAAAATTAAAAATATAACTACCAAAGCAATAATTACTTAGCCAATTTTTATTTGGTATAATTTCTACTAGCAATAATATTTTCGGGCACTCTGAATATTTCTTTGTTTCGAAAAATAAAATAATTTTCATTCCGGTTGTGGCCTATAACCATGATTTCACTCACCGTTTAAGAAGTAAGGTTAGCCAGAGAATGTAAAATAAATAAAAGGGAGATTAAGAAAAGCTGTATCAATTCAAAACTAGAGTGTACAACTGTCAACATGTACAAGGTGCTAAATTAAACAGATTTATTATTAATTGCAAGATTTTTATTTATTTATGACACATTTATAAATTAATTGCATTTATTAAATTAGTTACAGAAAGTGTTAGTTCTGTTTCTGGTAGGAGCCTTTCTAGCTCACTATGGACATTACCAACACAAAAAACATGAAAGAACAAAATAAGAAACACGAAGAAGAATATCACGTTGATTATTATGTGTGTTTAATTCAGATGATTCATAACATCATCATTGTTATGTACAATTTTAAAAGCAACGTATACTCCAGGCACACCCGAAGTACAAGTTTGACTGCAGTGTGGAGGACCACCACACCCAGGACCAATATAAGAAGGAATAGACGAGAGACGGAGACGTCGTTAAAGGATACTACTACATGAGCCCGATGGCACCGAAAGAATTGTCCACTACACCGCAGACAAAAAATATGGCTTCAACGCCGTCGTGGAGAGAAAAGGACACGCTAAACACCCGATTATCAAAGGATCCACCGAGACATTTTTTAAGCACCATTCCTACTATCATCCATCCGAACATCACAGCAGTTCTGGAGGATCATCTACGGGAGAACATCATGGAGGGTCATCAGAAGGATCTGAAAGCCACTAAGAACATTACAGTCGTAATGAAGCGATTTCATTGTCTTCAAGTCATCATCATTTCTAGTCATAGGTCAAATTTTACAATAAAAATACTAAAATAAGCTCTAGATTGTTGTTGAAACTCAATCATTTGATATAAAACATGTTCCAATATTAGGGCTAAAGTCCCCCTTACCTACCACGCCAGTATTTGTACGACTGACCAGGCCTCTTCCCTTTTTTTCGGGAGAGATATTCTTTAATATTAAGAAATCTGCTATGTATTTCCTACTAAAATTAGTTAATTAGATCCACTTTACCCTTAAAAAGTTAGTTTTGGATGTTTATCTTCGGAAGGTCATCTGGATCATCAGATGGGCCTGGAAACCACTACACACGTAAAGTCTTGTCGTCTTCGAAGTAATATTACTAGTTACTAACAAATAATTATTTTTATAGTAAAACCGACGATTAAAGAAATGAACTATTTAAATAACCTTACAACGAAACATGAAGACGCCAATGTTACTACTAACGCTCCTCGGCACACAAGGATAGCGTTGGCACAATCTAATAATAAATACTGAAATTTATCGTAAATAGGAAAATCAAACTGCTTTAATAAAACAAGCGAACAGATACATGAAAATTCAATCCCATCCCACACATCACGCGTCTACTTATGGCTCAAAGAAAGTAAAGTAATTTGGTGCATCTAAGAAGAAAAGTGTTTCTAAATCATGTAAGATACCGAACTGATTAAGAATGTGTAATGCAATGCACGTTTTACTCAATTAAGCCTTTAGAATGTTTGTGTTTGTTACTTGTGATGTATTTTAATGGTAATTGACTATATTTTCACGGCTGAAAATTTCACTTACAGATATTTAATTTTCTCGGGAAGAACACTTTCTTTTTATGGTATAATGTTACGATTGCAAAACGCCAGGCTGAGTATTTTGATGAATTTTTTGCCTTGTATTGTCCTCTTTTCTATTTTCCGAAATTTGGTAATGTAATTGGTGTGATAAGATAACGAAGCTATCAAGATGTAATGCCCAATAGGATATAACAACGTTTCAACAGGAACACTGGAAGGAAGTTACCACAAATATCACATGTATTGTTGCTGAATTTCGACCAGGCCATCGTCATTACTTTTCATTAGCTTGTATCAAATAGCTAGTTTATAACTTTATAACAAGAATGTCCCACTAAGCTCCACTGAAACACCAGCACATCACACATATATTATAAAGATCTTGAATGTATCAAGAACCGGCTATATATATATCACTTTTCAAAGCCTAATAACTATTTAAGCGGCAGAATTCCACATCAAAACTAATGATTATTACTGCAAGAAGAACAGTTCAAGTGGAGGAAGGAAGGAAATACATGTTGAAGAACACTTTGAGGCATTTTTTTAATCGATTGAGGAAATCGTTATTTATCATACAGGTATAACATAATGATAATACAAGAGTTGTTTTAATCAATGACAATAACTTTGAGTATTAATAATTTAACAGGATCATAATGATTATATAGGATATTTGGAAGAATTCCAATATAAACCTTGGGTCCTCCCAACAAATGTATTCACACTATTGTCTATAAATCAGGCATCTTCAGAACATCATAAATGACTGCACTGACTATCGTATGGTATCATTTCACTAAAATGTGGTGTTTTAATAACTTTTATAAAAACTGATTTAGAATAGTTACCAACTGTGTGAATTTCGATAAGTAATGATTAATTGTTTAATCCTTTAACGAGAATTGGGTGACTTTGTGAAATCCTGAAGGCTTGAACTACCCATAACACGTAAAATTACATGAATAACTACTGAAGAGAGCAAAGAGTATTGGTAATAGAATTTTTTAAAAATACCCTACTATTTGTTTCGGATCTTTACTTCCACTTCATGATTCGTTTGTAGTAATATAATTATTGCACATGTTACTACGGATAGATTTTAGGTTTGGTTGATTTAAGAATCGCTTATATTTCAATCCATTGAAGAGTCTACCTCCCAGTTTTAGCGATTTTAAGCTTTCTGTCAGAGTTACAATCATGATTTTTTATATAACCATTCCATTTTATGGTTGAACGCAATTAAAATAATTAGCCTCCACAGGCATGATATTTTTTTTAGGTTTATTAAATTTTATAGAAGTCATCAATTACATTACTTGGGGAAAATAAAATCTTTTCTTACCTTATTCATTTGGATTTCAAGTTAAATACCCCAAAGTCTAGATTAATAACATATAACATGTTTAAAAAATATTAATATTCCATAATAATTCATTAATATAATAATTAAAATATTGATCGCATCGTTTACCCAAAGGAATTTAGTTTTAATTTGTATGTTCTCCTAACCTTTTACCTTGGAAGGCAAGATAGTTGCAATTATATGTTAAGATTAATGAGAATTAATACGCTCCTTATCCAAAAGTAGAGAGCCAAATTGGATTCGGACGAGCTTGCTGAGTTTAGTAGTCTATCCGTTATTATTTTTAATTAACAACTGTTTTAAGGTTTAGTGGATCAAATTAACTAATTTTAGTATGAAATACAGAGCAGTTTTATTAATACTTAAGGATGTCTCTCCCAAACTAAGGGAAAGGCCTGTCAGTATTAAGTTGAAACGTACACTTGTCTCGAAGTAAGGCGCCAAATACTGGGGTAGTAGGTAGTCGGGACTTCAGCCCTAGTATTGGAACACGTTATGGATCGAGTGATTAAGTTTCAACAACAATCTAGAGCTTATTTTTGCATTTTTATTATAAAATATGACATATGACTAGTAATGATGATGACTCGAAGACGATGAAGCTGCTTCATGATGACTGTAATGAGCGTAGTGGCTTCCAGATCCTTCTGATGACTTACCGTGATGTCCTCCAGAAGATGATCCTCCTGAACTGCTGTGATGTTCGGACGGATGATGGTAGGAATGATGCTTAAAAAAGGTCTCTTTGGATCCTTCGACATGTGGGTGTTTAGCGTGTCCTTTTCTCTCTACGACGGCGTTGAAGCCGTTCTTTTTGTCTGCGGTGTAGTGGACGATCCTTTCGGTGCCATCGGGCTCATGGAGGGAGTAGTATCCTTTGACGACGTCTCCGTCTCTCGTCTCTTCCTGCTTATGATGGTCGTGGGTGTGGTGGTCCTCCACTCCGTAGTCAAACTTGTACTTTGGATGGGCCTGGAAATTTATGAATTTTTGAGAGTTAATTATCAACTTATTATTATTAAATTAATTATTAATATGAAATCATCTAAGGAAAACGTACGTAATAATCAACGTGAATTTCTTCTTCATGTTTTTTGTGATGTTCTTCTTCGTGTTTCTTGTGATGTTCGTCCTCATGATAATGTCCATACTGAGCAAACGCTGCTCCTACCAGACACAAAACTAACACCACCTGTAAATTGTTAATATTTTTTTTAGGTTTATTAAATTTTATGATATCTATAACCAGACAATATATAAAAACAATTATTTATGTAAGTACCTTATCCATGTTGAATTCCTCACGGTTGAGTTACTGATTGATATTGCCATTCATTTGGTTCCTTTTATATATCTTACATTCTCTGATTATCCCCACCCCTTTAATAGTGGGTGGGAAGTAAGTTTTAGGCAACTTCCTCCAATGAAAGTTCTTTCATTTCAAATGTTTTGTTATAGAATAAAATTCTTTGTAATTAACTAGTTTCAACGATAGAGTGGTTGAGAAGAATATAAAACATAATATATAAGTGGGTTGAAAGTAATTCTCAGGTAACTACCGGAAAGAAATTAACTTTTTTTTTATTTATGCTCATTTTAAATTTTAAAAAATGAATTGATTTTCATCGGTCACAATATAAAGTTTGTACAAAAAAGTAGTATACAAAAAAGTTAGGTTTCAGTATCCTACAATTAAGTGTTCCTTACAGTTTCTTGATTTCCTATGTTTTATTGAATTAGTTTTATTAACATACACATTCAAAACCAGATTCGCATACCCGGCTTATTGTTTGATGGATATGCTATTTAAAACTTTGTAATCTCGGTCACTGCTGTTTCATAAATAAAATTATATTGATATTACTCAACTATATTTTTTTTATTTGGAGTAATTTATTATTTGGGACTCGTTGAAATTTACCATAGGCCTTGTTTTCTTTTAAGTATTATGAGGCACTAAGTGAAACGAACATACAAACTATCACCTCTCTTTGTAAAACTGAAGGTTTTGGATTTTAAAAAAATTCGGCAAAACCCTAAAAGAATAGAACGATTCGTTAAACGTAGAAGACATAGTTAAATAATTTGTTACAACTTAATTTTGGGCACTGTAACGAATGCGATCATTTCATAAAACCAATCATTATTTAAACGCTGTTTCCAAATAGACAATGTGCCACCTTTTGTTATATATTTGTTATTATATTATACATATAGTTAACTTATATGGGCCCTATATGCTCATTTTGATTCATTCTTTCATGTTTCAATGGTCCAACGGTGCTCAAATCAGAAACGGTACACTATTGGCCCTTAAAAAGCCTAAAAACGGATATTCCTTTAGTTTAGCCACTATAAGCTAATTATTGTATTAAAAAATATTGTTCTATTATTTAGACACTGCATTATGTTTCGTAAAAAAGCTAAAATTTAAAGTTTGATATGGTCGAAAAAAATCCAGTGCTATGTTTTTTGATTTTTCTAGATAATATTTAGACGATTATGAAACCAAATATCAGGGTCAGTTGAAGTTTATTTAATAATTAGAAATAGTTACTTGAGCATTTGTATTAATTTATAATATTAGTTTACAAAAAAATAGATTACAATGCAATCATCGTATAGTAATTCATAGATGAAATAAAAACTATTTTTGATGAGTATAATGTTTCAAAAAATATATTTATCTCTCCCTTTTATAACAATTACTTTATGTTAGTTATTGTTTACAATTTATCATATACATTGTATGCGGTACTTGATAAATTTACGGTAAAAAAATTAAAAATATAACTACCAAAGCAATAATTACTTAGCCAATTTTTATTTGGTATAATTTCTACTAGCAATAATATTTTCGGGCACTCTGAATATTTCTTTGTTTCGAAAAATAAAATAATTTTCATTCCGGTTGTGGCCTATAACCATGATTTCACTCACCGTTTAAGAAGTAAGGTTAGCCAGAGAATGTAAAATAAATAAAAGGGAGATTAAGAAAAGCTGTATCAATTCAAAACTAGAGTGTACAACTGTCAACATGTACAAGGTGCTAAATTAAACAGATTTATTATTAATTGCAAGATTTTTATTTATTTATGACACATTTATAAATTAATTGCATTTATTAAATTAGTTACAGAAAGTGTTAGTTCTGTTTCTGGTAGGAGCCTTTCTAGCTCACTATGGACATTACCAACACAAAAAACATGAAAGAACAAAATAAGAAACACGAAGAAGAATATCACGTTGATTATTATGTGTGTTTAATTCAGATGATTCATAACATCATCATTGTTATGTACAATTTTAAAAGCAACGTATACTCCAGGCACACCCGAAGTACAAGTTTGACTGCAGTGTGGAGGACCACCACACCCAGGACCAATATAAGAAGGAATAGACGAGAGACGGAGACGTCGTTAAAGGATACTACTACATGAGCCCGATGGCACCGAAAGAATTGTCCACTACACCGCAGACAAAAAATATGGCTTCAACGCCGTCGTGGAGAGAAAAGGACACGCTAAACACCCGATTATCAAAGGATCCACCGAGACATTTTTTAAGCACCATTCCTACTATCATCCATCCGAACATCACAGCAGTTCTGGAGGATCATCTACGGGAGAACATCATGGAGGGTCATCAGAAGGATCTGAAAGCCACTAAGAACATTACAGTCGTAATGAAGCGATTTCATTGTCTTCAAGTCATCATCATTTCTAGTCATAGGTCAAATTTTACAATAAAAATACTAAAATAAGCTCTAGATTGTTGTTGAAACTCAATCATTTGATATAAAACATGTTCCAATATTAGGGCTAAAGTCCCCCTTACCTACCACGCCAGTATTTGTACGACTGACCAGGCCTCTTCCCTTTTTTTCGGGAGAGATATTCTTTAATATTAAGAAATCTGCTATGTATTTCCTACTAAAATTAGTTAATTAGATCCACTTTACCCTTAAAAAGTTAGTTTTGGATGTTTATCTTCGGAAGGTCATCTGGATCATCAGATGGGCCTGGAAACCACTACACACGTAAAGTCTTGTCGTCTTCGAAGTAATATTACTAGTTACTAACAAATAATTATTTTTATAGTAAAACCGACGATTAAAGAAATGAACTATTTAAATAACCTTACAACGAAACATGAAGACGCCAATGTTACTACTAACGCTCCTCGGCACACAAGGATAGCGTTGGCACAATCTAATAATAAATACTGAAATTTATCGTAAATAGGAAAATCAAACTGCTTTAATAAAACAAGCGAACAGATACATGAAAATTCAATCCCATCCCACACATCACGCGTCTACTTATGGCTCAAAGAAAGTAAAGTAATTTGGTGCATCTAAGAAGAAAAGTGTTTCTAAATCATGTAAGATACCGAACTGATTAAGAATGTGTAATGCAATGCACGTTTTACTCAATTAAGCCTTTAGAATGTTTGTGTTTGTTACTTGTGATGTATTTTAATGGTAATTGACTATATTTTCACGGCTGAAAATTTCACTTACAGATATTTAATTTTCTCGGGAAGAACACTTTCTTTTTATGGTATAATGTTACGATTGCAAAACGCCAGGCTGAGTATTTTGATGAATTTTTTGCCTTGTATTGTCCTCTTTTCTATTTTCCGAAATTTGGTAATGTAATTGGTGTGATAAGATAACGAAGCTATCAAGATGTAATGCCCAATAGGATATAACAACGTTTCAACAGGAACACTGGAAGGAAGTTACCACAAATATCACATGTATTGTTGCTGAATTTCGACCAGGCCATCGTCATTACTTTTCATTAGCTTGTATCAAATAGCTAGTTTATAACTTTATAACAAGAATGTCCCACTAAGCTCCACTGAAACACCAGCACATCACACATATATTATAAAGATCTTGAATGTATCAAGAACCGGCTATATATATATCACTTTTCAAAGCCTAATAACTATTTAAGCGGCAGAATTCCACATCAAAACTAATGATTATTACTGCAAGAAGAACAGTTCAAGTGGAGGAAGGAAGGAAATACATGTTGAAGAACACTTTGAGGCATTTTTTTAATCGATTGAGGAAATCGTTATTTATCATACAGGTATAACATAATGATAATACAAGAGTTGTTTTAATCAATGACAATAACTTTGAGTATTAATAATTTAACAGGATCATAATGATTATATAGGATATTTGGAAGAATTCCAATATAAACCTTGGGTCCTCCCAACAAATGTATTCACACTATTGTCTATAAATCAGGCATCTTCAGAACATCATAAATGACTGCACTGACTATCGTATGGTATCATTTCACTAAAATGTGGTGTTTTAATAACTTTTATAAAAACTGATTTAGAATAGTTACCAACTGTGTGAATTTCGATAAGTAATGATTAATTGTTTAATCCTTTAACGAGAATTGGGTGACTTTGTGAAATCCTGAAGGCTTGAACTACCCATAACACGTAAAATTACATGAATAACTACTGAAGAGAGCAAAGAGTATTGGTAATAGAATTTTTTAAAAATACCCTACTATTTGTTTCGGATCTTTACTTCCACTTCATGATTCGTTTGTAGTAATATAATTATTGCACATGTTACTACGGATAGATTTTAGGTTTGGTTGATTTAAGAATCGCTTATATTTCAATCCATTGAAGAGTCTACCTCCCAGTTTTAGCGATTTTAAGCTTTCTGTCAGAGTTACAATCATGATTTTTTATATAACCATTCCATTTTATGGTTGAACGCAATTAAAATAATTAGCCTCCACAGGCATGATATTTTTTTTAGGTTTATTAAATTTTATAGAAGTCATCAATTACATTACTTGGGGAAAATAAAATCTTTTCTTACCTTATTCATTTGGATTTCAAGTTAAATACCCCAAAGTCTAGATTAATAACATATAACATGTTTAAAAAATATTAATATTCCATAATAATTCATTAATATAATAATTAAAATATTGATCGCATCGTTTACCCAAAGGAATTTAGTTTTAATTTGTATGTTCTCCTAACCTTTTACCTTGGAAGGCAAGATAGTTGCAATTATATGTTAAGATTAATGAGAATTAATACGCTCCTTATCCAAAAGTAGAGAGCCAAATTGGATTCGGACGAGCTTGCTGAGTTTAGTAGTCTATCCGTTATTATTTTTAATTAACAACTGTTTTAAGGTTTAGTGGATCAAATTAACTAATTTTAGTATGAAATACAGAGCAGTTTTATTAATACTTAAGGATGTCTCTCCCAAACTAAGGGAAAGGCCTGTCAGTATTAAGTTGAAACGTACACTTGTCTCGAAGTAAGGCGCCAAATACTGGGGTAGTAGGTAGTCGGGACTTCAGCCCTAGTATTGGAACACGTTATGGATCGAGTGATTAAGTTTCAACAACAATCTAGAGCTTATTTTTGCATTTTTATTATAAAATATGACATATGACTAGTAATGATGATGACTCGAAGACGATGAAGCTGCTTCATGATGACTGTAATGAGCGTAGTGGCTTCCAGATCCTTCTGATGACTTACCGTGATGTCCTCCAGAAGATGATCCTCCTGAACTGCTGTGATGTTCGGACGGATGATGGTAGGAATGATGCTTAAAAAAGGTCTCTTTGGATCCTTCGACATGTGGGTGTTTAGCGTGTCCTTTTCTCTCTACGACGGCGTTGAAGCCGTTCTTTTTGTCTGCGGTGTAGTGGACGATCCTTTCGGTGCCATCGGGCTCATGGAGGGAGTAGTATCCTTTGACGACGTCTCCGTCTCTCGTCTCTTCCTGCTTATGATGGTCGTGGGTGTGGTGGTCCTCCACTCCGTAGTCAAACTTGTACTTTGGATGGGCCTGGAAATTTATGAATTTTTGAGAGTTAATTATCAACTTATTATTATTAAATTAATTATTAATATGAAATCATCTAAGGAAAACGTACGTAATAATCAACGTGAATTTCTTCTTCATGTTTTTTGTGATGTTCTTCTTCGTGTTTCTTGTGATGTTCGTCCTCATGATAATGTCCATACTGAGCAAACGCTGCTCCTACCAGACACAAAACTAACACCACCTGTAAATTGTTAATATTTTTTTTAGGTTTATTAAATTTTATGATATCTATAACCAGACAATATATAAAAACAATTATTTATGTAAGTACCTTATCCATGTTGAATTCCTCACGGTTGAGTTACTGATTGATATTGCCATTCATTTGGTTCCTTTTATATATCTTACATTCTCTGATTATCCCCACCCCTTTAATAGTGGGTGGGAAGTAAGTTTTAGGCAACTTCCTCCAATGAAAGTTCTTTCATTTCAAATGTTTTGTTATAGAATAAAATTCTTTGTAATTAACTAGTTTCAACGATAGAGTGGTTGAGAAGAATATAAAACATAATATATAAGTGGGTTGAAAGTAATTCTCAGGTAACTACCGGAAAGAAATTAACTTTTTTTTTATTTATGCTCATTTTAAATTTTAAAAAATGAATTGATTTTCATCGGTCACAATATAAAGTTTGTACAAAAAAGTAGTATACAAAAAAGTTAGGTTTCAGTATCCTACAATTAAGTGTTCCTTACAGTTTCTTGATTTCCTATGTTTTATTGAATTAGTTTTATTAACATACACATTCAAAACCAGATTCGCATACCCGGCTTATTGTTTGATGGATATGCTATTTAAAACTTTGTAATCTCGGTCACTGCTGTTTCATAAATAAAATTATATTGATATTACTCAACTATATTTTTTTTATTTGGAGTAATTTATTATTTGGGACTCGTTGAAATTTACCATAGGCCTTGTTTTCTTTTAAGTATTATGAGGCACTAAGTGAAACGAACATACAAACTATCACCTCTCTTTGTAAAACTGAAGGTTTTGGATTTTAAAAAAATTCGGCAAAACCCTAAAAGAATAGAACGATTCGTTAAACGTAGAAGACATAGTTAAATAATTTGTTACAACTTAATTTTGGGCACTGTAACGAATGCGATCATTTCATAAAACCAATCATTATTTAAACGCTGTTTCCAAATAGACAATGTGCCACCTTTTGTTATATATTTGTTATTATATTATACATATAGTTAACTTATATGGGCCCTATATGCTCATTTTGATTCATTCTTTCATGTTTCAATGGTCCAACGGTGCTCAAATCAGAAACGGTACACTATTGGCCCTTAAAAAGCCTAAAAACGGATATTCCTTTAGTTTAGCCACTATAAGCTAATTATTGTATTAAAAAATATTGTTCTATTATTTAGACACTGCATTATGTTTCGTAAAAAAGCTAAAATTTAAAGTTTGATATGGTCGAAAAAAATCCAGTGCTATGTTTTTTGATTTTTCTAGATAATATTTAGACGATTATGAAACCAAATATCAGGGTCAGTTGAAGTTTATTTAATAATTAGAAATAGTTACTTGAGCATTTGTATTAATTTATAATATTAGTTTACAAAAAAATAGATTACAATGCAATCATCGTATAGTAATTCATAGATGAAATAAAAACTATTTTTGATGAGTATAATGTTTCAAAAAATATATTTATCTCTCCCTTTTATAACAATTACTTTATGTTAGTTATTGTTTACAATTTATCATATACATTGTATGCGGTACTTGATAAATTTACGGTAAAAAAATTAAAAATATAACTACCAAAGCAATAATTACTTAGCCAATTTTTATTTGGTATAATTTCTACTAGCAATAATATTTTCGGGCACTCTGAATATTTCTTTGTTTCGAAAAATAAAATAATTTTCATTCCGGTTGTGGCCTATAACCATGATTTCACTCACCGTTTAAGAAGTAGGGTTAGCCAGAGAATGTAAAATAAATAAAAGGGAGATTAAGAAAAGCTGTATCAATTCAAAACTAGAGTGTACAACTGTCAACATGTACAAGGTACTAAATTAAACAGATTTATTATTAATTGCAAGATTTTTATTTATTTATGACACATTTATAAATTAATTGCATTTATTAAATGAGTTACAGAAAGTGTTAGTTCTGTTTCTGGTAGGAGCCTTCCTAGCTCACTATGGACATCACTAACACAAAAAACATGAAAGAACAAAATAAGAAACACGAAGAAGAATATCACGTTGATTATTATGTGTGTTTAATTCAGATGATTCATAACATCATCATTGTTATGTACAATTTTAAAAGCAACGTATACTCCAGGCACACCCGAAGTACAAGTTTGACTGCAGTGTGGAGGACCACCACACCCAGGACCAATATAAGAAGGAATAGACGAGAGACGGAGACGTCGTTAAAGGATACTACTACATGAGCCCGATGGCACCGAAAGAATTTTCCACTACACCGCAGACATAAAATATGGCTTCAACGCCGTCGTGGAGAGAAAAGGACACGCTAAACACCCGATTATCAAAGGATCCACCGAGACATTTTTCAAGCACCATTCCTACTATCATCCATCCGAACATCACAGCAGTTCTGGAGGATCATCTACGGGAGAACATCATGGAGGGTCATCAGAAGGATCTGAAAGCCACTAAGAACATTACAGTCCTAATGAAGGGACTTCATTGTCTTCAAGTCATCATCATTACTAGTCATAGGTAAAATTTTACAATAAAAATACTAAAATAAGCTCTAGATTGTTGTTGAAACTCAATCATTTGATATAAAACATGTTCCAATATTAGGGCTGAAGTCCCCCTTACCTACCACGCCAGTATTTGTACGTCAGACCAGGCCTCTTCCCTTTTTTTTGGGAAAGATATTCTTTAATATTTATAAATCTGCTATGTATTTCCTACTAAAATTAGTTAATTAGATCCACTTTACCCTTAAAAAAATTTTAAACTATGGCGTTGAGCGTTTAGCACCCAATTATCTAAGGATCCAATAAGACCTTCTTCAACATCGTCCGTCTCAACCTCACGATAGTTTTGGATGTTTATCTTCGGAAGGTCATCTGGATCATCAGATGGGCCTGGAAACCACTACACACGTAAAGTCTTGTCGTCTTCGAAGTAATATTACTAGTTGCTAACAAATAATTATTTTTATAGTAAAACCGACGATTAAAGAAATGAACTATTTAAATAACCTTACAACGAAACATGAAGACGCCAATGTTACTACTAACGCTCCTCGGCACACAAGGATAGCGTTGGCACAATCTAATAATAAATACTGAAATTTATCGTAAATAGGAAAATCAAACTGCTTTAATAAAACAAGCGAACAGATACATGAAAATTCAATCCCATCCCACACATCACGCGTCTACTTATGGCTCAAAGAAAGTAAAGTAATTTGGTGCATCTAAGAAGAAAAGTGTTTCTAAATCATGTAAGATACCGAACTGATTAAGAATGTGTAATGCAATGCACGTTTTACTCAATTAAGCCTTTAGAATGTTTGTGTTTGTTACTTGTGATGTATTTTAATGGTAATTGACTATATTTTCACGGCTGAAAATTTCACTTACAGATATTTAATTTTCTCGGGAAGAACACTTTCTTTTTATGGTATAATGTTACGATTGCAAAACGCCAGGCTGAGTATTTTGATGAATTTTTTGCCTTGTATTGTCCTCTTTTCTATTTTCCGAAATTTGGTAATGTAATTGGTGTGATAAGATAACGAAGCTATCAAGATGTAATGCCCAATAGGATATAACAACGTTTCAACAGGAACACTGGAAGGAAGTTACCACAAATATCACATGTATTGTTGCTGAATTTCGACCAGGCCATCGTCATTACTTTTCATTAGCTTGTATCAAATAGCTAGTTTATAACTTTATAACAAGAATGTCCCACTAAGCTCCACTGAAACACCAGCACATCACACATATATTATAAAGATCTTGAATGTATCAAGAACCGGCTATATATATATCACTTTTCAAAGCCTAATAACTATTTAAGCGGCAGAATTCCACATCAAAACTAATGATTATTACTGCAAGAAGAACAGTTCAAGTGGAGGAAGGAAGGAAATACATGTTGAAGAACACTTTGAGGCATTTTTTTAATCGATTGAGGAAATCGTTATTTATCATACAGGTATAACATAATGATAATACAAGAGTTGTTTTAATCAATGACAATAACTTTGAGTATTAATAATTTAACAGGATCATAATGATTATATAGGATATTTGGAAGAATTCCAATATAAACCTTGGGTCCTCCCAACAAATGTATTCACACTATTGTCTATAAATCAGGCATCTTCAGAACATCATAAATGACTGCACTGACTATCGTATGGTATCATTTCACTAAAATGTGGTGTTTTAATAACTTTTATAAAAACTGATTTAGAATAGTTACCAACTGTGTGAATTTCGATAAGTAATGATTAATTGTTTAATCCTTTAACGAGAATTGGGTGACTTTGTGAAATCCTGAAGGCTTGAACTACCCATAACACGTAAAATTACATGAATAACTACTGAAGAGAGCAAAGAGTATTGGTAATAGAATTTTTTAAAAATACCCTACTATTTGTTTCGGATCTTTACTTCCACTTCATGATTCGTTTGTAGTAATATAATTATTGCACATGTTACTACGGATAGATTTTAGGTTTGGTTGATTTAAGAATCGCTTATATTTCAATCCATTGAAGAGTCTACCTCCCAGTTTTAGCGATTTTAAGCTTTCTGTCAGAGTTACAATCATGATTTTTTATATAACCATTCCATTTTATGGTTGAACGCAATTAAAATAATTAGCCTCCACAGGCATGATATTTTTTTTAGGTTTATTAAATTTTATAGAAGTCATCAATTACATTACTTGGGGAAAATAAAATCTTTTCTTACCTTATTCATTTGGATTTCAAGTTAAATACCCCAAAGTCTAGATTAATAACATATAACATGTTTAAAAAATATTAATATTCCATAATAATTCATTAATATAATAATTAAAATATTGATCGCATCGTTTACCCAAAGGAATTTAGTTTTAATTTGTATGTTCTCCTAACCTTTTACCTTGGAAGGCAAGATAGTTGCAATTATATGTTAAGATTAATGAGAATTAATACGCTCCTTATCCAAAAGTAGAGAGCCAAATTGGATTCGGACGAGCTTGCTGAGTTTAGTAGTCTATCCGTTATTATTTTTAATTAACAACTGTTTTAAGGTTTAGTGGATCAAATTAACTAATTTTAGTATGAAATACAGAGCAGTTTTATTAATACTTAAGGATGTCTCTCCCAAACTAAGGGAAAGGCCTGTCAGTATTAAGTTGAAACGTACACTTGTCTCGAAGTAAGGCGCCAAATACTGGGGTAGTAGGTAGTCGGGACTTCAGCCCTAGTATTGGAACACGTTATGGATCGAGTGATTAAGTTTCAACAACAATCTAGAGCTTATTTTTGCATTTTTATTATAAAATATGACATATGACTAGTAATGATGATGACTCGAAGACGATGAAGCTGCTTCATGATGACTGTAATGAGCGTAGTGGCTTCCAGATCCTTCTGATGACTTACCGTGATGTCCTCCAGAAGATGATCCTCCTGAACTGCTGTGATGTTCGGACGGATGATGGTAGGAATGATGCTTAAAAAAGGTCTCTTTGGATCCTTCGACATGTGGGTGTTTAGCGTGTCCTTTTCTCTCTACGACGGCGTTGAAGCCGTTCTTTTTGTCTGCGGTGTAGTGGACGATCCTTTCGGTGCCATCGGGCTCATGGAGGGAGTAGTATCCTTTGACGACGTCTCCGTCTCTCGTCTCTTCCTGCTTATGATGGTCGTGGGTGTGGTGGTCCTCCACTCCGTAGTCAAACTTGTACTTTGGATGGGCCTGGAAATTTATGAATTTTTGAGAGTTAATTATCAACTTATTATTATTAAATTAATTATTAATATGAAATCATCTAAGGAAAACGTACGTAATAATCAACGTGAATTTCTTCTTCATGTTTTTTGTGATGTTCTTCTTCGTGTTTCTTGTGATGTTCGTCCTCATGATAATGTCCATACTGAGCAAACGCTGCTCCTACCAGACACAAAACTAACACCACCTGTAAATTGTTAATATTTTTTTTAGGTTTATTAAATTTTATGATATCTATAACCAGACAATATATAAAAACAATTATTTATGTAAGTACCTTATCCATGTTGAATTCCTCACGGTTGAGTTACTGATTGATATTGCCATTCATTTGGTTCCTTTTATATATCTTACATTCTCTGATTATCCCCACCCCTTTAATAGTGGGTGGGAAGTAAGTTTTAGGCAACTTCCTCCAATGAAAGTTCTTTCATTTCAAATGTTTTGTTATAGAATAAAATTCTTTGTAATTAACTAGTTTCAAGGATAGGGAGGTTGAGAGGAATACAAAACATTCTCATCTTTATCTCTGGATAACTGTATTTCATTAGATAAATACTAATAATCCAATTTAATAAAGTCATTACGTTTTCCATAATATGATTATATATGATACATGAATTACGTATTATCTCGAATAAATCTTAAGTGATTGTAAACGACTGAATTAATAAATACTTTAAAATAGTATAGCCGAGAGGCAAGGAAAAATAAAATGAAACATATATAAAAAAAGGTTTATATTATAGAAACACAATCTTTTGATAACCCCCCCCCCCAAAAAAAAATGAGAATTTATCTACATGCTACCATGACTGTGAGCTTATAGTGTAACACAATTTAGGAAGGGTTTTTTTAAGAATAAAATATTGTGAAGCCACAAATCTAACAGTTCTAATAATTAAGACGTCAGTGTTTTCCCGACGAGAAGGACGAAGAAGAAACAGCATCGCCGTGTCCCTCCGATGAGTGATGACCTCCGGAGCCGAAGAAAGTCTCGGAGCTGCTCTTGTAGTGCTGAGGGTGGACTGCGTGACCGCTCCTGTGTACGACGGCGTTGAACCCAGTCTTGTGGTCAGAACTGTAATGTACTTCCCTTAGGGTGCCATCTGGTTCCTTCAGCGAGTAGTATCCCTTGACCTTGTCGTCCTTTCGTGTCTCCTCCTGCTTTTTGATGTCGTGGGTGTAAGGGTCTTTGACGGAGTACTCGAACTTGTAATGAGGAGGAGACTGCAAAAAAAAAAAAAAAAAAGCGGTGATATGAGATCATTTTGATCGCAAAATACAAACTAAAACGAGCAAATAGATGTCTGTGACAACTGTACCCAACATAAACACCTGACCGGACTCATTATAAGGCATACATTACTTAAACCCATTTTTAGGGCATTATGTTTATGATTTATGTTTTACATGTCCAAAAGGAAATCTTGCTCTTTTGAATAAACGATTAATACATACGTGGTAATCGTGATCTTCTCCATGCCCTGCCAAAACTGCTGCTACCAAACAACTCACAATTGCTACGACCTGTAATTTTAATATGTTATTAATAAGTTGATCTGTAATGGGTTAATTTTGAAGAAATAAAATGCAGCTCTAAGTCGTGTTTTGTAATGTAAAAAGTAGAAATAATTCATGAGATACACAATGATACTCCGCGTAGTCAACTAAAAACAACCCGGTTATGAGCGAAAGTAGCGCCTCACCCTTGGGAGCACTAAAATAGGTATATGGTATATAGATATCCTACGAAATCTTTTACTAACGCCAATTTGAGGCCATAAAGGCGTTGTGTTAAAATTATCAAACACAAAGTCACCCGACCATTACCTTGAACATGGCTGTTCTTGAATTGACGATGTGACTGCTGGAGAGTATTTGATCCCTAAAGAGGTCCAAAGCCCCTTATATACTTGCAAGTATCATTACCATCCCCTACTTAACATATCGCTTCCTGCCTACCGTGAGAAGTCGATACCAGTTTTAAAAAATAATTGCGCCCTAATTTCGATTTAACTACGCACCATCATTGTATAACCGATGTATTTTACAAATTAAATTTCCCTTTCGATTATCAGCAGCCGATTATGTTACACTGTGCCTTTTGAATTTCGCAATTAAAATTAAACTCCGTTATTTATAATAAAAAAAAGATTGACAGAAAACCAAACAATTTTTATTACATAGTGGATAGTGATTAAAGTAGAACCCAAAACATTGCATATTGTATAGTAAACATTGAAGTTGTAATTTACATCCAAGTGTAATTTTTTTAATTAAACTTAATTCATTTTAATTAGTAGTTAAATATACATTATTTATTGGATACCTATATTAGATATTACTTGTGTAATTGATTTTTACAATTATGTAGAGAAACAAATGTTTTAAACAAAAATGGTCGGAAAAATTATAGTCTGGGAGAGAATATCATCAAATTGTGTGGGTTTTTATCGTTATTACTACATTGATTGTCTAGTATTTTCAACGCAAAAAAATATGTCTTTAGGTATTAGGGGGTACGTTTCGCTGTGAAAATGAGCGCTAATAATCGCCTTTTTTCAATTGATTAGATAAAAGTTTTCCCCCAATGTCTTAAAGTATGAGTTACTATTTAAAATAATAAACATTTAGTAATAAATCAGAAAAGTGATAAGAAAAATACCATAACAATAAAATAATGTAAGTTCCAGTTATCTATTATTGTGCTCCCAATCAATCATTGGATTACAGATCTTAATTCAGCTAGAAAAGTTCTGTCAGCTCCTCTCATTGGAGTTTCTGTTGCAAAAATAGTGTTTTCTAGCGTTATTTTTGGGGAAATGTTAAAACATCATTCAAATAATGAGAAACAATTATGAATATTACAACTATTCCAATTTTCAGTAAATTAAAACAAATTAATAAATTATAACATATTAACTGAATCCGTGGGCTCATAATGTAGCCTTGTACTGTAGATGATCAGAAATAATTTGTTTTAATTGCCAAGTCTTTTGATTTTTAATATTTATAGCACATAAAGGCGCATCAAGAGAAATGTGCGTGCAATATTTCAATCATTTTGTGGACTACATATTTAGTCAGTCAGTCAGATGCTTAAGAAATATGAGAGTAACATATGGGACAAATGCGTTGCATTTATTATTGGTTTTGGAGATTGCCCACTTAAGTGAATCTATTAAACAGATGACAGAATTGGTGAGAAATTCAAATCCACGAATTTAAATCTTGGGTTACGTTTAATGAATGCACTAGGGGGGTTTTGGGGTTTTTATGAGGCTGGGAATAAAAGTGACTTTACCTACAAGTGATTATCTGATGTGTTGGAGTATTTGCCAACCTGCGACATGCCTCAAACAGTTCAGAAAGTCAAACAGAAGAAGTTAAACTGCTGTAAAGAAGGATTATTATTACATGGAAGACTTCTTGTAGGCCCGTTACGAGGGAAGTCTTACAAACCCTGGGCGTGGAGAAAGCGTCAGATGGTCTATGATCTTGGCAACTGCTTGGCGATGGGTTTCATTATTGAGTTATCAGACTCTATTTCTTGATAGGCGTGTGGGTACCACCGGTGCAGTGTGCTTAGGAGTAGAGGTAGGTATAGGTTAGGTTTGGAAGTATTTTACATGGTCTTGGAATGCACATTCGGAATCTAAAGGTAGGTGAAAGCCTAAAGGGTTATACATAGTCCGGTGGCCAGTGAGGAAGCCGTTTATTTTGGCCAATCAGAAGGGCTTTTATATGAGCTATTCAAAATTTCTTCCCTCCTACAGGCTGGGCGGGCGATTATATCGGCGTTCTGGGGACTAGTCACCGCGTGCTATTAATTTACATTATAATTATAACATTATTTACATTTATATATGAGACAGAGTATAAGATATAACTCAATTTTGTCCGTCCAAAGAGTGCCACAACTCTCTTAAATTGGAATAAATAAAAATATACAGACCAAGACAAAAATCACTTCCACTGGATGAAGAGAGAACATTTTTTTCCAGCTGTTTAGTATTTCTCCCACGCTTTTCTAAATATATATCGAGTCTTCTGGTCAGATTACCTTGTCAAGAAAAAAAGAACTTGGAATACAAATTGGTAATGACTGGTACATTTTGAGTTTTTTTTTTAATTAAAACTAAGCTCAATATACTGAAGGCGATAATTTCGAATGCTTTAGAATTCCATATTGTACTAAAAAAAAAAAAAAACTTCCGCAAGGAATACATCTCAACAAAAATTTATTACCGAGATGATGGGAAATGTTACGTAATAATTTATACGGATCATTTTAAATATCATAACTCTATCCTGCAAATTTACAGAGAATCATGAAAAATTACTATTGAAATACAAAACCTGAAGTAGTAAAATAGTAGAATTTAAACGTTTACGAAAAATGTGATAAAGTGGAAAGTGTTCATTCCGATAAAATGAAATACCTGTAAGGGAAATTTCGCCCAAAAATAATTATTATTCTTTACAATTTTAACAAAGACACAATACGATCTCTCTAAAGGCTGAGCTAAGTAAAAAATAAATTAAATTATATATTCTTGGTCTATTCAGTACCTTACAAGATTTAGATTAACAATTTTCTTTACTAGATACACTAAACTCTCTATTTCCTTTGAACAATGCGCAAGTATGTGACGTTTGGGACGGAATATAGATTTAGATGTTTATTAATAATATTTTATATCTTTATTTAAAATATATTTCAGTAATGGTGGCCAGATGAGGCGGCTTCGTGGTGGCGGTGATAGTCCTGAGGGTGGTGAGCGTGTCCTGTTCTCTTGACCTCTGCGTTGAATCCGTTCTTATGATCCGCGGTGTAGTGGACTTCCCTGACGGTGCCGTCGGCTTCCTTGACTGTGTAGTAGCCCTTGACTACGTCACCGTCTCTCGACTCGTGCTGGCTCTTCACGTCGTGGGTGTGAGGGTCGTGGACGCTGTACTCGAACTGGTAGTGGGGATGGGCCTGAAATAAAGAAGGGTTGTTAGGGAGGTTTGTTACTAAGAATTGTCTCTCAATAGTGGGTACTTACGTAGTAATCGGCTTTGTCGTCATGGTGACCACTGCTTCCTCCGTGGCCGCCATATTGGGCCAAAGCGACGCTGGCGATGCTGAGGACTACTATGATCTGTCAAGTGACAAAAAATTAAAATAAAAAGGATGATTGTCAAGGTTGTTGGTGGTTTATTTCAAATTAATTTACATCGTTCATCATTCATTTAAAATCATTTACACGCTTTCAAAAGCTTAAGCTGACATTCTCAAAAATTAATGTTGCTGCTAATAAGGTAATCAAATAAAGATGTGGTAATCAGGTGACTCGAATATCAGACGCCACCCTGATGGGCTGCGTCATTTTAGCTTGACAATGGCAATCCGATCTGTTGAAAGCGCTAGTGCGTGTAAATAAATGTAATCATTGTAAGCTATCAATAGTAGTGACATGGTTACTAATGAGTACAAATCAAAGATCAATCATACATCGAGGATTGAGTGTCTATACCTTGAACATCGTCGGGTGATTGTTCTGTTGGTCACTGGTGTGATTATACTGACTAGCTTGTAGTAGCTGTTTCTTATATAGCGATCCTATTGTGTTCTCCCACCGCGAATCGATGGACCGTGCCGCCTCAAATATGTGGAAAGCTATTGCGAAGGTGATCGTTTTCGGGATTATTTTTTGAACTTGCACAGTAGTGCTCAAAAGTTTTCGGGCAGGTCATTTCTTAAAGCTCAGAAACTATCATGAGGATTTAACTTTTTTTTTACAGAATTAAATAAGAGTATAATTAATTAAAATTTTAATAGATTCATAAAATTTGTTTTTTAATCGAGAAAATTAATTACGGTAGGAGTAATTTTGTTTGACCAAAATTTTTTGGACGATTGATTACTTTGCATTCAAAGGTCGTGTAAACACAGCTTTAGTATATGCATTGTTCATAATTTACAGACTAATGTTTATTAATTTAATAGAAAACAATATTTTCATTCACTTCGTTAAAATGGCCCATCATATAAGTATAGATATCCGTAAAAAAATGAATAGTTTTTTACTTAAACGTAAATCTTATCGTGAAATCATTATAATGTTAAAAGTTCGTAGGAGTACTGTAAGTGATCTAATTCAGGAGGTGGTTTAGGCGGCCGATCAAGGTGTGGAAGGCCTCGTAAAACTACTCAAAAAACTGATAGAGTGATAAAGCAGAAAACTGTTGCTGCAGTCCGAAATAGGCAAGTTGTATTGCCGAAGAGTATAGGCAAGATAACCTATCAGATGTGAGTATCAATACTGTGTCGCTTCGATTGATACAGTTTGTTATTTGGACTAGTCGGCGTGAAAAACGTAGCATTTTCTTAAAATATTTTGTTTTTTTTCACAGTGTCCGCTAACATATTAATCAATGGACATTTGTTTATTTAATATTAAAGTTAGTTATTTTAAATATGTTATGTGGAATGTAAATTATTTGTCCATCTTGAATTATCCAAAGATTGACTATACGATTTCAATTGATGTCCCTGAGATAAAGATGATAGTAATTCAGGAAGCTCCCTTCAATTTAATTCAATACTATTTAATAAAACAATAAAGTGATATTTCGGCAACTTTCATTTTCTGGTAATATGACTTATCAAATATATTTGTAGGTAATATGATTTACCCATGATTTATAATGGTTCGATCAGACCAAGTGTCCAAACAATCATATATCTTAGGAAGTTATTTTTTCACTCCTTCAGTTGATTATATTATTTTTATGCCTTATATCATATTAGATTATTAGGTCATTAAAAAAGTTTATTTATATAATTTACGTTTTATTATAAAAAATATATTTTAATAGAAGATATTAATGATGATTTGAAGACGATGAAGCTGCTCCGTGATGGCTTTTATAAGCGTAGTGACTTCCAGATGCATCTGGTGATCCAGATGACCCTCCGTAATGTCCTCCCGAAGACGATCCTCCTGAACTGCTGTGATGTTCGGACGGATGATGGTAGGAATGGTGCTTGAAAAATGTCTCGGTGGATCCTTTGACATGAGGGTGTTTAGCGTGTCCTTTTCTCTCTACGACGGCGTTGAAGCCGTTCTTTTTGTCTGCGGTGTAGTGGACGATCCTTTCGGTGCCATCGGGCTCAAGGAGGGAGTAGTACCCTTTGACGACGTCTCCGTCCCTTGTCTCTTCCTGCTTATGGTGGTCGTGGGTATGACTGTCCTCCACCCCGTAATCGAACTTGTATTTCGGGTGGGCCTAGGAATATTATTTTTTTTAATTTTACTTATATCTGAAATTAGAATTTATATTATAAAAATCATCTAAATAAATCATACATAGTAATCAACATGGTGTTCTCCTTCGTGTTTTTTATGATGTTCTTCTTTGTGATGCTCGTAATGCCCATACTGAGCGAAGGCTGACCCTACCAGGCAAAGAACTAACACCACCTTTAAATAAATATATAAAATTGAAAATATTATCGGATTACTATATTTATGATTATTGTGGTAAACAGTAAGCGTTTTTAATTAATTACCTTGTACATGTTGAATCGGTGTTCTGATCGGTTCCAAGTTGACACTGCTTTGCTTTTGGTTCCTTTTATATCTCTTACATTCTCTGGCTAACCCTACTCTTGGGGCAGTGGGTAGAATGTTGTTTAGTTCCACTTCCGAGAATGTGGTTTATTTCTAGTAATATTTGATAAAAGCTACATCTGTTAATTAGTAAACTTGATGAACTTAATTGTAAATAAACAATAATTTTGGTTATTTCAAATGGTTGACTACCAACAACCCATGACCCCCTATTAATAATAATATAATAAAACTTCTCATTTGATTTGTTTGCTCAATATCAATTCTAAATTTACTCGCGTTACATCTTATTTTTTTCCTATTCGCTAAATTAAAGATCCTGTCAAAAGTACAAGATTAATTTGGTCTAACAGCTCTACTACATTCAATTGAAAAATGGTCAACTTCCTTAGATAAGACGAAAACACTAATACACACCTACATACTTACAAGCCTTTAAATTAGCGTAGAAGTTTAACATTAGTAGTAACTTAAGGATTGATTCATAGCCTCAAATTGAGGTGTTATGGAGCTGGTTTAATTTAGGTTTAAGTGACAAATTTGTTCGCTTTTCTTAAAAATTTTCTTTATTTACTAGCAATTTTAACAGGTCGACAATGTCATCCTCTGGTGTCAGAAAACAACCGTCTTAAACAACAACCTATAAAGGACAAGCTGGTTATTGAGTGGTGTCTGAGGATAAAAGACGTGAACTGTCGAGAGTGCCAGTGCATAAAGAAAATTATTACAAGATACGAGAAATTGGTGTTACATGAACATAAAGATTAAAAATCTACAGTATAGTTACAATAATTCAAATTATTTGCAACATTTTTATAAATCATTATCAACTAAAATTTAAAACAGCTAATTTAATTTTTGTTTAAATAATTATAATATAAAATATACAACATTTAGCTTAAACATCCATTGATATATCAATCATAGGGCCAGATTTTCTTATTATAAATAATATTCCAGTAGAAATAGATATTTAAAATTGTCTGTATTGGCCTGGAAGGGTAAGGATCGGTTTCACTCTATGATACATTTTACTATTTCTTCCAAGTGGTGAGGGAATATAGCTTAATAAGTTGGTACCCATAACCTTCAACAACACCTTGATGAGATCGAGTATTGGTCCAACCAATGGCGGATTAAAGTTAATGAAGCAAAATGTTCCCACATTACCTTCACCCTTTTTTGCAAGTCTTGTCCACTAGTTTATTTTAATTCTATTCCTCTCCCTGTATCCGAGACAGTACGGTACTTAGGCTTCCATCTCGACAAACGACTGACCTGGAACCCACATACGAGACTAAAAAGACAAGAACTAAACAGACGCTTCGGACAACTATACAGACTACTTCAAAGGACATCCCATCTCTCAATAGAAAATAAACTACTAATCTACAAAGTTATACTTAAGCCAATCTGGACATAAGGAGTAGAGCTATGGGGGACAGCAAAAAAGTCGAACATCAAGCGCATCCAATCCTTACAATCGAAAGTCCTGAGAACAATAGTAAATGTCCCTTATTACGTCAGAAACAAAACCCTTCATAACGATCTTAATATACCCTACATTCTTAAACTCATCCCTTCCAAGTTCATGATATTCATAGTAACCTATCCAATTACCCTAATCCCGTAGTACAGTCATTGCACTGCACCACTCATCCCTATAATCCTCCTCGGAGACTAAAAGGGCAGTGGCCTCGTGAACTGCTATAAATGCGTAACAGTGGGAGTCGTGGAAATGGCCAGCTTATCCAATCATGTCCTGATCGTATGTGGCTCTCGCGCTCTTGGTCAGCCTCCGTTGGCTCGTATCCGGTGACGCGGCTGACGGAGGAACGTGGGGGACTTCCCAAGACTAAGCTTCTCTTTTGCACGCGAGAAAGGTGACAACCATAGAGATTTGGAAGGGCTCTGGGCTGTTTGTAAATATTGTATGAATGAGCGAGTGAATGATGAATTGTAATTATGGTATGAATGAGAACATTTATCTCAATTACTTATTGCCTAATAAGGTAGATTGTAATTTCAGCACAATAAAGAAGTTTTATTTATAAAAAAAATTTGTTGGTGTAGTCGTATGCTGGTAGAAGACACATTATTCCAGTCTGCATGTTATTGCTAATCTATTCCTGATTATTTTTTCAGATTCATTTAGTTTTCTGATGTGGTTTTCATATATGGAAAATGTGCACTATTCTGTAGATTTCGTTCTGTATGGCTTATCTTTCCAACCCTCTTTGTTTAGGGATATGGATATAAAATAGGTTAACTGTAACTGATAACAACTGTCCATGGATGTAATTGTCATTGATTTCATAAATCTGCATAACCAATTTTTCCACCAATTTTTTTTTTTTAAATTAACATTTACACTGAAATGTAGAAAGTAGGGCGGTATTATAAAAAGAGCGCTTAGCTTATGAAAAAATGCCCTTATCATAAATTTTGCATTTGTCTTACATATTATAATTGCAGTGGGTTCAACTATATCAGGAGTAGCAGCATTTCCTTATATTTTACTATAAAACCCCCTTTTCGTTCATTTACTCAAATATAAATTTTCAATTGTAATGATTCGATGAGGTTATTAAAGGATACATTATTGACAAGGATAGTCAATAAGAAATACTATGTTACTACTCGCCTTGTTCAGTGAATCAAACGGACAAAATGGAGAGTTTCAATTAAATAAGAGAGATGTCACATCGTTGCATGCCAAAGTAAACTGAAATGCAGAAACAACATAATTGTCGTAGATATTTAAATGTAAGGCAATAAAGCCATATCAAATATTTCTTGATTTTGATGAATTTCGGTATTGGCCCTACTCTAATGGGTTATTTTCTTACAAGTGAGAAACACTTATCCCATTGCAATGTCTTTAAAAATATAATATAATTAATTAAGACTTCAACCAATGCATGAAACGACTTTTGTTATGAATATGGGATAATTTCTTGAATTAGTATTCTTAAATATGTTTTATTTTAATTATTTACAAGATATTTATTATATTTCAGTAGTGGTGGCCAGATGAGCCGGCTTCGTGGTGACGGTGATAGTCCTGAGGGTGGTGAGCGTGTCCTGTTCTCTTGACCTCTGCGTTGAATCCGTTCTTATGATCCGCGGTGTAGTGGACTTCCCTGACGGTGCCGTCGGCTTCCTTGACTGTGTAGTAGCCTTTCACTACGTCACCGTCTCTCGTCTCGTGCTGGCTCTTCACGTCGTGGGTGTGAGGGTCGTGGACGCTGTACTCGAACTGGTAGTGGGGATGGGCCTGTAATAAAGAAGGGTTGTTAGGGAGGTTTCTTACCAAGAATTGTCTCTCAATAGTGGGCACTTACGTAGTAATCGGCCTTATCGTCATGGTGACCACTGCTTCCTCCGTGTCCGCTATATTGGGCCAAAGCGACGCTGGCGATGCTGAGGACTGCTAGGATCTGTTGAGACGCAATCAGGACAAGAAATCTTAAATATCAATGCAAATAAAATGTATCGAATAATTAGAAACATCGAGGATTGAGTGTCTATACCTTGAACATGGTTGGGTGTTCTGTTGGTCAGTGGTGTGATAATACTGACAAGCTTGTAGTAGCTGTTTCTTATATAGCGATCCTATTGTGTTCTCCCACTGCAAATCGATAGAGCGTGCCGCCTCAAACTCGTGGAATGCTATTGCATCGGACCACTGTTGTGGTCAGTGCGTGAACTTGAAACGACAATAATCCTCTTGGATTTGGCTTACAGATCGGTGAATGATCTATTCAATCAATTTCAATTCCATTATCCGGAAAAGTTTTCTTTAATTGGGACCATTTTATTCAAAGACAATATATGATTTTTCAGGAAACTGATGAACATTAATGTTCCCACTCATAAGTTGGTACACATTAGTTTTGAAGCGCCGTTATTTGCTTGTCTACCATGAATTGTTTTATGTAATTACGGCATTTTTTAGATAATTAAAATCATTTTCTAGTAGAGATGTTTTCTGTTTCTGCAAATTTTAGTCAAATATTCGTTTGGATATGATATCAACCATGTTCAAATATCAATCTACCAAAGGTGTCAATGGCCACTCGTATAATTATTCTAAAGAAAAATGAGAACAGATGTACCAAATACCGTGCAATTAGACAACTGAAAAATCATCGAGGTGGAAATACCGGATATTGTATCATAGGCACTAAACTGATTTCGGATTGGACTGAAATTTTAGTTTAAATTTGAGTAATAACATTAGTTGAGAGTTAATTAAGTAAATAGTTAAGGATAAAGGGTAGAATTATGATGTCGCTTCTATACTAATTTTTTCAAGGTTATTAAGGCACTAGCAACCTGTTGGTATGACTGAACTATTGTACATTTTACAAGATTTTTTTTCTTTACATATTATTTTTAAAAACGTTAGAGCGCTTTTCTTCATAAACCTATCAACAGCCTACAAACCGCATCAAAGAATGATGTGCTGAAATTTGAAATAAAACGTATTTTATACTATGAACAGTTTTTCAATATATTCATCGATCTAGGCTGTATCCCCGAAGGGATAAGCTGTACCATTCATTATTGTGATTTCATCCAAAGTTAGAACAACTATTGAATATGGCTGTTAAATTTGAAAGTGTTCATAATAAATGTACTTTTAACATTTTTTATAGACCCCTTGACTGTCGATTCTTGCAAAAACACATTACTGTACAGCGTTTATTGATATACTTAATCTTGATGTAAACTAAAATTCAAACAAACTATTTTCAAATGTGAATCCTCTGAGGCACATTCACAAAAATTAGCTTTTCACCTAGGTCTTAGTTCATTTAACTCCTGGAAGAAATATGGTTTGTATGGTGTGATGAGGTTGATCTCCCTAAATGAGTCAGCAATATATCAATTTGTAGAAACTCCAGTTCCAAGTTCCTGCTTAGTCATAATATTTTATTTATTTATATTATATTATATATTTCAAACTCAGAAATAATACTATTTAGCAAAATTTTTCTCCGATGATTATTAATGTGAGATTGTAGTCCATTTCTTCTAGCCAGAAAATAGCGTACAGTTGTTCTTACGTAGAGAGAAACAGAACCCTGTTTCGATCGTAAGATTTCTTTATGTCAAACAATACAGACACCAAGGGTTTTTTCATGAAAAAAATTATCCTATAGACGTAGAATGGTCCACAGCTGAGTGGTACTTTGAAAATACAGTTCGGTGCTGAACAATCAAATTTCTCCTTTTCAGGGCATTGCTAAAACGTTATAATTTACAATTTTTTCCATAAGTTTAGAAGCGCATCATGTGAAAGAGACATTCCTACATATGGGATCGGTACAATTACTGACAGCACTATTGGCATCTCTCCGCTAGCCTACAAATTATTGTTGATCACTGCAAGATGTGTTTGAAAAGTAAATTTAAATTTTGAGAAATACATACAGCATTTGGTCAGGTTCTGTGCTGATTAACCTCTACAAGTTAAAATGGTTCTAGGAACTGTTTACTTATTGGCTTATATGTTTCATTAATATATTATACGATAACACATTTTGACTAGTAATGGTGATGGCTTGAAGATGATGAACCACCATGATGACTCATGTGATGTGTGTGATGCGTTCCAGATTCTTCCAATGATCCTAATGGCCCCCCGGAATGTCCCGCCGAAGATGAACTTCCAGAACTGCTTTGGTGTCCGAAAGAATGATGCTTGAAGAAGGTCTCGATGCATCCTTTGACGTGTGGCTGTTTAGCGTGCCCTTTCCTCTCTACGATGGCGTTGAAGCCGTTCTTTTTGTCTGCGGTGTAGTGGACGATCCTTCAGGGGCCATCGGGCTCATGGAGGGAGTAGTATCCTTTGACGACGTCTCCGTCTCTCGTCTCTTCGTGCTTCTGGTGGTCGTAGGTGTGACTGTCCTCCACTCCGTAATCGAACTTGTACTTTGGATGGGCCTGAAAAACATACGTTTTAAAAACGTTTAAATTAACTTATTATTTTTCAAGCTCTCTAATTGAAACGAACATAATAATCAACATTATGCTCTTCTTCATGTTCCTTGTGATGTTATTCATGTTTTTTGTGATGTTCAGCTTCGTGGTGTCCATACTGAGCGAGGGCTGCTCCTACCAGACACAGAACTAACACCGCCTGTGGATTGCAATAGTTAGTATTATTAGTCCAATAGTTTTCTTTAAATTAATAATGTCATTTTGTTTGATCACCTTGAACATGTTTACTGTCTTTTACTTCCGTTTCCAATCGATCCTGAATGACTGATCCTACCTTTTATATATCGAACATTCTCTTAGTCGCCCTACACCTAGGGCGATATTTGGAATGTATATTATGGGCGATTTCCTGGAATGAGAATTATTTTGGCATTTTCATTTAAGGACCGTGTAGAAATAGATATTAATTACGGCATGACAAAAAATGACAATATGTTTAAATAATCGGAAACTTGAAGCCCGTAGGCCACATTGAATTTTTCATGTGAATTTATAAAAGCAAAATATAAATGTTGCCCGTTACACAGAACGGATCATTAACTCTTTCGGTTCGTCTTCAGAACCTTTAGAACCTTCAAGTCCATACATTCATTACAAATTAGGCATGCTTTTTATCTTTATAGCTGCTTGTCCTTCGTAGAGGGAACCATTTTATTGTTAATTGAGATTAATAGGAAGCAGGATTAAATTCATTATTGTAACTGCGCTAGTCTCTATACGATGGTGTAGCGACCGCTAACTACATAAGATAAAACACCCTATACTCTATTGTATATATATTGTAAACAAATGTAAATCACATGAACAAAATATAAATCATTGTAAATGTGTTAAGCAATAAAAAATGCGGGGTGCCAATTAGTTATATGAGCTGGGACACCAGCTGTAGTCAGGTATGAGCACCAGACCCTCGGCAAAACCCTGCCAGCCTCTGCCAGAGAACAAAGGATACCCACATCATTGGTCACAACAATCCTAATGATGATTGGCTAAGAGCAAGAATAGCAGGGTATTTAAGCCGGGGGTCTGACCCTTGCAAATCATTCTCCTGGCAACTACCGGCTCGTGGCTACCCCGCTTGAACTCTGGAACCTGACTGCTTCTTTATCAAAAACCTCTGCATCTCTTCTCTCCTAACCTCGCTATGTTTTATTCCGGCGTCGTCAGACCCCACACCTTCCTAGTGGGAATCTCTGCCTTCTTCTCGCTAAATCTAGCACCTCCTTAGTAGAGTCCTCTCCCTATTGGACAACGGTTGTCGCGGCCCTGCAAACTTACCCAGCAGCACTCCCGTGGCAATCCAGTCTGCCTCTTTCCGGTTCACTCTCGCCTTTGGGATCCGGACGGTTTTCGCAACCCTTAGATACTAAGTGTGAATTCGTGGTCATTCCAAGACCACATAAACTACCTATAAACCTACCCTGTACCTCTTCTCCTGAACATAGTGCACTCTCAGAGCACATACCTATAAAAAAATGGAGCCAGATAGTAAAGCTGTCAGTCACGAGGGTGGTGCCTGGTTACCCTAGCACTGGTGACGAAGTGAGGGTTGCTTGAGTTTATAACCTGGACAATCGTTTCATGACGCCTTTACTATCTGACTCCATTTTTTGATAGGTATGTACTCCGACAATGCACTATGTTCAGGAGGAGAGGAATAGGGTAGGTAGCGTAGCTAGTTTGTGTGGTCTTGAAACGACCACGAATTCACACTCGATATCTGAGGGTAGGCGAAATCCGTCCGGACCCCAAAGGCGAGTGTGAACCGGAGAGAGGCAGACTGAATCGCCGTGCGAAACACTGCTTGGTAAGTTTGCATGGTGATGACAATCGTTGTCCACTAGGGAGAGGTCTCTCCCAAGAAGGTTCTAGATTTAGCGAGACGAAGATAGAGATTCCCACTAGGAAGGTGTGGGGTCTGACAACACCGGACTAAAACGTAGCGAGGTGAGGAGAGAAAGTTTTTCATAGAAAAGCAGCCAAGTTTCACAGTTTATAGAGTATAGGGTGATTTATCTTATGTAGTTAGCGGTCGCTACAGTGTGAAATCTTAGATTCATATTATCTGGTTTCTAGACAAAAACAGGTAACTAGTTTTTTCCAATTCAATACAGACAGCCGTTTATAGAAGCTCAGCATGCCGTGCAAACTATTCCTTCGTTATTGCTTAGGAGTGCTCTTGCAGATTATAAGGAATACTGGGAATCAATAACTGGCCTCGTTTATATGTGCAGGATACTAAAGATGAAATACTGAATTTCTAAGTCAATCATTTTATTAAAAATGTTAGATTTCCTTATCTACAATATCAGTAGTGGTGACTAGAGGAACCGGCTTCGTGGTGACGGTGATAGTCCTGAGGGTGGTGAGCGTGTCCTGTTCTTTTGACCTCTGCGTTGAATCCGTTCTTATGATCGGCGGTGTAGTGGACTTCCCTGACGGTGCCGTCGGCTTCCTTGACTGTGTAGTAGCCTTTGACTACGTCACCGTCTCTCGACTCGTGCTGGCTCTTCACGTCGTGGGTGTGAGGGTCGTGGACGCTGTACTCGAACTGGTAGTGGGGATGGGCCTGTAATAAAGAAGGGTTGTTAGGGAGGTTTCTTACCAAGAATTGTCTCTCAATAGTGGGTACTTACGTAGTAATCGGCCTTGTCGTCATGGTGCCCACTGCTTCCTCCGTGGCCGCCATATTGAGCCAAAGCGACGCTGGCGATGCTGAGAACTGCTAGGATCTGTTGAGACGCAATCAGGACAAGAAATCTTAAATATCAATCCAAATAAAATGTATCGAATAATTAGAAAACATCGAGGATTGAGTGTCTATACCTTGAACATGGTTGGGTTCTGTCGGTCAGTGATGTGACAATAATGACTGACTAGACGCAGCTCTTGCTTATATAGCGAACCATTGGTCTTACCTCTCCCACCATTAATTGATGGACCGCGAAGACTAATCGAATAAAACTTGTGGGATGTTATTGCAATGCTCTTATTACAAACACATGTCACTTCATAAACTCATGACTTGGAAATTCCATATAATTGTGAACATTTTACCAATAAACCAAAATTGTAGGTTTCAACAAGTTTTTACATTAGCTCCAATTATTGGATTTTGAAGGGGGATAAAATTTAGAATATTGCGTACATACTATATTCTTAAACCCAAAAAAATTCTGTAAATGATTAAATGCGTGGTTAAGTTGGATAAAATAAGTGCATCGTTGAAATAATCCATTTTTAATTTGATCAGACCCATCGTCTTCAATGTGTTAATGTAGTTACCATTCTTATCTAGTACAGTTACTTTTTTTTTATAACCATTTTATTAATTTTACTTTAGTTTAAGATTTCAGTGTAGATGTTTCGAAGATAAGTGTTTTTATTTTTATTATTTTTTGGGTTTTACCATATCATTATTATTAGGGGTGCACACATACCCCATATCATTCATACCGTATATACATTATTGAGTTCACTCTCTCATTTATACTTAGGGAACCCTGGGCGTTGCCTGTCACCTTGCTGGCAAAAGAAAACGAAGAAAGGATCGGGAAAACAACGAGGGATAAAAATTATTTTATATATTCCTCCAGTCATGGAAGAATTAGCTTTACACAAATGTTGAAGCCACTTTAGTCCTTTTCTAGATCAATTTATAAAACTGTATTGATATTTAAGACTAACACTGTTTTTATAAATATATCGGTGTTCGGATGTAACATCGTTGTCGCCATCCGTACTCTATACACTATACGCCAATGTTACGAAATGGAAAGAAAGGAGTAACAATAGAACAGAATACACGAGGCAGGCAAAAAGAAAGATACCCAAATTAAATAGGTTACTACACTGTTTGGCCAGGGTCGAACCTCAGCCATTGAAGCGTACTCTAGTGGAGTAATTGCCGGTACAGTCTACACCGCAACTACTGCTGCCCTACAGACCCCGAAACGAAAAAATAGGCAATCTAATGGACCACTTAATAGTAATATAAGGCAACAAACACAAATACTATTATTATTAATTCATTTGTTGATAAAAAAAAAACATGATTATTAACATAGCCAGCATAATGTGTGTGTTAAATATGTTTTCTTTTGTGATATAGTCATTATTTTTACCGTCACTGAGATTTCAAGCGCATCTTCTCTTCCTGGCTCCCAAGAGGTTTTTGTTGAGATATGGATGTGCTCTGGATTGATTCAGCCATGTGGTCATAGACGAGTAGCTTTGTGAATAAACCAGTAATAAATCTGGCTAGAAAACCGAAATTAAGGCAGATAAGTAAAATACTTATGGCCATTTCACCCAAAAGGTGAATTTCAACTTCATTTATTTTTATTCAAGTAAAGTGCTGGGAAAAGTATGAAAAAATTCAGGAATGTTTTACATTGTATTCCTCATTCTTAGAGTCAGCAGCTCACGATCGTTGTAGACGAAATCGGTAAATTTAATTATAAAAATATTAATATAAATAGTAGGTTTAAATGTGGTAGATGGAAGAATTTATTATTTAGACGATAAAGAACCGAAGAAAGCAAAAATAATTAAATGAGCCCATACTTATAACTGTTCTAGGTGAAGTAATGACCCGAATCGTCTCGAAAACACTTTTCAACAGGATTATCCTATTTAAAATTTATCAATCAATGTTTTATTACAATTTTTGAAACTTGATAACACAGCTGATAAATACATGCGAAGGGTAAAATTATAATAGGTGTGGTCATATAGCAGTATGATGTCAAAGTTGAAAACATTATTTCTGGTAACCGAAAATATTTTTACTGCTAAAAATAATTTTTTATTACACAATAAAATTAAATTTAGTCATAAAAACTGAGGCTCCTACTAAAACTAGCTGCAAGATACAATAAAAGAAATGTGTTTAGCCCTATATAGCCCACAGTCAGCGCGAAATCAGTCCGGAACACCGAAAGAACCTTTTTCCCTAAACTACGACGGCAAAGTCGGTCGGTCTCATCTCATCATCAGGCTTTGCTCCGTGTGTTTAAATGTTAAAATTAATCTCAGATGATATTCATAAGATGCAATAAAATGTGGCGTAAACTTAACCATAATGTTTAGACCTCTCATTTGATCCTCAAACCGTTGTGAGATGAGACATTTGAATGGTCTTGCTTCCTACAGCTATAAGATACTATTACTACTAATATATATTTGAAAACAGTAACTAGGACTAAAAACAAACAATCCTAAATTAATAAAAATAAACAACAAACCCTTCTGTGAAAAAAAGTGGGTTTAGGTATTGAATAACCAGCCCAACTCCAAAATTCCAAAAAACACTCGATGCAATGATTACTGAAAAGTATATAACAGACAATATGTTCCGGGAACCCGAGGCCCGTACTTTCGTACAGACACTTAAAGTAATTTTTCGTGAATCACATTTATATAGTTAACGAGCTGCATATTCAAATTTCAAACACACAAGGGAATCAAAATTAGTTCCATCGTATTAATAAAGGTCTAACCTTTATCCCCCTAACCCTTTTTCAAGGTTAGATTACGCTATAAGGGTCAATTAACAAACCTCGTCCGGCTAAACCGAATAATTAGAAAAATTAATGTTTCTTTAAGAAGCATCGAAATAATAGCACCCAAATAATAGTTGAGTGTTTAATAAGTCAGCAATTTTCCTCAAATTTCATCATTCGGCTCATTCATCCACTAGATGAATGTGAGAATGGATATTACGATGACCCAAACTAAGTCGCATGAAATTCAGATAGATAACGGCAAACTAAGGCATTTCACAGAAATTTAAAATTAAGATTCACTTATTATATGTGATCTAGATGGCCTAAACCCCTTGGCTATAGCATTCCACAAGTTAGATTCGATTAGTCTTCGCGGTCCATCGATCAATGGTGGGAGAGGTAAGACCAATGGTTCGCTATATAAGCAAGAGCTGCGTCTAGTCAGTCATTATTATCACATCACTGACCTACAGAACCCAACCATGTTCAAGGTATAGACACTCAGTCCGTTGTTCGTAACATTATGGTAGATTCAGATTAATATTTAAGATTTATTTTGCTCGTAATCACTTGACAGATCCTAGCAGTTCTCAGTATCGCATCTGTCGCTTTGGCCCAATATGGCGGACACGGAGGAAGCAGTGGTCACCATGACGACAAGGCCGATTACTACGTAAGTGCCCACTATTAAGAGATAATTCCTGGAAAACTCTTCCCTAACAACCCTTCTTCATTACAGGCCCATCCCCACTACCAGTTCGAGTACAGCGTCCACGACCCTCACACCCACGACGTGAAAAGCCAGCACGAGTCGAGAGACGGTGACGTAGTCAAAGGCTACTACACAGTCAAGGAAGCCGACGGCACCGTCAGGGAAGTCCACTACACCGCGGATCATAAGAACGGATTCAACGCAGAGGTCAAGAGAACAGGAAACGCTCACCACCCTCAGGACTATCACCGTCATCACGAAGACGGATCATCTGGCCACCACTACTGAAATATAATAAATATCTTGTAAATAATATAAAATAAAACATTTATAGTAAAACCATGTCGAAGAAATGTTAACTACGTAAACCAATTGACCCTACATCAAAACATTGATGCCAAATCAATAGTATATAACTGTAAATAGGATAATCAAACAATTAAATTATACGACCAATATAAGAAGTCATCGCCGAAAGACCATATCTGATAAGATTAAAATAAGATTTTTAATCCCAAGCAAACTCCTCATAATAACAAAATTATGTATTAATCTAAAAAAAGAAACTGGGAAAGGTTCTTCAGTACTGTCACCATTAAGCATTCTTCTGATCAACTACCAAAAATTAGAAAAATTATTAAAAGAAAATTGTTTTTCCCTTACACAGTAATTAACTTATTATTGACATCTGTTATTTTTCATTAGATTATATAAACTTTTATCATCATTGTGACATCAAATGAAACTAACTAAAAATATCATGCGTCTACAAAAATCACAGGTAGAGTTAAAATTACAAGTATGGTTTTAATGATTTTTTGACTTTATGTGACTACATATTAGTGTTCATGACGATACTATAAATTTTATGCCTTACCCAATATGTTTGGATTTTTTTAAATTACCGAGTATAGAATTAATTATGACAAGTTGTAGTTTACCATGGAGCTGGTATAATTTTTGCAGCATCGGGCATTAAATTAGACTAATATTGTAAATGTTGCCTCTCTTTGTTAGAAACTGGACGCGTTCAGATTGAGAACACGATTCTAATGACAGTTTTTATGAGGCTGTTCAGTTACAGTTCAAAAATAAAATACCAAAATACATATTAGTCATTATGGTGACGAGATCTTAGATTTAAATCACTGTCCCATACGAACGAACATTTTGCTTGAATTACAAAGTAATTAATTAATAATCCCATCCCCCCAATTCAATAATTAATTAGCCATAAATTATATTTTATGAAGTTGAAAATATTATTCAAGCCGCCAGATAATCAAATGGAATCTCAATTTGAAATCTCATAGGTTATAGGTCAAACTGAGGACTGTGAATCCCCAGGCTGACAGACGGACACACAGGCGAAAATACAATACAACAAACAATCAAAGAATCCTTAAAAAAAGCTAATGAAATTAGAAAGTAATTTCCGATCTCAACAATATATATATTCTTGTAAATCAGGATTTGTTTTGATTTGAAAGAAATACTTTTATTGCAAATCGTTTGGTTGGACTGTAACAAATATCTGTTAGAACTACTAATTTGTCTTTAACAATGAGCAGAACATTTTTAATTTTTCCTTATCGTTTGTATACGTTCACCAACGCTTGAACGGCGTGACCTGTTATGTTATGTTATGTTTAAATGTACCTCTATTGATTGAATCATTTTTACGATCGCTGTCTTAGATCAAACATTCAGTAAGACATAACAGATAAAGACATGTGTTTGATTAAAACTGAAATATTCGTACATTGACTTTCGTTCGAGATGCATTTTTAATAATTCTGGAGGCCAATAAATAGTACTTATAGGACATTCATTGGTTCTACTTATTTAAAATTTCATTTAAACTAACAATTCCTATGGAAGAATGATGTTCAAAAATTTTTTGGGAGTTTTTGTGGAAGTCAAACCAAAATCAAATCAAAGTTTTAGCTCAGAATTTTCATTATCCATATTTTCCGCTTTCTTTCAATGGAAGTATCATCTATTTATGAGGGTGTTAAAGTCAAAGTGGATGATGGTGGATGAGTCACATTTTCAACAATTCCGATGTAAGTCCAGAAGTACAATCTGTTGAAAGAAAACGATAACTAAACCACATCAATAATTCGCTGTTTTTCAACTTTCTTATCCGTTCATCAATCTCAAATATTGTGTTTATTTACTTGTGCTATGGTGAAAGTCATTTTGAGACATTTAAAATAAAGTGAAAATAGAATTTAGACAAATTTTACTTCTAGTGAAACCTTTTATTTTTCAAAATAAAGAAGATCAATTACACCTCTTTGACTTATTAACCCGCTCATAAATGAAAAGGCAATAAATAGTTATTTAGACTAGACGGACATCCAGCAATTATCGATAGACAGAGATGATGTTTGCTAGTGTGTTTGAAGATCTATATTAGTCATTAGAAGTTCTTTTGTCATTGATTGCTGGCCAATCGCCGCGGTTTAATTTATATTTTTGACAAATGACAACCTCTCATAGTTTGGAAATGGGCAATAGTGATTGAGAGATCGCATTCGTGCCATATTTGCATCATAACGAAACTCTTATGCGATGATTATGATTTCAAACGTATAGACCAGGAGTCCCTCGAACTAACCAGGAGTAGCAGCTGCATCACTCCAGATGTTCCAGGGCATGCCTGGAGACAACCGACCAATGCCACTCCGGCCTCCTGATGACACTTGATCACTTGAGCTGGTTAGTCACCTAGCTAAGAGATTGGATAGTTGTTGATGGAATTAGGAATTTTTAATAATTTAGCCAATTAATTATGTGGTATGGTTGTTAGATGTTCACAAGGAAAATCACTGCTTTGCCCGGAGCAGTTTGTAAAATAACAAAATAATTCCATTTGTAAGTATTCACTAGCATTTTCCAAGATATGACGATATTTTATTTACGCATTGCCTTTTATCTATTAAGCTTATTAATACATTGTTTTCTATTATCTTTAGGAGAGATTTGTCATCAACATTTTGATGTAGGGCCAGTTAATTTAAGTAGGTAACATTTCTTCGACATAGTTTTACAATAAATGTTTTATTTTAATTATTTACAAGATATTTATTATATTTCAGTAGTGGTGGCCAGATGAGGCGGCTTCGTGGTGACGGTGATAGTCCTGAGGGTGGTGAGCGTGTCCTGTTCTCTTGACCTCTGCGTTGAATCCGTTCTTATGATCCGCGGTGTAGTGGACTTCCCTGACGGTGCCGTCGGCTTCCTTGACTGTATAGTAGCCTTTGACTACGTCACCGTCTCTCGACTCGTGCTGGCTCTTCACGTCGTGGGTGTGAGGGTCGTGGACGCTGTACTCGAACTGGTAGTGGGGATGGGCCTGTAATGAAGAAGGGCTGTTAGGGAGGTTTCTTACCAAGAATTGTCTCTCAATAGTAGGCACTTACGTAGTAATCGGCCTTGTCGTCATGGTGACCACTGCCTCCTCCGTGTCCACCATATTGGGCCAAAGCGACGCTGGCGATGCTGAGGACTGCTAGAATCTTTTGAAAAATAATGAAACTAATGAAACATGAATTATTATGACTGTTAAAAAAGATATTATTCACAAAAATGGTTCCCTGTACCTTAAACATGGTTGCTGTTCTGTTGGTCAGTGGTCTGCTTACTCTAACAATCATGTTGGAGTTGTTTCTTATATAGCTATCCTTTTTTTTTCAGATCTCCCACCACTAATCATCGGAGCGTTTAATATTTGGAATGTAGTTGCGAAGGGGTCTTGTGGTGAGTAGTGTGTGAACTTGACCGTAAACGTCACGCTCATAATAGTCCCAAACTAAAACTAGTGCGAGTGACGAAGCTTGTTGCTTTACAAGTAACTAAGTAACTAAGTATGTTTAGAAATATTGTCACATGAGAAAGTGTAATCGATTCATTTTCATTTCTACGCCTTATTCGTTACTTCCTAATTTAGTTAGTTTGGTTCCAATCCCGAGTTATTCTCGTTTAAAAAATGCCTACTTGTAGCAGGGAATTGACTCCGTTTAAGTAAGTTTTATTTATGAGCAAGACATTTTCTTGCGTAATGCATTTGGTTCTGCATCACGTGGAAAGAATTCTTGGTGTGGGATCTTCTTGGGCGGAACGCATTCAACCAGATAAAGCAACCGTTTACGATCTTCAAATTGTGTACAGCCTTATGTACTGTGTTGATTAAGTTGAAAGTTCTACAGCGTGAAATATTGAAATATATCAATGTAATGTCTAGTATTGAAACAACTCCATTAAACGTAATGTTTTTGCAACTACCTCCTTTTTTGTACACCTCTTCACATTTCGTCTCCGTCTCATTAAATCTTAATAAGAAAGTTCCCAACAAAATAGGATGTTATTTTCAAAAACTTTTATACTTAAATTGTCATTTTTTTTCCGAGCGCTATTTCAAAAATCACCAGGAGGCTTTGATAAATCCCCGATAGGCATTATAAGTTATGGTAGAAAAAGATTACCCGTTTAGATTGAACTTAAATATGTCATTATATATATATGTGTATAAACAATTTAAATTGGTTCTCTCATGTAAATAAATTAATGTCATTAATATTTTATGTTGGGATATAAGTTTCCTTTCTAATTTCCAATTTATTTCCTTCTAGCTCCTATATTTGTTTGTGTTTTAATTTTTGATTGATGATGCTTTAATTGGGCATATTGTCAATCAGATAAATTAATCTAGAGAGTAGACTCAACGTCTACTATTCCATCTTTATTTGGAGTTCTATACCTACTAAGGCTGTATATTTATGTTGATCTGTAGCGTAGCCGTAAGCTGGATTGGAAGATTTACATCATTCAGCAGAATTCAGAAATGAATAATTACATTTACAAAAACTGCATCTCATAATATCATAGGCATAGTAGGGATAAAATAACTTGTATTGTATTCTAAATATCACTAGCTAAATATTTATGCTCAATCAAAAAAATCCCTGGCTACACACAATCGCCTATTTATCCCTCTGAAATCATAATACCCTTTCGGGAATAAACAAGCATCTGTTAATTGGGTACCCAATTGCCCTTTCCTGGTGGATTGTCAAAACGTATAACTTTTCATTTCATCATAGTAAGGGACTGGTTGTTTGAGATGACAAGCCATTCAATCAACAGAAGCTGAGAGACAGGTACTCCTCATTCTATTCAGAACAATCATCTGGTTTAACCCTTAAATGGGGACAGGATCATTTTTGTCCAAGCAGATGTTTCACCCTGTCTCACCATGAGGTGCACCACAGGTCTTTAACTTTTGCTTTTGTTTACAATTTCAGTACCAACTTGACCTTTCTTGAACTATAGCTAAGGGTGTTTCATCTTTCTGCCTGCCACCATCTAGTCAAACACTATAGTGCCACAATCTAGACAAGAAATATAACCTGCGACAATTGGTGCACAAGTTATCTATTAGTCTACTATCTAAAGCAGAAACAATTAAAACTCGTGGCTTCTCTAAGAAACATTAAGTGTGAAATTCCCCGTGATTTTCAATCTAGTAAACGAAACAATATATATAGCAGTACTTTTGGATTTGTGGAATACATTACATCTGTGTCATACGTCACTGGCAAAATTAAGGCAGCGGTCTTATTGTCTAAGATGCAACATGAGAAATCAACTGGTGAGAAACACCAATTGTAAATGACATTTTACTATAGCACAAAAGCAGTTGTGACCAAGTTTAAATGTTGGTAGGCAAACTAGAAGATATTTTTTTCATTTTCTAAATGTCACAGGAATCAATGCACATTTGCTGTACAACATTGGCCCAAAAAATAATTTATTAGTGAGGCATTCGGGAAAAAATATTCCTAAGCCCTTAACGAAAAACATCAAGCTACATTTAGGACAGGACAATTACAGACCATCGGCTTCAGGAGTAGTTCTCGAATTACCTGGACCCAGTCGGGCGAAAACGAAAATGTGCCCCAGAAAAGGGAACCAAAAACTTCACAAAAATGTTCAAGATGAAAAAACTTCATACGAAAAGCTCAGGGTGATATAATATGTGGAGAATGTATAGATAACTTTGAATGAAATAAAAAGAAGCAGTCATGTAAATTTTGTAGATTCTTTTTTGTAAAATTTTTGTTTTTAATTATTGATAATACAAATGATTATATTTTTGTTCCTAAATGAGTCATATTTTTTTTCCTAGTCTAAAATATGATAAAACTGTTAGCTAAAACATCTGCAGTAAGTATTTAACTGCTATGTACATGATATATAATATAATCAAGGTCAAATCTACCACTGAGGGTAATTACCACCCTCTATGCTCCATTTCGTCAGATGACGTGTAGCCAAGGATCGATACATACCTCACCGCAACTCTACTTTACTACAAGTTAATTGCGATACGGTCCATCGATTCATGGTGGGAGATCTAAGACAAAAGGATCGCTATATAAACAAGAGCTGCGGCTTTTCAGTCATTATTACCTCAACAGTAGCCAACAGAACAATTACCCAATCATGTTCAAGGTATAGCCACTAAATACTCGATGTTTCCGAGCTAATTGTTAAATTTCATTTAGATTTATACTTAATGTTTCATCATTGACACTCAACAGATCCTAGTAGTCCTCAGCATCGCCAGTGTCACTTTGGCCCAATATGGCGGACACGGAGGAAGCAGTGGTCACCATGACGACAAGGCCGATTACTACGTAAGTGCCCACTATTGAGAGATAATTCCTGGAAAAATCTTCCCTAACTACCCTTCTACATTACAGGCTCATCCCCATTACAAGTTTGAATACAGCGTCCACGACCCTCACACCCACGACGTGAAGAGCCAGCACGAGACAAGGGATGGTGACGTAGTCAAAGGCTACTACACAGTCAAGGAAGCCGACGGCACCGTCAGGGAAGTCCACTACACCGCGGATCATAAGAACGGATTCAACGCAGAGGTCAAGAGAACAGGACACGCTCACCACCCTCAGGACTATCACCGTCATCACGAAGCCGGTTCATCTGGCCACCACTATTGATATTGTAAATAGGAAATACACACTTTTCTTTTAGATATCGCACCAAAATTTTTCACCTCCAAACATTCAGCGGCAACTTCACTGGTTGAATGAATATATATGGAAATCATAAAACATTGAGGGCTGCTTATCCACACAAAGTATTATTCATCATTGTATAGCAATTGCAAACTACTTGATTATCTCACCAATCGTCGATCAGCGGTTCGCCATTGTTTATTTTCAAAATTTGTTTATTTCGTTCATGAATTAATTAGTGTTTTTCGAAATAGTTGTGGCCAGTCAAACCTTTTATCAGCACAATACATTGATGATAAGTAATAAATAATGCGGCGTGTTTACCCTCAAGGAGTGGTTAGAATGAGTCAATTATTTTGTCAAAAGTTGTATTGGACACGCAATGAATGAAAACGAGCCATTAACACGTACACAAAATTAAACACAAAGAAATTAAATGAAAAATATAACTATAATATGGCTATAACTCGATAAATATCCAAGTTTAGGCAAGATTAGGAAGAATACTTTGTCAAATTATCTCCGTGACCGAATGTCGCATTTTTGACAAATAAAATAAATTACATTTGTGTTACTATCTTAATATTTCCTTAAAGATGGGGGAGAAATCATAGCAATGAATCATTATTAGCTTCTAAGCTCGTAACCTTAGCAACCTTAAAGATGACGAGATGGACCAGACTTTTCTTGATATTTTTTTATTTTTACTCCCCTCTATTGGATTATAACCCACCACTAAACAGTATATTTTGAAAAATATGTTATATTACTTTAATATTGACGACTGTATCTTGTATCGTACGTACTTACGAATAGATAAAACACGATTCCCATTCCGAATGGAAGTAGAAACATTGGGTGAACCCCCAATTTTTTTTGCATTAAGATATATATTTTAAATTGGAAGGTGAAAAACCGCAGGTGCTCAAGCCTGCACTTATGCGGTTATTTTAGGTCAGTCACATTCCAAGTGTTCAGGTGTATTTAGTATTGGTTACTGAGATGTATGGTAGCATTACGTAAATAAAAATACAACACCATAACCATTAATGACATTGCTCAGGTGTAAGTGTTACATTCTGTTCAAGTAGGGTATCATTACTTGTTAACAAGTACTGGCACATGTCCCAGTTTTACTATGCCTTTAAAAGGAATTGCACTTAATTATTACCTAGTTCGAATATTGTTTAAAATATATATACATATCTGAAAATAAGAGTCGGATATGTAGAAAAAGAAACCGCCTCGAATGTCCAGTTCTGGATTTGTATGAGTATTTCGTTTGACTTTTTCTACTGTATACATAATGCTACTCAAACGGTGAAAGGCGATCTGTGTTAATTAGGAAATATATCACCTAGTTTGGCTCACAAAGGATTAATTGGGTCTAAGTTTAGTAGAGCATGTGTCACAACGTACGACTGGTAAAACCGGTGGAATGCAACAAGGTCCTTACATGACCATTGTTAGTGACATTACTAGAGGTGATCATCGTCATTTGTTATCAAACTTATTGCAAGATAATTATATTGACATTAACAGCAAATGCATAAGTCTATAAATAATAAAAATAGAAATCGAATAGGATTTTCGCAAAAATACGAATTCTTCTGATTTTTAAAACTGAATTCCTATGATTACGGAAAGACAGAACCCACCTCCATCATACAACTTGTATGCTTTTTCCAGTTTTGTTCGTTTCTTCCAAAACCATAAAACTTTAGGTTTTATCTGTGTGTTCGTTGAAATGGTATTTGACAGTAACCTGTCTGTTCTTGCCATAATTCACTGGAATTCAAACTATTTCTCTCACTTTTTTTTTTTGTTTTTTTAGGGCATTTCAAAGGTCAAAAACTATTCCTTTGTAGACAACCTCTGGTTTTGATGAATTTAAAAATAACCCTGGAACTGAATGATTGATGTTTCCTTTATGCGAACAACACTTATCTATTTAGACTTTATATTTGCTGGTTTATATTGTAGTAGATTGTTCTCAAATGAATTTTGATTAATTCATCATCAAAAATCCATTTTTTGGTCTGCTCATAATCTCCCCCCCCCCCCGTTTTGGTGTACACGCACTAAAAGTAGAATGTGTAGAAACTGTATGGAAGCAAAAAAATTCAATGAACTATTTTTTATTAGCGAAAAGGAAACGATAGTGGCACGGCCGGGATTTGCACTAGTGACATCCTATCCTCGTTAAAGGTGTTTTTCCAGGTAAGCTATGCCTGTCGGTACAATCTCAGTCTAATAAAAAAATATCTAGTTAATCTTTGTCTACATTGCTCTCTTTTGAATGAAATTTGAGAATAGACCTTTCAGTTTTTGAACAGTTGGTTTCCCTATTACCTGGGATTCCATGCCCCTCCAGGGCTACAAGGACATTATTTAATACGATTTTCCAGAGGGCAGGGCCCAGAACTCAGCCTTGGAGACACCCTGGCACCGCCGGCGCCTTCACCTCACAGGACACTCCTCCAATCATTGGACACCCTACGTTGACTCAGGTAGCTGCCCACCAAGTCATACAAGTTTCTTGGAGCCTCCAGGTCCTGCAGCTCTCCCATAACATAGGGCCAGCACACCCTGAAAGGCAGAGGAGCCGTACTGCCTAGGGTGGTCCGCCTTCTGAAATACCCGCCTCAACGCCGAATACATTACCCACTCCAGGAAGTTTTACTCAGGACTGGGAGGAGGCTGATAGGCCTGTAGCTTATTCACTCCTGGAGCTGACAAGAATGCTGTACCAACTACTTCACCACGAATAAGTAGTAGTAACCCTCTTCTCGCACCAGAAAACACCTACGTATCTTTCTATATTTTATCAATATTCGGCATCCGTATAGAGAGAGGGGACTAGTTAACGATCCCGACCCGGCCGGAGCTCACAAGGGCCGCGGGCATAGCCCGGCCTATGATTCGCCAAAATAAATTATCATAGGATTGGCCGAAATAAAACCCTCTCTCATTCGCTGTAGGCAGGAATGGCCTTCCAATGTAAGGCAGAACTTATAAGCATTTTAAACCCAACCCTTGAAGTGAGCTCTCTCTCTCTCTCTCTCTCTCTCTCTCTCTCTCTCTCTCTCTCTCTCTCTCACACACACTCTAATTTTAATTAATCAGCTGATTTAACAAAACACTAAGCTATCACACAAAGTTTGTATGTAATCTTTGTAAAAGTTTTAAATAAATAAATTGCAGAAGACCTACAGAGGTGAAAAAAATAATTATACACTCCATAAGTAATGGCGATGTTGTTAAATGTCATTTATTTCAATAACTATTAACAATTTATGTTTTAATATGGCTTTTTCTCAAAGGGTGTTTGTTTTCTCCCTCTCTCTCTCTATCTTTCTCACACACACACACACACACACACACACTCTCTCTCTCTCTCTCTCTCTCTCTCTCTCTCTCTCTCTCTCTCTCTCTCTCTCTCTCTCTCTCTCTCTCTCTCTCTCTCTTTCTCTCTCTCAGTGTTTTCAAGCCAACAATAGAAATGTATTTAATGTCGTTCCAGATTTAGCTGATAAAGAAAAATAAATTAATAGAGCTATTGACCTCTTAATTATTCAACTTGGGACCCAATGGTATTTAAAAGAGTCTAATTAAATTTGACGCAAGTCTGTTGATAAGTTGTATCCGCTCAAAAAAGGGCGACAGCCACTGTTGTAATATTCCTTTATCAGGCGAATGTCGAAAGAGCTGTTCGTTCATATGTGCATATTGGCAAATTGCTCAGTAGAACCAACCTTTCTCTTCCGCTATCGATATTCAGCAATCGTTTGTCACACTGATATCTGAAATATCCTCAAACACTTTCATGATTACTGATTAAAGAGCAAAAATGGTGGCAGTAACCTCTAGGCTATCATCGCTGATTACGTCCTAAACGGAATTCATCATTGCCCTAAATTTGCAAAGATCGCAGCTGACCAGAATCCTAAGTGATGCCTCCAGAATCCAGTTCAGCGGCGTCGAGTTATTTCTTGCGTAACCTTCCGGGTAACTCGTTACTCAACAGAGACCGTTCTTCCGTTACTTCCGTTCACTAGCCAAGGTCAGTAAGCCAGGTTGTTTTAATGGATTCATCAACCTCCATTTTTTTTATTGCTGAGTTAGAAGGGAGAAATAATACTTAACTACTGTGTTTTGTATGTATGTACTAAGATAGATGTCATACTGCTTTAAATTTTAATCGTATCTTTCACTACGAACTAGATTATGCTGGTTAAGTGTTAGTGATACAATAGATAAAAAAACAACAATAAAATAAACACATAAAAAAGGAAAAGATGGGAAAAAAAAGAGATACTTTACTTTAAGAAATCTTATTTCGTCCGTCTAAATGTTTGTATATGCATCCATGCCCTCTACGATAGTGGTCATATAAACAAACCGTAATCATTAATGTCCTGGACTAAGCAATGTTTGTTTGGTTTTGGATAAAGCATAATAGTGGGAAGTATTTGAAAAAGAAAAGCATATATCAATATAGATGTTGGAATGATGTGAATGGAGGTGACCCCATGATTTGTGCCTTGGTCTAGAAATGTATAGTCAACATATGATAGTTCTGTGAGAAATAACAGATCAAATGGGAGGATTTCTTGTAGCAGGAGGTCGAAAAAGTTTGAGGGTATTCCTATGATCCGAAGGAGGTTCAAAGCAAAGAGTATATGATCATTGTATGTGTTGCACAGCGGTGATCATGAAAATCTTTGGAACCCGAAGAAAAACATCAAGAAGTAATTCATATAATTTATGTTTGCTTCGAAACCCCCAGAGTGGCAGCACATAACTGGAATCAAAATGAAGTAAGGGAGACCACATAAATCAGTCTCGGTTTAAATTTGGAAATACGTCGCTCAGGGATTTTTGGTAAATATTCTTTTCATGATAAGGATCGTTGTAAGGATATAGAGAGAGGAGAAGTACTTGATGGGGTGGGAATCGACCATATACAAAGGAAGATATTTTTTTTCTCCAAAACCGTAAACCACGCGCAATATTCTCTGTATGTTCTGGAGGTTTTTAATTTAATAACGCGGTTAAGACGAGTTAGCTTTGTTTGAAGACCCGAAATGAAAAATGTTTTTAACTCCACAATATATCCACAATCCTATCTTATCGAATAACCTTTTCAAATTACAGATATCGACGTAATAATTCATAAAAAAATCGTTTCTTTGCACTAAAGTGTGCTATAATTACATAGTTATTAAAATCGTGTCCGTAACTTTATTTAAAACCATGTAACATAGAGACATGATATTTTACACGGTAGAAATAATTGCTGCTTTAAATATGCTAAAACTAAAAACTAAAACTTGTTTGAGTGATTCATCACTCTTGACATAAAAAAGCGTTTGATCGAAATTTATCTATGGAGATCTAAGAGCCTTTTTGCTCAATCTAGTGTAAATTATTTATGAATTCCAACAATGTGTTTCTTTACTACCTTAGCGCCAACGAATGCTAAGCGATTATCTAATAATGGCTTTCTCAATTTATCAGCTCAGTGGTGATTGATAAATATATATTTCCATTAGCTAGAATGTCGAAAAAACCATTTCACAAAATTTGTCGAAACGCCTAGTCCAGTAGGGAACTGTTAAAAAAAAAAAAAATGTGGTTAAAAAATATTGGTGTCGTAAAACGGGAGTGAATGAAAGTTGTCCTTTGTAGGTGAAATACAGGCCTGAGACAGCAAGAACCGGTTTCCGGGTCCGATCTTGGTAAATTACACCATGTTATAGATCTGTGCAAATCGCGTTCATGTTTTGCATTAGTTACTTTCGAACATCTGTCTCACCTTAGGCAGCTTGCGTATTACGTTTGGGGATTTTAACACCGGAACAGCCCTTACGTTTGCCTAATATATATATACCTAAGGGACATAAAGTTTATTAAGTCATTTGGTACTGATTAGCAGCTAAACCTTTCAGATCTTTGCAGAAATAATACTTTTCCAGTCTTCATAAATAATTGCTGATTAACAGCAAGTAGGTTCGTTGTTCGTGACAACTTCGAGTTATCTCCATGAGGATCAATACACCACAATGTAAAATATTACCAAATAGCTGCAGTAGTTATAATTGTAATAATAAAAACAAAAAAAATCAAAAACTATCACAAATATTATAGGCGAAATATAAAGACGATTAAATCCCTTATGGTTCTACTAAAACTTTGATTATTTGTTATTAAGTTTCACAACTTCGCGTAGACGTCTTTAATTATAAAAATGGCATCAAATCGACAATAACAAAATAATAATAACTTGTCAATCCAAAGGTCATTGGCCTTTCCATTATTTCAATGATTAACGAGTGTAAATATAACACAGTGCGAAAGTTTATTTTTTAAAAGCTTTAATATCTATTATTTATGATATTACATTTTAACATATTCAGTATTTTATCTTGTCACGTTCGTTACTGTCTCTAGTTTGTCGTTAGTGGAAAAAAACAAAACAGAGAATTTTATTCAACTTCTAAGCTACGAGTTGTGAAATCATGATATGTTGTGAATTGGGAATGGCTTATTGTATGTTTCATTTAATTTTTCAATCCTCGCAATAATTTGTTTTTATCAACATGTAATGAAATAGCCAAGCTCGATATAATAACCATGGATAATTTAGATCGATTCATGCTCTTTTACGGCCACTATATTAGTAACATGCCAAAACTTTTAATTAAAGTTTTTCTTTTAGTTTAGTTACACCGGCGATTTCTCGTTACGTGCTAAATACCACTAATTTATATATTCTTCCAGTAACTGTTACGTAACCTCTTCACTATATGATGGAACTAGGTTAAAAACCTAGGACGGACTGAATACGATAAGTAAAACTTTTATTGCTATTGCATAAATAGGCATGTGGTACCTTACAAGGCTCTTTCCTGCCTTTAAAAATTGTTTCATTCTGAAACATGTTGAGGTAAATATTGCAAAAATTTGTTTTTTGAATCGAACTTTTATTTTACTTTTACGTTTGTGCAAATTGTGTGTTTTACCTTACCTTTGTATTTACATAACAAATAAACTGGATATGTGCTGACAGGACTCTTCGTGAGCTTCTGAACCCTTATAAATTTATTTTGAAAACATTAAATTGAAAAAAAATACTGAATTTTTTTTGTTTAACCATTTCAGTAACTGAACACCTTGATATAAACCAAAAAAACTCTTGATATAAATTTAAAAAATAATATTAAAACAGAAAAGCCGTGATTTATTGGCATTGGCGTGGAAGGGTATAAATTACGCTATTGAAACTTCGAGAAATGGCGTCTAAGACATAACTTTGTGGAATACTTTTGAACACTTTCTCTTCTTTAGTGTATTCTTGATGAGAGGGCTGGCTAACAAATCAGAATATGAATCTGCTAAGAGCATCTGAACTGTGACTTGAGCAAATTTAAAACTTAGAGAAATGTGGGCCAGTTAGTAGATGACGGATCCAATTTGTTCACATTTTATTTATTTTGACAGTCTTACAATTATAACAATAGATTGCATAGAAAGGGGTAATAATGTAATTTTTCTATTTAAAATCGATAGGATCATTTTTGCTTTACGTACAGACTGACGAAATACGATAGAGTCGAACCTCTCCCTTTGGAATCGGCAATAAATGATGTATATTGGTCATATTTATAACTAATATTTGGACTCACGAGATAATTTTGATAGATATAAACTAATATTCGATATAAAGTATAAGGGACTAAGAAGTCACGATTGTCTGAGATCTATAGCTTCAGATCGCTCTCTCTAGATAGCACCACCAGTGCCGTTCATCAGGCTTTGACATGGATTTCAAACATTGCGAATGTGCATTTTATTAAAAAAGAAAGTTTACAAAGAGGGCTAACAAATATTAAGTTACAACATACAGCTTAGAAGTTTGCATCGATTAGGGGTGTGTCTTGCACCTTACCAGTTTTTAACTATTTTAGTTGGAGTTATTAAGTTCTTTTTATTGTATGAGTAAAAATCAAGCCATTAAAATGATGCATTTCTCAGTTCAAAAATTTTTTACTGTAGCGATTTTCATGATTGAAGTTTTAATTACTTTTTGTAATTACAGTTTAAAAAGTGCATACAACAATTACTCATAAAACTAAAATGAAAACGCCCTTAAAACTCTCAAGACGTTTAATTATCCAACTTTTATAGGAAAACTTGATAACCTGGCTTTTAATCTGAAAATATGTCAGGAGTATTATTACGCTGTTATAAGAGTTTTATCATGTTACATCTGAATTCTTAATTTATGATAAATGCGCACAGTGGTAGTCCTGGCAATGGCCAGTTTCTCCAATCATGTCCTGAGCGTATGTGGCTCTCGCGCTCTTCGTCAGCCTCCGCTGGCTCGTATCCGGTGACGTGGCTAGTGGGGAGCGTGGGGGACTTCCCGAGACTCCGCTTCCTCTTTCGCTTGCGAGGGAGGCAACAACCGTGTGGACTTGGGGGGCCCCTGGGCTGTTTGTAAATATTGTATGAATGTGCGAACGAATGATGAATTGTAAATATGGTATAAATGAAAACAATTATCTCAATTATTTATTGCCTATTAAGTAGGCAGATTGTAATTTCATCATAATAAAGTTGTTATTGAATTGAATTTAAGGCGTGTTTATTATGTCTGCTGCTCAGGTGAATAAGTACACAAGTCAACTTAATCTCAAGACAAGATAAATATTGTTCATACGAAAGACACTAGTCATTGTTTGACTCGCGAAGAAAGAGTTATCGCTGATTTTTTAGGTATTTTCTTTACTGGTGCAATAATTTGAAGGAATGTTAAAACCTTAAAAAATGTTTACCTGATAGATATAGTTACTCGTCTAATTATACCCAAGAGTCATAAAAATGATTTTTGGGCATTCTTCTCAAGATTTTCCTTTGACTTTCCAGAAATTTGGATGTCAATTGTTGTAAATAATTTAGATATTATTAAAATAGTGGATATGGAGTAAAGAAGCCTGTCCAGATGATGTTTCTTAATGGAAAAACGGTCCATACTAGGATTTTTTTTTTCTTAGGAGAATAGAGAAAGAGTTAGGAGGAGTCAAAGAAATTAATTATGAAACAATTATAAAACCCATTGGTTGGTCTGTGGCTGGTGAATGTAGCTGAGGTACAAGAGTGATTGGTGTAGGACAGGGGATAAAAAAACTGTAGTATTTTTAAATGTTTATTTTTTTTTATAAAAGTATAAAAAGTTTATGTACAATGGTTTGCTGTTTTATATCAGGACAATGAAAGACGCGGGCAGTTAAAGGAACTACCCAAGCCTCTTTTAACAAAGCGGTCTTTTGAGGACAGTTGGTTATATCGTTCAATTAGTAATGATGGCCGGAAGAAGACGATGGTCCAGAACTGCCCTGATATCCTGATGGCTGGTGGTAGGAATGGTGTTTGAAGAAGGTCTCGGTGGATCCTTTGACAATCGGGTGTTTAGCGTGTCCTTTCCTCTCTACGACGGCGTTGAAGCCGTTCTTTTTGTCTGAGGTGTAGTGGACGATCCTTTCGGTGCCATCGGGCTCATGAAGGGAGTAGTATCCTTTGACGACGTCTCCTTCCCTAGTTTCTTCCTGCTTCTTGATGTCGTAGGTGTGACTGTCCTCCACTCCATAGTCGAACTTGTACTTTGGGTGAGCCTAGAAAACATAATAGATCTAAGTGTAAGAGTACTCGCTTAAGCTAAAACGTATCAATAGTATGAGGTTAGTCTCCCTCTTTGATAGTGGTCATACAAATGATAGATTCAAAAATGTGAGCGTATATTTATTTCTAAGCTCAACCACGCTTAGGATTTTTATATTAAAACAGTTTGTGACAAAAAAGTTAAAGTATGAGAATCTAGAATTTCTTGTTATCTTTTACGAGTTTTTACAAATGAAACACAATTATGTAATTAAATATAAAAAAATATACTTTGTTGATAGGTTCAAAATCATCTTAAAAGCCTAACGTTGGAACAGAGAATCCATTTAGTGTGACGGGCACATAAAACATTGCAAACACGTTTTTAATAATGGGTGTATTGTTTTTCTCGCATGGCTCCAAAAATACTCATAGTGCATTACAAATAAAAACTCAATATATTAGAAATATATATTCATTATGTATAAATACATAAACGACCGATTTTTGTTGGGTTTACAGTGTTATTGTTTATTAATTAAAAAGTATTTTATAATTATAGCTGTTTTAGGTTCCAACGCATTTTCCACATTAATCATGAGTTGAATTCGACACTCTCCTCAATATGATAGGGATTTATTTTAGTAGTTAACAATTAATTGCAGTTTATTTAGAGTTAATAATATGATATTTACATTATATTAGTTAAACGGAATGACTCTAGGTCGAACAATCACGCGATCAGACATACAGTGATGACTGCATTCATATATTCATCTGAGTTCATATATAAGTAATTAGAAATATTACATAGTAATCAACGTGGTGTTCCTCGTGCCCACCATAGTGTCCATACTGGGCCAACGCTGCTCCTACCAAGGAAATAATTAAAGCAATCTAAAAAAAAAAAATTATAGTATTAATAATTAATTAGTAGTGTCATTCAATTCCAGTGGTTTTAAAATTATTAGCAAAAAAATAGATATAAAGACAGTGCCAGGGTCTGTACAACTTTGACTAACTCTGACATCTAATATTTTTTTACGAGATCGAATAAAGGTAATAGAAAGTTCGCTCAGAGAGCTCCGATGGCAGAGCGCCTGGCCAGAGATCCTGAGATCTTCCGGAAATTCCGGCCTTGCCCATATCTTTTTTATTTGGCTGATAATTGTACAAATTATTTTTAGCTTAAATATAATATCAATCTGATAAAGTATATTTACTAGGAATTCAAAGTGTACCTTGTACATGTTGACTGGTTTGTTGCCCTGCCTCGTCTTATTTCTGTCATTCATCGACCTCGGGTTTATATATTCCGCACATTCTCTCTCCTTCTGCTATGCATATTTTAGGCAAGTTTCCTTCCATGGATGTATTTCGATATGAACCAGTCGTTTAAAAATTCTAAGCCACCTATTGCCCCATTTACATTCTTTCAGTGATAGTGTTTTTCGGCCCAAAAAAAAGACTAAAAATATTGCTCTTATTACAGAAAGTCGCATGGTGAGTAATCCTCAATTCATCAAAGACGGAATGTATTGATCTTTATAATGTAGGTTATTGGTTCAACTCTTCAGAAAGTATGATTTCTTAACAATTTATTTTCATTTCATTATAATATTTAATCTGTATTTAATTTGCCTTCTTGAAGGAAATGTTTAACATTTATTACTTATCAAACATCCTAAGCATAGTATTTAGGGAAGAGACTGCTGTGTGTTTTTATATATTCTTATTATATTCCAATTATTTAAATAGCTTATACCTTACAATGCTGTTGGGATTCATATGTCTTAGGGAAGGTATTAATTATGTCCCTCGCCTCATTAACCTTTGACTAATGCTGTTTTACATAGCCCATATTGCTGATTATTATCACAAATAATGAAATAGGCGTCTGTCAAAAACAAAGTACTTTTGAGACAGCTTACTATTGATACAAGTAGGCTTAATATTACAAAAATGTATATGAGGAGCTCCACATATATCACATGAAGAGTCGTATCAAGTCAAATCGTCACTATTAATACTTTAACAACCAGACCTTTGGAATAATTTCCTCGGAAGGAAACTTCTCCACATCTCGCTAACCACTCAGGTGGAGTCAGGCTTTTACCTCATATTTCTAAATTGCGAAATTTTCTTCATAAATTAACTTCGTAATCTGCTTAAAATGAAAGTTTTAAACGTCAAGAACGAACTTTCTTCATTCTATTAAATGATAAAACTAATTATATAAAAAGGTTTCACATGAAAAAAACGTCATAAAGTTGGGATGTGTGATGTAGTTCAATTACTTAAGTTTTATTATTTTATCGAGTTCTCATGCTGTCTAAGTGATTACATCTGAAAGTTGGGTGGTGTGAAAATAAATAGTTTTTTATCATCGATGATTATATACTGATATTTCCTTTCTTCTGTTTTTGAATATAAGTTGCATTCCCCCATTTTTATTTGAAAAACTTTTTTTGTATTATGTCGTGTTCATTAATTATGTGATGATTATGTGTTAATAATTATATGTGCTGAACAAAAGAATTGCTATCACTTAGAAATACTGGAACAACTAGCCCGCAATACACTCCAGTCGTGCTGTTCAAGAGCAACGGCGCAAAATGTTTTTTGCATTCATTCTATAATATAGTTTATTTATTTGCTTAGGTTCATTTACAGACATAAGTTATATAAAACTTTAATTGATTTTTTTTTAGATTTTCACCTCTGATTGTACGCTTGTCTAGTGATAGGTCCCTAAAGACGCTTGCCTTATCTAGATACATGATATTTTACCTGGAGGGCCTAATTAATGTTGTAATGAAATGAAAAATATTCCCGGCTTCTTAAACGATTGTAAAGTACTAATAATAATTTATTTGGTAATGATGATAACAACTTTATTATGATGAAATTACAATCTGCCTTTACTTAATAGGCAATAAATAATTGAGATAAGTTTTTTCATTCATACCATATTTACAATTCATCATTCGCTCGCACATTCATACAATATTTACAAATATTTAAAAACAGCCCAGGGGCCCCCCAAGTCCATACGGTTGTTGCCTCCCTCACAAGCGAAAGAGGAAGTGGAGTCTTGGGAAGTCCCCCACGCTCCCCCACCAGCCACGTCACCGGATACGAACCAGTGGAGGCTGACGAAGAGCGCGAGAGCCACATACGCTCAGGACATGATTGTAGAAACTGGCCATTGCCAGGACTCCCACTGTTGCCCATTTATAGTAGGTAACGAGGCCACTGCCGTTTCAGTCTCCGAGGAGAATTATAGGGATAAGTGTAGCTGTGCAATGAATGTGCTACGGGATTAGGGTGGTTTAATAGGTTACTATGGAATTTCATGAATTTGGAAGGGATGAGTTCAAGAATGTAGGGTATATTAAGATCATTATGAAGGGTTTTGTTGGTGACGTAATAGGGGGCATTTACTATTGTTCTCAGGACTTTTGATTGAAAGGATTGGATGCGCTTGATGTTCAACTTTTTTGCTGTCCCCCATAGCTCTATTCCGTATGTCCAGATTGGCTTAAGTATAACTTTGTAAATAAGTAGTTTATTTTCTATTGAGAGATGGGATGTCCTTCGAAGTAGTCTGTACAGTAGTCCAAAGCGTCTGTTTAGTTCTTGTCTTTTTAGCCTCGTGTGTGGGTTCTATGTCAGTCTTTTGTCGAGATGGAAGCCTAAATACCTTACTGTCTCGGATACAGGGAGAGGAATAGAATTAAAATAAACTAGCGGACAGGACTTGCGGCAGAGGGTAAAGGTTATGTGGGAACATTTTGCTTCATTGACCTTGATTCGTCATTGGTTGCACCAATACTCGATCTCATCAAGGTGTTTTTGAAGGTTTTGGGATGCTATATCAGGGTCTGAGTGAGATGACAAGACTGCAGTGTCATCTGCAAATGTGGCCAAGAAGGTATTGGGGGTAGAGGGGACATCAGCGGTGTATCGGTTATAGAGGGTGGGACCCAGGACCCTGCCCTGTGGAACTCCTGCTTTTATGGGATAGTAGTTAGAATATTCTAAACCACAGCGGACTTTATTTGGTAATAAATTTCTTGATTTTTATTATTTTGAGTCGTTATAAAATTAAAGATCCTTTTCTGTTTAACAATATGTAATTTTTTAATAAAAAAAAACTGTTGGTAGTCAAACGTTGTTTTAATCTATTATCAAGGTTCAACTCACACTGTTGAACAGTTTTAAGAAAAAGTATGTAACGTAAGGGTTTTATATTAATTGACTTTAATTACATAGTTTATTAAAACTGCCATTAACACCTTCTTTACATCTTTAATTCGGGGGGTAACCTTTTAAAAAGGAATGATATTTATCATAGAGGTTCCATTTGATGCCTGGATGATGAAGTAAGGTATTAACTACTATTAACTAATAGCTATTTTAAAAAAAAGCGTAAAGGAGTAAAGCTTATGTTTAGTTAGTTTTAGAATATATTAGTAGGATATCAGTTGAATAATGTCAAAGTCCTGATATGCATTTATGTTTGACAGATTTGTATCTTAGCCTTCTTAGAATTGAAGCATTTGTTTATTTTTACCATTTGTGATAAAATATAGTTATCTCAATCATATATTTAAAAAAAATGCCTATATAAACGATATAAATGTCTTAGAAAGTTTGGTATATTATTTAAAATATACTTCTTGGCATTCTTCAAATCTTAAATGACTGTAGGAAAATTCATCCGAAATATTTTGTTCTACCATCTTGGTCACTAGAAATCGCCTTTATGTTTATTATAAACAATAAATATCTAAACCAATAATATAAAAATTTATGTGTTAAACTGGGGTGGATAAATAATAACTTTAATTTTTCTTCTTTAATTCTCCTGAGATATTCACTTTACTTGCAGGTGAAGGCCCTGTCTTAGGACAGGTTTAATATTTATTCCCTTCCCATTATTATATTTTGACCAAAAACTGCTCTACATATTTTAAGAAGCCAAGGAATATTTACGAACGCTATCGTGGAGCAGACAGACAAACTGATGAAAGACTATCGATCTATATTGAAAATTAAAAGTAGAGCCTCTCTAATCGGCCACAACAATAACATTGGATTAAGATCTGTTAATACTCATTTTTACACCTAGTCATTATTTTTCGCGAGGAAGGTAAAATAGTATATTTTACTATCAGGCACAAGGTTCTGGATTTTCGGATTCGCACTTGGACTTTAGATTGGAAGATAATCCCAGTAATGGACCGTTATTGCCCATGTGTTGCAAAGGTTTCTCATAAAGTTGTAATTTTTTTTTTTAATTTTCACGTCCATCCTCTGACTATCTACAATATAGGTTAATAAACAATAACGTTCTCGACAGCTCTAAGCTGTTATCGTCAGATAACTATTAATGAGTCGTAGAGTGAAATACGTAACCAAACAGTCTTTTTAAAATTGTCCTGTTTATTACTAAATTTAGACAATTAATTGACAACTGAGGATAACAGCTTAGATTTGTTAAAATGTTATTGTATAATAAACTTTATTGTGGAGATTCAAAAGAGTATTTATCTAAATATCTCTATGTACAACCGGTGGAAACTATACAATTCTGTTTTTATTTTTGTGTTATCATTTATTATTATTCATATTTTGTAATACTATATTAAAGAAACCGATTTATGAATCTATTCCCGAATATTTAAGCAAGTTAAGTTTTAGTAGCTAGTTTCTTTCTGTATAGTTGCTTCATTTAGCCAGTTAAGACTGGTTACTGGTATCGTAATGTTGAATCACCTATAAATCAGTACTGGCTATAGAAGGATTTTGTTTTCAGATTTCAAGTAATAACGAGGAAATTTTAGCTAAACAAGGGAATGTAGTGTTCAATTTTGAGTTTGTCACAACTAAAATGTTCAATCTGATGGAAACTTGTGTACTACTAGAATATACGAAAACATGGTAGCGTACTTAATGGGTAGGAATGAGAAGAAAAACGCGAGCATATATATAAAAATAAAGGTTTTATTGCTGCCAGACGTGAAGCTCCGACTAGAAGTAGTGAGGGTCATGGCCGATACTGGGTTGATGTTCCTCGACGTAGGGGTGGATCTGCTTGCCGCCTTTCGTGACGACCGCTTGGAAACCGTTCTTGTCGTCAGCGGTATAGTGCACTTCCCTCAGCGTGCCGTCGGCTTCCTTCACTGTGTAGTGGCCTGAGACTTTGTCGCCGTCCCTCGACTCCTGGTGGGTCTTGTAGTCGTCAGTGTGCGGGTCGTGGACTGAGTACTCGAAGTGGTACTGCGGATGACTGTCCTTAGAGTGCTCCTCCTGAGGGTAGTACTCCTGCAACTTATTACAAAGATAAGGCTCATAATTAGCCGGGAATTATCATTTGTGTGGATGGGGGTGGGGCGTGGAATAATCGACATAAGTTGAGAAAGAATGATTTTCATCAAATTTATTTATGAGAGACCTTCCGACATACGATTTATGCCTAAGTCAGCTGTTGTGAGAGATTATGTCTTTTATCAACCAAAGGACTTATCCCAAAAAATAAACCCAGTCGAGCTTGGTTGGTTGAGTGACAGAGTTATTTGACAGGACTATAAATATATTACTTACGTTTCCTTCTTCTCCGTGACCATATTCGATTTCGTGACCGCCGCCGTAGCCTTCACTTTCAGAGAGAAAATCGCCTCCTTCGTATTCAGACGCAGATATCGCCACGAAAGCAATAGTTAAAACAAAAATTGCACTCTGAAAAAGAAATCATACTTATGTTAATACTCCTACTTTCTTAATCAGTAGTTTTCATTTATTTTTTTTATTTTTTACCGCTTCCTCTTTCGCATGTGATGTGGTGACAGTCATGTGGATTTAGGAGTTCTCCAGGCTGTTTGTAAATACTGTATGAATGAGCGAGTGAATGAAGAATTTTAAAGACCATATGAATGAAAAAATTAAATACAATTACTTGTTGCCCCAGTAATTTTTTAATTATAAGTTAACGAAATAAAGGAGATATAATGTGAGCAAACAATAAGTGGTATTCAAACGCCTTGATGAAATTACCTTAAACAATATTGATCATTTCAAAATGCATTTGCAAGAAATAAAAATTGAAAAAAAATCTTTAAAATCACCTGGGCCTAATTTAAATTGTTAAATTCCATTGTTTGCTCATAAAACTTTAGTTGTTTTATGGGAAACAATTATTAAGTCGAATCTTAGATAATGTCTAATATTTACAGGCTCATCAGCTATCATAGATCATGGATAACATGACAAGTCCGCTAAGCTTTTTCAATATATAATTGCGAATCCGATCTAGCAAAGGTCAGGGGCAGGTCTTTAATTAATAAATTTTTAATAAAAAACTTCGGTTCTATTGGTAACAACATAAAAGGCGTATGTTCAAGTCCCGCGAGTTTCTACTGCACTCACTTGACGGAGGAACAAAATATACAACCGTGAGTCTCTTACCTGGATGGTGTTCATCTCGAAGGAGGTACTGACTACTGTGCCATCCTAGGCCTACAGTGAGCTTTATATACACAAGATGCGGAGTTGCACAGGCTGGAGATACAGTCCAGTTACTGGAGGACTTAAAGAAGGTGAAAACTCGTATTAATTAGACGTGGTGATTAAATAGAGAGACACTGATGCATAGTCTGTGCAAGCACAACTCCATATGTAACAGCAGTCCGAATGCTCATCTATTATTCGGCACTAACTTAATTAGCTTCGCACTGTAACGACATGGAGAGCCGACACGTGAAAACAGCTGGTCAGATGTATACATTATCTTATATATATTACATAATGCCCCTTGTCGGTGACCAAACTCTTTTACAAGGAATTCAGTCATTAGGGTTACTTAGTAGGCACACTTTATGATCTTGGTAAGGATAAACTACTGCAGGGACCTTGTAGCACTAGCCACACAAGCTCTTGGTTTCCCCACTTCTTTAATTAAGAAGAAATCTTATCCCTACCCAAATCCTATCCATGGGAACTAGTCTTGTAAGTAACCAAATGAATTCAGTTCAGTTCCCCTTGGTTCATCTCCATTTTAAATCAAACAGATTTGACCCCAATCGGCCTATTTTTGTTTAAGTAATCATTTTCTAACGAGTTTACTTCTAACTGTGTGTGTTAACTAAACTAACCTAGCCTGAATGTTGCTGATAAATACTTTTTTTTTTTTTAATGTTTCTGTACTGCAATACCCCTACAGCCCATATTTATTAGGTGGTCCATCTCGCCACTACTTCAAGTTACAATGTTGCACTTTTTCTGCATGACATTTATGTTTGTTTTGGTTCCTGATTCTACAATTAAAACTTATTATACCAAAACAAAAATATAATTAGTTTAGTAGTAATCAAGTGTGTATACGGAGCAATTAATAACTTCTGTACTGACCAAGTGTCCAATCATAGGATAAAAGTAATAGAATCGAGATAAAGACTATTGCCAATACAAGAATAAATGAAACTAGTGTTTAAGATAAAATTGTGACATGCATCTTGGTTCCGCAAAAACTAAATATCACTACCTATGTCATACATACTACATAACCTAATTTATCTACATAAATAGTTTATACACATGATACTAGCAGGTCATTCGTCTCGCATGATTTCGGAAATGAATCTATTAAATAATAAATCAGTTTTTTTTTGTTTTTTTTATGTGGTCATGCTAGCTGGTTTTATTAAACGCTACAGGTTTTATTAAATTCACGCTCAAAAGGTACAGAGACAGGCAGCCACCAATCAGATGATAATGCATCGGTTTTGTGGTAGTGTCGCACGTGATGTTCGTCAGTATAAATCTGTAGAAGTACTTGTAGGTAGCTTTTCACTAACCTGTTTGGGGTTGAAGTATTTTATTTTATGCCTTTCTTCAATATTTGTTATGCATTGGAATAGCTGTCCGTTGTTCCTCTGTTACATGTTTCATTCTGCATTTGTTCCCTGCCGTATCATCCTCTCTACCGCGAAAGGAAGATCTCGATCAAATGCTTCTGGCAGCTGGTCATCAGATGCAGAAAAGAGGACGGAAGCCCATTGTAAGGCTGGCATCGGTTTGCTTGGAGGTTCCAAACTATTGTTCATTTGGGCTTTGAAAAAATGGAATTAACAAGTCCTACTGGTCTTGAAAAAACTCTGTCACGCATATGGGCCTTGTCGCACATTGTGGCATTTCTTTCTCTTTTAAGAATAAGTGTAGTTGGATCTATGTTACGGTTCGGCTGTTTTAAACGACAAACACTTACTCTTAAAAATTCATCTCTCAATGGTGACTGAATCGTGCCAATACACTTTAAGTAGCATTCTTATCATTATTATCACATTTACTTATTTACAATATATGGCGTACCTGACTTGAAGTGAGATGATCCCATTTTTTTTTTTCAAATAGCGGAAAAATGTATCAAATCAGATTGCATATTTACATTCTTCCATTAACTCATTAATATTTTACATTATTTGCCAAATGGTTAATACCGTGCAATTCATATATAGTTCTTTCATAGTGCCTTTAAATTTACAGATAATTATGGATCCTCAGGCGAATTTATCTAAGTAAATCAAACATTGTACAAGTATAATGATGTACATTATAAGGATTTACTATTTTTTTTTTTTTTTCAAAACCCCTTTATTTTTTAACATTTTTTACAATTTACTATTTACAATGTTTTCCTCGTGCTGCATACGCAGGTGCACTCCAAGGAGGGTAAAATTACAACAACATGTATCTTTTTGAAGTTAAAAAGTCAAAATACATTTTTTCCCGCCCTAAACATCTTTGATTAATTATAACATTTTTTAACAATTTACAAAATTTCAATTTTGATTTCAATTACAAATTTCTCTTCTTTCTGCAATGCGTTTTTTTTCTTTTTTCTTTTTTTTTTTTTTTCTCAACCCCTTTAAATTTTACAATGTCAAAATATGAAACAATCAATGAACAAGAACTAACAGATTTTTCGCCGAGAGCCAGGATTTGTTTATTTTTTTTTTTTTTTTCATAGCTCTCAAACTTATAAAAAATAGGGTGTGGGAAAAATAAAAGGAAAATTATTTTGTATTGATGGGTGCCTTTCACTAAGGGGAGTCCTATTTGAAGGAAGTATGAGAAGGAAATGGGTGTGGGATGCCTAAAGGAGGCGGGTGGGTTCGGGAAGGTAGTGAGAGTCTACCTATGGTGGAGCCTAGGGGTACTAGGCATTGGTTTGTAGTCGGCCAGGTCATACCTCGCCCCGCCCCTCAAGGGGGCTGCACTGTGTCGGCCTATCGGCCGGGAGATCGACCCACCCTGAGCAGGTAGAAGAGGTCAAGGTGCTTCGGTTGAGATCGACCTCAATCTCTCGGCTGGGTGTGGATCGTTCAGTCCCCGTCAGGGTTCTATGAGGTCTATCTGTCTCCAGGCTTCGGTGGTCCAGCAGTGCTTCCATCGGACGGGCATTGGTGGTGGTTGAAGGTCGGAGAATAGTGGGTTGTGGCTGTGTCGAAGTGAATCAAAAAATTTGATGTGTTGTCTCTTGATAAAATCTTGGAGCACTTCAAATTTTTTGTGGATCCCGTCTGCCTTCATTCGGTCGAACGGGGTATGTTTGAGGGAGGTGCGGAGAACTCTGCTCTGGAATTGCTGGAGCGTTTTTAGAGTGTTAGGAGTTAAATACTTGAATAGTGGGGTCCCGTACATTAAAGCAGGTCTCAGGACGCTCTGGTAAATCAGCAGCTTGAGGCGTTCTGATAAAGCCGGGCTGTGAAGTAGGTGTCCTAGGCTGTAGAACTTTTTCCTAACACTCTTTAACTTCTTGCTGAGATGTGTCCTGAACGACAAGTGTCTACCGAGGGTAGTCCCAACCCCAATACCATGGGACCCCAAGGTAGCATAGCAGGATTTGCAAAAATTTTTTTTCTTTTTTTTTTTTCTTAGCTCTCAAACTTATAAAAATAGGATGTGGGTTTGTAGTTTTAGAGTGATTTGAACGTTCGTTTAATAACATTATTACTGGTTGGTTAAGAACGTGATACACCCTTGTCTAATAATATATCTTTGTTACTAAATATTCTTCAGTAAAAATTAGTATTGAAAAAAGTTTTTTATGCGTGAGTCATGGTCTGTTAGTTATAATATTTTTTATTTGTAAGTAAAGGTGTCTTATGTACACTCTCTGCGAGCTTTTTCTGCTAATTTACGTAATTATGTTTCTTGGTTACGTTTGACTGATAGAGGTAATCATTAATTAATCTACTAATGAACGATTAAAAATTGTAGATCTATTGTTAGTTATTATATTGAATATTGTGATTCACAGCTGAAATAATAACAGCAATAATTAAAAAAAAAAAGATGTATTTTTCTGAACATTTGTACTTAAAAGGTACAACTGCATGTGTAATGGAACTAGTACAATCCTGAACAGATTTACACCTATTATTTAAAGAACTTAGCATAAGCTTTACAAAAGCGAATATGAGATAATTTTACAATTTTGTTTGAATTTATTTTTTATTCACTAACAGCTTTATTTTTTTTTAGGTTTGTAAAGAACTTAGTCATCAACTTCTGTAAAGTAAGTTAGTTTTAGAATAATTGTACTTTTGCATGAAATAACTTCATTTTTTTGTTATGACTTTGATACACAGTGTTAACAGGGCCATTAAAATCATCTGTTTCGATAAAAATTTACATATTTTTTTTACTGCTAAATTGCGGCTTAGATGTTTTTGATGTGTTCGTGATGTCTCGACCAAATATTTTTCATTTGCATTCTAATTAGTTACAATAGTAAGACTGTTGTTGACACCTATTATTATTTTTTTGTTATCTAAACTTGATGCAGAAGATAGTACATCAAATATCATCATATTTATAACTTTGATGAAAACATCTTTCTTTCATAAAACTAAGCCAAGAATGAGTAATGGATAATTAGGTCTATATGCCAAATGAATTGAATGAAAAAAAAAAAATATAACATTCTACAAGATACATTTATTCAAACTTTATACAACAACGCAATATGTCTATATACATAATAGCATTTAACAAAAACAATATAAAAAAAACCATTTATAGAAAAATATTATATATATATTATGATTGCACTTTTCAACAGCTACATTACAACTCCCTTTGAATTTGACAAGCCGGTGGTGGACTAGACTTTGATGGTTGGGGACTGCAAGTCCCTAGTGGTCGTCACCGGTCTTGTAGTGAGCTGGGTGGTGAGCGTGTCCGGATTTCTTGACGACGGCGTTGAACCCGTTGTGTTTGTCAGCCTCGTAGTGGACTTCTCTGAGGGTGCCGTCGGCTTCCTTGAGGGTGTAGTAGCCCTTGACCTTATCGCCATCCCTGGTCTCGTGCTGGCTCTTGACGTCACCGGTATGTGGGTCGTGGACGTCGTATTCGAACTTGTAGTGGGCCGGTGCCTGAAAGAACAAAAAAATACGTAGGTTAGAAGAAACCTCAACTCATCGTATGGACAGTAAATACTGGTATCCTAACCAAAGTACCGCATGTATTGATGATGCTACAAATGTAAATAACGCTTTATCAGCAAAGAATGATCTGAGAAGACGCAATTAAGGAGGACTGTGAATTGAAAAGAGAGGAGGTCACATTTCAATGACCTCCTGTTGCCATCTATAGGGAAGGGTGCAGAAACTGGCGTTGAACTCTGGACTTATCGTGTGGTCCACCGAATCAAAAACCTTTACACACTAATTGATGATTGAGGAATCTAGCGCCAACAATAATTTGTTATTAGTTAAAATGGTTTCTTAAAAACTACTCGTTATTTTTCACTTAATCTCATTTTATCCTCAAAACCATCTCGGCCACTAGACTCCATTAAAAGAATCTCACACAAAGTTTAACCGTGGTCTTATTATACCATTCTCTATTCACAATCATAGCCTTTGATTTTGATAGCCTTCACATGCTATGATTGTATTAATCATATTAACATGTTTTTTTCCTTTCGTTGGGACTGGCACATCTCTAAATAATTATAGTAAAATCTATGTTTTATCTAGGTCTGAGACGGAGCGGAAAGATCCCAGACTTGACTTACACAACTGCTTCGCCACACGCTTCCGTAACCGCTGAGAATTTCACGGCCTGGACGCAGTAGAATTCTTTCAAAACCACACCCTCGTATTTTCTTTGACTCAAGAGGCACACAAAAAAAAAAAAAGAAAAAGGAAAGGAAAAAAAACACATCTCAATGACACCTTTCGTTTGCGGCCAGACTACCAGTACAAAACATCACATTACTGGCTTGAGTAACAGTATCACAAAAGCCCTATTATACTTCTTTGTGTTCTCAAAATCATCGTGAATAGGTTCGAAAATATTATTTGTTTTTGGCTCTTTAAAAACGTGCAGATAGCTTGTATTTTTATTCTATGGACATGTGCTTGTATAATATAATATTTTAGGTTGGGCAACACATTAAGCTTATTTAATTTTCTCGGTTTACTATTTATTAAAAATACTTTTTGTGATATGTTTTAGTTTTTATCATATAAAAATTCAATTTTTATTGTGATTTAGAATTTCAAAACGATACTCCAGGATATGCTCAGACAACTCTGTCAACTAGATTATATATCGATTTAAAATTGAAATTCATATATCTAGATATAAGATGTGTTCACAATAGCACGAATTGACGCTTTAATGTAGTGTCAAAACTTTGAAACAGTATGGAGTAAGCTTTATAGTTGTTATATTACGTTTCATTATGTAGCTATGTTTTTCCAGCTAAGAGGAATACTGTTTTACAGATCGGTTACCTCAACCACTTAAGACCTTTCTGAGACCACATAAACGGAAGACTTTCTAGAAAAATACTTACGTGATAGTCTACGTCGTGACCGTGACCTCCATGGTGACCATGATCGGCGTGTCCTCCATGACCGCCATCGTCGGCGTGACCTCCTCCGTATCCTCCCAAGTCAGAACCGAATCCAGCTCCGCCTCCTCCGTGGGTAGGGTAGCACACCGCAAAGCCGAACAAGGCAACAACTACAACTGCTAATCTCAGGCTCTATGGACAGAATGGTTAAGATAGTTTGAAACGCTCTCTATGTTCGGCACAATCCTCATTCGTACCCGAAAACAGCATTGACATTGAACTGTAGTAACCACATATTATAGCATAACTAAATTGTACACGTTGAAACCTGCTAGATTGTCTCAAATTATTACTTAATCCCCCTATTCTTAATAGGGTACGCTTAGTAGGTGTGATTTTAATGGACGTTTGGAAAGTATTTGATCAGTTTTTGCTTTAAAAAAATGTTATTAAATAATAATAGTATGTCTAATACTTTTTACGAAAAATACATGACATTGAGATCAACGGTTCGTTTCGACTAGAATTTTAAACTCTTTGCGCTGATTTGAAATGATAATGTATTTAAGTTGAAATTAATCTAATTATTCCTAGGTTTATCGTCACTTGGCAACGTGTATATTTCATTGACCTTTTAAAGGCATTTGAATTAATTATAAAAATAAAATTTTAAATTAAATAAGCATATAACTGCAGTAGTATTTAATAATGTATCTGGGATAAAAAGTATAACATAATATTATTATAGGAATCGTTCAAAAAATTGTCGTTTTGGTGTAATCTAATAATTATAAGACAATTCACGGATAATGGATACTAAGTTATGAATTTACGTTTGGTTTATTTGCTTAGCTTAATTTATTAATTTGTGACATTATTTTTCCAGAAATTTAAATTTTTACATTTTCGTAACAATTAATATTTATAAAAAATACCATTATTAGACATTTTGTACCGCTTTTAAATGATTAATTTGTACTTAAGCGTGGCATATCCCTACAAGTTGGCAAAACTGATAATTGATTGTTTAATTGGCTGATGTTTATACGATTAAAGTATTTTTTCCGGTAATAAACGGTATGATGTAGTTTATTGTAATTTTGGAGGCTTACCTTGGTCATGTTGATCCTGTGTTTTGAGTACTCCTCGACTGGAAGATGTGTAGTAGTGGACTGAGTGACTCACTGGTTTTTGACAGTTGTCCACTCTGCCTGACTATTTATACTCGGCCTCACGGACGACGTAACCCCTTGGAGGGGGCGGCTGGGGGTTGGCTTGCGTTGGCCGGCCCCACCCCCACCACGAGGAGGCAGCTGGCGAATCGTACCTAAAACCATATCTTGCGGTGAACTATTGCTGCCGAAGGATCCAAGTCGGGGCGTAGAGACGAAGAAAGAAAATTACCCTAGACATCTACTCATCTGATCTCTTCTAGTCACAGATACCAGGGAATCAGTGGTTGGGTATGCTTTCCTCGAATCCGGATAGTGTTGGTTGTGAGCGTGATAGTCACAAGGTAATATGAACGAAGAATGAGCTTAAATACTTCACCGTCTTGGTCGTATTGTCTATATTAACAATCATATATAGAAGCAATTTTCTCACATTGGTGGGTCTGACGCTAGGTCAACATTCAGTAGTTCTTTCATTTATTCTTAATTCATCGCTGCTAATTTTAAGTATGCCTTTACATTCGGAAATCACAGTCCAACGGTTTACTCGACATGCTTTATTTAAAATACCATTTTTATTTTAATATTGTTCATAGCTATGTTCAAGCAGAGACACTTTTTAGCTTTTTTGTAGCTTAAGTAATATGACAAAATTCATTAGCATTGCTTTTACTTTCGCAATGAACATATTGTACAAAAGAACACGAAAAATCTAAAAGTAGACTAAATACAGCATATGAAATTACACGAAATTGGGATTTGGTAGTTGGTAACTATATTTTTGTGGGCATTAAAGTTGAAAGTTTTTGATTGAATTCTGGTTTCAGATACATAGGAATTTTTTTTAAGGTAAAAATATAATAATAAATTTCTTGGTGATTTCTGATTTTTGCTTTTACGATTTTTGTTATTATTATAGCTTTCGTCTTATATTAATTTTAATTTTAGTAAGATAAGGGTTAATGTATCTCACTAAGTTATATAACCTCCCCTGACACTGTATGGATTGTTTTTATTTTATCACATGCAATTTTTTTTTTCCATTTTGAAAAATTCAAGTATGTTTTTCATATACAGGTTTTTAAAATGGTTTATGTTTAAACACAGTTACTTCTTAATGCAATATTTATTGACGATTGCAAAATTTAAATTTATTTCCTCAGTAAGGTTACAACGCATGCTTACAATAGGTTACCGTACATGTAACAATGCATTAATAAAATTGGAAGTTAACGTCTTGTCTTGTTCTTTTTATTGTTGCCAAAGTAGGACATTTGAAAATTTTAAGCAGGTTATTGAATCGAGTTTTTCGTTTATATAATGCATATATACATATATATATGCTTCTTTTTCTGCATTTCAGTCCTCGGGATGCCTGCATAAGTCTCAATAATAAGCCTGAGTTAGCGAAACGTCGACTGATGATGTTATCAATTGATCTCATCATTGATATCATCAGTAGGGCATTTGAAAATTTTAAGCAGGTTGAGTTTTTATTTTATATAATACATATATATATATATGCTTCTTTTTCTGCATTTCAGCCCTCGAGATGCCTGCATAAGTCTCATCAGATGATATAAATAAAAAAATATATATTTTTTTACAAAATATATATATATACTATTTATTTAACATTGTTATGATTAAAAGCATTTCCTTTATATTCCAATACAAACATTTAGATTTTAATTTTGTTAGTTCCTTTGTAGTCATATTATTTTTGGCATAAAATACTGTACTTGGAAAAATAAAAGCAATACTAACAGTGGAAAACATCGTTAACATTTACCTTAACTTGAGCAGTTTTAAACTTACAACACAAACTGCAGACATTTAAGTCTTGAAGTTCTTAGGGTCAACAATAGAAGTTGCTCTGTTGAAAAACCGATTTAAGAGGTTTTTTTTTGTTTGTTATATTAAATATTTAAAATTAATTTTTTTTGTATGATTTTTAGAAACTAGTGAGTTTAACATAGAAAACAATCCTGATGTCCATCTCCGACGGTAAACCTAAATGAGATTTAGGTTTACTGTCGAAGATGCATTTGCCTTCTGATTAAGACTTGGTTTTCGGTTTATAAAGTACACGAAGGAATTTTGACTGCATAGTGTCCTACAATAGCCACTTAAAAAGCTTGACCTGAAACCTTAAAGGTTTATCATAAAACATATTTTTTTATAGTTCATTTGGTTTGTACAAGATATAATTACTGGGAGTCAAGGAAATCCACATTCTTCCTACATCTTTTTACCTCATTTCTTTCATTATGTATCCTAACCTTGTCAATAGAAAAAAAATGTTTATGTAATAAATATAAATAGAGAGGCCTTCAAGTCGAGGATTGTCTAGTGATATTTTTACTCCTTTCATAATTATACTATTTTCCCTGAATTTGAATTAAACATAACGCATAAATTTTAAATTTCTAATTAAAATTAGTATCTAATAAAATAGTACTAGCTTTTTTTCTTTTTTTTTTCCCAATCCCCTTAAAAAAATGACAAATTTGATTTACTATAGATTCTTAGGCAAATCTATTTACATACTATATTTTATATGTCCTGTACCAACGGTACACTTTGTACAAGGTCTGAATTGGCATAGAAGTGATATAATCAATACAAGTACAATGATACACAATGTACTTGGCTTCATTGACAAGACTCTCCAAGGTGATAGGGCTCACCTTTTTGATCACAACAAAAGAAAACTTGAAAACAAACTTACATACTAATTCTTAACCTAAATTTTCCCCGACAGTCTGTTGCCAATGATTCGGGAGGGGTGGTGGGGTCATGGTGTTAAACACTGGATCTGTGAGGTGCTGCAACGCGGCGAAAAACTCATCCACCGTCGGCGCATCAAGCAACGGGTGCATGTCGGCGTTCTCAAGAGAGGTATGTCGGACCACTTTTCGCATGATCCCATTCTTGAAACGTTGGAGACTTGTGGCTGTAGCGTCAGTCAAGTGGGTAAATAGTGGGGCACCGTACAGCAGAGCTGGCCGGAGGATACATTTATATATCATCAATTTGAGACGAAGCGACAGATTGGGTGAGGTTAACAAGTGAATAGTTTTAGCTAGGGTAGATAAACACAAAAATATTGTTTCAAAAATTTTTTTCTCACGAGAATTGGAAAAATAAAACCACCAATAAGATTTGAATAATGATGATAATGGTTGGATTATTGATGATAAGTCCACCTTGACTCTAGAAAGTTTATGTTGTATAGGTAGGCCATTCCATTACGTCTAGGTAAGAATTACTCTGAATCAAACTAGCACTTACTATACTACGGAGCTGTTTCATGATTTTTTGTCATTTTTATTACTAGCAGTCCAGATGATAAGTGGACCTGCCCTAATAAACTTATATACAAATATCATTTTTTAAAGAAATTCTGTTTCTCATTTCTATTGCTGAATCGGTAAAATTATAAGATTTAGTGGCATCAGTCTCGTTCTGGGTTTAATAGCTGTTAAGTTCTAATCTCTGTTAATTGTATGACAATTGGCTGGAAATGCCAACTATACGATAAGATATATCGAAATGAGGCGGTTTCGATGAGCAGAATTCGAATGACTACAATCGCTAATAGGCAAACAATTGGTGATATGTTCCACCCTTGGTCACAAATCCAGCTCAGTGGGGTCCAAAAGCCTGTCGCAACTGCGCTAGCAATGGCACTGACAGTAGGAACAAGGTGAGGTGTGCTTGCGACACCAGCCTTAACACATTACTGTTCATCGGCTATGGTCAATACTTCAGCGATTTTAATGCGGCTCTAACAGTCTATAAGAATTTTGTATCTAACCCTTCATTGATTCTAGGGAAAATCTCCGATATCAGACATCAATTAATGGTTAAAAATTAACTGTTAACGGTGTCTCGGCGGTGGGCGATTCTTCTTGTCGCCCCCGTGGCGGATGTCTGTCATACTTCGTAGTGAGACAAACTGCACATGCCCCTATCATTTCTTGTATGCTCTTTTTCATCCCCCACCAAACGTACCTCCGCCTAAAGTTAGTGTGTACTAAGTTAGTGTGTCAGTAGAGAAACTTTTTAGAGAAACAGTTTGAGAAACGTTAAGGTTTTAAATAAATTCTAAAATAAAGATAATTCATTGTACCCAAGGGGGTGGGTGATCCACATGGTGAAGTTGAAGTCAAATAACATAAGGGGATTTCCATAAATTTTTGGCGATCATTTTCTTTCATTTTTGTAAGGGTGCCATACTAGGCAACATGTGATGGTTGACCAACCCATTTATTCTCATCTCTCCTTCTGCTGAGCTGATGTGGTGTTATCCTCATTCATGGTGCTCATGAGGAACATAAAGTAGCAGCAAAAATCAATGTAATAGGCTCCGATCTAGTCAGGTTTTTTAAGATGTCAAAAGTTAAGTCCCTTTAGGGCTTAGCGCTTGAGAACTGGTGGTAGAACTTGGTAGTTTCCAACAAGCAGCAGCACCAGCAACTGTCGAAATAGAAGTTGCTGAAGAACTGTGGGTTTATACTGCTAAGATGATCTAGTAAGGTGAAGAGCGCGCGGGTGAAATGAATATTCAGGACTAATAATTTTGAGGGGGGAAGGGGCACAGAAATTATCGAAGCTTATTTTCTTTACTGACCTTGTACTGTCACACCGTAAAAAAATAAAAATAATTGTATGGATTTACTTGGAACATAACTGGGTAACAGATATAAGCAAAAATCAAAAGAAATTCAGTATATAGACGGTCATTTGAAATGTATAGGCATGAAGCTGGAATGTTTTACTGCATCACAAAAATGAATAGACAATAACAATTTGTTTTGTACTGGCCATGGACATAACTCGATAAAAATGTTATTTTTTTAAAATGGATATAATACATACTCCGGATACAGGTGGTTGTAAGTCTTCTATTGTTTGTGACTGGTGTATAATTACCGTTTGAGTGGTGTATGTCCGTTTAAGATAATACTGGATTAGGAAGGCTTACTATGCCATAGGCCAACTAAAACATGTAGAAAAGGGGAATTTTTCATAACAGTTGCATGTTCAACAGAAGTCATATAGTGAGTGACTAGTATTTTACGCCCCATCAGTAAAGTTCTGTGGGTCAGGATTCATTAAATTTCGATTAGTCTTGGGTCGTTCTTTATTTTCTTTAGTTCTCATGTTTTAGTTTCTTTATTTTTATGGCTTGATCGTAGTATAAAGGATTAAATTAGTTTATCTACATGATGTTTAAGTGGTTGTGCAGTAATGTGGTTTTGGAAACTAAGGATATTATTGTCGGTCTCACTGGCTCTAGAACTTTACGCGTGTATAGTATATACAGTAATAAAAAAATCTCATCACTTAACAGCTAAGTTTGTAGAAGAAAGAAAGAATACATAAAAAAAAATAAACAGATGCAAATGTAAGGTTAGGTAATGAGGAACCTGTCATGGATGCATTTTATCTGAAGCAGTTGATCGAGTAGCGTCGGATGTTTTCATGATTGATTTGTTACAGAAGAACTAAGATAGGTCAAGATCAAAAAAGTATACATATAAAGAAATGGCTATTACCCACGATCAGGTCAAACTTTTCTTCGGGCTCAAAAATTAACGTTTAAGGCATGTAATTTTGATTGTGAACAGCATACAAAATGAGAAGTAGGTCTGTTTACGTTATTAAATTATTAAGTCCTGCTCACTACACACTAAACCGTTGAATGTGAATAATGGGCGATGAAAAATTAAATAAAACTTCAGTGGCTTTAACTAATTACTTTTAATCAAATAATATAAATATGTATGATTCGATATGGGCAACAAACATGTGCTGGTATAGCGAGAAGGATACGTAGGGTTATCTCTTACCTATTAAAAAGTAATACCATATATTGATCAACATATTATAATACTAATGAATATGATAGAAATATTATATATTAATAAAATAATTTCACTCTTTTTTCAATCCGACAGGTCAATGCGGTATACAATCAGATCATGTCAGGCTGGAACGCTTCTTTATCTCTTTTTCTGATATTAAAATATAGAGAATTTAGTATCATTTTCATGTAGCATTATGTCCTTTTCAGGCCAATCAGTTATCAAATCCACTCAAAGCATTTCTCTCAAATATATGCGTTAAGCTCCCACGCATAACTTTTCTCCATATTAGGTGCTTAAGTGGTTTTGATGTACCGACATTCGTTCTTAAAATATTTTTGCTGAAGTCGAAACTGAGATTTTTTTTATTATGATTCCAGTCACGCCTTCTTGTATCTGAGTACTGCGAATATTTTATTCTCCTACTTTTTCAAAACGATAATACTCGGTCTGAGCTTCTTCCACTGTGTGTGAGGCGGCCGACTCAGAAGGATATAAAGCCAACATAAGACAGAAACGACAGAAGACTTATTTTCCTAATAGTTTTAGAACTAAGTAACCTACTGAGAGTTTTAAAATATTTCAGCTTTAGTAAAGTGAATATTATACTCTTTTCATTAATATATATTTGGGAAACACATAATAACATGATTTTAAGGGAAATTATTTATTTCATAGTCATAATAAACAACCACCTAGTCAATATTTATTTATCTGAAACATGTTGCATCACCAATATTTGATGGCCGTTAGGCTCTGTGTGCACCCATAGTAAACATGGATTTCTAATTTTTAATCGTAGAAATCGAATGTTTGCAATTTCCTACGTATAATATCATATTATTATAGACATCTAATTTAGTTTGATGTTTGAAACCATCGGCAAAAAGTAAAATGTATGTATAATAAACATCCTGCATTGATAAATATTATTGAACAGTAATATACAAATAACTTACACGGCTAAGTGAGTATTTGTTTCCCCTTTTCCCTGTAGCATTCGTTTCAAATAAATTAAAATATCCAATCAAGCTAGAGATAAATAAAACATATCTTTTACATTAAATAGTTCATTTTTGTATTAGGAATATGTTATTTTATAGCTGGATTCAAATAATTTTTACAATGTAAATGAAGTCTAGACTATGTAATTTTCTGTAACACTTATCCTTATTGCTGTTTTTAAAATTAGATATATCTGATGCATTTGATTTCCTTTTATGTTAGGTACTAGCTGCTTCGGTTTTAAGTGTGTGAGTAGAAGTTGAATTATAAGTATTATTGTGGGGTATTGCTTCTTGGTTGGAATAACTGGAGGTAATGATTAAGTCTAAAATTCAATATTTATTTAACGAACGTAGAAAAATACAACTTTGGTACACTTACATGTAAGTAGCTAACAATAAATATACAAGTAGAGAACGATCTGGAGGTAAAGCTAGGTCGGATATCACAAAGTTAGCGCTGATTTCGAGATGCCTACTCAGTGGTGACCGTGACCGCCACCATGACCGCCACCATGACCGCCATGACCTCCCTCTTCGTGGTGTCCGTAGACTGCTGGGTGGGTGGCGTGGCCTGTCCTCTTGACGACTGCGTTGAAACCGTTCTTGTGGTCAGCCTCGTAGTGGACTTCCCTAAGGGTACCGTCGGCTTCCTTAAGGGTGTAGTAGCCCTTGACCTTGTCGCCTTCCCTCTCCTCCTGCTGGCTCTTGACATCACCGGTGTGTGGGTCGTGGACTTTGTATTCAAATTGGTAGTGAGCGGGGGTCTAAGCAAAAAAAAAACCGTTTGAGCAAACTGCATATACAATAGTACACAATAAAACATCTCATGGATACTTACATAGTAGTCGACACCGTGTCCGTGCCCGTGTCCACCGTCGTGACCTCCATCGTGACCACCATGTCCTCCATGACCACCACCGTGACCGCCTCCATGACCTCCTCCAACGCTGTGCAGACCACCGCCGAACGATGAATGTGCTCCTCCATGTCCACCATGTCCGCCTCCATGCCCTCCTCCGAATCCTCCATGTCCACCATGGCCACCTCCGAACCCGCCATCGTGTCCACCATGACCACCGTCGTGGCCATGATCAGGGAAGCATGCAGCTATGGTAAGGACTGCCGCTACTACACACAACTGAAACAACACATTCCTTCTAATTAAACTAAACCGTTCAAGATGTTGGTTTCGAGATTATATTGGTCACTATTTTACTTAGAAAAGCTCATTTTAACTCTACTCATGTTTAAAGTTATGAGATATTTTGCTAAAGGTTCCATTATACGTTGCAATGATGCTAAACATAATACATATCTCCCCCTTTATAACTTGGGTCTCCACCTAATAACATTGACGTCCTGATTACTGGATACTATATGTAGAATGTGTCGGGACTTACTATATGTAGTGGACTACAATTACAAAAAGTATTAAAACCGTTTTCAAGCTCCAGTTTAAACCGAGATTGTATAATTCATTATGCTTAGAGCTAGAAATGTTTCACTTTTTAGATGGTCGCCAATGTCAGAAGGTTAGTTTCCGGATGTCTGAATTGGCAAGGATTTTCTCATTGTTCAGGAAAATTGTGCATTAAACGAAACGTTTATGGTTTGGTTATTATGGGTTACTATTGGAAAAAGCTGGCGAATTAAGTTAAATTTCGGAGCTAGAAAAACCCCAAGATAGAGGAAGTCTTGTTGTTTTCATGGAGTCATTTTAATTGCTGAGCATAAAAGGTAAAAAACGACTAGAAACTGAATTTAATAAAAAATAATTTTTTTTTTCTTTCATAGCCCCTTTAAATTTAGAGATAATTATATACAATTATAGATCCTCAGGTGAATCTATTTACAAATGGGTTCGAGTGCCGGCCCTCTCACTATCAATATTTAAATATACGTAAAACGGCAGAATAAATACTTTCGAGTGACTATCATTTTTACTATACTGGATACAGATTATTATAATAAACCCTTTTATGGATTACTAGCTGAATCACGGATGCCATAGTTAAATCTACTTTGCACGGGGTGGTGTTGCACCATTGTATCACGTAGGTAGCGCTTTCTCGTCGTCTCTCTTTGAGCTGCTGGAGAAATTACGCCGGTCTTGCTGCAAGATCAAGACGTGTTATGCGACAGTCTATACACGTAGCCAATGGCCAGGAAATCGCTTCAGGCACCGTGAAGTGGTGTCCACCTCGGATCGCTGCTAGATATAGGCCAGTATTTAAAAAAGACCCGTCAAACGATTAGGGACTTCTTAAGTATTGACTTTTTTTATTTCTTGTTAGCGAACTCGCTTCAAAGCAAAGAAGAAACCTTCTGACAACACAGTTCGACAATGAACTTCGTTATTTGGAATACATATATGTTTACAATTGTTTCAGAATTAGTCATTTGGTATATTTTAGATGCAAGGTCTCGTAATGGTTTTTTAGCAATCGAGTCCAATTTTATAAATTGTAAACATTTCGAAATTAATGAGGTGTCATTTGTAAGAGGAGAGTATAAATGTTAAAACAGTCTGGGCGGAGTCAAATTCCCGAAGGTTTTCGAACCACCAAAAAAGGCCAATTGAACTTGAAAGTGAGATAGTTACATATTAATATTGTAAAAAATGAAATTTTTTTTTTTTAATGAAGCATATATATATTATAATACCAGTGATGCACTGTTGTATATTAAGATAATATGCCCAGCAAAAAAAAGTGGATTCTATCGGAAGTTTCAATTTCAAATCGATATTTTTTTTTTCTGTGGTCAAATTGGTGTGGATCGATTCCCGAATTTACTTTATAAGCATGTATAAGATATACTGTACCTTGAGAGAGCACATGTTGATGGTTGGATGGTGAGTGGACTTCTACTGCCAAACACTGTCCACAGCGGCTATATATATGGGGGGAGCTGCGTAACGCATGCATAGTACACACCGCATAACCCTCTATTGAGTACCGTGACACCCCTGTCGTATCAAAGGCTTAACCTTTCTCAACCCCGGCCAAATATTTATAGCTATCAGTCTGTTTTGGTCAATCAAATGGTCAAATAACTCACTGATACTGATATAGAAGTTTTATTTAAAAACAAAAAATGAAAAAAAATCTAGAAAATTTCTATTCGTGTGACCACATAACTAATACATAATATTTGAATGTACGATACCTTCATAATGGGTAAAATATATTTATATATTCACGACACTATTGCATATACTGTCTAAAAGCTAATTTAAAATGTTATTAATCGTACATGAAAATTAGATTGCAGATTTTCTTAATTTTTCCTGCTACAAGTGTGAAGAAATAATTAAGTAGCGTAGAAAGATTCCTACCATTAATCTCAGAGCGTATCTTCTTCTAGGTATCGTTTTGCACCCATTCTATGAATTGTAGTGGAATCGTAATGTAGAACAAGCATAATATTTTCCGATCAGATTAAGTTTGGTATTAAATAAAGACCTCAATAATATAATAAGTGTCAAAACGTCAGTAGACTATGATCACGAATTGAGAATAGAAAAAGTCATCAAAAGCGTGTTCCTAATTGTTGGCAATCTCAGTTTTACAAACAGAGATGTTTTTTTTTTTGGAAGGAAACTTTGATTCTTCAAACTACAGAGAGATGATTCTAATTTATAATATATATAAAAAAAATTCAAGTGAAGTGCGATGCTGTTTAACAGATAACAGTTTATCTACGAATGCGCAAAAGTTTAGGAAGCTGCTTAAGTATTTAAATATGAAGTATATAAATAGTGTCCACTAACGTCACAACACATATACACAAAACTAATCAGGATGTCGATTCGTCATTATGAATCAATCTCCGCATGAAGTAAATTAATCAAGGACTTTAATTCTAATGTAGAAAATTAAATTAAATCTAATAATAAAATATATGTAAATACAGAGCGCTTAGCAATAGATTAATTTGCAGTTTACGGAATAAAGACCTAGTAGAAGATGTCTTTCAAGATTGTTAAATTTAAAATCTTACCTGCTGGATTTGGAAAAAGTTTCAAAAAAATCTACAATCGTAGTGATAATATCGTAATATTATAAAACGTCATTACAAAAACTTTGTTTGTAGAGAAAGATTAAATAATTGTGTTGTGAACATAAATATATACTATAGCCAGACTGAGGGTAAAACACATTCAAATATAAGGGGTTAGGTTTGCTGTAAAACGAGTATAAATTTTCCCGCATTAAAGATGAAAATGCCCAGGTCATGGGAAACAGCGGTCGGTTGAAGCACATAAAAGATTAAGGTATTGTCCATCCTGGAGAAACTTACCAAGCAACGGCGAAACCTAGCTTTCTGCCTGCAGTTCCTTTCACAGTGAAGGACTTAGAAAATCTTCCTCTCACATCTAGTCTTGTCATTATCCCATTAATCTTTTATTGTAAGCTAAACATTAGCCAATGTTTTCAGATAGATAACCAGTAGTCAGACGAATAAATAAACCTCTTTCTTTGAAATTAGAGATTGGCCCTGCTGACTAGTTCCATCTATTGAATATTTTAACACTTAATCCAGCAGCAGCGTATGTAAACATACGGCTGCATAAATGTTTAAACCGCGAGCATCTTAGAGAAATCTGTGAAAGTGCTCAATTTTCTTCGTGACAAAGCTACTTGTTGTCCAAGAGGAGGTGAATGTAACAGCTTTAATAACTTGTGCCTCAAACTTACTTTTACTTTTTCTATTTTTTGAATTTCACATATTATTTTTCTTGGACATCCTCATAAAGGAATTTTGAAACACAATACTTTTTTTAGGAAAGTGAGTCTTTTTTTATTGATGTGGTTGAATATAGATTAAATTTGACTCGTTACGTGAAAAATTATGATTTAATGTTAAACAAAAATTTGTGTGGTAATTACTAAAAATCTGTAACGCTGTTCAGTCCTTTTTTCCGCAAGAATGGAAAAATCCATTGCTTATTTCCGTAAATAAGAAAATAAATAGTTCATCCCCCATTAATTCACGTGATTTCAGGCCAATGTCTCTGATTTGTTGTGTCCTCAAGATAATTGAGGAGATGGTCAGTAACAGACTAAAATATACTTTGGAAAGTAATCTGTTTAATCATGTGTAGAGTAGGTTCAGACAAAATCCCTTAACACTCGTGCTAATCATCTCTTGACATTTCTCAATGTAGAACTGCAGGAAAACCCTCTTAAAAGAGTATCAATTTTCAATCCGGCAAAGGCTAGTAAGGTAGAGTCTTGAACATTCTTCTGTGGTTTTATCTAAAATATTTTCTTTCTAAAAGATTTTTCAGAAAATAGGATATTTTTATTGGAAACATTTGCAAAGAAGAAAGGAGTCCCGCACGGACCTTCCCTAGTTGTGGCACTTTTATTTATAATAGGCATTGATGATTTAGCATGAACAGCCCATATAAATGTACGCCGATGTTTTTTTTTTTCAATTTTCATGACAAGTAATGACGCATTTATTGAATGGGATCTTTTGGAAACAATTAATCAAAACTGTTCAAGCCGGAAATCAAAGCAATGCCCTTCTGCAGACAATTAAATAGCAACAGCAATCCAGCCTTCTTATAGTCTAGATAAATGGGCAGTTGAGACAATGAAATCCCTTGTTATAATCATTGACAAAAGCTCAAAAAAATTCGCCATTTGCTGAACCTAAACAAGTGCTTGAGAATACTGAACTTTTGTGTATGTAAATGTATAAGCCACAAGTCACCGCAAAAGTCACTTATTATTCTATAGATCACTCCCTAACTAGGTCCAAATTGAGCAGGGTTGATATCATCCATTTAATAGAAACAGGTAGTCCAGGAATCTAATTAATCAGCTATTGAGAATAATTCAGAATCGTTCCAATCCCTAATGCAATAATTCTGCAGTCACTTATCACTCATATCAGCTAAGGTTGAGGGAGAGTCAAGAGCCACAGACGCTCATGACATACATACATACATCGCATACATAGATACATACATTACATTCATAGCTCGGCGTCTGCTGCATCTCAAATAATTGAACTGTAGCTTTCCCTATGTCTGCAAGGGCACAGACCCTGCAACAACACAGAGACCCTCGAGTTACCCTCCACTATTTAGTATTTGGTACATGGGTACCATTCTGTCTACAAAACATCAATAAGCAAATGTAAAAATGCTTAAAACTAGTAATAACCTTATTGGGATCAAATCAAAGCTCGGAACTTTTGAAACCGAGTAAGCTAGTCTTTGAGGGAACTGCACGTCACTAAACCAGAAATTTATAAGCTGAAGAAGGAAAACCCAATGCAGTGTGTTAAAAATGTATGGCTGGATTTAAACATGTCATTGAAATCATTATTCAGTAAAATAAATTGCACCGATAGACATTCATGCTCAGGTTCCCTGCATTGATGAATAAAGACCTTTGATTTGTCGGTGTTTCATAGATACATCCAAGACAGAATCTGAACCCAGATGTCCTTTATACCTGGAAGTCATAAAGCAAAATTGCGATCACCAAACCACGACAGTGTGTAGCTATAGAGATAACTACTATCTTCAAAGTTCTTATTAGGGCTATTAGAGCTACCACCAAGAAAAACTAGCTAATAAGGAAGGTAGGTCAATTGCTAGCTTTGACTTGGTTAAAATATATAGGACAAACGGCACGCAGAAACTGATGGCATTTGGTCCGAATCTTTGGCGAATCTGGTTCGCATTGAAACAGGGTTGAGCTTATCACAAATATCCAGGTCAAATTCTGATGATGAATACAAGACGACTGATAATAATTGGGATGGAGAATGCTTCAACTTCAACCCTTTGAAATTTTAAGGAAATCGTTGGTTATACCAGTTATTACTTATCTGTATAGATTTCGAACCAATTTTCTAGTTTTTGGCGATGGTAGAATAAAAAATTGGCATCCTGCTGATTGCCGCTCATACAATCAGTACTGCCGATTGGTAAAGCGGCGATTGGCATCCTTCCTTTCTGATTCTTTCAATTCCTACCTCTCCTCTCTGTTTACCAGGAATAACTCGCTGTGGAATGTAACTAAAACAATCCTAATGTATCATCCTGTTTCACACCCACTCCGTCGTGATGATGGGTCCTGGGCGGCTTCGGATGGGGATAGGTGGCTAGAATTCGCTCTGCATCTTTCCCATACTTTCGCACCTCACCTTTCTCATCAAAGCCATACTCACAGCACAACTGTGGAAGATTTCCTCACTTCACCTATACCTCTCTCACTTCCACCAAAAACCGTTAACCCCTCTGAGGTCAAGTATCTTCTGAAAAACTTACCATACCGAAAATCTCCCGGATATGATCTCCTTACTCCTCAAATTCTCAAACAAATTCCACCTAAAGCCATAATCTTCCCAACCTACGTCTATAATTGCATTATCCGAACGACGCACTTTCCTCTCCTCTGGAAACATTCCATTATTGTCCTATTCACCAAACCCGGTAAACCACCCAATGACGCCTCATCTTACCGTCCAATTAGCCTACTCCCTAGCCTCTCGACAATATTTGAGAATCTCCTGTTAAAACGTCTATTTCCGATTCTTGAATCCAAAGACCTTTATCCTACTCACCAGTTTGGTTACCGTCAACGACATTTCACTGTTCAACAAGGCCTTCGCGTTATTGATCACAAATCCTCAGCTCTTGAAAGCAAACAGTATTTCACTGCTGCCTTTATTGATGTAGCTCAAATTTTCGACAAGGTTTGGCACGCAGGTTTGCTCTACAAGCTCAAAAGATATTTACCACAGACCCTTTTCCTAATCCTACAGTCCTACCTTTCAAACCGCTTCTTCCAAGTCCTCTGTGGTTTAGAATAACTACTATCCCATAAATGCAGGAGTTCCACAGGGCAGTGTCCTGGGTCCCATCTTCTATAACCTATACACCGCTGATGTCCCCTTTACCCCTAATACCTTCTTGGCAACGTTTGCAGATGACACTGCCGTCTTGTCATTCCACTCAGACCCCGATATAGCATCCCATAACCTTCAAAAACACTTTGATGAGATCGAGTATTGGTGCAACCAGTGGCGGATCAAAGTTAATGAAGCAAAATGTTCCCACATTACCTTCACCCTCCGTCACAAGTCTTATCCGAGTAGTATCCGAGACTGTACGGTACTTTGGCTTCCATCTCGACAAACGACTGACCTGGAACCCACATACGAGGCTAAAAAGACAAGAACTAAACAGACGCTTTTGACAACTGTGCAGACTATTTCAAAGGACATCCCATCTCTTAATAGAAAATAAATTACTAATCTACAAAGTTATACCTAAGCCAATCTGGACATACGGAATAGAGCTATGGGGGACAGCAAAAAAGTCAAACATCAAGGGCATCCAATCCTTTCAATCAAAAGTCCTGAGAACAATAGTAAATGTCCCTTATTAAGTCAGCAACAAAACCCTTTATAACGATCTTAATATTCCCTACATTCTGGAACTCATCCCTTCCAAGTCTAGAAATTCCAAAGTAACCTATCCAACCACCCTAATCCCGTAGCACAATCATTGCACTGCACCACTCATCCCTATAATCCATTTCTGAGACTGAAATGGCAGTGGCCTCGTGACCTGTTATAAATGCGTGACAGTTGGAGTCCTGGTAATGGCCAGTCTCTCCAATCATGTTCTGAGCGTATGGGCTCTCGTGCTCTTCGTCAGCCTCCACTGGCTAGTATCCGGTGACGCGGTTGATGGAGGAGTGTGGGGACTTTCTAAGGCTCCGCTTCTTCTTTGGCATGTGAGGAAGGTGACAATCATGTGGATTTGGGAGGCCTCTGGGCTGTTTGTAACTATTGTATGAATGAGCGAGTGAATGATGAATTGTAAATATGGTATGAATGAGAACATTTATCTCAATTACTTATTGCCTAATAAGGCAGATTGTAATTTTAGCACAACAAAGAATTATAATTAGAATAAATTATACTTAGTCACTCATAATTATTATCTAAAGAAAAATTTACTGGCGGACCAGGGGTTCGAATTCGTTTGGTTATAATTATTAAAAATAGGGTGATATGGGGTAAAAAATATATATAGGGTAAAAATATAAGAATAAAAATATAGGGTAAAAATAGCAGAACTGAAAATAATGATATCGTATTAAACTTGGGTTTTGATAAAAGTTCAATTTTGCCACTCGCATCCGATTGCACCTAACGCTTTAGTATAAAGAATACAATTAAGTTCAGTTTGGTTACTGTACGGCAGTGTTAAATGCAAATCATACGACCACCTACATGGGATGTGAGCAAGCACGGAATACTGTGAGTGAACTCTGCCTTGAGAGTTCAGGAATTCCAAGGACTCTCGACGGTTTAATTTCTTCTGCTGGCTAGCCATTGTTTTACAAATCAAATTTCATGAATAGTGTGAAATTTCAGCTCTTTGTCTATCATGTATTATATATAGTTTATGTGGTATAATTTTAAAACTGATAGTATTAAGCCATTTTGAATTAACCATCAACGTGGTGCAGCTATGCCAACAACCAAAAAGATCATCTATGATCTCAAATTTATTTTTAATTTTAAAGCTATATTTAACCACAACATGATTTATATTTATGCGTTTTAAAGTACAGTACACCCTTTCTAATTAATTTGAAATTCCAACTATCACAGATCAGTGTTTTTGATAGTCCTTAAAATGACATAAAAAAATATCTGACCTCCCTTTACAGATCTCCTCTGACCTGCTCCTGACCTCACTGTACACCTCTGCTCCCTAAAACCCTCCTTGGAGATTGAAAAGGAAAACGTCTTGAGAATTCTAGTGAACAATGTATAATTGAGAATATTGGCACTGGTAACTGTTTTTCCAAAGTCATGAGCGTCTGTGGCTCTTGAGCTCTCCCTTATCCTTCGCTGCTAGGAGTGATAAGTGACCGCAGAATTAGTGCATTAGGGATTGCTTCAAATTCTGACTTATTCTCAATAACCGATTCATTAGATACCTGGACTACCTGTTTCAATTGTATGGATGATATAAATACTTTATGCATGAAAGAGTGAATTTGATATTGTAAATATGATTTAAATGAGTTCAGTCATGGCACTATCAGGGTAAGTTTTAATATTTGTTTTAAGATTCCAACGATAATTTTAAAAAATAAAGATTTTGTTGGTTAACTGGACTTAATTTTCACTGATAAAAATTCCAACGAAATGCACTTCTGTTTCTTGGATCAAATAGCCAGTTATTGTACTATACAATATCTGTTATAATTCCCAGCTTCGCCAATCATCGACTGTCCTTGCCTCTTCACAGTCAATTGCCCAATTACGATCTATTAGTCCGGGATCGCCATCCAATAAGGACAGCTGGAGTGCAAGATAGCCGAGTGCTTTCTGCTACAAGAACGTCACCAGGTGCAAGAGAATACTGATAAGGCACCACGTGACTACCCAAGGGCAACACCCGTGTCTAGCCCGCCCATCTCAGTGCCGCTTGGTGAGTGGAGCCGGTGAGTGATCCGTGTCATCCCTGTGTGTTTGTTCGTGCATGATCGGCGAACTGTTCGTAGGTTCGTAGGTTCGGCGAATCGGGTCTTTCTGGGGACCACTTCAGTTTATTTCTATTCCAACCCTTGGTCTCAGCCCGAGACATACGGATATACTATTTCTCTAGGTATAATAAACACTAATAATTTATTAATATATTCACAATTAAAAAATATAAAATACTATATCATATATATTACAAAACATAAAAATCTTGTGGTAAAGTAGTATACCAGTTAACATCTAAAAACAAAGTTAAAAATAAACAATTTAATAATCTAAAAATATTCTCCATCACGGCTGAGAATCGGTTTGCATTATTTTTAGATTTTGAGAAGATAACTGAACCTAAAAAAAAACACTGACAAAAACTATTCAAGAGATTTATAAATAATATTTATCGCTAAAGCAATAGAGCCCAACGTCTTCTTCTAATCATTCATAATTTTACTCAATTTTTTTGTGTGCGATATTCCTCCCAGCTGAGTAAAATTACTAAACTTAACAGACAATACAATCAAAACAAATTTTCTATTTGTTTTCTATTTCTATTTCCATATAAAATATTCTATACAATACGAACAGACAAAATTTCTACCTTTAAGCTTTGGGATTCAACAAAAAATCCAAAATCGTGCAATTACTTCAGCATACCCACTAGAATCATAAAGACATCCTTCAGTTTCTGATCCTATGAATTCACCCAATCTAATCTCTCCTAACAATCAAAAGAAGATGATCAAGAGACATTGTTTGACATCTTCTTGTTTTCCTACTCCACATGCAAATAAATTGTAATAAATAATAATAATGACGGTTCTTACTGACCTCAATATTTTGCGAAAAAAAATCGCTTTGTCTGTAAAGAAGAGTCAACATAACCATAATGACTACACAAGCATTACAATAAACTAGGACATTAAAAAAAAATACAGTATTTGTAACTATCGAGACCACAGATTTAAATCATGGGTTTCACTTTTTATAATAAAATTAAAAATTTAACTAAATATTTTATTTATAAATAAAAAATGTTTTTTATTTGGAGTCATTATAGTTTTTCGTTCGATTATTATGCTTAAATAAGTAATATTGACCAGAATTCACAATTTCGAAAAATGTAAAATCTCTTATCAATAACAAATCGAAAGTATTATTGGCTTTTAGCGATAATTAAAGAACTTTAACGATATGTTGCCAGAAACTGATAACTCCGTACCGGTGTTTAAAAATAGCAGTTCCACCTTGTATCCGGTAAATAAAGGACAAGTTACTCATTCCTAGTTACACAGCTTCGACACTGTCAGACAAAATGTCACATTTTATTTCTATAATATATTGTTCGTGGTTCTGGTGAGTTGGAAATGGTGAAGCAGTTGTGAGAGATTTAGAGGTATTTACATATAATGTACACATAATTGTTTGGTATGGCTATATTTTTAGATCAGGTAGGATTAGGGTTTCTTAATTTCAACGTTTAAGGTAAATATTTACCTTATACTTACAACGATCTGTTCATATTATTGTTTGTTGGATGAAATACTTCATTTGCGTCTTTCCTCGGTCCAATTAATACCCGTAGCTCAAAGCCCTATTCATTTTATGCTAATATTATTTTGAGGAAATACAATAAATGTTTTGACCCATTCTAGAATAATCCTCATAATATCATATATGATCTAGCAATTTCTCGAGAAATGATTCTTAATTTTTTCTACTGGAATTATTTGTCTCGTAAAAATGTACTAGATACATGTACAGAAGTGATATTACCATCTTAGACAACTTTTTTCAAAAGTTGAATGCTTTATATTTTAACCTGTGTATCAGCCTGTCTGTCGATTCTGGAGATTGTGAGTCCCATGTTCAAGAGACTTTCACATGGAGGACACATTTAATATTAAAAGTTAAGGAGAAACAGTTCCTCCATAAACATAATTCAATAGTGATATTTAAGGTGCACAATTGTGATATTGGATACAAATTCATTTGCTAATTATTTTCTAGATATTTACCAACAAATATTTTTCTATATTTTTGAGTGATGCCACTTTGCCATTGTTTACATGTTCACTGAGTTTTTAGTGATTATAATACAACGGATACCATGATCGAAAATATTTTTTTATACATCGTTGGGTCATGCCGTCAAACTTGTAGAAGTTCTTCTCTACAGTTCACGACTTCACAATAACAGCTAACAAGTGCTTTTATTTGACTGATTTTTGTAATCATTAAGTGCTAAAGTCCCATCATCCTCATCATCAACCTTTACAGCTTTATTTGACACCCTCGTCCTCAATGATTGAAAATGATTCTATGCCTGTCATAGAGTCGATTAAGTCGAATCATGTAGAATTTCGTGTCTCTAGGTCAAGGCTTCACATAACCGCCAACAAGTGCTAACGACCTTTTATTAGTCACCTTTATCTGCCGTGAAAAAAATTATTGACCATTAAATGTGATGATGTATATATATTTATGAATTTACATTACCATTCATAGCAAACGAAAATTTCACAGTTCGGTCCAATGCAACGATAAAATACAGCGAATCTAATTACTCTTATCTGAAAGTCTTATCTGTCAAGAGCTGTGTATATATGATTACCTGAAATATATTATCGGAACTGATTTCCCATTGGAACATAAATGATATATATATTGCTTCAATTGATAGAAAAATTCACTGCCTGTCTGATGTAGTGGCAGACTCTCTGTTAAAGGATTTAGCTCTACATCAAATTTAAAGCAAAAGCATAATTAGTAGACAGCTGCACTAACCAATAAGCAATACTGATTGCCAAGCCTGGAGGAAAGTGCTGTCATTCCAAACAGGTACGGGGGCGCAATTATATTTTGTCTATATGCATCTTCTACGACCGATCTCATGTATTAAAATTAGTTATTGAAAAGTATTTTATATAGAAAGTCACCTTAGAATATGCCTATTAGCTGCTGGTTAAAATGTAATAAAACATAAAAAATGAAAAGGAAAAGATTAAATGTTAAAAAAAAATTGAATTAATAGTTAAGATTAGTCCCAGCTAGAAATATTTTAAGGACTCAAAAGTCCTGGTTCCTTTCGTTTTTCAAAACCAGAAAAAGTTTTTACCAGGATGCCTGCCTCCCTTATGATTAGCCTTTGTGAGTCCGATGTTTCAAGAAGGAAACATGAAATTTTACGAATAGGTTCTATTCTATATTAAATAGAACAATAGCATTTTCCTAAAACTATAAGTATAAAAAAATAAGTATTATTAATTAATTAGTTGGTATTGAAAAACAAAAAAAAAGTTTTCAAATTATAGATCTCGACGTCTTGATAAATAATATAGTACAATCAGATGATTCGTAATGTCAAGAGACCGGGGGTTAATTACGAACTATCGAGATTTTCGAAATAGTGGGATTATGAATTATTGTGGGTTAAAAAACGGAAGAAGTAAAATTAACAGGATTATCAGTTTTTATTAAAATTCCATGTATGTGCAATACAAGATACAAACAAAAATTTTTTTTTGTTTTTGACGGGGGGGGGATTTCCGTACGCCTAATCAAATGCATTTTCCAGGGTCCCAATAGCAAAGAAAATACAGTAATTTGCGTAATTTCTGATCATAAAGTGACTCAAACTATCGAATTAAGCTTTCGTCTCCTTAAAAGAAACACTCAAATGTCCATAGACGTTTGGATACGCTTTGAACTCTTGGTAAAAACACGCTGAACTGAATTAAAAATAAAGGATATCGAATCCAATCTAAACAGAAAAAAATATTAATAAGCGGGATTGAGAATTGAAGGTAAGGAAGGAGAGACATTTTTTCGATTAAACGAAATTTTTAACAGAGGCTTACTAATTACAACATTTTTGAGTTGTCTTGGGTATGAAAATCATTACGAATTACTAAGGGGGCCGAAATGCATTATATTTGTACGAATAAGCGTGAGTTTTTCAAGGAAATATGCAGGATTTAAGAAATTACAGAATGCGAATTACCAAGATTCTACTATATATATACGTCTTCGGGCAGTTGACTATTATTACACAAAGTCTTGAAAATATAAAATCGTTTTTAGCAAATTTAATTGTATCATACATCATACTTAACTTGATTATTATCCTCGTGATTGAAGACCCAATGAAGACTGTAACTCATAGTGATATTGGAATTCATATTAAGCGCCTATTAATAGTCATTTTGAATTTCTCAGTACTGAGTACTTTACTGCCCAAACGTTTGCCATGCTATTACTATTTTCGGCTAAGTTAAGAATAACCTTCAATTATCGGACCCTGCCGTGAGAGCGTCGGTGTGAGAAATATCTGTAATCTCTCTCACGGCTCTATCCGGCCCCGGTAAGCGACTTTGTCTGATCCTTCGATAAGTTATCGCTGCAGTAAACAAGATTGCCTTCTCAACACCCTCAGCCTCCACGGAGCTATTGTAAATAACAATTATTACAGAAAATAATAACATTTAGATACATCGCTAGCACAGCATCTTCTAGCCTAGAATAAACAATTCGTTTCAAGAGTGCGGGACCGCACGATTAATTAAAGGTATCTCTACGGCTGAGAAAACGATTTTAATGACTTAATTACACACTCGTATAGGCAGCTTCAATATTATTAATAAGGTACCATGACCTTCAATTTTATACCCTGGGAGAATATTTAATTTTTTCTTTACTTATGATTTCTAACTGTTTTCATAGTTTTATTTTGAGCAACATTCAGGAATCAATGAACTGCCATAAAATATATAAGTCTACAAAAAAAAAAAACGCTGATTGAATAACATTTGCTTTATTGAAGGATATATTATATACAAGTAGATAATAACTTTTAAAAAATGTGCATAACAAATATACCTGCTGATTCATTCATCATTTTTGTTGCTTTAATTCATTACCAGGCAATATTTACACAGATTTTTTGTCGTTCTAAATTAAGATAATATCAATAAATAATAAAAAATATAAATAAATTAACATCGTCACTACTATTTCGTGGCTAGGAAGGACCTGGGGTAAACACATACAACTATCCTAACTCGCATGGACTATTTATTCCAAATATCTTGACTACTTCTAGCCCAATTGGACTGTAATTACAAAACAATTAAAACAGCCATTACATTGAAAATTGTTTGCTGAAAATGTCAATGAAGAGGATTGAATTTTTTTCATGTATTTTCTATTTTTATAAATCCTGTACATTATGTTAATGCAAAGTTTAAATGTTTTCCACACTCGCTAGATTTAAAATGCAAGGGCGAATATTAAACTGCTGTGCTGTACGTCCCGAAAGATTGCTCAATAAGTTATTATTCTGTGTAGGCACTACCCGCACGGTGTGCGAGTACACTCTACTTGAAGGCTGTCTGTCATAATATATCACCTAGCTGTCAATGTTGACTTCTGCTTTCCATTCTAAGCATATCTCTGCTTTCATCAATTTTGTTGGTGCCTTTGTTTACTTGACAAATTTCCATTTCCAACGACATATAGGCTTTATGTGCAGCTATTTTCCTAACCTTTCATCGTCTTAGTGACCCTGATATCACTAAGAAAATGACTGATGTGTTAGTCATGTTTTTGTCTTACAGGCTTACAGTACAGGTGTTAGAACCAGATCCGACTTCATGTTATTCACTCATAAATGCCTCAGCTTCGACCTTGTTTCAATTCAATGTTACCCAAAAATACCTACTTTATTGTTTTAAATTACATGGGTATAATATATTCTTCAATAAGAATGACATAGTATACTGCAAAGAAATTACATATATAATTTCCTCAATTTTTGATATATCGATATGAGGGATGTAATGTTTTAGTGGGTCGGTGCTGGTTGCTGATTGTATATTTTATAACAAAGCAAGGCATTGTCTCTCCAGTTGTCTCTGTTAAAGCTTTTGACTGAACTACACTGCAGTTTTCAGGCCCTTAAATGAAGCCAGCAATGATTTACAGCATCATTGAGGAGAGACAATATATTTGTCTTATTTTATAAATATTTAATGTTTGAAAGGAAAGCAATCCGAATTTTGTGCATTTCAAACTGAATCGGAACACAGGGACTCAAAATGCAATAGTTTTTTTTATTTTTAAATGACGTTTGGAATAACATAAAACATACTGAAACTAACTCTACGAAACTTGTACGAGGAAATGACAGAAACACACTTCAATTGCAAACATTTAACATCTTATCTTGCACTATTTTTGCAATAGTCCCTCGAGACAGTCTTGCAATAAAACTCACTAAATATTAATGATATTAATAATGATGATCGTTGAAAATGGCAATAAATGGCAAACCCATCGTTTACAGCGATGACCACAAAAGAAGATGGAAATGACCGTTGAGTTCAAGTATGCTGAATATCTGCATAATGTTTACTTACAACACATAATTAATCAAGGACCAAAGTAGACAGTTAAGGTCTTTTGTCTCAATTGTTGAGTATTGTATAATGGAGATGATACTGTGATATACAATTGATGTGAGAATGAGAAATCAGCTTCCGTTTCAGATATATGCACCGGAATGATCACTCCCGGTTGGCTTGTACAAAAGATTTATTTTGTATAACAGATATCTATGCTTATTATTGCCCAACCACGACTAGTAGAGACTGAAGAAATAGCCTCGCAGCGCTAATGTCGGGTGAACAGGTAGTTGCTATCACTTGCACATTACTTTTTCCGAAAACATACACGACTAGCACAGTACGTGCTCTGTTACGTGAGAGGGTAGTAGCGAATCAAGCTAGGTGGATAGTACTACCTAAGCTCAAAGTATTTCACTCTCGTTGAATTGTATGTGAGCGCTATCGCTGACATGACAGCTGTCCTCCAGGCGAAGAGACACCGGCCCATTGTCGCGACCCAATAACGTCCTTTACGCTCGATAGTCTACTTTCTCATTGCGTAAAGCCTACAGGACAATTATTTTCTTTAGGTTGTTCATGACGTAAACTCAACTTGCTAATTGTCATACTTTGCTGGACGTAGCGGCCACTGTGCTCTTAAAGGTGAGGTGGTTAGCCATTTGTATATTGTGGTTTCGATTGATTGTTTAAGTCATTTTTTTCGTTCTTGCGAAGAATTCTCCTCGCTTATTGTGAAAAGAAGACCCTTGAGGTATTCTGAACACTTGAACTACAATTGATCTCTTAATACTAAACCTAAATGATGTTCCTAAATGATGAGATCCATGGCTCAACTATGTATTTGATTTATAGGAGTTTTTAAAGTATGTTGAGTACTTCTTAAATTTTATAATTTTATAATTGGGAGACCTGTTGACAGATTTAAAGCTTCATCTACTGTTTTGTTTCTCCTCAATCTCACAATGCCACAGAGGCAAAAACACAAGTAACTACTTACTGCTTCTAAATTAACTGAGCAAGATAAGATGTTAAATGTATGCAATTGAAGCGTGTTTCTGTCATTTCCTCGTACAAGTTTCGTAGAGTTAGTTTCAGTATGTTTTATGTTATTCCAAACGTCATTTATTAGATTCGATCTATCGCATATGGTGTAGCGGTTGAGGTTAATCTCCTTCCAATAGACCTTGGTTGAAATCTCAAGCAGTGAAAGTGAAATTACTTTCTCTTGAAGATGCAGTCGGTTGTCTGCTTCCGATAGGATACCACAACTTGTCAAATAAACGATCGGGTTGTACTTTGCAGACGACGTAGCCTGCAATTTGCCGACAGACGGAGGCTGCGGCTTTGCGTCACGCGTTATGGGCCCCAGTTACGTGGCCCGGGGCCCCGAACTGCTTTGTCCATTCTCACAGCTCACACCACACGCACGTAACTTCCTACCTTATTATGGCCTTTACCCCCTTCTATTAGCGGGCCAGAAAGGATGGATTACCACTGTGTCAACAGGAAAGCGGGCCGGGTAATGAAATTCTTCCAGGAAGTCGCCGGCCCATTCAGCGGTGAAATCCTTCCTCAAAGAAAACCTTTACAAGTCATAAAAATATCCGTTTAGCGGAAAATGAGGAGCGAGAGAATGGGTTGTTATAGTTGATGGTGCATAGTTATAGCGGTCTAACCATCTTCCCAACATTGCCCCTATCCCAAGAGCAGGCAAATAAGGCCTGTTAGTCTGATTCATTTCTTCTAGCCTACCTTAACACAACCTTTTTTATTTTTACCACTGATTAAACTGAAATTTAATAATTACCAGTTGTGATTTTTTGTTCCTTCCTAGCCCTTTTAAACTCACAGCTAATTATATACAATTATAGATCCTCAGGCAAGTCTATTTACAATTTATTTTTGTATTTCCTGAAGCATCGCTGCATTATATACAGGCTTTGTTATTTTATAAAAATTGTATAATGGAATAAACAAGTATAATGGTACATATTATACGTGATTGGGCTGAACTGACTCTAATAAAGGTTATGGGGCTCACATTTTTGATCAAACTTAAAACTAACTTACATACTAATTCTTCCAACAGTCTGTTGCCATCGATGCGGGAGGGTGGTGAGGTCATAGTGTTAAACACAGGTTTGGTTAGGAGCTGCATTGAGTGCTCACTCACCCACGGCACCAAGAAACGTGTGCAGGTCACCGTTCTTCATCCTCTCGACAGAGGTATGTCAGGCCACTTTTCGCATGATCCCAGTCTGAAAATGTTGGAGACAATGGGCTATGATTTTTTTTTTTTTTTTCTTAGCTCTCAAACTTATAAAAATAGGATGTGGGAAAAATAAAGAAAATTTTTTTTGGGCTAATGAGGCCTTTCACTAAGGGGAGTCCCCCATTTGAAGGATGTATGAGAAGGATATAGGGTGTGGAATGCCTAAAAAGGCGGATGGAATCAGGAAGGTAGTGAGAGTCTACCAATGGGCTATGAAACAGAATAGTTTGGAAAAGGTACAAACCAAGGAATCATTGCCTACGGGTATATTTACGGAGGACACATTTATAGATCATCAGTTTGAGACGAAGCGACATGTTGGGTGACGTTAGCAAGTGCGAAAGCCAGTAAGACCTGTGTCTTACTTTTTCTATTTTGTCACTAAAATGAGTAGAGAAGTGGAGAGGCCTATCCATTACCGATGCCTATACAAAAGAGGAATTTCGTTGATGAAATGTTTCGAACAGTGAAATAATATACTGAGCAAGTTTATTGACTCCAATGAAAGTACTCTTCTTCTTTAATCTCATTTTTTTTAAAAACAAATTGATTGAAAACTTTTTTTTTTTGTAAACAAATTGAATAAATTACTTTGTACAAAAATAGTATGGTTTCTTTTGGGTGCGCCTTCGTACGAGTTTATTAAATCGATCACGACTGCACCCAATATAACAGCTTTCGTCTAACTTTAGTTTTTATATTTGTTATTTAACTTAATATGTATTTTTTATATGTGACCCAATATTTTTCATCAAAAATAATGGGAAGTTTTTCATTATTTATTCATATACATATTGGTATGGTCAGGGGTATTTTTTTATTTATTTATTCGTATACATATTTGTATGGTCAGGAACATTAATTTTTGTTACTATACTGGTACTAACATATTATGATGATATTGTCTCCCAAACAGGATTCTTTGTCATTTTGCACTTGAGTTCCCATGAGGGTTAGCTAGAGGTGAGGTGGATGAAAGTGTGTGCAGGAAGCTGAGCTGTTCTTGTGTGTTACCACGGAATAAAGTGTAACGCCGTCTAATATCGTCACGGATGTACCCTGCATTGTGTAGAGCTCTGCTCTAAGCGAGTATGGCTGGGTCAGTTTGATATGAACCACAATCATTTGACCAGTTTTTAGGAAGCTCCCGTGGGCATCTCTGTGTATTCGTTTTCATTCGCTTTTAAGAAAATCGTTTCGAGGTGTATTTCATGTAAGATAGTAATAACATGCTCTCACAACTGCATCATACAATACTCCACTCAACCATTGAACCATAACAAATTTACAAAGGGCCGGATTAGCAAGGGCTGACAATGCCGGAGGAGCGGAGCCCACGGAAGGCGGCCAGCTTCCCCAGCAGGGACCGTCAGAAGCAGGTACGTCGGCGCAGATCCACGTCTCCGTCCAACGCCAGCCTCTTGCCTCTGGACCACTTCAGGCTGGCCCACATGTAAGCTATATATCAATTATGTATCTTTGAATGTATCATACATAATGCGAATAACCTTTTAGTTGAAAATAAGCTCTAAAAGCCTTTTAACTTCCGTTCGAAATTACACTGGTAAAGGAACTTGTAACATCAATAAGTCCTGAGCCTAAACTGCTTATTGATCTCGTGGATCCATGAACTAGCATGCTCCTAAAGGGTCGCTAAAGACATTTCTAGTATACCTAGCCTTCTAGTTCTTTTAATCAAAAGATTCTAAATTTTAGTCATTCAAGTGCTATTTCAAATGAAATTCATGTATTTGCGTACATATCAGTCTATAATACCTTTAGGTCTGAGGCTTTGAATCATGTTGAAATTACTAAGAACCTAAATCGAGAGAAACTTATGCAACTTAGGATTGTACAAAATGATAAAATATTGAGAAAAAAAATGCATTGAAAGTTTCTGAGATTTTGGGAATCCTAGAGGTTAAATAAATGAGCCCCAACTTTTTTTTACGTTCATTTTTCTCCCATAGGTTCCGTTTTTGTATATTATCGAAAAATTAATCAGTATATTTTTAAGCATTAAGAATTATAATTTAAAAATTTTCAGATTTATTTGACTTTTTTACTACCAGTATTATAGAACTTAAAGGTACACGAACGAACGAGCGGTTAATATTTCACTGTGTACCTTATTTTTTCTAGCTTGAAAATTATTTAAATCCCATCAACGCCATTTCGTACTCTCGAGATAGACTCGATTTGATTAAAGTTATTTTTCTTTTAAATATGAAAGTCACCGCAAGATAAAATAATCTCACCATCGGCACGAAGAGAACATTCAAATCAAGAAATGACAATTCATTTAATTATTTTCAACAGTTAAATGGGGCATTTTCTTTTTTATATGATTTAATTCAAAAATGATTTTTTTTTTTTCATAAAAAGTTTATTGTGTAATATAATCATTAAACCAAGGCAGCATTAATTTTTTTAAAGGAATCAAAAATTAACAGAAAATCACAATCATTTAATTAAAGTTAGATATCCTTGACGCGGGGATGATTTCTTTGTCCCGAGACGTGCCTAACATTGATGATGGCATCTTTAGCCTTCGGCTGTTCTTTTCCTGTTTTGATAGGAAATAAAATAACATTCCTATCTGCCGCAAATGAGATTCATATCTATTATATTTCTTTCCTAGCAATATGTCCAGTGGAAATGATGATATGAAATGAAGTATCTTAGGAATATAAGTTAGTACACTTGATGTCTGACCTATTTTACATTGAATTCACTGAAACGTGCACGTATGTGAAACATGCAACTTGCCTTACCGGCCTGTTGGAGTCGTGGATTCACGAGCTAACATGCTTTTAATAGGTCGCTAAAGGTATTTCTGGAATATCTTATTCTACATTTACTTGACCTTCTTAATTTAACATTATTCAACATACAATGTTACCAAGGTCTGGTAGTAGGTAATCTGTAATAAAAGCTCCTTCTAAGAAAAGGTTAAAGTTCTTCATTTCCGTCAATCAAATCTCATTTCAAAAGAAATTCTTGTATGTTTACCCCCCTCGTTCTAGAATATCGTTAGGTCTAAGGATGTTAATGAATCTTGGTAAAATCACCATTTTTGAATAACATTGTTTTATTAGTTTAAAGGCCACTCGCTATAAAAATGGTTAGAAGCATTTAATCAGGTGTATAATATAATAAAATAGGGAAAATTCTTTATTCTGAGACCACGTCCCCTACGATTAGGGGTGACATTAATGCACAAGTAAGTAAATACAGGACAAAAAAAATAATCAATACATCATGTAGGGGAGAAAAAAAATTAAATAATTACAAAAACTAAAATGTAAACCTTATATTAAATAATATTCAAGAATTTGTTTGAATGCAAAATAAGGAAAAACCATTGTAATACACAATTAAATCAAAAGAAGAAGAAAAATAATAGTAATAAAACTAGATGCATAAATATTAGAGGTTACTCTCTTAAAAGGTTGCAGCTATGGGCTTAGGCTATGGGCTTTTACAGAAAGGTTAAATGGTATTAACCATATTTTATATTTAAAAAATAATAATAAGATAAGATAAGATATTAATGATAATAAATCGAACACTGACATCCTAAGATTAGGGAGCTAAGTGAGTGGAGTAGGAGGGTTTAGGGACTTCCAGGGAGTTGTGGAGGAGCAAGAAATGAGCGCTTGAATGCTGGATTCTGTGGGAAGGGTTATAAATGTCAAAAAGGATGGATCTTGTTGCATTCCTTTCGTAGATATTTAAACTGCAGGAGTTTTTAAATATATAATAATGGGCCATGGTTTTTTTTTTTGTTTTCCCATAGCCCCTTTAAATTTACAGGTAATTATATATAATTGAAGGGTTTGCTGCAAAAAGGAGGTAGCTCCATCCCATAGCTGTTGGGAGTTAGAAACACTTTCTTGTGTCAAAAAAAAACCTCTTTTATTTGACACAAAAAGGATGCAGCTCCAATCGTAATATGTAAACACCATAATTGAAAGTAAGCAACAACAATATTTTTACATAACTTAAAATTTGAATTTTTTAAACGTTTTGTTTGGTTTCCCAACAAATGGAAAAATTGGAGCTACCTCCTTTTTGCAGCAAACCCTTCAATTATAGATCCTCAGGCGAATCTATTTACAAATTATTTTTCTATTTCCTGTAGCATCGCTACATTATATACAGGTTTTGTTATTTTATAAAAATTATACACATATGATTATTTATATGATAAACATTATACGTGACTGGACTGAACTAACTAATTAAGGTGATGGGGCTTACCTTTTTGATCAAACTCACTAACTACATACTAATTCTTGACCTAATTTTGAGGGGTGGTGGGTTCATAGTGTTAAACACAGGGTTGGTTAGGTGCTGCATCGAGTGCTCACTCACCCACGGCACCAAGCAAAGTGTGCAGGTCAGCGTTCTTTAACCTCTCGAGAGAGGTATGTCGGTCCACTTTTCGCATGATCCCGTTCTGAAAATGTTGGAGAAAATGGGTTATGAAACTGAATAGTTTGGAAAAGGTACAAACCAAGGAATTATTGCCTACGGATATCTGTTTACATTAATATTGATACATATTTGATTTAACATTGTTGAAATTGTTTAATGCCTATAATGAAAAGTAATATCTTATTGTGAAACCTATATTGTGTGCTACTCCTCATGTAGGCTATCTGTAATCTGGAACATAGCAGTATGAGGTGCTTTACAGTCAGGAGACAGTTAAAGAATATTCGACCAGAAATACGTTTATTTTCCCTGTTCCCAATTATTGTCTTGGAGTCACTCCTTCTCTTTTTGCTAGGCCTTCGATGTACCAAAAATCCTGTGATAATGGTTTAATTTGCCATGTTTTTATCCACTGAAAGCTAGAAAGTTATCTATCTAGTATTATATAATTATTGGGTATATTTTATTTGTTTGATGAATATAACAATACAATACAGATTATTTTTACTACACATATACCATACAAGTGTGTGTGAAACACTCGACACAATCTTCGCGAAAGAGGCTCATGTGAGATGACATGCAGCAGGTGGCTAGGTAAGGTTAAAGGCATGGTTATACATGCTGATGATTGAATATTTTATAAAGTCTACAAACGGCCACGACGGAACACTTGTTGATTGTATCATTCATACTAGTTACCGATCCCTTATTCTAAAGTGGAAGAATTGACCTATGAATTTAATGTAATAGTATTCATAGGTCCGCTGTTTTATTGTTTGGATTGTTAGCAATTTTAGTTTTTTTAAAACACACAAATTTGTAGGTGTAGTTTTACAATTAATTCGTTTGAATTTAGTCATGGCGAAACGCCGACAAGTGATTTCACAAAAAATTATATATTTTTGGAGAGACTCAAAATCTTTTTGAAAAAATTAGTTTTCGCACATTGTGAACATTAAAATACAAATGTCTCTTTTTAAAATATTAAATAAAGTCTGTAAATAAAAAAAATTAGATGAGAGATAATTTTTTATAAATATATATATTATAATATTCAGAAAATTATTGTAAATCATTGGAACTTTTTCGCAGCAGCAACTAAAACTTTATTCACCACAACTGAATAACTTTTATGCTGTCTAAATCTGAAATTCTTCTTCCGCAGACATTTTAACATGCTTGTAAAAGATGGATTCATTCCGAGGACCCTTTCACAGGCCTGTGAACACACACTTGGCCGAGTCTTGGCAAATAGTCGTCAACGATTTGACAGGGAGGGCTGGATAAGAAAAAAATATATCTATAAGAAAAAAAAGCTAAAATGGTAAGGGTGGTTGAGCAAGACTCGCTTGCAGGTCGCCCTTGAGGAGACAATACACATTGTCCGGCCTGAGCCGCCCTAGTTCTCGACAAACTTGGGCCTTTCCCGCTACTTACCTACTTCTTGGAACATATTAGGTCATCGTCTGAGCTGACCTGGGCCGTTTTTTGTGAATCGTCGTTGCATCTATGGATAATGACCAGTGGATTTTATAGAAATAGAAAATCCATGCATAACCACGTGGCTGGGAAGATGTATGCCTCAATCAATGACATAAGCTGCGGTATTAGCACGGGAATAATGTATTCACTTGTGATTTTTGTTGTTCGCTTAGTGAATGAAGTATATGGAATTACTCAAATTTGTTATGCTATAAGCGATTTGTCATCGTCATTTGTCTATAACATAAACTGAACCCTTTCAGCATAAAATATATAAAATTTTAACAAATTATTTATATTTATATTTTATTTAAAGAAAACTTTTAATATGTCCTAGAAGGGCAATAGACAATTGTGATAAAATATCGCATTTATGCTATATTTACAAATTTTTATTTACTCTCTCATTCATACCGTATTAACAACAAAAATTTACACAATACAGGCATATATACATAGCCCTGGGATCCCCCAATTTGTCTGCAGTATCGCCACCTTCCCAATTGTCATCCAGTTAGGATTAAGAAATAATAGACGTAGAAAGTTTTAAAAAATACGCAATTTTTGTCATTCTTGGTCCCTTAAAGTCACATCATCATTCTAAAAAAAAGGAAAAGCTGAAATTCTCTCCACCCTTCGTTTAATAGTCCTGAAATGTAACTTGAAAACTTACTTATTTGAATTTCGCCGGATAAAATTTTCAAGTTTCATATTTTAGAATGAATGCTGCAACAAAAGACAGTAAATTTGTTCGTTCAACAAAATTTAAAAAGAATAAATGGTAGGGTCACTCACTTTAAAAAGTACAAAAGTACTTGGTTAAACACCTTATAGACTTTTTTTAATGTAATTTATTTCATAATCAATCAGGTAACCTTATACGTCATAAAAAAAAATTACTTACCACTTACCCTTCGAACTAGTATAATTAAAACATGAAGTTTAAGGTTATAAAGTTATGCAATAACGAAGCCAGATTGTCGAGTGCAATGAAACCCACTACTCACCAACGGTGATGAGGTAATGATGAAATAGCTTTGATATTAACTCACGCTGCATGATATCATTGATTAGTAAAAATATGCTAGATTAGTTCTTCATCGCTAAAACATATCTAAGTACTACATATCCGATATTATATCCTAACCAAAACAGCATAACCAGGAGCTTGTAAATTTACGGCCTTGCATTTTCAGATTGATTAAGTTTGTTACTATTGGCAACCGAGCGTGTATTTTCCTTTGATGGTGTTACGCTTGACAAACTGATAAGTTTATCCTTGGTTCGGGCCCTGTCCTTTCATATACTGCCACGGTTATTAATATTTATCTATTATATTAACATAAATTAGTTTATATTAAGCGTTCAATAATTTTAAATAGTTCATTCTCCTAGACGCTGTTTTAGACTCGCACTGGTTTCATTTGGGCCAAGATGAAGGCTTTAAGTACGATGATACGAACTTGGTTTTATTACTGATGCCATTTTAATGTTGTTGTTTTTTGTTGAAACCAGAAGGTTTTTAGGTTTCACGCCTGAGCTTTTCAGTCCGGTCGGTGATCGGTATTTGACATGTGTGTTCCAATCGGATGACCCGACAAAAAGTACTGTCTAATCGATGAAAAGTGATATATCAGATATTTTTTAAATGAAATATAATTATTTTTTTATTACATTAATTAAGGTATGATAAAAATTCTCAACGTCCTAACTAATAATAATAATTCAATATGTGTTTGGACTTGATTGTATTTTGATAAACGAAAAATCAGCAGACAAAACGAAACTTTAAATAGCATTATACATCACATATGACAAAATTATGGTATATTAAAACCAGAAGAAAGAACAATTTATAAGCAGTTGTTCTCAAATATATAGTGATACCAAATTCTAATATAAAATAAACAAATGTGCTTGATAATTGCACATAGGCACTTCGAGCATCTGACTTATGATCCATAGCGTGATACCTGATGAAGACACCGACCGAAGTCTGTCACCATACTTGGTAGTTGAAGGAGTAACCGTTGTTCCCAGAAGGTGTTACATTTCATTAGGCATTTGACTCAACAACCAATTACTTACAAACAGTAAAGAGGATTGTGGAGTCATATTGTCAAGTGTCCTGTTTCTTATTAATTGGATGCTTTGATAAATTTTATTTTTTGGCTGAGCCATGAATTACGTGAAGCGTCACTTCGAGGATTTTAATTGGTTGTTGAGGGCCTGTCATTGTTGTCTCTGTGTGCATCCATGTGATTACCCTATCAAATATTAGTCCTAAGTGATGAGGTGTGTCCGTTTGAGGGATAGAATGAGTCTATAGGTATAGTGGGTGGGGCACATGCTAATTGGAAGTGTAAACGATATATGTTTTGATTTGTCCTCATTAATTTTTACTTAATTTGTTTTGCGGATTTTCTAAAGACTCATACAGTCGTCTTGAATCGTCGATTGTGGTTCTCTGGTTGTTTTTTTTCGAAGTAGGTTGACTCTATTTGTAGACAGCTGCGTGAAAAAAAGCAAAAAAAAAAACGGTGAGCACGCGTCGATAACACAGTTTACAGACCGGCCGTAAATCGGCACTCGTGACCCCGATCTTCTAGTTCTCCACGGCGCAGGAAGGTCACTCGCATTTACAGTGGTGTAAGACCGTGTCCACTTTCGGAGTTAGTGGAGTTGCAAAACCCATAAGGGTGAAAGTTGTTCAGAGCCACCCTTGTCTTTATTATTTTTATTAGTACATCCTGCCGTGTCATCAAAATCTTAGGGGGAAAAGACCTGTTGCTTGCCTGTGGCTTTTTGGCAGTGAGGACTGTCACGGTACGAGCCAAACATATGATGATCATTACAGGGTACAACTCCCCACACTCAATTGGTCTGACATTTTAATGGAAAATTAATTTTTTTTTTCATCAAATAGGAACCGATTTGTTTTTTTTAAATACATACAAACAAAATTCTAGATGTAGATACTGAAAGAACAATAACATAAGAGACTGCCCTCCGTCATCACCGGAGTGGAGTCTCCACTTACGCAAAATCTTTCATATTCTGATTGTGAAAGGTCTACTTGCTATTTTTTTTTTTATCAAATTTTATTCATTTTATACATATTACATCATCTCGGTCCATGGTTTATGGAATGCTCTAAGGGAGGAAAATACATCCCGTTATTATTTCTTAACCAAATCATATATAACTTATCCCGGAGAAACATTCAATATACTTTTACAATTTTAAGTTGATTGGATTAGTTTAGAGCTATTTATAGAAATCAGTGAGTGAAATCAAAGAGACAGGCAGACAGGTGACAAGTTTGACTCCAGAATAATTGAAAATGAAAGATTCCAGTTTGAAAGAATAAAAGTTATGTAGTATAAAACACAATAGTTTTGTTTACTTGTGGCTCAGAATATATTATATTGAGCAGAGTTGTTATATCTACTCATTCCTGATTTAGGGGACTTCAGGTTCTAGAAAAATCCACTGCCTGTCTTCGAATTAGAACCCAGCTAGCTACTGTATAACCAGTAACCCATTTTACATGTTAAAAGTTACATAAATCAAAATTTTCATTTGCTTTTGTTCAATATTCATCGAATAGTTTTTTTCCTAGAATATTCCAACTATCATCCGAAACAAGCAGAAATGCCTCAAGGGAGCGTCCTTGGTCCTAGCCTATATACCTTACACACTGCTGACATTCCTGCGAAACCTAGCACCTTCCTTGCAACGTTTGCTTACGACACAGCAATTCTTTCGCCTCATCCCGATCTGTTAACGGCATCCAGTGCTTATTTGAACGCAAAACATCTCCCTTTAAATTTTTCCTCAAAAACATTATAGGGCTGTCATGAAATTTCTCCTAAATTCTCTTCTATTCCCTAGTTATAGTAACTTCGCTAATTGGCAGTTACGATTTTAAACCATAAGATAGATAACTTCGAATTCAACATATGTTTATCATCGAAAATGCACCAGCTTTCTTTGGTTTGTAACGAAACCATTTGCATTGTGCTCTTTCATCTTACAAGCATTCGTTTATACAGGTGCTACGTTTTGGGTGTACTGACAACAAATAGTAAACATCGTGAGTTCCCACGGATTGAAATTAAATAATCAAACAAGGATCTCCCATGATGGAGTGGTTAAGGTCAATGGACTGGGTCACAGTTCCATGTCTCGATAGTAGCAGTAAACATTGCTAAGCACAAAGGGAAAGCCTAAATTATTTCGTACAGGCCCACTATGCTCTAAAAAATTAATTCACTCGATTTGAAAATCTAAAGTTATATTCCGCAACTCCACTAATTACGCTGGTTGTGTGATGGTCAAAAGATAATATTGGGAAGTACAAAAATTTACATAGTTACAAAAAAAAGACGGCACAAAATGAAATTTAAAGATCCCCCCCCCCCAAAAAAACCCAACATTAGTAACCGTATTTAATGATGTTTGAGCCAATTTATATAGGGTTTATTACATTATTATCAATATTTAAGGTTTTCTATATGCTGAAAAAGTTATTCAGTTAGGGATGTGGTTTAACAAATAAAACGTGCTGGATGCATTTTTATTCAAAATATGGAGTAGGTTTTTCATAATAATTTAAGGAACCCACCGTCCAATCCTGGAACTCAAGATATAAATCATTTATTTGCCTTATTTGTCATTAACATTCTTTTTTAAAATCAAACTGGCACTAATCATAGAATCCCATTGTTAAATTATTGATAGTTAAACTATATCTCCGCGTCTGTATAGTTATTTGATTAACGTCACTTCACACTAGGTGGTGGAAGTTTGGGAAGGGCGCTGTCAAGCTGAGGGTTGATTGAGTAGTGGTGAGGTTTAATGTGACAACACCCTTCCTTAGGCAAAGCAGCCAGCTAATGAAACCAGCGCCGGTGTGATCACCTACATCTGTTATAAATAGAAACAAATATTTATTCTAGATCTAACAGAAAATAAACAATTCATCACACAGAAGGAAAAAATTAGGGGAAAAAAGAGTATATCTCACATTAGAAAATAAATACAAGCATTCTAGTAAACAAATACATAGTTCTATGGTTAACAAAAAACGAAAAAGGTATAAGTCATGATTAACTAAAAAAAAAAATTATTGGTTAATTCATTAGGTAAACCATAATAAAGTAACCATTAATACATTTTGGTAAAATAATGAGGTAAATGCAAAACATTTGAAAAAAACAAGTAATAGTGAATAACATAATTCCCAGGTTAGGATGCTCCTGTCTGAGTTAAAAGAGGCGTTGGAATAGGAGTGGGTGGAAATTACATTAGGATGGATCATGGTGGATATTTAGATAGGGCTCCAGAGAGTGGTAAAGCGAGCAAAAAAATAACCGTTATAAAAAAAACAGTTCTGTAGGAAGGCACTACGGAAGATATTGTATTCCGGGACTATACTGAGGATTTGAACTGTAGGATATTGTAAATAAGTAGATGTAGAGTGAATAATTGGAAAAGGTATAGACTAAGAAAGTATTGTCTATGGAAGGAGAGGGGAGAGCTAACTTTACTCGACCAACAGCGAGCAGCGCGCAGTCCCGAAGACAAATTTACCGAAAGAGTTTGAGGCGTAAGGGGACTGTAGCGACCGCTGACTACATAAGATAAATCACCCTATACTCTATTGCATATATATTGTAATCAAACGTAAATAACATGAACTAAATGTATTATAGACAAAATGTAAATAACATACAAATATAATATAACAAATATAAATCATTGTAAATGTGTTAAGCAATAAAAGACTGGGGCCGAGCAAGTCACAAGAGAAGGGTCAACATCTGTCAGTCATAAACATAAACAACCCTTTTGCAGCCCTCTACCCTCCAGGGGACAAGGGGTCGGGTAATTAAGCGTCGGCCGTGGGTTCATCACCACATGTGTGGGAAACCCCCAACCGCAGGCCAAGCATCCTTGCAGCCCCCCCCCCCCCAGTAGAGAGGGTACTTAAGGCGAACTTCCTGGTCCTGTTAATGTAAAACTTGACTAATTCTTTATGAAAAACCTCTGTACCTCTTCTCTTGAACATAGTGCATTGTCGGGGCGCATACCTATCAAAAATGGAGTCAGATAGTAACGCCGTCATGAAACGACTGTCCAGGTTATAAACTCGAACAATCCGCACTTGTCACCAGGGCTAGGGTGACCTGGCTAACCCCTAGTGACCTCCCGACAACTGTTCTAATCTAAAAGAGCTAAAACTACCCAATGTAGTCAGGAGTGCATTTGAAAAAGAAAAAAGAGCTGGACATGTAATAGACAGTCGTTCAAACGTGGGGTGTGATATGGCCAAGTCAGAGTACATCAGTTTTTAATTAAGACATTAGTTTATTTGTTAAAACCTTCTTAAGCCGAGTATTAACCGACATTTTTAGTACCAGATAATTTTATTTAACCATGAAAATTAAAACTTCCAATGTTACTTCACCTGAGTCACTGTAAACCGCTTCAACGTTGACTGACCGATGGTTTTTATTTTTCCTAGGTGGTCTTCTTCTTACCGGATGATTCACACTTTTTTGGTTGTTTCGTGTTAATGGTTTATCTTTTTTTTTCAATTCTTATGAATAACATATTGTATTTGATACCCCATTTTCATTTAAACTAAGCTTCGCCTGAAAAAGTAGGCTTGGCCCACAAATGTACACATGGACACATAGTGTGTAAAGAAAATACCACGGTTTGGAGGTAAAAAAAAACCCTACCCATACCGTCAAATCAAAAGCGAATTTGGAAAGTCCTACTATCTCCTTTTTTTCAAATTATTCTTTTATTACATCTTCTAAAAGTTTTCCGGTGCTTAGGAAAGGAGTAAAAATATTCTTTACTGTGATAAAACTACAATCTGCTTTATTAGATGGATGAATGGTTTATTCATACCATATTTACAATTTTCATTCGATTGCTCATTCATACAGTATTTACAAACAGCCCAGAGACCTCCCAAATCCACATGGTTGTCACCTCGCATGTGAAAGAGGTAGCAGAGTCTTGGGAAGTCCCTAACCCTCCTCCGTCAGCCGCGTTACTGGATAAGAGCCAGCGGAGGCTGGCCAAGAGCACGAGAGCCACATACGATCAGGACATATGGAGACATCATGAAACATAGGATATCATGGAGAAACTGACCACTGCAAGGAGCCCCACTGTCACGTACCTATAGCAGGTCACGAGGCCACTGCCGTTTTAGTCTCCAAAGAGGATTGTAGGGATGAGTGGTGCAATGTAATGACTGTGCTTCGGGATTAGGGTGGTTGGATAGGTTACTATGGAATTTTATGAACTTGGAAGGGATGAGCTCATGAATGTAGGGTATATTAAGATCGTCATGAAGGGTTTTGTTGCTTACGTAATAAGAGCCCATTTACTATTGTTCTTAGACTTTTGAAAAAATTGGATACGCTTAATGTTCGACATTTTTGCTGTCCCCCATAGCTCTATTCCGTATGTCCAGATTGGCTTAAGTATTACTTTGCAGAGGATTAAAAATGAAAACATAAGTTCACCGGCGTAAAAATAAATAAACGAAATTCGTAAAACGCTTATAATCAATTAAGTCAATTCCTATATTCCTTCCTACTGCTGTTTGGAGTAAATTATGTATTGGCGAAGCATCATAGATTATTTTATATCATCTCCCATTATGTTCCTCATATGAAACACTACATGAATATTACTTACTAGAGTTATGGAATTAAATTATTGGTTGACTACCTTATTGTTAATAATCTCTCTTGCAGCATCGCATGCGAAGGAAGAAGCGGACTTCTCCAAACTAAACATAATTCCTAAGGGTTCATACCTGAAGAGTTTATCACCAGCTGTAAGTTCTTCTCTCAAGAGTCCAATTGTCACCCAAAAGAAAATGAACTTCGTCTGCAGAACATTCCCAAAAATGGATTAAACTCACTTTAAGTTCGTATTCCATGGATAAATTTATAGTCTAAGATATTCGGGGCCTTGGTTAGATATCTGTCATGGGCAGAAAAACCATTATTGGGAAGTCAGTGGTCTTCAGCCCTCAGTGTGTCAACGAACTGCCAATATTCCAATTATCGGTTTTAAATTTTGGCCTGAACAATAATGTTTCAAAAATTGACTGTAGGTAAAAACCACACGCGATTAATCACCGATAGTATGCACTTTAATTGCTGAGGTGTTGAATTTATCGCTGAGAGTTAGCCGTTCTTGAATTACTACTGACGAAGTTGCTGATGCGATGGAATGAACTTACGTCGTAACACTAAATGGACGATATAACTGCCCTGTTAATTTCTCTTCAATGATTCCTATCTCACCAAATAACTTGGCCATTCCTGGCTAAAAAATGATTGAATTATTTTCCTTGGAATTCTAAGCATCATGTGTGATATTTTGTGAACGATTATCCACATTAGTTTAGGGTTGTGTTTCTGGGGCAGAAAAATTCCATCCAAATATATTTCAAAGATTTGATAATGTTCATTTATAATTCCAAGATACTCTCTTGAAGGTCGAGAGTTACACTCATCAAGGAGGTATCGTCAGAAAGAAAGATGTTCAGGCGAATATGTTAACTACCGGATAGAATAAACATGTCAAATATGTGTGAGCCTCTGTAAAAAAAATAATAATATGATATTATTTAAATGAATTTAGCAAATAAAATCATAGACGGATCCACATAAAAATAATAAACAACAACAATATTTGAAAACCATTGATGATGATTGATAAAAAAGCAAAAAAAAAATACCATAACTAAATGGCAATAGTGACAAAAAAATTCAAGCATCACAATATAATATAATATGTAAATCGTTCAAAAACTAGCAAGCGTGTGTCTGGATGGTGAGAAAGTGTTGGAAAAGGTGGGTTTTGGAGGTTCGTAGGCATGAAGCATGGCGGTTATTAGGAGGAGGAGAATCCCAGCGGGTAGTGGATGAGCTGAGAAAGAACGATCGTAGGCTGCCGTTTTGCATGCGGGAATGTAAAAGTCAGATATATATATAGTGTTGATAATTAATGGTTTGGAAAAGGAATACACCAATAAAATATTGTGCATAGAAAGAAGAGCCACCCTAACTTGACCTCGACGAAGAGGTGGGGGACATTGGGGCGGCACGGACTCCCAAAGGCAAATTTAACGGAGCAGCTCATGTTTCGCAAGCTGAAGGTGAGCTTCATCACCTAGTGAGTGTATTTGTATTGGACCTATTAACAACAATCTAAAAGTTTTTTTTTTCAAAACCTCAAAAAATATATAATGTACAAAATAATATAATAAAATAATTGAATTGCAGATTTCTCCTTTTCTTGCCATTCATAGATGCATTTGGAGGAGTGCATAATATAATAAATTTTGTTGTTAAAAGTTCATAGTCTCATATTCAACACTAGGTGATGAGGCTTGTGCCGCCCCAATGTGTAGTGATACATGGGCTATTGCCGCCCCAATGTCCCCTACCTCTTCGTCGAGGTCAAGTTAGGGTGGCTCTTCTTTCTATGTACAATATTTTATTGGCTTTGACTTGTCACCGACACCAAACACTAAACACTAAAACAAAACAAAACAAACTAAACAAAACAAAACAAACTAAAACCTATACCTAACACCTAATACTAAAGCGTTCCAGCCGCGACAGCGTCCTGCCATTGATGGGGGAACGGAGCGGGGGTTATAGTGTTAAACACCGGGTTTGTCAAATACTGTAAGGAGTCGAAAAATTTGATATGTCTACGCTGGAGGAATTCATCCACCGTAAGCAGCTCAAATATCTCATGCAGCTCACTGTTTCTTCGCTTCTCGAATGAAGTACCTCTGACCACTTTCATCAGTATACCGTTTTGGAATTGTTGGAGTTTCTTAGCTGTCGTATACGTCAGATAACGAAATAGCGGTGCACCATACAGCAGAGTAGGCCTTAGTATGCTCTTGTATATCAATAGCTTGAGACGCAGTGATAGATTGGGGGAAGTTAATAAGTGCGTAAGCCGGTAAGACTTCGTGCGTGTTAGCTTCAACTTCTTCGTAAAATGGTTACTAAAATGGAGATGTCTGTCCATTTTAATTCCCAGATATACTAGGTTGTTGGCTGGTGAATTTTCCTTTGTCCTACTGTGTAACTAGTAGGGAGCGGGCTTTTTCACTTTTGAAAAGAGAAAATTACACAGCCAGTCTTACCCGCGTTTACAGAGATATTGACTCTCCCCAATCTCTCACTGATGTGGTTACAGGCTACTTCAGCCTGTTTTAGAGCTACCTTGGCACTCATGCTGCTACTGTACACCGCTATGTCATCCGCGAAAGCAGTAACTGTGGTATTTTTGTACCGGGCTCCGACAATCTCAGACGTGTATACGTTGAATAGTACAGGGGATAAGACGGCTCCTTGGGATACTCCACAGGTCAGTATTATATTGTATGCACTCCTTAATATGCATCTGCGAATGCAGCACGAGGAGACAGCTGTAATTCCAAATTTATTTATTTATTTTTGTATATATTTATTATCAATAAAGAGGTTTTGAAAGAAAAAAATTCGCTTCAGCTTGTCCTGGAGTCCCATCAAAAGACCTTTATACACCACAAAGCCATAGTCAAAGTGCGGGAAAATGAGGGAGTGAACAAGGAGTGAACGTGTACGCTGGGGGGATCAGATGGCCAAAGCAATGGAATACTTTAAGGATACCTATTGACCGAAGGGAAATCTGTGAGATATGTTGGTTCGAGGTGAGGGTTTGGTAAATGATTATTCCTAGGTTTTTAACGACGGAGTGGAAAGTGACCGACTGGTAACCAAAATTTAAAGCAGGAAAATTAGCAAAGGATCTAAGCAGGAAACTGGAGCCGATAACAATTGCCTGAGTTTTCTCCACGTTTAACCTCAATTTATTAAGGTTTGCCCAGGCACTGATCTGAAGGGAACCCTGAATCTTGGCTAACGAAGCAAATACTTCGGAGTGGGGATAAATATATTTGGGAATCGTCAGCGGAGAGGTGATAGGAGCAATGATGAATAGATTTAGAGGGATTGTGTACATATAGATTATGGTACAACTAAAAATGTACAACAAGTTAATAAGTTAGAATCTTCACTAGAAATGTCAAAAGCAATTTTGTGCACGACAGTGAAACATGAAAACAATCCATTGTGTATACTGAGCTACTCTAAATCACTGCCCAAATGAAGCCACAAGTAGGGCTAAAGAAAAGTAGACTGTTTGGCTAGGAAGCACTTTACGTAACATGTAAGATTATGTAAATAAAATAACTCTTAGATGGACCTCTCATGACGAAGAATACGCTGAAAGCCAAGAGACGTAAACAAAATAAACTTTAATGCCCACTGTTTTAGCTCGTAACAGTATTTGAGTAACAGGATTTGAGTAAGTCAGGTCAAATATAAAATTGAGATAAACTAAAATATGCCCGAATCGAATGTGATTCGTCACTTGATAATGGTTTCGTTGTAATGGAGGAAAGATTTAATGATATTTTTACTGACGTTTTGAAATTATAGTCCACTCAACCACTGATTATATGATTCAGAACGGTGAGAACTATAATTGGTTATGATATGAAAATATTTTTTTAATGATTAATTAATTGATCACTGTGTATTATTTTTCATATGGTCGCTTTTATTATTAGCATCGTTGAGATATAAAATAGAACTATCATGAATAATATCATGCCTCTATAGAATTACTGCTTGAGCTACGAACATGACTTTGATGACTGTTTTGATTACTTGCAGTTATCGTTCCATCATGGGGATAAATTACATAGATGGAGTCAAGGAGGGGATAAATACTTTCCGTGCTGAGGAGGTTGACAAAACATTTTTTAAATGGCTGAGACCATAAAGAACCGAACCTATGACATCTTCAGGCCGGAGATGCGTATCCATGACAACTGATCTTGTTGCTACTAGCGGCCGCACGGAGCGCTACTACTTGAAGACTCGTGGCAGTCTCTCGGCTCGACACAGAGGGCGCAGTCAACTGCCGGCATTTCGAATCCCCATTTCAAAAAAGAAGGTAGCCATTAGTGTTGTTAAATGTCAATGCCTGTCTCATCTGCCCCTCTAAGAGCGTAATTTCTATGTTTATATGCACACATATCTTTACTAACGAAACTAAATTATTCGACTCATTTTTCGAAATAGTTATTTTAGCATCGTCATTGTCCTTTCCAGGAATTTAAACTGACACATTTTCATATTGCAGCAGTCACCTCAAATATAGAATAACCGCTTGAAATAAAAAGGGCTCCCTTCATGCCAACAAGCGTACCCTTGTACGGACGTCTTATAAGAAACACTATAGAATAATGAATCTTAACTGTTCGTCCTTTTTTTAATAATATATGATTCGAATAGTTTTTAGTTTAAGTTCCGGGTACAAATATTGGTAATTTCGCTCAATCAATAAAATATTTAATAAATAATAGGATTCCTCTCTACTTACCTAAAAACGACCATATCAAACTCGAATTTATAAGTTAAAAAACGAATCTCATGAATAGTGTTTTATATTTATATGTTGAACAAATAAACGATGAATAAAAACTTTTAATATTGTTCAAGACATTTATGATTATCACGCTAGTGAAATTTGTTCCAAGAAGTGAAATATTGTAAGATGAATTATATTTCAGTGGTGACACAATATTGCCGCATACCCCGTTTATATAAATTATAAATACACATAACGGAAACATCTAAAAATTTAATCACCCACTTATTTTTTTTTTTTTTTTGACTTCACATCAACCTAAAATATAAAGAGCAGAATTTTGGCAATGATACAAAACTGCGCGGAATTTTTTTTTTTTCTACACGCATGATTCGTAAATTTTATGCTATTTTGGATTATAGTGTTCATACTTGTTGGCATACAAAATACTAATCAAATCAATGTATAATTCATTTAAGTATCTTTCTTTAGTTATTTTCTTTCATCACTTTTCTTTTTATTTGGAATCAACACTATTACTAACATAAATTATAAACCATTGCTTTGAAAACTAAAAAAATTTTTTTTTATAGAGCAGTAATTAATCAATAACAATAACATCAAAAGAAAGAAGTTTTCTATTTTTACTTTATGATTTCACGATGTGAATCAGATACTTTTCTGCGGTGATAACTTAAGAATTTAACGTCACTTGGAACTCAACTCTTGTTCAGAAATAGAACACAACTTAGGGAAAGACTTTCTTAAATTTACGTAGAGTAATTTTTTTTTAATAAGATCTACAATCTTTATTTATGCCAGGGGTTTGTTGTGTTTAATGAACTGTCCGAATTTTCACAATATTGATAAGTTGAATACCCGGAATATAGCTTGAAGAAGTATTTATTTTGATATTTGGTATCGTGGACTTTATAGTAAAGTCTCATCGGATTAAAGAATAAGAACAAATAACACAAGATTATAATTCACTATATTATACACCCTTAACACAGTCAATATCATGTAGCTAGCACAGCTTTAACATCGCGTTTATTGTTCATCAAACATAGAACAAGAATTATTTCCGGTATTAAGTCTTTGAAAACAGTGCGTTTTTTATTTATTTACAGTTATTATTTTTATTGCTATTTTGTTACAAGGATTTTCCTTTTGTCAGCTGTAGAGAGACTGTCTATCACCTTCTGGCTTCCATTGTGGCTAATCTTATCTTCCCTGACCTAATAGATAAAATATCCTTACCTGAGAGTAAACAAATCTTTATCAATCGATCGTGAAAATAATACTCTTCTGAATCAATCGCCGAGTTCGAATAGACGGGCTGTTTTTTTCAAACAAGTACAGAGAAATTGTCTTTCGTCTGTATATTCTTTGATAGCAGTTATAATAATTAATCAGTAAATAACAAAGTATTATGGGACGTTAATGTACAAAATGAGCAGTTTGTGTGTCGGTTAAAACACAAATACGAACCTGAAGAGTTATTCAAAATTTAAGGTTCTGTTGTTTTTCCTATGGTTGAGAAGAAATTAGAGATCGTTCATCAGACAAAAATCAAACTAATTATAGCCACGTATTTGATGAGGTATAGGGTTTTTTTATGTTATTATTTTAGCTAGTTAGATTCTATGTTTCGACCATAAAGTGGTTGTCACTCACCAAAATGGTTTAACAAATCACTATGCATGTAGTTTGTTTCGCACGGCATCCCCTGAAATAGTTTATCTATCTTTTATTCCATTTGTATATCTTTAAAAGAAATAATCAGTTTGATTTATAATAAATAAGAAATAAGTACATTATTAAAACAAAATTTTCTCGGTTCCTTACTGACAGTCGGATGAACTAGTTATCTCAAAATTTCTCTAGCTTGTTTAAATGTTATAATACATGGACGCACTTCTTAAAGCTAATGACGGAAAACGTTATCAACTACAAATTAATTAAGTTGTTGGCAAAGTTTTGGTTAATAGAAAATAATTTTGATTTTTATTAAAACTTAAAAGGTTCGAATTTTTGAAGAACACTATGGATATGGATAAGTATTGAATATTACCAAATTTCGAGACTATTAAGGCTTACAAACATTTTAATCGTGTCACCACATCCTTTATTAACACTTTAATGCCATAGTAAATTACTCTCGAGATAGTTTGTGCATGACTGAAACATTTAATATTTTTACTTTTCTGATTGCTATGATAGGTTTCTTTTATCTACAGAGTGGCGTGTTTTATTCTCTTTCCTAATCTTAATTGAAATATTTTTGATAGAGGTTAAAACTAGAACAATATTAACTGATGTGTGTTATAAAAGCGCTTAAATCGCTTTCAAACATTTTGTATAAATTTCATGTTTGTAAAGAGATGCGGAATAATAATTCTTTCAATTCAATTAAAAGCTCAACTTAAATATTATGGATATGTATTGTTTAGTAAATTTATTTGAGTGTAGTGACAAAGTAAACATTATAAATGTCAACTGTGTTCGCAGTTTGTGTGTTGACATTTTCCTATTCCTCTTCATATTGTTTATAATGAAACGATGGATTAATGTTTATTTACGTATGTAGCTTACTTTATAGTTGAAGTTTTGCGAACTGCATAACGATTTATGCGAATAGTCCTCGAACGAGGGAGAAACATCGCACCCCAGAACTGATATCATCTTCGGTAAATATTTACATTTTTTCCCCCTATTTATAGCATTTTCCAGCAAGCGGGTTTAATGAAACCAGCATCCATTTCTGGATATCATTACCAGGGATATGTTTATCATAGGTAAAACTACAAAAAAAAGTCGTTTACTGCCGCGGCCGTTTCCGCTGCCCTCGTATCAACTAAGTAAATATACTCTTACTTTTTCTGAGGTTATCTTTGTTGTTTTTCGAAACCGGAAACCATAATGTTTTCACTGAAGTGTTGGTGTGTTTCACCAATTCAGACCTTGGTTGATTTAGAGTCGTACGTAATTTACCAAGTGAGACCCGACGGTAGAAAAAATACCATAAACAATAATTACATTTAGCTTAACTTATTAATTAAAAACCAATATTGACTATGATGGACTGGGGACCAAATTTAAAACCCTGCTGTCTCCTCAATGACCTACAACTATTATTTACCATCCCATATAACTAATTTCACTGCTAAACTATCCGGCCAGTTTACCACTAAGACTGCAGAACTAATCCTCTGTCGCCAGCCTGTCATAAATCAATGATAATGCCCTTGCTATTTGTTAGACATACACCGTGAGGTTTCCTGCTGATTAAGAAGGTCTGAGTGGGTCGCTGCCAACACGAACTTCCCTCCATCAGTCATAGCCTCCTCCATCCCATGACCAATCATAGCCTCCTCCACTTCGCCCTCAGGGTCAGGGTCGCCCTTCTTCTGTGTCGTTCGATAGATCACTTTTATATAACCAATTCCACGAACTTCACACGTACAACTGCCAAAACCTAAGGTAGAAATAAATTTGTCTCTCCACAGCTGTATTTACTTGACACCCTAACCTTTTCGACAGACTAGCCCGTCATCGTCAATAGTTCGAGGTATAACACCCATGCGATACATAAAGGATTTGATTCACCTTCAAGGAGGAAATCTCATGACACATATTAAAAACGGCCGTATCAATTAAAATCTAAGAACTAAACGAAAACATACAGGAATGAAAGTACAGAATATGTAAAATCAACAGACCAATCGGAAATAAATTGTGAAAATTATTAAAACTATGACAATGGTATTATACATTTTTATGTTCAATAGTAAAATGCCACGACTTAAGTTAGAATGGTTAAAACATTCCAATATCTAATCTAAAAGTGTAACATTAAAATGTTACTTAAAATAATACAAATATACACTTGGTCTCAATTAATATGCAAGAAAAATAATAGATAAAGTCCCAGATAAAAAACTAAAATGCAGTAAAACTATCTGTTTTTATGACTTCAGAAAATACTATTTTACCATTCCCACAGCCACCATAAACGATCCCTACACAGATAAATGATAATATACAAATTAATACAGTCAGAGGTACCACATGTTTAATCGATTTTAAATTACATAACACAATACATTATGTAATTACACAACTTTGAAACATGCTGTTTTGGTATTACAGTTTCAGGTCAGAAGATATTCCAAATTCTGATTTACTCGATCTTGTGTACACATGAAAGACGATAACGTAAAAAATGGTTTCAATGATGAAGTATTAAGTTCCAGCAATGAAATCGCGTATTTAATTCGTCCCGATCCGGGTTGAATAGCTTTGTTCTAGTAAACACTTTTGATATTTTCGATCAAAAATACGCTTCAAAATTTTTTTTCACAATCGTTCAAGAAGTTTTTATGAAACTTACACAGAAAAAACTAGTACGTTATTGATTTATGATAATTACATGTATGCTAACTGCATCGAAGACCTTTTCAATGACATGTAGACCTAACCTATCAGTGCCTAAATAATAGTAAGATGCCTGATTATGCTTTTGGACTATTCATAATTTGGGAATAAATTTCATAACTATTCAGTACCACCGAATTAGAACATAAAAATTATCACCGTCGCCTCGACGCATGAGCCGAGTCCTTAGTGACATGTGTGGTGTGTAATATTTTTTTTAATGTGATCAGTTAAAACTGAGCCACTAATAATAAAAAGTGAATCAGGACATAAAATCAGTGATAAACCGTATGTGAGATGGAGGAGATAAACCCCTGATTTCTATTAGCCTGATGGAGTCCCCTCTATCTTCACCTGCTGACTCGTTTTTTTTAATCATTATCAGGCCTGGGTCAAGGCTTATTCTATGTCTAGCTTCTTACTTTTCTCTTCTTCATATTCTTTGTCATCGAATCTATAAATAAATCATACTATAGGAAAACTTCATATCTGATGAAAAGTTAGAAAAATCCTATCTCTGAAATAAACATTCTGAAATACTTCGATTTATAGTTAAATATGATAGGACGGCTGTGATAGTAAATAATTGTATTTATTCATATAAAATTACACATAATTATATTGGTTATGAAATAACATTTACAACATGCTCGTAACAAGTACATCAAAGCAAACATTCTGTAAAGGTAATATAAATTATATTCTAGGCTTGAGTTCTTACAGGCAATCCAACGATGATTCTACTAAACTACCTAGCATCAACTCATAGTAATAATCAAATAAATGTTAAAACAACAACAATCATTTTTGGACAGTTTATATTAAATAAATCAAAATAGAAAACTCATTTAAAAATCACTTTACAGCTTCTGCGTCAGAAGTTAGTTTTATGTCAAATCAGGTAGACCAACCTCATTGTTTTGGCATAGGTCTCAAAGATATAATGGTCTATAGCAGGCCAATTGGCCAACCCAAATGGTTTCACGGGCCACTTTGGCTCATACGTAAACGTGATTACAAAAAAAATAATACAAATATAAAATGAACAATACTTTATTGTTATACTATGATTCAGTATAATTAACTCTCGAGATATTACACATTTTCCTTTTTTTAAAGAAATCCTTTCTTTCAGTTAGTGTTTATAAATCTATATTTATGTTCGACGTTGCACATCTTAGGAGGTTTTCTAAATTGGTATCAATGAACTCTTTGTAAATTCATCTTCGGAAGAAATGTTTCACAAATATATGTGGACCCAAAAGCAGTTACAACTCGTCCAAAATATGTTAAGCTGGAATGTGTCTTGGAGGTAATATAAGTATTGTAAAAATTAATTTTTAATCTGGACGCAAACATTTGTTTCGCTGTTTGGAAAACAAATTCTGATATCTTCATAAGTCAATTGTATTCAACTAACAGCGCCACACACAAAAAACTTAGTAAACACACCAAAAATTCAAAAACAAACCTAACTCAAACAAAGGGATTTACTGGAAATAAATATGAGTTCGTTCGTGCGCAGTGGATAACGAACCAATGACGGACCCAAGCGTTGGCCTAATGACATTTTTGGTGCTCGCGCAACAAAGAATGCCGAACAGTAGGTTCCGAGAATTCCTAATTCGCTGTTCACGGAGACGAACAAATTCGTTGGTTCTATTCAATTATTTCTGTTTTAGGTTCCTACATTACTAAGAGCAAAAATGTGTGGATTGGTTCTGTATTAAATAACTTTATTCAAATTACAGATGAACTTTACCGATGGTTGCCAAATGAAACCGATTTGATATTCGTGGATATCAAATATATAGAACTGGAGTTCGTATAAGCACTTGCACATTAAAACAATGAGACATTTAAATTTTCAGTTATTCGATATTTTTTTATATACATACAAAGAGAAACAAAAGTTTAAAAGAAATATAAACTCACCACACAAGTTAATGTAACGGAGCCGCTTGTTGTCCAGGCCTGCTCCACAGCCTACTTTTCAAGATTTTTTTAAACGCTTAGAGCTGTTTAAGAAATATTGTTTGTATTTAACGTATCAAGACTCCTCTTGTTACCGCCAACAAAGTGAATATTGTCAAATTTAAAACAAATTTCTGAGTTTTGAATAATTAATTTTGGCAAAACTTCAAATTTCTTTGATATCTCAATGCATATTAGACTATAACATCACTCCTAATCACTCCTAATCACTCCTGTAGTGAAAAATACTCAAATGTCATACTTGCGAAATTGTTATGTAAATTCTTATTTAATCGATTATCATGGAATATAGTTATCCCATCTAACAAAAGATTGGAGCTTAGTAGATTAAGAATTTGTGTAATTGGTTTGTGATATGAAGTAAGTTCAAATCTTCAATTCTGTTTGTATAAGCTCCTAGATCCGATTCAGGATTAAAACGAAGGTGTATTTATTATTATATATGTGTTTATTTATTTTTTATGTTTTCGAGTTATTGCCATCATTCATCAAAATTAATATTAATTCTCTCGCCTATAACGGCCCGACAAATCGCTGCTTAATTGTTTTGCATTCAATTAAAAAAAAATGTGTCATCTGGTTATCGAGCTTGCAGTTGCCTTACCGGTTGGTTACGGCTCTTTTTACCCCGGCCTAATATTAGGTCAATAATTACATCACATTTATTTTTTAAAGAGAGTGGGTTGAGGTTACTTTCTTTCTTTATCAAAGTTACTACATTAGTAGCTTAGGTGTGGTGTAACACTTTGTCCATGTTACAATAAGCTTTGTTAATGTTTCATTCATAACCAAAAACCATTTTTTTTTTTTTTTTTTTTTTTTCCTGCCCGTTCTGGATTAACGAAATTTTACATCGGAGGTGCCAGTTTGAGCTGTCGAATAATTTTAACCTCATTAAAAAAAATATCCCGATGATGTCAAATATTTGAACCAGGTGAAAAATAATGGAGTGATTAATTATAATTCCAAAAAATATATTTTTTAGTATAGTATCAAGCTAAATAACTCGACGACCTGATCAACTAAATGTAATTTATATATATATATTTTTTTAAAGTATGGTCTCAAAAAGTCATTAAAACGAAAACTCCCAGTTTCTCCAACAATATAGTTTATTAAACAATGACGTTTTCAACAGCTCTAAACTGTTATACTCATTTGCTAAAATAAAAAGTCACATATGGAAACAAACAAACAATCATTAAAAGTAACAATATAAAACAGTCCATAAATAAAACTTTTATATAAAAATTTAAAAGTGCTGAGCCGCAGATAAAATTTATTGAATTCTGCTGACCTGCACCAACTATGCCGTCATTAAATTGTGTTTACTATTTTAACTCAACCAGATTTTTTTTAAGGAGCAGGATCTTTTGCAAGGTAGCTCCAATTAATCCTCCATATGTGAACAGTAAAAACAACCCCATGAAAAATAACTAAGGGTCATTAACAACTAATTAAAAAATAATTCATTTTCTCTCGTACTGAAAAGAAGGCCAGGTATTTATTTATAGCTAATAAAAAAAAATCATAATTTGTTTCTTAAAACTAACACCTAAAATATTGTTTTCCTTTGAAGTCTTTGTAACTTTTCTATTCGTATGCGGTCGGATTTCATTTTACAAAGAAGTCAATGAGGTAACAGATTTATATAAGAGACTTTTGGCAACTTAGGTCACCCATTGACAAACCACCGTCCGAAACGGTTAACCAGCCACACTGGCCTTTTGTGGTTACTTTTTATTTCCACTGTTGGTTTCGTCTAAATAAAGTTCATTCCGAAGAATATAAAATATATTGGTTTTTCATTCATTGATTCTAAAGTAATCAATTCACTGCAGAGCCTGAAAAGGAAACGGCCATTAAGCCTGTCTATATGTATGTTCCACATTAGTGGGCATGTGAAAATCTAAAAGCATTTCTCCATGCTTAGCTCAGAAATTGAAAATAAAAGGTATGTATATTTATTTGTGTGTTACTTATAGAAACCTCGTTTTGGCAGGATTGGCAGGACGCTATTTACGATTATTAAAAAGCTATTTTTAATGGACTTGGAACAAACGAGATATTTTTAATCTAAAATACTCAGGTTGCCATATGAGTCCAGTGCTAGTATATATATATGTTTTTGGACATTAAACAAGCCTTGGAGCGAGTTCACGCTTAAATAATATGATAATCATAAAATAGTTTATTTCACGTTGCTTTAATGCTTAGTTTTAAATACCCTGAAGAATGAATCATTAGCGAAAAACATCTTTGGGTATAGAGCGCTAACATCTCCCGATTTGAAGATCAATACGTTGAACTGTTCAAATTGTATTGACGGGCTGTTGAGGGGCAAATGAGACAAGCGAGTTATCCTCTATCCTACATAAACACTATACTTTAATGTATTCAGATATATATTACATTGATAGATACATATAATATATACAGCATGAGCTAAATGCTCGAACGGGAACGGTGCTCACTCTACTCGGCTTTGGACACCACACTGGTACCCTGGCCGGGTATGAAACACGCTTGCGTCCGACTTCTGGAGCTCTACGGTAAAGTATTCGACCAGACTGAACTGTGTCAGCTCATCGTAAGGTAGGTATATTAAATTTATTATAAATATCACATATTTTAAATAGATAAGACATGTTACTTTCTTTTATATATTCTTGAATAATTCTTTAGAGAGTTCGGTTCTATTGGAAAGTGATGAATGTAGATATCCTAAGAGTCTACATTCATCCTAAGTGCCAGCTGGGTGTAATATGAATAAATATATGGTTACGCTTTATTTAAGGTTTTGTTATTGCACCTAAACTGCCAATATTGTGTTATGTTACAGCTGCATTGGAACAACAGTCATATGGCCGTTTATGTAACAGAAAAAATTGATAGTTTCTTCTTTTTTTTTGGCATTAAAACCGCTCCTTGAGCCACGGATTCTCCTTCGACCTCCATCCTTCAATAACACCAATATTCAATAAGTTCCATTTCTATATGGTATTTCTTGCAAGATGTTGATAGCTCAACAATATCATTTAATATTATATTGAGCTTAAATTCTTTTAGCCATTTTTGGATTTTTTTCTATATTTGAAATGAGCATTCTTGTTGCAGTGTGTATATGTCTAAATGTTCTACGAAAATTTCTCGTTTTTTTTTCTAAATTTTAGGACTTATGATCTATTTCTTTAGTTAAGGGCTCACTCAAGGTGGTAATCCATAAACAATTCAAAATATTCCGAAAATTTAGATTTTTATTAGCATTAGACGTTACTTATTTACCTTTTTTCCGATCCAGTATCCACAGTTTTAATTTTTTTAAATTTGATATGCGGCTGTTAAATTGTCGTAAGGGTCATTTTTATAGACCAAGATGGTTTTTAAAATAAACAAACTAATTCTAAAAAAACTCATACGGCCTTGTGGAGCACATGCGGACATATTTCTTTCATTCTCTTCCTCCTTTATTTAGTTTACATATGTATATTTCATAAATACAATTTAGTTCATAATTATTAATGGTGTAATAAAATTTTAGATGAAAAATGTTTTTTGATAACGTGGGAAACTGGTTATTTTATTTTTTTAATGACTTCATTTCCATTACTCGAAAATGTATATTAATTTCTTATCACATTATTTTTTAATAAGATATTTTTTATTTTATAATTGTTATTAATAATTTTTCAGTTCTTTGGCTGAATCATCCACTCAAGATTTTCTGTTACTACGACTCTCATGCTCTCTGAGAAAGGCTAATTCTCAAACTGAAATTTTTTTATAAATTTGATACAAACGCGCCATTATTTTTATCTTATTGCCACTGTATTAAAGTAAATAATGTAGATAATACCTTTTAATGATAATTGTATTACTTTAATATAATTTAAACCAACTATCGAACGCTGACATGTTACTCTGTACATTTGAAATTGTTTTTAGATCTGAATGTCTTAATCCTATAAAAAAAATAAACAATGTAGACCATTTATTTATGACCACTGATCCATGGACTTGTTCCCGGGCGTAGTTCGCGTGTATGATATACAGGGAGGCGAGAAGGGCTTGGCCTGGCCTTAAGGTACGCTTGGCTGCCCTATTTCCCCTCAAATGTCAACAAAGGGAGAGTCAGTTTCCACCAGGTTTCAATGAACCCTATTTTCAGCATTAAAGAATTCTAGTGAAATAACTCCCATTCATGCCATGCATGTTAAAACATGTATTGTTATTTTTATAACGGACAAATACCTTAGGAAGTGAAATTATTGGCTCGATATTTTTTTTAATTTGCCAAAGTAGAATTTAAAATCTTTCTGGGACTTTAATTTATACTCGGCATGTTTGATATAGGTAACAAAATTACTTTTATACACTTTGTTTTTTTTTACTACCGTCCATTTCCATTACAGAAAAAAAATTTGCAATAATATCCATTTTCTGAAAGGCTGAAATAACTTCGAGTTAGTGGAAATTAACGATTAGCAAGTAGGTTGTACATGGTTTCTCCTAACATACAATTTTATTGTATAAATAATAGTTAGAAATAATTATTGTGTGGTGAAGGTGGCACGATATACCGGGAACGGGGGGGGGGGGGTACAGCTGTGATACGCCTCAATATGGGAAATCCTTGGTTGTTGCACGCGTTATAATAAGGTTGGGCACCCCTGAGCTAGATAACTGAAACAATAGCTTATAAAATGCACTCCAGTCCTCTATTATCTACAGTGGTAAAATACTGAATAGCCCTTAGATTTTCAAAATTGAAATCTCAAATTTGATTTATCTTAATTGTAAATATGGTATGAACGAGATCATTTATCACAATTACTTATTGCCCAATGAGGTAGATTGTAATTTTATCATAATAAAGTTGTGATTTATCTTATTTGAAATCTTTGTCATTTACACCCCTTTGCTTTTAACATATAATGTATCCTAAATTATGTATAATACGAAATCGGGATTCGAACCCTTTATAACAGCCAGTACTGAGGCCAGAAAAGAAACTACTCTTTCATCTGTCTGTAGGTCTGTGTTTGTTCCGGCGTTATAAAATGCTCATATTCCTTATTTTTATATAATTTCCGTATATTTTTCGTTAAGATATAATAATAAAAAATAAAATAAATAAAAAGATTCAAAGTAACCCTGGTTAGTCCTTTATTTATTAACTAGCATGCTTCCACCCAACTTTTAGGTGATGACCCGAAAATATTTTAAAGGTATTCGAAAAAATAAACTTTGTTGAGCCTACAATAGAAATATGCGTTTGAGCTAATTTAAAATTTTGTTTAATGCTTCTAAAAAGCTATTTTCAGGGGCTGGGATGGTTTTACCCTAGATCAATTTTCAACAATGTCCGGCCACTTTCTCTTTTAACTACATTTTATTCGTTTTGTAAATATTTATACATTCTAGCTATAATGTGGCTTCAATATACTGATGTAATCAGAACAGATAATACAGAATACATGTTGCGTGAATCTGATTGACTTAAGTGATCTCCACAGCGTACTTACACTTGACGTACGCTAATAAATGGATCTGTTAAATCTCATACCCACCAGCAGCTTCGTTATCCTGACGATCACTATAACACTGAAAGCCACGCCATATCCCTCATAGAGTACGGTTATCTAATTCGCAGACCAATCAGCAGAAAGGAGATAAGGGCAGATGAGAAAGGCTCCATTCTCGTTAGTGCTGTGGACATACCTTGTTATCTTGGCTCTAGGTAATCTATACCCCCTGTGGGACCGCCGCCATGGGGTAGAATCCCACCCCCACGTCGCCTAATAAGGGTGTATTTTTAGCCCAAGGCAGGGACAGCCGGGAAAAAGAAAATTCACTATCGACTGTCAGAGAATGATTGATGTGAGTTCGGCTTAAAAAATCAAAATTTTCCTATACTACCTTCTCGTGGGTCTACGATATCTTAATGTAGACTACATTTATTGGGTAGAAGATTGTGTTGGCAATTAAGGAAAAGCTGGCAGTGCTTATTTAGTTAAAAAAAATATGAGAGACATAAATTAGAATTAAATTTGAACAAGTATTGTCTGCCGATTTTTATTTTTCGAAAACGCCATAAATATATTTTTTTCATTTGATGGCAAAGCGAATCTTTTGTTTAGTCTCAAAGAGGCATGAAAAATAAACTGTCATAAAATATTCACACATAGAACATAGAAGGTGTACATTTTGGAATGATTCTACACTTTTGTTATCTCCAAACTTTACTTTGTTACAATATGTATGCCACTCGAAGCAAAAAGCCACCCATAAATTTCATTGCGCCGCTGCTCAATGGAATAAATAACATTAGGAAGCCAAATACAAACAATGCAACGCTACTTTTGCACTGGCGTGGAATCTACTTGGAATTGCCGAACCAAATTCAACCACCAATCAATCTTATATCCCACCGAACTAACTCCGCGACCTTTCAAAACCTAATTTGTCTATGTTATTTATCAATCATTGCCTTGCCCCTACCCTACTTCTAGTGAAAGTATCTACACTAATTTGTCTTAAGAAATATTAAACCAGTAATTCCATAATGGTCTCTCCACTACCATTTCGAAACTGGTGACTGTCATTACGAACGAAATGCTTTAAAGAAATCTACTCGGTACAGTATATTACCCCAATAGGAACGCTGTAATTATTACTTTGTTTTTGTACCAAATTCAATTAACTAGTAATAATAACAGGCTTGAAGGTGTTATGTCGACAGTGAAAGGGAATTTTATGAAAATACATAGAGGTTTGTAGCCGTTACCTAACACCGCTGCATTACAACGGGGGCCGAACTCCATCTGGTCAATAGTATTCTCAGCACTCGATTATCCGGTGGTGGATTATCCGGAATGCGAATTAACTGCCGTATAAGGATCAGTGGCATGAATTTTATCTATAGCCATTATATCAAGAAAAAATTAGGTTTGAAAAGGTATTACGTTTGTTTTATCGTTAGAAAATATTTTTCCCTGAAAAACTAAACAAAATAAAAGTCCCAGGGAATGTTGGGAAAAATGTGCACAGCAGTCTATAGATCCAGGAAGAGACCCCTCGTGAGGTTTATTCTTCCTTAACGATCATCCTTAGATATAAGGCAAAAGCGGACATTGTTTTTGAAGCAATTGCTGACAATAGGTTAAAAATTTAAGATCAATTCTATAATTTTTTCTGACCCTTATCTTAGAACACACACACAGACAGACAAAAGACTTGTTTGAAAGTTCATCCTCTCTCCCCCGTCCTGTTCAGCTAAAAACTGAAAGCGCAAATAGTTTGATTGTCTCAAGAGAACAAACAGAAAGTTTAAGTCACCAGTACTTCGATTTTTTAGACCTCGGTGTTGCTCCGTAGTAGTTTAGAAATTATTGGTGTTTATTATTTTCTTTTTGCTCCTTACACTAAGTTATTCGTCACTCAAATATTCAAGGAAAGACTATATTTATTTCAGATATTAACTGACTGTTTTATTGACTGTTTCAGGAAAACATGCAGCAGCTGCAAGTGCCCGAGGGAGTCGCACGACGTCTATCACGAGGAATGGGTCAACGTGAGGGAAAGACTGGGCCTGGGGAGTCAGGGGGACCAAGAGAGGAGGGGGGCAGGCAGGGGCTACGCCTGGGTCCCGCCGGGCCTGAACCAGTACAAGGTATGTCTACGTGCACTTTCTCCTCATTGTCGCCTATTTTCTCTAATCGTTGCTCTAAAGGGATTCTTATCCAGTGTAGTTTCTGAGGCGATAGACAGATAAGGAATTTTCTAGAATAAAACTGGTGCAATCCTAATTGTACTTTTTTTGGGCTGGAAATCTGTGTGGTTAATCAACAAACACTCTCAATATTAACATAAGCACACTTTCAAGCATATTGTCGAAACCTGGTATCCACAGTTATCAGTCAGCATAGCTATTAGGATAGAGAAATGCAAGAAAACTGTATAGTACCCTCTGTAGTAAGTAATGATTGGTAGTTCAAATAAGAAATTTGATCCAGGCAAAATACGGTAAAACTTATTACGCATTGAATGTGTTTCTGATGAAAAGGCAGAGTTGAGGTCGTAAAGAAGACAATGATGTCCATATCTAGAACTATTTATACCATAATTATTTTCTCTCAGTGTATGCATGAATCGTTATGAATCACTAACAGTATAAATAGATTCTAGAATGGAATATTTAAGGGGACCATGAAATCAGAGAATCTTATTGGTTCTAAAAGTTCTAAAAAGCATGCCCTTACTCAAAACTAAATAGTTAAGCAGTCAGCTAAAATGGTTTGGAAGCATTCATAGAATGAACAGCCAAAGAGACCCCAGGGGTCTGGCTTTAAAAGCATTTATGAAAAGGAATAAGGCCTAGAACTAGAAAAACAACCTGGTCCAGACATGTCAAAGCTTCACTGAAGCACTGAGGTATTCAAAACAGCTAATAGAAATGTTTGACTTCCTCAAATCCTTACCTGGAAGGAGGAGAGGAGGGATAACAAAAATATTAAGTAATAGAAATTAAAGAACAAATTGAAAAGCAATTAGCCACAAATTAGCCGAACAAATTGTGTACACACTTTTACAACAACTTATCTCTCAAACCTGTCAATACTAATCAAGAAAACCAAAAATCAATCATTACTAAACATATTTTAGAAGAAAATACAAGTCTGATAAATATATACCAAAGTAGATTAGTACGAAAGCCTAATTGTTGGACCCCTAAATACAATATATTTAATTAATTAAGAGCCATCAAACTTTCCTTATGGTAGCTTTATAAACCAATGGCATCAAAAGTTTGAATGAGAAAAACATAATTAATTAAATCAATGTAGGGTCACAATATTAAAGTATAACTGAAACATAAAATATAATTTAGGATTTGACTAGTAAATTATTCATGTAAAAAATCAATGGATTTCTGTTTCCACCCATATCTGAGCAAATCACTTTAGGGAAAGTGAATGAGCCTCTCAGATATATGTGACTCACAGACTCAATATGTGACTAAGGATAACAATTAGTAGCTTATATAACCTTTAGACCAGGTAATTGAGGAAGCATACCTTTCGAACTTGGAAAGGTCTGCGTTGTTGTTACATGTTAGCTTTTGTAGAGCATTAAGAGCATAGTTGTAACCGCTATTAAAAAGAAACACAAGGCATACTACTACATTCACAACACTCCATATGTTTTATTGTAAGACACTTATTCTGTATAAAAGGGAGTGAAAGTTTCATTCATGCCTTAAAGGCTCAAATATTCAGGGCTTGATAATAAGGATGCACAGTTATACCCACAAAGATTGCCTGGTCAGTAACATTCTCCAACCCAATGGAGGGACCAAGTAGCTTCAGCCTCTGCAGGTTTTCTGATAAAACAGAATATATTAGGTGACACTTCTTGCCAATGGCAGGCAAGAACTCCACAATATAACAACTTACCCAACTAACAGAGACAAAAATGTTCTCCATCTCTACATGAATGAACTTCTTGACATCTTGAGTGAAAGAATTTATTTTTCATAATACAATTATTCCGCGATATATAAACGTGAAGCCTTTATATTAAGTTTTTAAAAAAAAGTATTCACATTAAGTCCAATAGTGGAAAATTATTTGGTAGAGTAACTTCAAAATTTACAATAAAAGAAAAATCTGTTTGGATTTGAATTCTATCCTGAAAGGGTTATCTCTCCCAATTAAGTATTTAAACTGTTGTTGAAAAAGGATTTGATGCAAATGGAGCATTTGTGCCTAAAGATTTGCTAAAGAGGTATTGAAAACAGCTGGATAATATTAAACTTGCTACTGAATATCATTGTTTAAAGTGAACGTGTGTTTCGGGGTCCATTAAATCCAATGTCCAAATCATCCAACCACATAAACCAGGGTATTTAATACCAGGAATTAGCAAATACAATTGAAGGAAAATTCTAGCCTGTAATCAATAATTGTAAATCAAAAATATATAGTTTCAGTAATTATTAGTAAATTAATTAGATTAGTGTTACTAAAGTATGTGTTTTGTATTTTTTTCATCCCCAGCTGAATAATTAGACAATGCATTTTATTAAAATAAATTAGCAGATTTAGAATGACCTAACATATCAAGGAATGAGTGTGCTTTTTACCATGGGCTGTCAGGCCTAATATTCAATTAATCAGAGAGCAATAGCGATAAGTCAGAAAGTGCATTATTTAAAAACTGCTTGTCTCAAACAGTCTCTGAATCTACCTCTAACTTCAGCTTTGAATCCCAAATAGCTGGTAAGAATTAACTATAACTGTCTTGGCTTTTAAGATTAAAGAATATTTAATGGCCAAAACTAGAAATATATTATACCCTTATACATTAACAAGTTAAGTCCTATTGTACTTTTTTACAGCAGAAAAGCAAAATGTAATTGCAGATTAAAAATCTATTACATAAATTATTATTAGTGGTAGTTGATCACCAATGGCGTAAATTTTAATAATTATTGGTAAAAGAAAGAAAATAGTGACACAACGGGTATGGCCTTCTGATTTTAATATAGCCCTGATCAATTAGGCTTTCCTACTCATTGCCAGACTCTTATGCTCTCTTATGCTCTTATGCTCATATGCAGACTCTTGACTGTTATGCCACCAAGCTGCCTAGGGGAAAGAAAAATAACAAATAGATGATAAAAGTTAATAAGTAACCTATATACCAAAGAGGAAGTATCATGATTTTTTTTTTACTTTATTGTCTAGACTAGATTTTATGATTACAAAAACACAAATTAAATAATTACAGTATAAGTTAAGAATAAGGCAAACTCATTTTGGTTTGAACCAATTTTTGTTCACTGATCTAAAGAAAATTCCAAATCAAAAAAACCTATTTTATGGGATGACTAACACGAAAAAATAATAAGTGAAATATATGTATTTTGATCAAAACTTTGTTTTAGAAACCTGTCCTTCAACAGGATAACTTCCTGGAAACATTTCTTATACTTTGAATTCTATAATAAAAAAAAAAAGAATTGAAATTATTAAATTAAAAACAAATGCAGGTTGTGCTGCATATATCATTTTAGTATTTATGTTTCATGTTTTGTTTTTTATGAAGCTCAAAAACAAATAACCCCTAACAATTTTGTTATTATTTGATCAGGTTGAGCAGTACTTCAGGTGCTTGCCATCGGATAAGGTGCCTCGCCTAGGAACACCAGGTGAGAAGTTCCGAGAGAAGCAGCTGATGATGCAGTTGCCAAAGCAGGACCTAGCCCTAGCTTACTGCCGACACGTTGAGACCGGGCAGGCTTCAAGCTTTGAAGATTTTATAACAGCTAGGAATGAGATAGCTCTGGACATAGCATACGCAAAGGAATGCATGAACAGAGCGGTAAGGAAAAAAAAGACTATAAATAATTGTAGGGTTACTGTCTTAGAATTCAAGGGTAAAGGATCTAAAGTCCATATTGATTTATTTTAATAAGCTTTTGCAAGATTGAGCTTTGCAGCAATAGAAACATTTTATATAATAGATTGTCCAATTTTAATTGAGTTGCTACCATACACCAAATCAATCAATCGAATGATCATAATTTTGATAGAAAAAAAATCAAATAGTCATTTGTGATAGAGCTTCGAATCGGATTTACATGGATCTATTCTTTGCCTATAACTTACAAATTTTTCCAGACTTTAAAAAATATATATCCATGGTGAACTACCTCATAAAAAGGTAGTGTCGACCAAAGATTGTCGCTATAGTTGGTAGGTGGGGCTGAAATGCTATTGCGGTTGGCACTAGGCATGTTACTCCTCAACCTTCATTCGGTTTCCTTTACCGGATTGGGTACTTCTTTATTCAAGTTGTTAATTATTTATTGTGACAAAGCTGAGTAAACCCCAAACAGCACCTTTTCCCAAAAGAAAAAGTCCTTAAGAGAGCAGGATCATACCCAGGTATCCACTGTTGGAAATCATCATGCTAACAAGGTTACATGGATGACTGGAACTTAAGGTAGTATATTTTATTTTTCAGGAGTGGACTTTAACCCCTGGAAATTCCCCCTAGACCATTTCACCTTTAGTAATGATAATTTAAATTATGTTTTCTTGGGAATGGTTGAAATTATCTATAATATTTAGACAAACTGGGTCTCTTCAATAGTAAAATTTTACTGACAGATTAATCAAATTACTTTCCACTGAACGAATTGTTTCTAAGCTACATTTATAATTCTTTGGTCTGCATAAATTTCTGTTTTGGAGTGAATATTTAACAGATGTATTATGTTTAACCTATTATATATTTTCTTAATCCTTCTTTTTTTTTTTACTTCTGAACTAATTCATTGCTATCAAGCGTTAGCTCTCTACTTAAATAAATGCACTTTCTCAGATTTACTGTTTGGTATTGGCTCTGTATGATGTATGGTCTTTGATCTTACTATGAGCATATATTCGTGATGGACTTCATGCTGGGTACAATGATGGGTTTTCATTGCTATTGTTTCATGCGAGCAACCCCAAGGAAAATCTTACTTTACTATTTTTTTTTCATGTCCATACACCTTTAATCATCTCTTAAATCTTACATCTTAAATCACTTTAATCATTTCTTAATGAGCTATTTTCTATGCACAATATTGATTTTGTTATGTTTATACATATTAGGGTTTTAAATCTTTATGTTCTTGCATCAAATATAGGAAATTTGAGCTATCCTATTTACAGCATAACCAGCTTTTAAGCACTAAACGTTATTAAGTAACTCATTAATAAAAAAAACTATTCTTATAAACACATTGACCATTTTTCTACATTGTGTCCATTTTCAACTTGAATTCAACTTGATTCATTGAAGATGTCCTGATGTTCATTCAATTCACTGATCTGTATTTAGATTCTAGACAAAATAAGAATGAACAAAAAATAGGCAAAGGATAAAGTAAACTTGTAAAATCTGTCTTATTGAATGATTTTCTGATTATTATCTTAGTTGAATTAGTTTGATATATTATCTTTATTGAATAATATCAATATTCAATTTATTATGGAAGGTGTTCCTTCTTATTATGTACTTCTCGGTCTTTAGAATTATTATAGTTGAACTATTCTTTTACTTTTTTATACTTTATAGCAATGAGTTTGTTTGTTCATAGTCTGTTTATCTGATATAGCAGGAAGTTCACCCATTAGTGGATGTAGGTCACATCTGTGGTTATGCCACCTTTGTAACCTATTAATAATGTTCCACAAAATTTATAACATCAATAATTGTCAATGATTTTCAATATTATAATTAATTAACCATTATGACAACTTTAATTGATATTGATTCAATGACTAATTTAAAATCTTTCACATTTACATACAATAGAGTAATATATATTTAATAATAAAGAATAAACCAAAAATAAGACTATATTTAAATAATTCAAATCATATTCATGTAATTAAATTACTACTTTAGAACAAAATAAATATTTCATGGTAATAAGTGTAAAAACAAATCTGTAGAATTATTGGAATTGGAGGGCAGAAGCTTCCAATGTAATTAACAATTCAAAGTTGAATTGTGGCTTCATAAGCTCTTAGTTAATATTTTAGTGCTGTGATGAAGCAAACTTCAATTGTTACTTTGTAGTGGATTGGATGAATCAAAACTGAAAATTTTGATTAAGGTTCAGTATACAATTACTGAAAAAAAAGCCAATAAAATATTAAGACCCTATGTAGTTGTAAATGAACTCCAGGATTTACCACTTAATGTTACTGATTGCGTATAAACTAGGATGGTGATACAATTTATTGTCTAAATAAATGTGAATTTTATCTAAATTCATTGGAAAATGTAATATTAATAGATAAAGTTTTAATTTCTCTGAATGTTGTACCGCTCAAGGAACATAATTCCTATGGAAGTTATAATTTTGATTTATATTATATGTTATTATAACTTACAAGTAATACAAGATAAGGGTAAGCTACAAAATTAGCCACTTGGTCTCCATGTTATTAACTTCACAGTTCAACAGATAGAAATAATTTCATACCTTTGGACACCTTCAAAAAATAGTTTCATCTATTTATTTCATTTATGTATCAATAAAACTAATCAATTGTAAATCTATTTTAGTAGAATATTCACTTTTTGCAATTTATACTTAAGTTGCATTAACACGGACTTACAATATTAGTGATTTATTGATCATGGCATCAACAAACGAAACTATTATCTATGTCTGAAAGTCTGAAATATTACTATTAAGGGTGACTTGTTCTTTTGAATCATGAAATAAATAATGTAGTGACCGATTTTTAGGTTTAACTCTTACCTTAATGATTATTAAAGGTAAGTCTATTTAGTTAGATCATTCTTGAATTTACCCTTGTTAGGTATTTAAGTTAAAAAACCTGATCATCTATCACACCGTGATTTTTATTTCTGGTATTATATTTATTATAGGAATAAATTTTAGTAATCTTGGAATACAGAGGGAAATTATGTATAAAATACTAGTGAGTCATTTAGTTTGATCTATATTGTTTGAAAACGTTATTGGAGACAATGCATAATTATTAAATTGAAATAATACGTATAACTTTGTTTTAGCAGATTATTATGAATTTAGACATAATAACCAAGTATACATTTTTTTTATAATCTTTATTTAACATTACATCAATAACAATGACTATTGGCGTCAACATTATCAGTTTAAATTAGTTAGTAGCTGCTAATTTGTAAATGGAAGATCACAATGATTTTATAGAATTTCTCTTGCTTTATTCCTTTGAGTCATTCTGGTAGTCCGTATCTTTGTTGAATCATTTGGAATTTACGGTACTCAGTGATGGATGATATGATTGGGTAGCTCATTCCTTCATGCGATGGTAGTATATGCAGTAGAATTTCACCTCCTCTGGTTAAGTTGTTTTTTGTTCATTTTGTGCAGGTCTTATGGGATCTTTTTTCAATTGGTTTTGAGTAATATTTATTGTGCTGAACAAGTCAGAAAAAACAATCCTTTATTTTTATGGACACTTTTCTGATAATTTGAAGGCTCTTTGGATCGCTAGCAGATGGGCTATGAAGATACTTCTGGTATTCGGTAGTTTATATCTGGTGGTGTTCCCGACGGTTATTGCACAAAAACCATCATTCCTTTGCTGTTTTAAGGGGTCTGTGTAGTTTCTGAATCGAGTGGAGATTTCTCTGATGCAGCTTTGATTAGTATAGTAGCAGCTTTATTAAATTTCTTAGTTCTGAAATTTCAGGCATCAATGATAAAATCCATGATGGTGTTGTATTGAATATAAAGAGAAGATTATTTTCTGGAATTTCGAACTTAAGTTCCAAGCAGGAATCATGTATTCTTTTAGCGAAAGAAGTGTTACTAGAGTTTCTTCCAACTGAGTGTATCATTTTGTTTAGTAAACTGCATCAAAATTTGAATGAAGGGGATAAATGATACTTTTATAAGTATTTTCATCTCATTTCTTATGGCCTCATTAAAATAAAACTATGTGGAGGGACAAATTTATTTATTCATCTTCTCAAGAATTTTTAACATAAGTTACAGTGCCTATGACTCCGAAGTATTAATCTTAAAAAACAATAGTATGAACATCATAAAAATAGGAAATTGAATTTTACAAGTTATACAGTAAAGATTCAAAAATTGGAATTATAATATTTTGTTGTATTACCACTATATTAAAGAACATGATTTTTTCACCATTTTATTTAATTGGGTAAGATTACTTAAAAACCACCAAAAAACACCAGGATTCGAAGAAAAAACAAATTGTTTTCTTCATGATTGGGATTCATCTTAACTTATTTATTCATCTAAACATTATAGATAGCCATGAAATTTGGTATAAGTAAATATTTCATTGAGAATCATAAAGTGCTGAACTGTCATCATATTTATTAACAGATATTTAGACATGACAACAAGGTCTACATCAAGTCCTAATAAAGTAATTTCAAAAATGCTTCGACTTCACTATCTATGTCATTTCTGATCATATCGAAAGATAGCTGCCTGCCTATTAATGTTCCATTGTTATACACCGAATACTTTTCGAATCGACCTTCTACCATATTCTTGTCCCATATCTGTTCCCACTTCTATCGGATTCATGCAGTCTTAATAATTATTCTTCTCAACAACTTTGGTTTTAGACCCTTAATTGTTTCCTTTTTATTTTTATGCAGACATAATTAGCAAGTTTCAAGTTTTAAAAAATGGAATAAAATATACATTTTGTTGTACATATTCTTAATCTGATTCTATTGTAGCCTTAGTGGATCTGGGTAGTAAGGTTCTTTATTACCATTAAGTTCTAGTTGTGATTAACTGTTTGTTTTTGTTCTGGTTCAAAGATTGTAGAAAAAGTAACATTCAACTTCCAAATTACTTTTATTAAGATACTGAACAGTATTGTTGACATATTTGGTTAGAAGGAATAGGAATTGAGTGAGCAAAAACGTTAAATTTTGAGTTTATCCTATCAATTTTAAATCAATTTCAAAGTATTTCATAAAACATATTTATCACTGTTAACTCAAATATAAAATTTAACTTAATCACAAGAAGAGCAAGAATTGCTTAATATTTATTATTGTTAAAACAGCAGAGCTTCAGGTTTCTTAAGTATTACTTAGTACTGCAGGCCTAGGTACCCCTAGTTCCTATTGTGACATTTATTCGGACATATATTAGTACTAGTTTTGTGTTCTTAACTTCAGAAAATAAGTTTAAAGCTTAGTATATAGCTTATTGACTGTCATTTTCACAGTTCGACAGTTTTGTGTTATTGGGACTTGCACATTAACTTCCCCCCAACAGAAATATAATTACAATTCCACATAGTTTTATTGATAATAAATTCCAGAGAGTCACATTATTATTCAGGGGGCCAACCACCAACAATATATATTATTTAAGTTTCTGCACCACCTCATGAATTCACTAATTTTATTAGTCCATAATTGGTCTGTGAATTCCATGATATTTAGGGTTACGTTTTTCAGCTACATTCCAAGACCTTTCAATTCAATTTTTGTTAGCTCCTGTTAGAGGATCTGTAAATTTTCTGGAAAATTATTGAATATTAGATGGTGATGATTTCCAATTATGTTTGTAAATTTTAATGTTGCTGTGAGTAGCCTTGCAATTTGATATTATCATGATCTAGGACTTACATACTTCTTAATTATAGGTAGCCCAATGCTCTAGCTATACTGCCTAACTATAACTATAACTACTAAATATGTTAGTAACTGTTAAAAGTAGTTTAGATTAGATAGCATTCTTCCCTACAAAAACGATCTCATTTCTAATTTCAACAATATTATTGACACCACTTACGACTAACTACAGGTGGAATACGTTCTACTCAGTGGAATACCTAACTACAGAAGTCTAGACTCTGGACTTACTCGACATTTGTTCAGCTCACTGATCAACTATTAAAATATATTTCTTTTTTTTCCAGACATGTCCACACTGTGAAAAAATGGTTCTTCCCGGTGACGTCGGGATCCTTGCTCCGAAATTCGGCGATAAGGTGATGTGGCATCCGGCTTGTTTCGTGTGTTCTGCCTGCACAAATCTTCTGGTTGACCTCACCTACTGCTTTTACGACGATGTTCTATTCTGTGAACGTCACTACGCCGAGCAGCTGAAGCCCCGGTGTTCTGCTTGTGATGAGGTAAGAATTTAAATTATTTTTTTTAGTTTATCAAATAGGACTAAGTTGTTCTTTTGGATGAAAATCACACACCAATTCTTACATACGCTCTCCAGAAATTCACCATCACCGACAATTGAAGGAAGATCTCATTAAAGTAGTTTTAAAAAATGTTATTCCCAGCTTCGAAGAATAAAAAACAAAGCGCTGCCTTATTTGGATGAAACAGCCGAAGAGAGCTCGCCGGCTTCGGGCTCAATCCCTTTGTCAATCAGCAGTGTCTTAAAATACTGCGATTCGCAATTTCTTCTTCGGGAATTCTCACTGTAGTATAGAATAGTATGTGGAACGCAAAGACGATTGAACGAAAGTTAATTAACGATATTAAGTAATACTCTTCAGAGTATCTATAGACCAGCGTTAGTTTGGTGTATACATTTGTTACAGTCCGCCATTGTGAAAACTCCAAAGACAGATTTCCACATTACTTACTCTGTCCATCCAAAGATTTCCAAAAATAAGAAAAATTCTAAATATCTAAAATATTGGTACAAAACCCTATTAGAGCCGAAACATTTAAATTACTTGATTTCTATTCTTGGCTCCCGAAGCTTTGAAGATGTATTTGCCCTATTGCCTCTAATATGTCCTTATTCTTGGGGAGAAAAAATCAGAACTTTGAATCCTAAATAGATTCTGAACTGGGACTTGAGATAATAGTGAAAAGTTATCGAAACGGAACCGAATTACCGCCCTCACCCCATTTTTTGTCAAATTTTATTGTATTTCCTTTATTCGGGATGTTGTAAGGTTATATTAGAACTCACAGTCAGACAAAATACGATTGCTCCATTCCTGTTTGAAAGTAGATGCTCTCCTTTAGGGATAGACAATAATTCTAATCCTCATCTGTTATGGGGTAGCAGAATATGACTGGAGATAGTAAAGGGCAAGGGCGAGTTTTGGCACTCATACTGCAACGATTACTTAAAAAAATATATATTACAATGTAAATTACGGGAAATATTCTCTTGTTGTATATGTCATATGACTTTTTTTAATCATAAATGAGCCAGAAAATAGATATGATTAAAAAAGTGTTTTCTGCTCAATTTTTTCTAAAATCTTCGTAAATATATATTTTATTCATAGATGGCAAACTTGTATTGAAGCTTTACCCACTTGATAAATTATTAGGGGGTTATTAATAAATCTGGATCCATGAAGCGAGAAAATTCTTCTTCAAAAACTGAATCGTTTCGGAGAAATTTATTCGCTTAAAATCCCCGACGTATCAGGGCCGTACAGTCGTTTTTTATTGCCCTAGGAAGTGAATTATTGGCGGGAAGAAGGGGGTTCGAAATAAATACGAAATCCCGACGGGAGTGGGGCTGGAAACCTTAGGGAAACACGTCGTGGTTTATCCGGGAGTCTAGAAATAGTGTTGTTGCTACAAGGCGCCATACCGGCTAGTGGCTGACTGAGGGAAAGATGACTTCACCAGAGGTAAGGCTGCCACTTACTCCCCAGGCAACTGATTCAGTAACCCTCTCTTTCTGTCAGACATAAATTGGTTCTTGTTCCTTACTATCCTGGCCCTCTTATCAGAAATCAAATGAAGTTCACCACCTAATCCTCCAGGTGGCCTGGGATAGTGGTAACGTATTATCATTTTTTCCTTTCTTCTCCGAAATTAAGAACTAGATGTATTTTTTGTTTTGGCTTATACATACAATATCCACTCTCTATTTAACATTCGAGTAGAAATTGTTGACAAACTTTTATCAAAAAAGTAGAGTTTTATTTTCTAATTGCTTTCTCTGCGAGGAAGTATTTAGTTATCGCACCTGATTACTTACTATGAAGACTAGAATTCAATTTTTCGTCACCCATAAGGATTGTTTCTTTTAGATGATGGGCCTAGTTTCACTTTTTGCAGACTCGTGAAAGAAAATGAGTTGCTGCTTAAATGATTATTTATTGAATACTTTCTACGAATCTAAAATAAAGGTTAAAACATGGCTAGCTACCTTAGTACCACCCTCCAACAACATTGATAAAGAACTCTAAATATTTAATTTATTTACGATATAAAACGTAGGCACTCTGTGTTTTTGTGTTACTTCTCTATTATAGTAAGGCTGTAAACAAATCAATAACATGTGAATTTGAATCTTTATACATTATACCAGAGTATAAAATATTTAAAAAGAGCAGAATAGATAGTTGATGGATAATATTTGTTACTATAACAAGTCATGGGCCTAGTAAAATTTCGAATAAAGTATCTATTACTCAGTGGCAATTAGTAACAGTTCACATATAATCAATCACTGAAATCAAACAAGGGTTTTATATTAGAATATTATTTCAATTTGATAGCAATCCGTTCTACTAGAGTATTCAACAGACCGCATTACACCTCCACCCAAAAGTTCACAACATTTGTATTTGGTGAGGTTGCTTACAGTGGTTTAGCGGTGAGAGTTCCCCCAAAAATTGTTGAAATACCAACACACTAGAAATGGTATTCTGGTATACTTGTAATTTATTAATTTTGCAATCAATCCTGATACAAAAGTACTTATACTTAAAATCATAGCGATCCTAATAATTCCTGTTTAAGACACTGGCACTCTTTATAGTATGTTGTTATTGATACAAACCTTTTGATTTAGTTTGTGTAGAGTCAAGTTAAAAAGTTCATATGATTCATTCAAGGGTTTATCATAAATAATATTTATTTGCAGATTAAAGCTCTTATAATATTACATATTTTTTTTTACATTCCAGAAAGGGAAGGGAGGACAGACTATTCCATTGCCTATGTGTTATTTGACACATTTATTTTTTAACTTTAATGTGCTAATCAAGATTTAAGGACATTTGCCTGACTTCCAGCTATTGCTTTTCTATAATGATATTGAGTTATAAAATCAAAGTTTAAAAGATTATAAAATTGTCAAGATACAAAGTATTGTTTGTCCCAAGAAGTTTTCTGTTGGAAACCTCCCATTCCTCAGAACACTCTCAACGTCAACCAATAACTTTGAATTAGATCCTCAGTATTTTATATTGTGAAGAAGTATCACCAACCACTAAACCATCAATGTGTCCCAAGTTATTTTTAAAATGGTCAAGAAAAAAATATATTAGGTGCATCACTGTTTGTAATCTGTTCGAAAATCCCTAAACAAACTTTGTTTATGCTATAACATCTGGTCCGGGAAATAAACCCAGTCATGAGCTTTTATGAGTTTCAGATGGTTAGTTGTAAAAGTTTTAGAGTTCTTAAAATTGAATGGAACCTTTAACCTTCTAATTCTGTCATTTATGTTCTATAAACATTTTTCTATAAATTGCTCAAAATAACATTTTCTTTCATAAAACTGTGATATTTAAATGAATAGAATAATATATCATCAGAAATTCTATAGGTTTCATTTAAAAATGTTCAAGTCTCTCCTATTTTATATTTGGAGTACGCACTTTTATCAATAAGTTCAAATTAAAATAAGTTAAAATCTTACTCAATATATAAATATATAGTAGACATCAGAAAAAAAATCAGGTGTGATGAATTAACAAAAATATACAGTAGAATATTGAAAGCCATATATTTAAAATTGTAATTGTAGAATTTTACTTCTTGTTAAACTAATTATACATTGTTAATTATATTAAATTAAAGATATCACTCATTTTTCCACAATAATCCACTTGCATAACAAGATTGGGAGGGCTGTCTTAAAAAAAATGATTTAAGTGCTGATATATGAACATATGGTATTTGTAATGATTAACCAATAAAAGATGCTGCATTATGAAGAAAAGTGATTCCTTAGATGAAAATATTATAGATATTGAAACATTCCAGTAAATCTTGAAATAAATTATGATATCTCTCAAGCTGGTAATAGTAATAAAAAAATCATTCGGTTATTGATAACATTCTCATGAACGAATAAAGATGAAGAATATGTTTTGAACTATGGTTTAAGAACACTAGCTTAGTTAATGTGTTCTTTACATCTATGAGCGATCAAACTTCTTTTATCTGCATCGCTAAAGTTATCACTACTAATTTTTATTTTATTATGTTATTTTTAAACCATTTAGTTTTCTTTTCCATCTTCCTGGTTTAGTAAAAAAATCAATGTCAAGTGTGATGCATCACACTCAGAGTTTAGAGTTAAGAGCTTTATTGACTTAACTTAAATAAGCCTCTTGGTTGGTACTCAATAGGCCTCTCAATACAGGTTCAATAATATAATTAATAATTACCTTTTAAAAAAGTCTCTTGCCTCCATTGTAACTTTTTGTATCAGTTATTATTTTCTAGTTTTGAAAAAAAAATAGCAAAGCCCTAAAAAATAAAAGTATTTTGCCAGTTTGTTTCCTTTAGAAACTTACTTGAAAAGTTTTTAGTTAGCAATAAGCTGTGATTCTAAAGATAGAAATACCTACTATTCCTTGGTCTTTTTATGTTTCTATTTTTATGTATGTTCTATTAATAACTTTTATTTAAAAAACAAACTTTGAAAAGACAATTTATACGCTATGAGTTTCCACCATATGGTGTCTAACGGTCTAGTACAAATTAGCTTTCCTTTTTATTCTTCCTGCATAGTGTTCATCTTTACTCTGAAGGCCAAACGTGGTACGTGGTACAAAATAAAATCCAAACCTAGAATTTCTTTGAATGTTACCCCAAATGAGTACAGTTAGCAATCAGGAGTGGTTTTGACCCCAACATAGGTGTGTCTCTCTTAATTCATAATATCCGAGGATTCAATACAATACTAACCTCTATCCTTCCTTCATTATTGTTGCAATATGTTCTTTGGATGTAAATGTCATCAAAGAAAGGCTTAATTTCTTTAAATCAAGGTTGTCTAGTGGGAATTAGAAAAAAGGAATCTCAGGAATGTCCTAAGGATGTCACAACCTCTGTTTTTTTTACTGGTTATTACAATTAAACTGGTTATTGGGTGCAAACAATAATTTCTGCTGGGTCATTAAAACTTTAACAATTTCTTATTTTTTTAATAATATGTTTGTTGGTTGAAGAATCTTCAATTTAAAGGTAACTAATTTTAAAGTAAGGAAAGAGAGAAAACCCAAAAATAGGTCATTCAGTGTCGCGATCATAAGTATACCCTGACAAGACTTGAGAAATAATTATTAATCCTGTGCAATGATATATTATTTCAATTCCAAGAAAAACTACACAGGCAAATCAACAGCTGTAGTTATGGATGTTATTGTTTTCAATACTAACTTATGATGTAACTATATATATTTGTCGAGTATTACTTTCGGAATAGTTATTGAAAAGAACATGTAAAATTTATTTTTAATAGAGTTTTAGTTCATTAAAAATAAACTATAGGAAAGGAGGTAAGGAATGGTTCCTCAAACACTCCACAGATTGATCTCCCCAGCAAAAAAAAATAATCTTGAAAAGAAAGTGAGAAAATAATATAGTTTCTACTTTTCTCTTATAATGTGAATTACATTAGAAATAAATAGTATAAAGAAAGATAAATTGCTAAACCATATGTTTGATTGTTAATATCCAGTTTCACGTTACCAGATATCTTATAATGTATGTATATATATTTCTAGTTTAGATATTTTCAACAGTCATGAAAAAATTGGTAGTGATAAATTGGCTGATTAGCCTGATATAAAAATATGTGTTACTTTATAATTCTAACATTTTTTTAGCAAACTTGGTCTTGAAATAGGAAGTTCTTGACTTTTTTTTGTAATGTGTGCCTCATTAAAGTACAACTCGTCAAAAGGTCATTTATTTGAATATATGTTCCATCACTGCTATTAGTAAAAACAGCATATTAATTGGATTCTAAACATAGGTCCATCTTTCTTCAATACCATCTGGGTTCGGTGCCCTCCTAAGATCGAATAGGCAACCAGCAATACTGTCCTGTACATTGAATCAACGCTACTTATAAATGAAGGCTCTAAGTTTTGTTTTATTTCTGCTTTGCTCTATCGCATTCTTGTACACACTATCAAAAAGGTGATCACCTTTATTAGTCAGTTTAGTCCAATCACGTATAATGTATATCATTACTTGTTTATTCATTATATAATTTTTATAAAATAACAAAACCTGCATATAATGCTACAGGAAATACTAAAATAATTTGTGAATAGATTCGCCTGAGGATCTATAGTTATATATAATTATTTGTAAATTTAAAGGGGCTATGAAAGAAAAAAAAAAATTCTTGTACACTATTGATACTATTAAAGTAATTATCGATATTAATTATCATTTATAACTTTTTTGTAAAAACAATTTCAAGTTGATACGTGGATTAGAACCTTGCCATTTTAAAAAAAAAAAATTTTAAAATGTTTAACAATTTTCTAAATCAGTCGTGAACTATTTTTTAAAATGTTTATAAACAAAACTAAGGAGGTATAAAGTAAATTAACAATATCCAGTGATACCTACGCCCTAGCGTTGGTTTCATAAAAACAATTTATTAAACAATTGTGAAAATACCACCATTTTGACAAAAATCTAAATATAATAACAAAAAACGGTCGCACTTGACGTATCTGAAGATATTAGTCTTTTGAAATGCCTTTGAATTTACTTTATTAATATGGCTATGGTAATCAAGTATATAAATTAAGGCGAACTATAAACCTTACCGCGTTGGATATTTTATTATTTGTTCAACATAGGTACTATTCAACTGAGTGATTCGTATTCGTTCGATGAGTAAAAGAGCGGGCATATTATCCCGAGGGAGATTTACCCTGTTTCTGGATCGGCTGATTAATTCCGTGGACTAAATGAAGAGGACCCCACCCTTGTCGCTACCCGGAAGGGCTGCTAACCCCATCACTGATCCCTCAGGACCTAGGGGCAGGCATGTCCGGACCTCGCCCCGTGAAGTAACGGCACGAGGTATGGACGGAATAAGTAAAAGGTTCAGGCGAAACCGTGATCGAATTTCAAAGGTTCGTCCGCATTTTATAGAGTTAGTTACTAGTACTTTGGTCGAACAGGCCATTTTTTATTGTCGGGTCTGAATTGATAGGCTATACTTTCATTCAATTCATTCATTCGTATGTGTGTGTAAGTATATGTAGCGATCTTAAAAAAAACTCATTCGGTCTAAAATATTTAAGGTGTATTTTCTCAGTCAAAGCTCTGAATCGATTTAAGATTAAACAATTTAAAAGAAATTGAAGGATGCCAACAATTCTAATTGAAAATGGAAAGACGTTTCAGCAAATTTCAATAGGTATCAGTAATATATAATGTTTCGAAGGATGCATAAGTTGGTTATGATTAAAATATGTGCATATTATCCTTGTCTTGTAACGTCTCGGTCTGATTTCGGTCAAACCTCAGGCTACATATAAAATGGACCATGGGTAGTGCAAGAATCCATAAAGAAGAATCTATCACGCGAGACAAGATCCACTCTGAAATATTGACTTTTGAAAACGATCATGTTGTAGAAGCCAAAATCTTAAATTTTACTCGAGGCTGGACTAAAAATTAAAATATAATGCAATTTGGAAGGATTTTATGCACATCTTTTCATCACAATCAACCGGCTTCTTTTGGTTAAATATTAAAACAAATATTTTTTTAGCGATGTAACAATCCATCCCGTATATATCCTTTGTATATCCGAATGCAATCTACAATAGATTCGCCTGAGAATCTATAATTGTATATAATTATCTATAAATTTAAAGGGGCTATAAGGGGAAAAAATATATATACATGTATATAACTTACAAGGGGAGGGGGTCGTGGGGCCACCGTTGTAAATGAAACAATTTTTGGTTCTATTCAATTTTTTGGCTCAACGTTTTGCATCCATTTCCTTAAACTACAAAAACGAGGATAATTCCAGAACAACATCACCAAGTCACAACAAACATAACAGAGATCAAGAGGCCTGTTAAGTACACGTCATGTCACCTACCAGCCCTCAGTAAAATAAAACGTTTTATATTTTTATGATAAATAATAAATAATTTTCCTCATTATTTTATTACTTACAAAGAGATCAAACCTAATTGCTGTTGAATTTTACTAAAAGTGAAGAAATTTAGCTTTACAACGCTGTCAATAAGGTTGGATTTGGAAAAAAGTTGAACGAGTTATGAAGGTTTCAGTGGAATTTTAGACATGTTGCTCCCCCGGTAAATCTAGGAAAAAACATTTATTTTGATATCGACACAAAAATTTGCATGTTTTAGCGGTGATAAAAAATGAATACAAATTTGTTTGTTTTTTCAGACCTTTTTTTGCTCTTACTTTACTTGAATATTTTCCTGGTTTTTATAGCTTCTTAACAAACCATGCATCGATAACCCTGTTTTACCCATAGAGCAAAGGTAAAAACGATGTTCAACAAATTAGTTTTTACACTTGATTTTTTTTTCTCTCTTGGCCCTTAGGAAATTGTGTCTAGGACACGTGTCAAGTATTTGTCGACCTAATATCACCAAAAAAAGTTGCAATGGAATCGGTGACCTCACGACAGTGTCGGTCGAAAACTGACATTAGAAGAAAATATACTTCACATAGGATATGTAGACTTGATTTTGGCAGTTTGGACTTTCTGTTAATTTTCAAGTGACTGAATAAGTATGAAAACATAATATAAAATATTTACTATATAGAGTTATCTTATATCAAAAATGTTATATTAGAAATATATTTGTTGGTCATTTTGATCTATTTAAAACTGTATTCAGAAAATAAAGGAAACAACCAGTGAATGAGAAGTTTATGAATAATAATAACAAATAGCTATGATTTTGATGACAATTTATTTAAATTAATAAGTCGGAACTCAAGTTCCTTTGGAGTCTTCGTGGCATGTCGGGTAAGTCCAAGTATCTGAAGAATCGGGTCACACATAATTTAGAGTAATTTCGTATTTGTTACATACTGAAGCCCACCTGTGAAAAGTTGAAGTTGTTTTGATTGAAATCTTTCTATTGTTGCCATAAAGCTGTGCTCCGTATGCCCAAGTGAACCTCAGTAAGCATGTGCATGTCTTCAGCATGAGGTGCATAAAGCTGTGCTCCATATGCCCAAGTGAACCTCAGTAAGTATGTGCATGTCTTCAGTTTTTATGTCAGATGTCGCGGTGATCGTCTGTTCGACAAGTGGTATAACAGTTTCAGCCTTTGGTGCAATGTTTGTCTGTTTAATGGAGTGTCGAGCGGATATGGGTTCTATGTCAGTCCATCAGCTCAAGGTAGTTTACTGTGTCTATATTATTTCCAATATAATCTGTAAAAAAGGCGATACTTGGCAGTAAATATTTAATAATGTCAGAGAGCATTGATCGGCAGTTTTTGTGTGTTACAGTACCTATTTCATTTAGTTCTTCATTTGTAATGAGCGTATGCATGACTCGTGTATGCGCTATTCTAGTCTGGTTATTACAATTTCTTTACCCCAACTTTGTTACTAAGTCCTTCTCGGTAAAATTACAATCTGCTTATCGAACATTAATAATTGTGATATATTAATTCATTCATACCTTATACCTCTGTAATCACACTCATTCGATATGCACAGTTACCACACATACCAAAGTCGTACAATATTCAGCTACATCTACCCAGGAGCCCTATGCCGGCGGGGTTTCCCTCAGTGAAGCTCTTAGGAAATTGGAGTCGGTGCAGCTCCCCCCGCTTCTCCGACCAAGAAGACCGGAATGAGGGCAAGAAAGCCACAGACGCTCAGTACATGGGAGGATAGTAGCTAATTTCCAAGGTCTGTATCACTACTGAGTGTTTTGATGGCCGATATGCTGACATTATTTCTAGAATTATTTTTGAATAGTGTCAGTCCATACCATTTCAGACAAGTTATCGAGAGACCTGTAGACAGTTCGTAGTTTATTTTCCATAGATTTCAGTATACCTCGCTGTCCAAACAAATATATCCTCTACTCTTCAATCGATGAAATGGCAAATATTTGTGTGCTTAAAATAAACCTGGCTGTCTATTCCGTGATTTAGTTTTAATTAACAGTAAGCCCTGTGTTGTGACGATCGAAGACCCCATCGACCTGTTACACAATCCAAATCAGAAATGAGATACAGAGATGATGCTGGGCCAGGACCCGCTGACGTCAATGGGACAGCAGGTGATGTCAAGAGGGTGAGGTCAAAAACCCTCCCAGGGGAAGCCTCCCTTGGATTAAGTTAATTCCCTTGTCTCTCGGATTGTTGTATAATTAAAAAAACGCCATATATATTACATATTAAATTTTTGTTAATTTTGTGTTGAGACTGCAGGTGTGAGATGGGCAGATGGAAAAAGATAATGTCCAATTAGCATCCAAAGCCAATAATTTTGGAGACTTCCACATTTGGAGACACCCATCTCACATAATAATGAAATAATATCTACATAATAAAGAAAAAATATTGTAATCAATTTACACATATATTTATTATAAAAGGGTGACTCAAATGCTCTATGAACCTAGATTTCATTTCATATGATGTAAATATCAATATGAGAAGGTACTTTGAGTTGTCGCTCCATAATTCATAAAATGAGATCTTTTGAAAGCGAGCCTTAAAAGATTTATTAAAAAACAAACAAAAAAAACAAACCCAGCGAGTATTGAAGAAAAGGACCTCTTCGTTATTTTTTTTACATTTCTCCCATCGCAGCTCAGAAACTGTTCGAGATTCAGTCATGATTTTTTCCCCATGATTAAGGACACATTAGAGCCGGGAATTTAAAAGAGTTTCAATTATATTCTGGAAGATAATGTTCAGAGAGCCAACCATGCTATTGTCTATTCAATAATATATACCAGGTTATTTTTAGGGTGGTTTAAAAAAAATCAAATAAAGTAGTTTTGTTTAAAAATACCCAGCAGTTTTTTTTGCATTTTTGCATCATTTTCAATAAGTTCATGTTCTGTGAATATCTTGATATTATTTCTTTAATTATTCTCTCTCTCTCTCTCTCTCTCTCTCTCTCTCTCTCTCTCTCTCTATATATATATATATATATATATATATATATATATATATATATATATATAACAGTTTATTAGATAAAGTCAATTTAATTAATAATCGATGTTAAAACTTTATCTCGTAAAAGTGCCCTTTCTCTCTAAATTTGTACTACTAGGAGATGGTACTTGTAAGAAGTGGTTGACCCCAAATTACGAGCTCTAATACCGCCCCATGTTAGTTCTGTAAATAACTCGATGAAAAACCCACAGTGTACTCTTGGGCCCTGTTAACCCTTTTGGCACAGCTAGATGACATTTTTAGCAACCCCTTTAGGAAATAAGGCCACCCTGTGTAAAGAACAGTTCATCATTGGCCCGGTTGTAAAGGCCTTTATCTGCGCTGGGTAAAGGCTTCGGAGCCATTTTATTACCTGTCCGGTTAATCCGATCATAGGTCACCTGCGGTAACTCGCCGATACGCTAGTCTCGGATCGGTAAAATAAAGCATTGAGTTTTCCTCTAATATTACCCATAAAGAAAAGATTTTGACAACGCCAGGATTTGTAATCTAGTCCACTTCATCTCTGGTCAGGCTCTCTTATTATTGAGCCATCCCTGTGACCCCCTTGCCTAGTCAACTCCTAATCACAGCTGATTTCGCATAACCTCTAGAAAATCCAAAGCTATGTTTTTTTTACGGCGTAATGTTCAGTATTAAATACAAGTCGACTTTTTATTCAAAATTACTATGTTCCTTCTTTGCCTAGTTATTATAAAACCAGTTGGACTACATACCATTTTGTTTGCTTAGGGTCTATTTTTTGTTGTCTTATTAATTTAATTACTACTGTAATATAAGAGAGGTGAGAACCAGAGAATGAGCTGGTTAATGTATAATAGTAACAAATATGCATGAATGGCACGTGGAAAGAATATCCTGTGATGCCTCTTCTTGTCAATGATTATGTTAACGGCAGTTTATTTAAATTAATGAGCCCCTACTCCAGTTCCTTTAGAATCTTTATGGTTAGTCCAAGTATGTAACGCAGGTGACTGAATAATTTTTGGTCTGTTCAGTGTCTTGATGTTGGTATGTACTCGTACATGTGGAATACATACGTCTGTGTGTAGAGTATATGACACACTGTAGGTTCACTAGTCATAAATCTAAGTAATTTTGATTAAAATCATTATATTGTTACTAAATTAAATTGTTTGGTCTACCATAAATACTCCATATGCCGAAATGTGTTTTAGTATATGTCTTCAGTATTTATGTCAGAGGTGAAATTCCGTCTAGCAAGTGGTACAGAATTTTTAACCTTAGGTTCAAATACTGTGCTTTTAGTTGATTGAAGATTAAATATTTTAAATTATTGCCGACTAAAATGTTGTCATATCGATTATGAAGTAATTTTTTTAATATCTATATACTAAATAAAGTATGCAGTGAATGATGGAACACTATCGCCAGATTCAGTCCGTAGATTCCATGAGGGTTTCATGAAAAAATGATTCTGAAGAAAATACTTGGTGTTTGAAATGAAAAATCTTTCATTTTATTCTTTGAACGTCAATTAACCAAATATCTCCTTCGACATATAATAAAATGAAAATGAAAGCAACCAGATGAAAATTACATGTTAATAAAAAATAAATATTTCTCATCATACTGACTAATTAAAGATTTAGATCTCCGTATTAATATGTTATACGGACTTTAATGAATCATAATAAATAAATGTCATTCACAAAATGAGCAGCTTAGAGGAAACCCAGTGTGGGATTTATCACACTTGATGATGATTGTCTTGATTTTGTATACCAAGGATAGTAGAGAAACCCCAGGGGGCAGAACTCGTGGTTATGTAATAAAGATAAAGAAATTAATAACTACGCTTCTGAACTATTATTAATTTATAATTATAAAACCAAATATAAATTCGGAATTCCAACACTATGTTTGCTATGTGCTTCATAACTTGAAGTTTTCACCCCTGAACAGTCAGTGGACTGATATAGTCGTGCCATGTTAGTCCCAGGATGAAACTGTTTCTTTCAACTAGAGAGGAAAAACCGGCGGAAAATGAAGGGAACCTTGAACTTGATCGGTGTGCCAGGACCACACCCATAGCACAGCCGAAAGCTAGTTAGAATGAAAGGCCATGAAAGGCCAGCCTGATAGAGTGAGGGGTTACTGGCCGGATTACTTCCCCTCGTTGGCCAACTTTGACTGTATTTCTTCAAGGCTTCGTTTCCCAGCTTGGAATGTTCGCGGCCACAAAAACAATTTATAACAAAGCAAGAGGGAGTACATTATTTGGTATTTTCTGAACTGAACAGCACATGGAAATTACAAAAGGTTGAGTGTTATTGAGTGGGCATTTATTAATTTAAACTCTTCCTGCTGATTTTTATAGTAAGAATCGCAAGGTTTCAATTTCTATAAGCTGAAGTTAGTTTTGTCTTTCCGCAAATAATTTTATTCGTAACAGAATGCTTTCGGTAATCACGTTAACATCTGGAATAGTTGATTATATAAGAAAAAACATTAGATTTAGTTAACTTAACTAAAAGGTAAATTGTACGAGGTTTGATAAAAAAAATAACGAACATTTTATAATTTCGTGGGCGTTATAATTCGATGGTAAACATTTTTTTTTTTATCATATTGGTACACATGTTTCTGAAATACGTTGAAATTTGCAGCTGTTTTAAACGTTTTCGTTTTTAGTACCAGCCGCTAAGGTTACACGTGTTTTGGTGTTCCCGGCGATTTTTAGTTTTGAAAAAAAATAGATCAAATAATTTGTATTAAATTTTGTAAAAAAAAATGAAATAAAGTGAAACAAAGTTTTTTTGAATTGTTGACTGTGGCTTTTGGTGAATCTACCTAGAGTAAACAAGAGTTGATAAGTAGTATGGACGTTTCAAAGAGAAGGTTCTTCTCACTGTTTTTTTTCGATTTCAATGGTGTAGTGCATCACCAGTTGAAGCTAGAAGCTCGTACGGTCAATAAAGTAGATTACTTGGCCGTTTACGTGGAGCAACCTGACAAAAAAGATTGGAAATGTGGCAAAATGATTCGTGGAAATTTCATCGATGTTGACAAAACAACACTGTTGTGTTACCTCAGTCACCGTATTCGTCAGGCATGGCTCCCTGCGACTTCTGTTGGTTTCCGAAGTTGAAAAACCTTGAAAGGACGACGTTTTGACACCATTTATGAGATAACAGAAGAATCGCTGAAGGAGCTAAGAGCTATATTGAAAAGTGAGTTTGAAAAGTACTTCGAAGATAGTAAAAAGCGCTGGCACAAGTGTTTTATATCTAAGGAGATTTACTTTGAAGAGGACAAAATTATTTTTATTATTATAGATATAATAAAATTCTATCGAAGAATAAATAAAAACTTTTAAGATAAACGAAAATTCTCGTTACTTTTTGATCCAAGCTCATATGTCAAATTATAAGTTAAACAAATTTTTTTTCTATATTAAAAATAATTCCCAACTTTGAAATGTAATTACAAGCAGCAAGTATTATTAAGTTATAAAATATGAATGGCATGACAGCTAGGGATATCCTGTAATAAAGAATTAAAGATCTTTAAAGATGTCTATTCTAGCTTCTCTTAGCTTCTAGCTTCTCATGGAGTATTATGAGTCAAGTGTGCACAGTTTCTAGATCAATGGGGATGTAATGAAATATACTCTTTGTAACGAGCCGCGCTGGAGCGGTTATGGCGTGATGTTGAACACCGGGCTTACATGATGATTTTGCCAATCGAACAAAAGAGTATGAAGTCACCCACCGAATCAATTGGGATTATTTTTATAAAATATGTTGTTTAAAATGAAATGAAAAATAACATAAAACTGTATAGATAAAACAAAAGTTGATGTACCCAAATGGTTCAAGTGAATAAATAAGCAATTTTCTAAACTGCAGTCAACAATAGTTTCTTATAATATTTGAAAATAATTACTGACTTTCTGTCAACATTGTTATGAGATTCAGATATGTACTTGCTCTCTATGCTCTGCCCAAGGAGGGTTCGTTTGGCTCATCTACGTGTTTCCCTTCAACGAGTGTTCAAAAATTACTTTTGTTTCTGAAGAACCAAATACATTGTATAATGAAAAATCATTTTTCTCTTTTTGGCCCGAGTGATCCTTAAGTATCATCTCACCCTCATACTTTCACTATCCCTGGTGACTTGGTGAAGTTTCAGTACAAAATGGCCTAGATATCTCATTTGAAGTACTTTTTTCTTTTTATATTATATTTTCAATAAGATATAATAATTAAATTGTTTTAGCTATTCGGTATTGTCTATATAATTTTGCTGATTGTAATATTACAACTTCTACATGAATCAGTATATCACTTCTCACGAATTACTTCTGTACTTTGGTATTTCGTTTTTCTTCCACTGTTCTTTCTTAGTGGGCACGATTTGATATTACTTGACTTAATTTTAATTGTTTAGTATGATTCACAGAGTTACATTTGTTAAAATTGAATGCTAAAACAGCCTCTTGGGTAAGACAATCGGTAGAAACAATGACCAGATGCTAGGCCGATGTAGGGTCTGGCTCGCAGCCTACCCCACGGCTGGCGAGTCCGCCTTAGCCGCATACTGGCTAGATATAAATATTAGCGCATAATCTGGCCGGTCTCCGCAGTTGATGGAATGATGGGCCAGACAGGGGTCGGCCCTGTCTGTCCGAACAGGCTGTTTGTAGGCCTCACCAAGTTTTAGAATTTTTTCCTTGTCGATTCTCAATTATTCTAGAAAATATAAAATAAATCGATAGCGTGACACCTCTTGAAGAGTTAGGGTCGGCAGAAGATTGTCTTCTCAGATGTTAGACAGTGCTAGGATGCTACTCTCATTATCACCTCGCAACCATAAATCTGGTTTTCTCAATCAGATTCGCTAATTTTTTTTTACTGAAGTAGCTACACAACTGTCCTTTAAAGGTTGAGTGAACCCTGCACCGAAAAGACGCCCAAGAAACATCCTTAGAGAGCCGGGGACCGGACAAGCACAGGAAGTGATCAGAAATAAGCAAGCTAACTACTATACTGCTGGGACGGTTTTTCTAATTTTTTTCTTGACAACGTGAAAAAGTATATACAAGAAAAGAATCGAACAAAAAGATCTTTCAGCTGCATTAAAATGAACTCAACTGTCCAGGACGAATCGCACCAGAGCCCGGGGTCGACCTGTTTTTAGGCAGAGAGAAAACAAATAAGATTCAACTAAGAGTATTGAATATTTTATGGAAGCAGTTGTCGGGTCGTCACCAGGGAGGTGCCTGATCACCCTAGCCCTGGTGACAAGTGCGGATTGTTCGAGTTAATAATCTGGACAATCGTTCCAGGACGGCGTTAATATCTGACTCCATTTATGATAAGTATGTGCCCCGACAATGCACTATGTTCAAGAGAAGAGGTACAGAGGTTTCATAAAGAATAAGTCAAGTTTTCAGAGTTAAAGCGGAAACGAAGCAGCGTCACGGGTACAGGTCGCCAGAGAGTCTACCAGGAGACTGGTTTACAGGACAGAAACCCTGGTTTAAATATCGTTTCTGCCGGAAGGCTGCAATGGTCTAATTCGGTGGCGGTTCCCGCGCACACCTGTCACGAGGCGCGAGACCAGTAGAGAGGCCTAAAAGGGTCGCTAAGTTTATGACTGTTTATGACTGCCAGGTGGTGGCCCATTCATGTTAATGCCTGTTTATGACTGCCAGCTGCCAAACCTTTCAGGTTTATGACTGCCGGCTATCGACCCTTTCACGTTTATGACTGTTTGGCTTCCGAATTTTTGCTTAAAACTTTTACAATGATTTACATTTAATTACATTACATTTAGTTCCTGTTATTTTACTTTTGCTTACAATATATATGCAATAGAGTATAGGGTGATTTAACTTATGTAGTTAGCGGTCGCTACACAGTAAATTGTGGTACATATATTACGTTGTTTTTTTTTTCAATAAATACGTTTCCATTAGTCACGGGTGAACAGATAGATAGATGGTACCCATATTGTCTATTTTATTTTTATAAACACCATTAGGATTGCTTACTACAAATAATAATCATTAATATAAAAAAAAAAGCATGATAATATTCACTATGAATACTTTTTTTAATTATTAACTTATGGTCGATATTGAGCTATATGTGAAAATTGAGAAATAATAAATGTACTCAATTTTCTGGAAAGATTTACATAAGAGTTGAGTGGATGTTTTTCATTTGGTTTATTACCAATTAACAGTTCATTAAATTAAAAGAGATAGAATAGTGTTTTACAGTTGTTTCCTATGACTAGTTGCAACAATTATAAACCATAGCTCGACACTTCAATGGTACTTCACAGTGGATATCTTTAATGATTAATTCATAGCAATAAAACTGGTATTTGTTGATCTGAATTACTCATGGCCAACTCACGTTTTCAGAATAGGATTCCACCCCGAACTCACACTTCCATCTATACGTTTATTCACATAATACGTCCGTAATTTATTTAATACATGTGTACTTAAAGTACAATTGAGTTTATAATTGATCTAACCAACTTGAGAAGTTAACTGATTCTCGGTTCAGTTAGTTGTCAACATGACAGAGGAATGATGCCAGTGAACTCACTGCGAAAATGGCCATGCTTCGTGAATCTTCCGTGTTTTTCGGGTTACTGCTGGGCCTCATGCGTTAATTTAATCACGAACAAGAAATATTTCTTTAATATTTACGTTAAAGACTTAACTTTCATTCAGTTACAGGGCGACATTTTCTCCTCTGACTGTATGTTACACGATTTTCCAATATGTTGACCTAATTCAATCGATCTGAAATTTCAAAGGTATATTTCACATTACATCAAGTGTGCTGATTATTTTTCGGTCCAACAAAAATCATAAAAAACATGTAAAATTCGTTCCCGTTCTGTTAACTTTTAAGAATTCTCAACCCCAACTGGTGGACCAATCTTACGAGAAAAGTTATTTTAACTTTAGGAAGAAATTAGGAGTAGTATATTGTGAACTGGTTGAACTGGTTTAAGCAACTGTGATAAGACGGTTCGTGGGTGATCGGATTTTTTGGCGGTTCGACGTCCTCATCCATTTTAACCATAAGGAAGATGAGATGTGTAATCTAATGTTGCATCCCTTTTCCAGCTCTCCCATGTGAGAACCGAACCCTCGCCTTTCTGGTCACCACCATACATTTCTCTAAGTACAGGCCAGAGAAAAAATCTTCTAAATGCTCTAGACTGTTGGTTTGTAGATAGTAAAGACTAGGCAGGCCTTAGCTATTTATAGTGAGACGATGACGTCAGATGCCCAACTTTGGCCCTGCTTGTGGCCATCTTCAAACCACCCCCTCCTCTACTCTCTCGGACACTCTGATAAATTAGACTAATCAACTACCGATCCCTCCGTATCTTTGGGGTTTAATACTCTCATTCTTTTGGCCTTACTGAAAAAAAAAATTAAATCAGTTTTTCTTGCTCAATTTTTTTTTATTTCCACCTAATAATTTTTTTCTATATCTATTATGAACTAAATTGTATTTTAAGTACCTGTTATTGTAAGTGTGCGAAGATATACATATTTACACGAAATACGAAAAACTTACTCGTTGCTTTTGACCAAACTTGACAAAAAGTTTGCCTGGGGCAAATTAAATTAGTAATTGTTGGCTCTAAAACCTTATATTCTAGAATATCTTTTCTTTCTAAATTTCTTTTTACTATTATGACAACTTTAAATGTAAAACATTAAATTGTGACAAAAATAGTTAATTTTATCATCAGAGTATAAATAACAACACAATTTACAATCATTACAACTTTTATCATAACTATAACTAGCAAATTATTATATATGTCCTTAACGATAACCATAATCTTACCTTTAAATCATAAATAACTTCTAAACTAGAAAAGCTAGGTGAGAAAAGTTATTAGCAAAAGCGAAACAGGTTTGACCTTTTTCACGTTCAATTTGTTTCTTCGATACTTCCATTTATTGCATTTTAACCAGACTCGATATTATTTATATCATAAGAATTTTTTTTTGAATCATTTTATTCATAACGCTAGTAATAAACTTTTAAGGAGTCTATTATTTCAATTGGTCAGATTTTTGTTTTTATTTTCTACATATACCTCATTTTCAAGGAAAAGTTTTTTCGCAATTGATTAATACCTTCTAAAAAAGTTAACATTTAACCCTAAAGTATTTAAAAATTCTCAGAGAAATCCATTTAAAATTATACTTCGCATATATCTGCTATGAAATCAGTCATAATTCAGCGCATGCGTGTAAACGGAGTAGGCAGTTTTCCCAGGCGCTTTCTATATTAAGATGCCACGCCCGGCTCGCTCGTTTAGGAATTTCGTCCCGTTTAGTTTTGGACGATTAGCGCAATCCTTAAAAATGACAAAGGCTCTGGGGTATAAGATAATAAATTGAAAAAACAACAACAGGTGACCAGGTGACTGCTGGCAAGGGCAGGGCCAAATATCATGTAAATATGTTCGAAAATAGTCCAGAGGGTCGTATGCCAACTTCGGCTAGATCCGATTTCATGAATGAATTTTTCATAGGCAGCTTGTTGCAGATGGTTAAAAAAATCGTTTGAAGTAACCGGTCAATTATCCAAAGTAGTTTTACCATCTGTTTAAATTATCATTATTTGGGGAAAAGGGGGCGAAAAACTGCAGTGTCCTCTAATCAAGTCTAAATAATGCAAACAAAACAACCTAACTTATCAGGCTTATAATAGTTCTTGATCCTAAAGCGTCAGATTTTCACCCAATATCTGTATATAGTCAAATTTTGATACATTTTCAAAATGCGTGAACTGGTGCCCTTGTTCCATTATACTAGATCAAGAAACCGAATACGAATGCGTTAGGATCAAGAAAACTCATCTCTTTGCGCAAATGCATTATTTTCAGAAAAAAAAAAAAAAAAAAAATGAAAAACAGCATAATTAAAACCTTAAAGTAGGTATGCTAATTCTCTAAATGTGTCACTCCCAGTCGGGCTTCATAATCCTCCCTCTTTTTGCTAGGCCATGAAATTTCTTTTATTTGTCTATCTTTTTTTTGCCCTTCTTACCTAAAACCTCTCCACCTCTTCTCCTTTACCTTGAAGAAGAGTACGGATTGATTACATTCTAACGTGAAATATGTGTAGTCCACCTTCTAAACAAATAACATATCGATTTCAATCAAAACTCTTCCATTGACCAGTTTATATACATTCTTAATACAAAATCTCTATCAGTTAACTTGACTACTAGAGTACAATATATTGAGTATTATAATGTGTTTTGTAGTTGTTTATTTAGCCTTGTAAGAGAATAATTTTATCTTTTTTCATTCGTCAGTACTATCATCCTATTTGAGTTTGTAATGATCTTAAGTTACCTCAAGGAATGATTCCATACTCCGGTGATCACGAAACAATGCGTGACCAAGTTATACTTCTCACCAAACAGAAATGGTTGGTGCCGGCTGTGGATCGATATATTTAAACAAAAACTCATCGGTTTCTCCAAAATAGAGTTTGTTGAACAATAACATTTTCAATATCTCTAAGAAGTCGTCCTCAGTGGCTAAAATAAAAAGTCACATGATAAAAATAATGATCTTACATATGGAGACATAAAAAGTGCGTAGGGAATTAAAAGTTAATTTATTTTAAAGTGTATTTAATAAAAGCGTATGGAGTGGAATCCACTGTTTTGGCATTATTTCGCGTCCCCTGATTCTACTAAAATATTATGAGCGATATGGTGACTAAGCAAGAATTTAATTAATTATGACACTGTAATTTACCATTGGCACGTATTTATTTTTACCACTATCGGATCATATGGCGGCCTGATAACACAAGGGATTCTTTTTTTTTTTATTAAATCAGCGAAGCCCTAAAAAACACTAGGAGAACCAGGAATCAACTAATTATAAAAGTACCAATTAACTCATACAGACTATTCTATGATACATTACGTATTACTCGAGCTGCCATTTTATATTCTGTATTTATTTCTATCTTATTACACAACAGTGATTATAGATATAAGTACATCATAAATTATATGATTGTAGTGAGTATGAATTCAAATGTAGGACAGATTACGTTCTGAAGTCCCCTAGAATTGAGTAATTTTAATTTTTTCACAATTATTGATTATTAAATTTTAATTCTTCAATGTTGCCGACATAAGCTATTGTTCTTACTCGACGCAGTCTGAAAAAAATTCGGTGACGTGAATTCAGATTAAAATGATACTAGGATTTAGTGGGGCAAGATGATATGGAAGCTATCCAAAACTATTTTTGACATTTTGTTGTTTTTTTCTCGTCTTTTTTTTTTTTTGTATGAATCTCAAACATTTTCTCTGTCATTATTTTCAAGAGAATTTATAAACACGGTAGGAGCAACTTTATAAAAAGATTCCTTTCAAAATTTGGGGCCTGTATGTCATTGCTGGTAGATTAACTGTACTCTTCTGAACTTAGGCTAAGTAAATATTTGTAAATTGGCAATAGACCAGTGTAACCCTAAGGACGTGAATGCCTTTATCAACTGAATGCCTAGTGTATTTAGTAAAAATAAAACTAATTTTTGATGCGGTGTAGTTCCAACTACCACCTATAACTATTAATAATTTACTTCCCTAGCAAAAAATATATTAGCAGGACTTGAACTCGGGACTTCCCAATCAGTTCGTCTGGGGCTGATGAAGAGATAACATTCCACTCTGTTTTTTTATTAATTTTATACTCATTTTTATATTATGTGTTCATTATGTCATTGTTACCTTAAATCAACAATGGGACTGCTGATACCTAACCTATTTACTTATTGGGGGATACTGACCCCATAACCTCAGGAATGATTCTTAATAAAGAAACTGGATTAGATATGTCGTATGTTAACAAACTTCTAAATCTTAGTTCTTTCTAATTTGTTTGTCGGGTTAGATGTCGAATATCCCCAAAGTGGGAAGGAGACGCCTGCCGCGGGCTAGGGTCGCTACAACTTCTAGCCGCCGTCCGGTGAGCGCCAAGAAAGAGATAAGACGGGTGGACCTGTGGTCTTTCACCCTGGCTGGCGGCCTAGTCGACGGGCAGCTTAATTCTTTTTGATCTCCATAATCTTAGAAGGTGTGCCCCGACAAAGCACTATGTTCAGGAGAAGAGGAACAGGGGAGGTTTATAGGTAGTTTATGTGGTCTTGGAATGACCACGAATTCACACTCGGTATCTAAGGGTAGACGAAAACTATCCGGATCCCAAAGGCGATTGTGTACTGGAGAGAGGCAGACTGGATTGCCTTGGGAGACGCAACTAGGTAAAGTTTGTTGGGCCACGGAAACCGTCGTCCTCCAGGGAGAGGTCTCTCCCAAGATGGTGCTAGTTTTAGCGAGACAAAGGCAGAGATTCATACTAGAAAGGTGTGAGGTCTGACAACGCTGGATTAAAACAGCGAGGTTAGGAGAGAAATGCAGAGGTAGTTGAATGAGAAGGCCATGGTTTGAGTAGAGCAGCAAGCGTCAGTGCAGAGAGAGATAGAGAGAGAGAGAGAGAGAGCAGTGTTCTAAGTGCCGGTTCGGTTCGTTCTGCCGTCCGCCCTAAGACGTCCGTAGTAAGTGCCGTAGTAGGCAGGCCATCCGTGGTGGGGAAGGTTCCCCCACCTGCGGATGTTTCCCCCACTAGCTTCTCTTCCCTCTCTGATTGATGTCATAAGCTTTATTATTAAAATATGGAAACAAAGAGAGATATTTCCTGGGCTTAGAAGAGGGGAACTTCTAATTATTTGTAATTAAAAGGTTGCCACAACATTGTTTATTGACTATTTATACACATAGTTATTGAATGGTTGAAGATGGGTGAATATTGTTGGCACGTACTCAAACACTTCAGGTATATGACCTTGAATACTCAATATCCAAAATCAAATTCATTTGTTCTACCCTCTGTCAATTTCTTAACTCCAGACTCAGTTGGAAATCAAAATTACTAATTAATTACTACCTTAAATTACAGTTAGGCTGTGGTTATTATGCGCTATATTCAGAAACTAACATCGGTCGTTAGTTAAAAAAATAAATTAGTGTATTGTTTACTGTGTGTATATTACTTTTTCAATTTACTAAGGTAATTTACGGCTGTTTATTAGTTATTACTTTGTATTTGGTTTATATTTCCTGTACAGGGGGTGCGGTAATGGTGTTTAGTTTAGATATCAGATATTTTGTCAATGTTGTGATGAAAAATCATGACAGATACAGTAATAACATGTGATTCTCAAACTAAATATTATTTATCACAAGCATATAAATTGAATTATAATTATTAAAATATAAGGATGATATCAGGACTACATTATTGAGTTAACTAAACTTTGATTTCCTTAATGACCGCCTTTTGACATGGATGGAGGAAGGTTGAAGGAGAAAGGGTGTTTAACACCTATCAGGATGATCAGTGAATATAACTTGACATGTTTACGTGTCTCAGGCACTTCGTGAAGCTCATCATTCATCAACCTTATTAGTTAATATTATTAATTGTCCCATTCTGAAATTGTTTGAAAAAGGCAACCTATCTCTATTGCGCATTGATTTCGTTATTAGACTAATTCATATGTATATGAAGTGGAAAAATATACTAATTGTATGTTAAAATTGTTGTTGTAGCTTTGTTATTGACGGCTATGATTAATATATCCCATTCATGATATTATAATTGGTGATTGCTCGCTGAACTCTTACTCCGTGTGTAATGTTATTATTTTTTTTTTTTTATAAACTTTCAAGATTTTTATTGTGATAAGAGCTTTGATTTTCTCCCGATAATTAACACAATACAGAAACGCAAAAAAGGTACATTGAAATATCAACTTAGCTGACATAAAGAAATTTAAGTCGGTTAAAGAAAATTAACTCTTAAATAATAATGAAATGGGAATAATAGTTACATTTTTTGTGTTGTATAATAACTGACACATTAGTGTGTTATTTTTTATTGTAGGCTCTCTTGTCGCTTATTTCTAGTTGCTGTCAGTTTCGCTCGGGCGCAAAACAAGAAGAATGTGAGCTCAGAAGTTATAGTTGGCAGATGATTTATTTGTTTTCACATATGTGTCTTTTCTAAACCCCTGTCTAAGGATGAAATTGTACAAAAAGTTTTCCGAAACAGAATCAAGTGACAATAGTTATTTAATTATTGTATTATAGTGATACTTTCTTTCTATTATATAGGGTATGATATCAAATTAATTGTTTCAACGTACTGGTGGACTTTTAGGAAATCGTTGCAGCAACCTTAGCATATTTTGTGATACACAACTTATGAGGCCTCAGCTGCTTGAACCAACTAGTGAATAGCAGCTATAGTCGTTACTGCTGTGTGAAGTGTGAAGATATTATTAGAGGTAGTGGGAGTATGTTCTTTATGTATTTTAATCCTGGCAAGGGACGCTTCTTTCCTGCTAGCCTAAACTATTTATTATCGAGTCGGACAGAGGTCTATTGTCAGGTGCAAGACAGACAATACTATCTGATTGCATACCGATTCGGGCTTTTGTTAGTGTCCGTGCCATTGGCAGTGGACGCGAGAGCACTGTGCCAAGGTCTGCCCGGTTTTTGGCCGCTCGCTAATAGGACCCGCGAAGGCGTGGATTTTGCAGTCTCTTGTCGCGAGCGGTCCGGTGTGCGTATCTTATACCGCCCCCCCCCACCGTGGTGTTTAAATTTAGCCACGCCCAGCAAGCCTGCAGGCCCGTTTTGGCAAATATTCACCAGCCAGCTGTGGAATATCTGATGGCGTTTCTCGTCAGAGGCTCGTCACCTTTCAAAACCGGCGCCATTGTAACTCATGAGACTCTGTAAGGCTAACTGAAAGATTTTTATAAAGGAACGAAAACCCCGGCGCTATGGGGCTGATGATGTCAGTTCTCGTGTTCTCCATAGGAGTACTGGAAGCCTTGGCCTGCCTCGATCACATACGCCACAGTTATCTACCTTCGGACTTGGGCAGGAAGCGGCGACGCCTGGTCCTCGACGTAGCTTCTGGAACGATCAGGCACCGGGAGACGAGGCGGTCCAGCGAGTTACAGAGGGACCCTCACCAGTATCTGCGTTCACTCCAGTCGGCTCTCGATGAAGAGAACAACGACTGCGAAGAATTAGCAGCCATTTTCGAATCGGTCGAAGCCCACAAAGTACACTCGACTCATATCCTACAGCCCTTAGAACCCGGGCTTTTGACGATTAGCAATTCGTCAGCTGAAAATGACAGTCGCGCCAGCTCCGTATTCAGCCGAACAAGCACACCTAACACGGTCATATTCAATCTGCATGAAAATGATAACGAATCAATACCGTATTCAGAAGACTGTTACATTCCCCTTGAAGATTTTAGTGATTGTTGTAGACTTAATCATAACTTTATAGACTTAATTGAAAAAGACATAATACCGACCCACAGCCAATATGAACTTCAAAATAACATTGTCAATAACTTATTTACAAACAAACAAGGAAATGAGGAAACAATCCCTCATCCTTTGGAACAGGGGGTGTTGAAAGGCATTTACAAGTCAAACATGGACAGTGGAATAGCTCAGATAGAAGATAAAATACAAGTGAAAGTAGCTAACTATCAACTAGCAACAGAACAACCGAATATGTTTGACGAAAGCTACCTCATTGACGGTACTTATTCGGAAAACACTGATCATAATTTTAACAATGTACAAGAAAAAGACGAAAACATTACGGAATTTAAAAAGTCAGAGGCGTTAACGGTATCACATTTTACAGAAGTTAAGATTACGGAGAAAGTAGCTTTGAACGGTGACACTGCCAACGATAGTATCAATAACTGTTTAGTTCGCGGAAATGATTCCACCAAAACAGATGCTTCTATCGCAGAATCCGGTTGCATTGATGCAATAGAGACAAAAAGCCGATTGGCGGAGAGCCACGTCTACAAAGGAAAGGGACCATTAATAGAAAATAAGGACGTAGGCAAAGGAGAAATAAGCGAGCGGGACATGGGCCACGAAATTGGGCCAGAAAAACAAACACTTACAGATGGAATGAAATGCCAATATTCATTTACATGTTTTCACCCTCCTTCAAATGATAGTAATGAATATTCAATTCAAGTATATGATTCGATTAATTCCTCGATAAAATATGACGAAGCGAAGGTAAAAACAGAACCTTTCCATCAACCCAGTGATTGTATGTCAGAGCTATCTGGAGATGAAAAATCGGCTGTCACGATTGCGAAAATTGAAGAGATCAATACTTCCGATTCAACTGGAAAAGTTGGTTCAGTGGAAAAAAAAAAAAAAAATCAAGTGCCAAAGATAGATCAAATAAATTCTTTAGAGGTAACAAGAAATGTCACGGAAAATCCGATTTCTGCAACGGTTGCATCTGCAACGACTGAATCATACAATCAAACTTTTAGTCATGACAATTGTACGAGAACAACCTCCTCGAACGGTATAGTTATCGAAAAGACCACAAGAGGACTCACTCCTGTCAAAGATTTGATTAATGAACCTATGGGACAGCACGAAACAGAAATTTCGAAAATTACCAACGGTTCTTTGAGTAAGAAAACGGTGACGCAAGTGGTGCCTAATGACCTTGTGAAAGAAGTAGTTCAAGTAGCACTAACTTCAGACACTTTAAAGAATACGCACTTGGATTTAGTTTCTAAGAGTTCATCTGCAGATTCATCGGTGACAGTTGTAGACCTAAGCAATGAAATAAAAATATCGATGGAAACAGAACACCATGAAACAGTTAGAGGACTCACTGCAGGTGTTACCCCTTCAAATGAACCTATTGTACAATACAAAAAAGGATCGTTGAATGATTCTCACAGTAATTTCACTAAGGCAGTAGTTGAATCTACTATCCCTAATGAACCTGCAAAGGAAATAGCTCAAGCACTACTAACACTAGAAAATATAACGGATACAGACTTGGAGCAATGTCGTAAGAGTTCACGTCCGGAGTTATCCTTAACAGCTACAGATCAAGATGATTTTAGAAAAATATCTATGAGGGCAGATCACCATGAAACTCTTGGAGCTCTAGTAGTTGCCGATTTTATAATGAGTGAACCTATTGTACAAGATGAAAAGGAACTTTTGATGTACTGTAACAACTCTTCGATTAAGACTTTTATGGAACAAACTGTTCCTGATGCCCCTGTCGGGGAAATAGTTCAAGTAACACCAAAGTCAGAAACTCTAAAGAATACGGAGATAGAACAATTTTCTAAGAGTACTCCTTCTAATACATCCATTATATCGACTCAAGAAAATGAAAGTAAGACATCAAATAACCATGCTGTTGGTGGATTATCTAAAGTAGAAAATATGCCGGGTAGCGAAATAGAAACGATTCAAGAACTGTTGAACGCCAAAGACAGTCTGAAGGCAATACCGCAGAAACCGGCAGCTGGCGGTCCAGGCAAGAAAGCGACTGACCAGAGCACTGCCAAGACCGACAAAGGCCTATTAACGATACAGGAAACGGTCGGTGTTTCCCCATTCGATGACGACGTTACCGTATTGGAGGGGGCTAACCCTCAGCAAAAGCTATTGGAGCCAGTCGAAGACATCTCGTCACCGGACAAAGCGTTTTGGGTAAGGCTCAAGTAGTCATAGAGAGTGGTGTGCCTTTGGTAACAGGACAATGGAAAGGTCCAAAAGCCCCACAGAACAGAAAGGCTATAAATTAACCTTTGATTACATTACTACATCGACCCTTTATAATCAACACTGCTGCAGTAGGCCCTCTTTCCTTTCAAGGGGCCCTCTTTCCTTCTAGTCCTATTTAGACAGCGAAGTTCTCTTTAATGTAGAGTGATTCCAACTTAGTAATCTTTCCAGTGCTATTGTTAGTTAATTTATAGAAACCTAATTAATTATTCATAGTGAAAATAAATCCCTTTTCAAGTATGGTCAATGAATATGTTAATTCGCGAAACGCCGACAAACCATGTTTTTTTTTCATTTTCCGCGTTTATCCACGAGGATTATTAGCGGTTATTAAATTTACATTTCAACATTTATAATTTACAAAGAATCAATGATTCATTTGTCGTTCAGTTATTAACATAAATGTATTTTAAGAATAGGTTTCGTGTTCTTGTAATGCTTGGTTTATTGTGTTTTAAGCTGAGTACAGCGTAATGTTGGTTTCCGATCCCTAGTACCCATGGGCGCAAGCAGCAAGGGCAATCTGGAGTCTTGTAAAGATTAATTCTCCTATAAATAGTTTTCCTCCCAGCCATACTTTTTTTTTTTCGTATTTGGTCATTTATACCCTACTGCTGCTGCTAAGCCTTTTACTATTAATCCAATGGCTTTGCTAAAAAATAGCAGTATTTCATTATTAGTAGGTAATACTACTTAGGATGGTCTGCTTAAATTAAGAATTAGTACCTAGTAATTGGTAGCAGAAAATAAGCTTTTATATTATTTTGTAGATTTTTGCTCGCTTTGCACTTACTTTTATTTGTTTTATTCTATTTCGATGGCATTCTATATTTATATTGTAATATGAACTGATCAATCAACATTTTTCAATACATATTTCATATATATCATTCAATTACACCTGATTTTGCTTCTGAAAAGATTTAAAATAAATTTATTAAAAAAATATTAACCACATTTTGATTAGAGTAAGAAACGATAAGCAGAATGATACTGATTAATTAAACATAGACAAGTTTTACGCGCTATTTTTAAGTTTTCATTTGTTTCTGTTTTGTTCGATGACTTTAGATAGCTTAACAGATTATTTTGCTACTTCATTCAAGGATAAAGTGTGGCACCTTCAACAATTTCTAAGAACCAAGAGGTCATGGGCAAGGAAAGATCATTTTTCAGCAAAGAGTTCCTCATATTCAAAGCCTTTAAAGGGCATACCGGAACTTTATGTAATTTAATAGGTATTTAAATCACGTGCCAGTATCTGCAATAAATTATTTTCCTGAAGAGAAATCTACTTTACTTATTCCTTATATGGTCACTTATGTCATCTTCTTTTTTTTCTGGTCAGGTTTCAGTGGCCATACTATAGCTTATAGGTGTATTACCTACCACTTTCAGTTCACGGTTTAGCTGTATAAAATGAATTTAAGTGATGGGATTTCATTAAATGCTCATTATGCAGAATAATAGAAAATTTAAATGCTGAGTATGAAACATATCTATTTTTTTTGTGGAGAGTGGGTGGGTTCATTCATCACCACAATTTCTACTTCTACTTACTACGAAAATGACTGCTGGATTTCTACCGCGTATGTAAACTGAAATGTATACAAAACCTGTTTAGAACTGTGATAATACAAACAAAAAACCACCAAAAAAGTGGTGTGCTTTGAAAAATTCAAACCTTTGCTTTTTTAATAGAATTATTTCGGCTTTCAATTCTAATCAATATTTAACGTTTTCAGTGATAAGGGGAATCAAATATGAAGAATCCTAATAGATATTCAAAAAAATCATACTGAATTTCCCATTTTGATCTCTTGTGTAACTCACCTCTAAAAATTTAGCAAAATGTTTTTTTTAAAGTATTTTTCAAATTTTGGTTTAAAAAATATTTACTATGGTCGAGCTTCTAGGAGAGCAATTACATGTTACGGTGAGACAGGTTTGCGCAATTGCCAGGGGTCTGCAATCGCACAAACATGTCTCACGGTAACATGTTATTGCTCTCCATGCTGAACAGTAGTTCCAGGATGGATTTGACCACAGATCACATATTTACTAGGCCAGTGGGTGCAGTGATGGCATATCACTTGATCTAAGAGGTCCTGGGTTCGTATCCTGACCGTTTCAATTCCTTGCTCTTTGGCTAATAATTATAAAACCAGTAGACACTAGATTTATAAGAACTATCGATTGATAATTATTAATGTTGTTTTCTTTCTAAGTAGCTAATAACTATACGTTCTATACAGCTTTGCTCTAATACCTTATTATTGTTCTATCGTAACTGGTAATATTTTTGAGCACACTTCCATGTGCGTATTATACAGAGGAAGGGCCAGCGAATCAGAAATGTTACATCCTTGATACAAAGCATCTTCAGCTGTGGTTCATCTCATTTTGCCACGAGCTTTCTATATTTTATTATCTCCATAAAAAACACATTAACGCTTAAAATGTTCTTGTTGAAATAAATGTCAGTTACTTAGATTCTATCAGTAATAGCCCCGAAATTGCAATGTAAGAAGTATGATCAGCGCTTTATAATAACAGGATAAACGGCCATAAATCCATACAAACATACCGATCGTGCCGGGAAGATAATAGAGATGACATTTATTTCATCAATTAAAACCACAATCTTTTACCCTCTAAAATATTCAAATCCCTACAACAAAATAAAAAAGTCAAAATCTGCAATTAAAACTTTCTTGAATACATTTAACGTAAGCAAAAATAAAATAATCTATCAATTATTTGTGAAATTCCTAATTTACTATTATATCGGTTTGATAAAATGCATAGAGTAGAGAAGAAAAAATAATTTTCATTCATTGAAAAAATAAAATTCGTATTTCCAGAGCACTCAGAAGAGGTGTTTTGGAGATTTAGTATCTTGAGTCTTCATTCAATTATTTTTTCCATTCATTCTTTATTCATAAAACAAAATCAATATGTAGATGGCAAGAGAGCCCCTGTCCTACCAGACATAATGCATTTTTATTTAAGTAAATATTTTCGTCTGATGTTCGATGCCGTTTTCCTCTGACTGAAGAAATCCCCAGACCTCTCAGTTCGTCACGGTCTGAAATCCATCGCTAGGAACCGACCGCTCATATCTTTTACCGGCTCAACTCCTTATTCCTTTATTCTCTAGCTTCTTTTATTTGTCAATCCTAACGATCCACAGTAGCTTATAAGTAGATATAACATGATTATTTACAGTCAATGTACGATAAAGTTATGTAGACTCCTGAGGTCCCCCAGCATTGTTCCTAACCCACTAGCATTAATCTTGCGAAGAGTATCATGACCACAAACATTTTATAAAACATCGCAGGTTTGACCTTGCCAGATGTCTGCGGTAAATAGAGTTTAATCCATTAAGCTTATGGCAGGATGGTACATCGTAATTAGAGAGAAAGAGACAAATCAATAATAACAAAATAACAAAAAGAGAATAATGATCCTCTTAGCCTGTGTTTAAGAGTTTTTTTTTAAGCCCAATATTCATTTTTATGGTTAGATGATCCTCCAGGTTGCTTGTATTGGATTTTTGAAGTAGTACGCTTTTTATATAAATTACACATAATAGAACACACATTACAGAAATACACTGTCTTGAGGTGTTAGGCCACACACTGTTTGGGGTGGAAGTTTGGAGTCGACTGAGAAATAAGAGGACACATAAGGACACAGAGGGATCTGATGGGTAATGATTCTATTAACTATAGTTATATGAATTTTAAATTATTTTAGTTGTCTCTGTTTTGTGTGAGTCCCTTGTTTTATTGAATTTCTGAAGAATTAGACAGACCACCTGTGGAACTTAGAACCATAATCCCCTACAGAAACCTTCAACAAATGCGTATTTACTATATTTAGTTTCATGTATAATAGTCTCATGGGTCGGTAAAAATTCATTTAACCTTTTCAATAAAAAAATAAAATTGAAACAGCAATGTTTTCTTTCACAAAAAGGATTAAAAAAAAAAAGGTAGAAAGACATTTTTAAAATTATTGAATTTACATTTTATTTGGGTTAGCTGAAAAAATGAAGGTCAAAGTAAAGAAAGTTCACGGTATATTTTAAGTATTTTCCCAAAGGGAGATTAATGTGAAACTGAATCGGCGGCAGTGAGTTTTAGTGTTTGTTAGAGGGACCTCTTGAAAAGTAGATGAATAAACCATGGATTGCTTTGAAAATGGTACACATCGATCAATCGATTGTGACAATCGCCACTTGGTCACCCCTAATCTCCAGTTGGATAAAGGATTAAATATTTTCCTATTCCGCTAATCCAATGCTGATAACGTCTGACCTGATTATTTTTGTATTATTTATTATTCATTATTTTTTTTGTTAGGTGATAATTGTTAACAAAATGGGATTACATTCCATATCTAATGATCATTAGTTAGGGTCAGTATCATTAAGTTAGGTGGGACTGCATGTGATAAGATTTATATAAAAATAAGTTTAGTTGCAAAATTATAAGCAATAGCAGTGACAGTGTGACAAAACAAATGACCAGGTTACAGATAAATTGTATTCTCTGCAGCCAAATGCTGATGCACATAGCCTGATAAAATCTTATGTAATTAGGGGGGTGGACAGAAAAGAATAAAACAGCCCCCCGCCTTATCTAAATGAAACCTACATACACACATATAATCTAACTAATTTATATTTATCTTAAACTTAAAATCTACTAGAAATTAAGTATTCTATAATAATTAAAATAAATTATAATGTAAACAAAATTATGAACAATGTATCTGGAAAAGTGTGGATCGAGATAAGATAAATATTCCTGCGTAAGTCCTACTAAGGCATGTATACTCGTATACTAGTCAGCTCCAACTTCAGAACAGACTTTTAGAAATTATTTCTCAATTTTTTTAAAGACATCTCCTGCGGAACTATAACCTTTGGATTAAAAGTGAGGGAGCACCCGTAAGATCTGTCTGTAATAAAGATGTATTACCGTACGGATCTCGCTTATTTTAGATCTAACGCAAATACACCGCCGGAAGCAGTTCAAATACCCTTTGTCAGCCGAGATCGGAAATAGTCTTCGACCGCACTCAAAGGGATCAGTATTAGCCCTACTGATGTATACTCTGTAAACGTGAGGCAAGCCAACAAACCCTGTGGATTCACTCATCGCTACATTTGCGGACCACGAGCATATGAAATTCTCGTACCTCGATACAAAAACAAAACATATAGAGCTGACGCAAACAAACAGGAAATAATACTACAAACCAACATCTCAGAAAACCCTTAACAACTGATTGAATATAGAAGCGGATCCTGGCTGGAACTTCTCCAGTTGTACTTGTAGAATACCTCTACATATGATAATAAATTAACAGCTTGGTAACGTTTCAACTTATTTATATATGTTGTTCTCAAAATGTAATTGCTTGAAATATTTTTATAAATTTATTTTTGCGTTATCGTCAATAATTTGCTCTAAACTTTAATAACAAGTACCTGCTAATTTTATACGTTCACGATCCGTTGTGTACATTGTACATTGCTGATTTCGTCTCCTAGAAAATTTTTCCAGGCTTTTTTTTTTAAATCGATTCATAAGAACAGCAAATAATATCAAAATCGATTTCTTGTCAGCTTACATGAATCTGAATGATTTTTGTTAGTTCAACTGAGTTTTATCATTTTTATTTTGATCAGACCAACCCGAGTCGCAGGTGTTTAATTGCTTATAATTTCGAATCGATTTTTGTTTTTTTTACTTGAGATACCGTACAACAGTCTTACCACTACGAGTTAATTTCTTATAACACTCCTCGTGCACAATACCCAAAGCTCTCCCTTTGTGAATAACAAAAGCATGTGATCTCAGCTAGGATTGCACTAGAATGTTTTTCTTCTTTCAAAGTCACTTAAATTCTCTCGTTATGTTCTAAATTAGTTCAGCAGTGGGAGGTGATAAATCTATCTCACTTGCCTACTCATAGCAGCTCGCTTTTATGATCTGCCCTACCTCACCTACTCAAATGCCAAGAGGTTTTTTTTAGAAAACGTTGAAATTTATTTTAGGACTTGTGTACCGAGTGGTTAAGGTATACATCAGATAATTGCCTTCCAAAAGGCCCTCCTGAGCAAATGAGATTTCGGAATAAGCGATTCTAGTTGATCCGGCTAAAACTATATTTTATGGTAGAAAATTAAAGCAACTTGGGAAAAAAAAAAAAAAAAAAAGCTGTCTGTCGACAAATGATGAATTACCCGCCATTTGCGCATTCAACAAATTGTCAAAAAGCCGGCGACCGGCTGAGTAGAATTGTTAACGACTTGTGCAGCACTTGTTGGCAACTCCTAGTGGCAGAAAATAAATGATTTTGAGGCCAAGCATAGCCTTTTCATTATTAGGTCACAGGCCGCAGTCAAGATCTAAAATTATACCAACTAGTATAAAATATGTAGTTACCAATAGTATAAAATATGTAATTATCAGTAGTAAAAATATGTAATTACCAGTAGTATAAAATATGTAGTTACCACTAGTATAAAATATGTAATTATCAGTAGTAAAAATATGTAATTATCAGTAGTAAAAATATGTAATTACCAGTAGTATAAAATATGTAGTTACCAATAGTATAAAATATGTAATTACCAGTAGTAAAAATATGTAATTACCAGTAGTATAAAATATGTAATTAACAATAGTATAAAATATGTAATTATCAGTAGTAAAAATATGTAATTACCAATAGTATAAAATATGTTATTATCAGTAGTAAAAATATGTAAATACCAATAGTATAAAATATGTAATTACCAGTAGTAAAAATATGTAATTACCAGTAGTATAAAATATGTAGTTAACAATAGTATAAAATATGTAATTATCAGTAGTAAAAACATGTAATTACCAATAGTATAAAATATGTAATTACCAGTAGCATAAGATATAAAATATGTAATTACCAGTTGTATACAATATGAAATTCTCAAGCCTGAAATGGACGTATATGTCGCGTATTCTGAAATTTAAACGTATATAAGGAGTAGGATACAGCAATCTGGAGGTATATAAGAAAATCATGTACGATCGTCTTATTCGATACGTTGTTTGACAAGACATAATTTCGTAGGCCAAAGAATGCTATTATGTTACAAATTTAATTCACAGCCTCTGTTACCTATCAACGAAACAACAAGTAACTTCGTTAATATTCCTCACAATCAATTGACAATAAAAAAAATGTATCCTATTGTTGACAGTAAGACAGAAAGCCATCCATGACCCATCATTAAATTTTAATTATTTTAACCTAGAATCCTTAGTTATTGCAATAACTTTTTGTTAGTCGATAATTATGTTCTTTTTAGTGCCCTAGGGAGGAGTTTTAACGCAGAGAAATACGTTATTTCTTTCACAAATATCAAGTGTTTTTTTATGAGATTTCTTATTATAGACCTAGCTGGTCTCAGGTATATGAAATATATAACTTCATATATTTTTACGATTTTTAAATTCTTCACTTTTTTAGTAGGGTTTTAGAAATTAGCTCCCTAGATCTATGGTTCCTCACCAATCTTAGTATATAGTTAATTAAGTAAGGGTGAATATTTCTCTTTTAATTTAGTGATTATGAGGTGTTCTAGTGGTAGGCTTACTAACTAATGAACGAATGGAAATTACTTTATGTGTATTTTGATGGTCTTTAAGACACATTAAAAATATTTATTTAAATAATGCTGAAATATCCTTATAGAAACGTTCAGTTAAAATGAATGACAGATATAAAGAAATACAAAAGTATTCCAGAACTGAGTCACGTATTGTCAATACTGTCGATTTCAATAGTTCAAGATTTACTAACGATTTTTTTTATTATTTAAAAGGCAAATATCAGTGACTGACATAGTTTACCAAACATTTAATCAGTATTTGATAAACTCATTTCTCTTTAGTACTTCTTTATTCAGTTTAGATGCAACCATCCATACTCTCTCGTCCAGTTCAATTATTCAATAACATGAGCTTAACGAATAACAGTAAAAAAAAGATGACGAGGCTACTGATACTTGGCCCAAACGTTATATAAATACATTTATTCATTTCAAAACCAAAACTAGATCAAATGACAAGCTTCTAATCACCCAGTAACATTATTTCACAATTTTACTTCATTAATATTTTATTATTATGAGTAAAATAATTTTCATTGGCGAACAAAAGTTTCCAAAAAATTACTAATTTTAGTGGTGGGCTCAGATCAGAATGTATATTAAGAACAATTAAGATAAATAGTTCACAGGCTAAGAGGCCGCTAAAAAAAGAATCATCCCAAGGCCTCACCCAGATATTTTCGCTATTTTCAGCTCCACCCTCGTTCTTCTTCTACAGGCTCCACCGTCATTCTAGGGCTTTCGTTTCACAGCATAAATCCCGAGTCCCACTCAAGGCGAACAGAGCACATTATCCCCATCACCCACTTATCACAGAGCACATCTTACTTTTGAACTTTTTTTTATTATAAGCACTTAAGTTAGCATGAAGAATGTACTTTGTATTAGAGATCATAGAGTCGAAAGTCAAGGGATCAGACGGGAGGAGTCCTCCCTGTAGCATCCAGAGAGGCGATGAGGAGGAGAGCTACTGGGGAGGGATCACAAGAGAGAGTAGGAGGAGAGGAGGACGGGAGGAAATAGGCCAGATATTTGGCAAGAGTCACAGGGAGGGACGTATTAACTGACCTAAACATATATTCTTAGCTCTGGCATAACTTCTAGAAATTATTGTTTTTCTCAATGCAAAGTGAAGTTGGTAAGCATAAAATTTTAAAGGGGGTGGTATTTGTGTGTTGGTGGCACTGCGTGTTGGTGGCGCTGGTGTTACGTAGGAGCTGCATTAACACCAATACCGTTTTAGTATAGTTTGATATCATTAATCGCTTAGTTAATTACTTCGCATTCGCTTCAAATTGGCTGTAAGGTAAATGGTGTCAACGGCTTATGTACACGTTGCTAAGGTAGATTTTTGGAAGCGCAGACCATTGGAGGCAGTAAGGGCAGGTGCACAGATAAGGAACACACGCCTTGGACAGGATACGGGACGAAGTGACTAGGACTCCCTCCAAGTACGTTATGCTTTTGTCTTTTGACATCTTCTCCACGTTTGAGAGAGTGCAGTGGCTCTACCTGAATCAAGTAGGGCGGTCGTCAGAGGGAAGACGAGCACGCACCAGTAGAACGAGGTTTTCCCCAAGGCTTAGTCTTAAGCCCACCCGTTTGGAAAATAGTATTTTATAGGGTTTTTGCGGCCATGGAAGACTATGAGATCCTCTCGTTAGCCAACGTAGACGACCTGTAGACTTCCGTGAAGAGGACGTGAGGAGCACCTATGCCACTATAGTGGAATAGTGGGGCACACATAAAAAGATCGCTATTGAGAAGAAAGATGGACCAGGACCACCCGATTAAATTTGACCTAGGAGAACGCTACCTAAAGATGGGCATTTTGGGGCGAGACTGGGAAAGAAACTGATTCTCTCGTCTTACATCCAGTACCTAGTGGATCGGGTGACAACAGTCACCAACAGTTTTCCCGGGATAAGAGGATGTGCGGATTAATTTATCTCTCCGAGGACCCTCTACCAGGGGGTAGTGAAGGAAATTATAGGATAAGAATATAGGAATTATGGGTATATACATCCTAGTCATGGTCTGCTCACATCAACAAGGGCCAGATGCATAAGCTAATGCAGATACTGAGAGGGAGATCCTAACTTGGTTCTCGAGAGCATAAGGACAGGCACCTTCGAAGCGGTGCCGGTAATGGCTGCAACGGCTCCCGTGAGCTTCGTCCTCCTCCTACAGCACCTTAGGACGAAGGTAAAGAGAGCTTCCACATCCTCTCCAGAAAAGTGTCGACAAGGAATCAAGTAGGTGAAGGCCCTCTTCGGATAATAGACCAACGAGGCGTGGAACGTCAAGTGGACTAGCACAACGAAGGGGAGCACCCTGAGAAAGTTTTTCTTCTCACTCAAAAGTACAGGCTAAGAGCAAGATGGGCCTCCTCAGACTGTTATCATACGGTGTATTTCGAGCCAAGCTGCACGAATAAAAAATAGCTGAAGACCTGCATTGCCCACACTGTGGAGAAGAGGAAACCAGAAAATCTCGTCTTCTTCTGTCCCCGGAACCCGTTTGAGCACAGCTGGGAAGGTACAGCATAGACGAATTCGGCCTTCCGAATTCTTTCATCCAGTGTTTCTTCCATTCGGCGTTTCTTCTCTTCATCCAGAAGAGGAGGGAGCTTAAGGGATTAGGCCATTACTAGCCACTACTTATGGCCGGTAAGGCAACTTCTCAATCTCGAGGAGGGTGGTGCAGGATGAGCAGCCGTGTTTTTGGGAAGGCTCTTCAAGAAGGCATCATTGTACAGGATGACGTAGAGGCGTTGTAAATATAGGATATGTTAGAATTAGAGATTAGGATATAGGAAAAGAAGAGAATGCAATAGTTTATAGTAAGTTAGTAATAAGTAGAATGGTGTAATCTTGAATCCAAAAGGAAATCTTGGGCTTTTGAAACAAAAGCAACGGTATTCATTGTCCATAATTATCTCACTAAAAAAGACGGAAAGTATGACGGAAAGTCATCGCTCAGTTTTGGTGATTTTGTGATCAAAACAGATCCGTTTTAAGTGGGGGATTTTCGGACAGCTCTGCGGACGTGAGACGTAAGAAGCTAAAAAGAAACATATTAAGTAGACTCCAAGATTTTGTAGCTAAATCACTATGAGGCATCCTAGCAATCCGATGGTCGGAAAGAATAATCAATAGTGAGCTGCGATGGAAGAAGGGAGAAACATGAAACAGGTGGTTTGGCTGGTTAAAAGGAAATAAGGTCGGCTTGGACACTCTCTGGGAAGGATGAGAAGCAATCTTAGTCGGCTCTCGAGTGGATCCCGGAAAGCAAGAGACGTATTAGAAAGGCCAGTGTGTTTCGGATATGTACTGTGGAGAGAAGTCAAGAGTCTAGTGGAGAATTGGGTGGGATAAGGTCAAGGAGTGGTACAAAGACTCCGATCTTAAATTCTAGAGTAGCAGAAACGGTAGAATTTGTGTGCTTCTCTTTAAAAATCCATTTACTTCATTATTTAAAGAAAATTAAAACGTAAGAAGGTAATTTTCATCATAAACAACCCTAAAAAAGTTTATCACATATTGTATACATTGATGTGACTAGGATCAAGGAAATTGCTTCTGTCTGAACACCAGACTACTTTCAGAACTAGTAAATCTGCTAAAGGCCACTGGGGAACAAATACATAAAACAGAACCACTATCGATGCGCCCAAAAAAACAAACAACAAAAATACATGAAACAGTTGCCAATGACCAGTCAAAACCTTAACTAATTAGCTCGTCTCCTTCCCCTTTTTAGCATACAGCTCACTCGTCACTCCCTGATTCATGAAACTAAGCTGAGATGAATTCATATTGGTACATGTATTTCTTGTAATTCCATTTATTATTATTATTGTATATGATAAGTATATTATTTGTCAGATAATTTTAACATTTCTGAAATATACTTGTTTTCCAGAACAATAGTTTATTTAATTTAAACATTACATAAAATTTATTAATATATGATAAAACAATATCAGTAAGTAATTTGCCGAAAGATTAAATTTTTTATTTATCCTAAATTTAAATATCTTATAAAGTATTACCTCGAAGGAAAAAGAAATGCCTTAAAATTCGTTTAACGAGCTACCGAAGCTATTTCTATCGATTAGATTTTCTACTCTATAACACTATGTCTAGAAATAATAGCTTTTCAGCCGAAAAAAAAATAGTTTTTATTTATATTATTTTTAAACATTTCCATAACAGTCATCTCTTCTTCATAATCAGCACCTCTTCAATGGGTCTTTAACCTCGACTATAAATTCTAAATATCTTCTGAGTGATAACTTAAGAAATTTTACAAAACTGTTATTGCATCTTAAACTTGACTTTTACATTGTAAAAGCGCTGGTTACCTGGATAGATCGTGTTGAATAGATGTTTAACTTTTCCAAACGGTTGTATTAATTTTACAAGTGCTCCAGTTGCTATCCCTCATTTGGGTTCGTTTAGTGAAGCCAGTAACTGGATCATACCCCTAACTGTCAGGTGTTCTGCAAATTCAAGGAAGTGCACACTTTGACCTATGGGTCTGAAGTTGCGTTAGCCATTAATTCAACGATTGAAAGTTCAAACATAAATATATGAATACAGGTACATAAGAAGATACATAAATATATGAGGAACCGATGAAAATTATAATTTTTTTTTATATATAATTAGTTTAATCGTATTTCAGGCCAATTGAGAACATGAAAAGAACCTATTGCATTATTTATTTTTGTGTATTCTCTATTCTCAGGTATTTATAAACTACATTTATAGCTTAAGAGACATTTTGCATACTAATTATTGCTAATTTCGTCGCGGTGTATAAGATCTTGGAGAAGGTATCATCTGCAAAGATGACTGAAAGGGTTATTTTTGCCGCAGTTCGCTGGCATAAATCCCGACAACTTAAACCACACTCGCGTTCCAATTGAAATGCCGTGCCTTCTTAGCATGGCGAGAAGCGTCCGTCCACATAGCATCTCCAGGAAGGGATAATGTTATTCAATCTTTTCATCAATTATGTATTCAATTAGTACTGATACGTTCGGTGAACTGATGGTTTGCCTATCCATACACTAATATATCTGACTGTATCCGAATACATAAACTATATAGGCAATATATAAAGGATGTATCTTTTCTACGGATACACCTATCCTTTTATATATTTACCTGATTTACCCGCTAACGCCACGCTGTCAAGTTCTAGTTGAACAATTAGTATAGTTGGATTGCAGGGATGCCATCTCACAATTCAACTAACAGATTTGATCCCTCTATCAAAGCGTATGCGTATTATCCCAGCATAAGCGTAAAATTATTCCAAATTACCTTTTCTCAAAATATTCAATTTATTCACTATTGACACCAATTAAATCTAAACCCGAAATAATTTATTTTCATGAATAAACGTGGTGATTAAAATGGAAGGAATTCAATAGTAAAATAGAATTTTATATACAAAAACGATTGAAATGTTTTAATGAGATATTAATGAATATAATACGAATAAAAATGACGAACAGATTGCATAGATCTTAATAGCTAATAATAAAACTTAATTCATACTATTACCACGATGCCTTCATCTTGATGACTCGTGGAACCGCAAAACATCAATGTCCTCAGCTAGTGCCTCCAACCAGTCCCGCGGTCAAAGGCTAAGGGATGACTCAGGAGACCCTCCAGAGTAGCTGCAAAACAAGTGCCTTCGGCTGTCATTTGACTGTTTATATTTCGTCCTACTTGACCAGGATCATTCCATTAGGGTGGTCATCCTTTCTGATCTTTTGTGCTAAAAGAGTATTACTTCACACCAGGTTACAAAGAAGTCGGAAAGGAGGAGTGTTTGAGGAGGCACCACTGTCCTTATGAGGGACCACAAAAGAATAATCTGGATCCATTTGGGCTCTTCGAAAACACATCTATACCTGATAGTCGCCCCATAGTACATTGTGCTAACTTTCTAACTTGATATATCTACGCTTTACTCTACCTCCTTATATTACTTCTAATTTTACATCAAGGCAGATTATAATTTTATCACAATAAAGATTTGATATATGTAATTTTACATCAAATTCCCCATGTAGGGCGTCAATGATATAACAGTAGTTGTGCGTACGAATTTGAAAACACTGCCAAATCATGGGGTTATATTATTTCTACATATTTGGTTTTGAATAACATGGTGCACACAAGGACGTAAAACCCTAGGTAAGACCGAAAATCATCTGAATGCTGGCTCATCGTTTAAAGGAACGATGGGTTTCCAAGCTCGCTGATGTTTTCCATGACGTAGCAATCTTTTCCATCATTGCCTTTTCGTTATTTTGGGTCTCTGCTGTAATTGTCGAGGTTTTTCCCTAATCTAATTTGGACTTCAGTGACTGCGATAGTGATTGCAAACCTCGTCTATATATAATCAATATTGGCCATATACAAGTGTCACACCATAGTACCTGTGACACATTTGTGTGTATTTGCTATATGACACTTAGTATCTATTACATTGGTAATAAAACTTTTGACAATTACCTGGTAAAGACATTTTGAATTTTTGTTTATCACAACTCTTGTTGGCCCCTCTATTCATCTGTCTACCTATGCCAACCCATGACCGGCCACGCATTTCACCGCTGGGTAATTTCTGACTTCCTGAACATTTCATCTTAGTGATATTTTCTTGGTCATTCCATAACAATTTTATTTTCATTTTTCATACCTTTGCTGGCATCCTATTTGTGACATTCTCAATCTGCAACACCCTGGTTGATATTAGCAAAAAGCATCGCCAGCATTAATTTGTATTTTATTGAACATTATTTGTGTTTATGGCGGTTGTGCATATTGCTGGGAAGGGAAGGATGGTGCCCGAGAACTATCTTATGTATATGGCGTTGATACTGTGTTCTTGATGCTCCCAAGTTGCCAAGTCTAGGCTCCCAAGCAGCAAAAGCCTAGAAACCCATACTACAAAAAGATGGTTCCTCAAAACGTCTTACGTACATAGAATACAATATACACGACACTAGGATTTGTCTTGCAGTCACAGGACAGTTCCATGTTTTGGTTTGTATTCACAGAAAGAATATCCACTACCGGCAAATCGTCCTCATTTTCAATCAGTACCCGGATTTGGATTGCTAAGTGACATTTCCTAGAAAATGGTACGAAGAAAAATGACCATCCTCCAGAAAGTGCAAATATTTAGAGCAAAATAAGCTCTCTAGATTAAATAGATTCCTGTTGATATTCTGAATCATAATGAGTTTTCACAATTGATGGTTTAGTATTGTGATAAATTATGTAATTTCTCTTATCTTTCTAAAGATAGCCAGTCTCCGGATAGATAACATAGTGGGCTCAAAGTTGCTGCTTATATTTTTATTACAATATTCAATGTTTCACGTGAGCTGTGCGGGTTGGTTCTGATTTTTTTCTCAGTGTTATAAATGTAACAAAAAAGGTTTCTAAAGCAATTTAGGGAAGAAATTTACAGTTATTAACTAACTAATGGGAGATGGATCTCATTCTCATTTTAAGTAAGTACTTATTTGTAAACAGTAAGCTGTATGATCTCTAACATAAACTAACAATAATCACGGGCACCCAACACTGCTATCCGACTAAATAAGACTGCACTACATGCCTAGAGGGACTCTAGGCCCAGCCACCAGTGGACTCTCACCACTGTACCGCAACTATCAACCTCTACCTAGGCTTCCCACACTTCTTAATTCCCTCACACCACCTTCAAGCAGGTACTCCAAGTACAAGGATCCGCTCAACCCAAATATCCCTTTATTTTTCCCTCATCCTTAATCTTATAATTAGAGAGCTAAGAAAAAAAACAATAATCAATTTTTTATTTTAAAAATGTCATTGTTCGTTAATTTCTCGAAATACGCCTTAAAGATTTGAGATTTGATGTTTTCACTGGTGTTTCTGTTTTCCCTATTCTTAGTGAGTTTCCTGATCAAGCTAGTAAAATAAACATAGTGTTTAATAAAATAAAACACAAGAATTTTCACATAATGAAGTGTAATTAGTTAATTAATTTGTTATTTAAATCATTTTGATTGGTGCGTCTAATGGCGTTTTGATTTAAACTATGCAGTGTTTGTTTTATTTTGTTATGCTATAATTATAAAAAATCAATAAAAATTGTATTAACAACGCGTGATTTTTTTTAGAAGCATGAAAATAAGGGCAATATACTATCCATTTAGCTGCTACTTAAAATATTATTATTTTCTTATCTTAATCATAGATTATTCAACTAAAGATGTTGACATCCTTATTGATTTGTTTGGACTTTGTTTGACTATAATAACAAAAAGTTATTAAAACTGTCATTGAAATCGTTTTCGCAGCCGATCGGATCCCTTAATAGTGTGAGGCATGACACTTAACTTGAATTAATTGTATAGATAACGGAATATTCTATAGATAGAATATTCTTATGATAGAAAAATATGTAAGGCCATTGACACTAAAATACTTAGCAACCATTATATCCGTTATTCAGCAACTAAGGAGTTGCTAGTTTCAATCAAACGTTTGAATCAGTAAGTCTTATTGACTCTGCCGAAGCTAAGAGGGCTTTTGATTTAAAAAGGTTTAAACGCAAAAATGCATCACATTATCCTGAGTGATCCTTTAATAAATAATAGCGCTTTGAATAATTTAGGCGCTTTCGCATTGATCAATTATGTAAATGGCAAATTATAAAAGGTTATATAGTAGCTTCTGGCATTGATCTTAGTAAACGTTTCCACTTAAAAGAACTGCATAGCGATTTTTCTTAGGGAAAGTGGAGAGGAGCCAAAATTAATCAGACCAGTTCCAAATCTGACAAGAACCTACTGCGAAAATATTTCACCTTTTAACTTTATAACACATGTATTGAAATCAAGACAGAACAATACAACCAAATGGGTATTTTATAGAAGTATTCATGAGCTACTGTATAAGCAATGTAGATATGTTTGTGATAATATTGTATTTATTAAACTCATTCACCAAGCTGCGCTACTTTAAACAATGCTCACCCATAGAAATTGGTTGGATCGCTACGCTTCCTAACACTTATAAACAGCTAACAATATATTTGCTAAGCGCAAGAAGACAATATATGTTTCATCCCTTTAGTATGCAGGTCTTTTTAAATCCTCAGTTAGCCCCAAACACAAGATATTTCACATGAAGGTTTCATTTGAAATGGTTAATATTGTACTTTTCCGTGATCACTTGTCATTAATTAATTACTTGGTAAAAATAATTATCATAATATGAAGAGGGCTTTAAAATAAAGATTAACAAATATAAATTTTTGTTTGTCATTTAAGCTATAATCGCAAAATGTCATTAAAACCGTCATTATAATCGCATTCACTACGGTGGTTGCAGCCCATGTTTGTCACGGAGACATACAATTTACATTTAACTGAGATGCCCAAATTCCGCTAAAAATCATATTATTACACTTTATAACACATATATTAAAATCAAGACGGAACAATACAACCAAACGGGTATTTTATATTTTAAGTATCCATGAACAAGTTTATAAGCAATGTAGATATGTTCATAATAATATTGTATTTAACAGAGTTGCCTAAGTATTGCAAAAAATCATTCAGGCATATAATGATTTCTTGATAATTTAAAAAAAAAAGAATCTTATATAGTATCAAATTACAAAAAATCATTAAAATTGCCATTGATTTTTTTTCTCAGCCTTAGCAATTTTGTTTGATAAATCAAACTCGAATAGTGCTGAGTGGATAGTAGATATGAGATGGATTACTTGATAGTTTATATATATATTTTAAGCTTGCAACACTTTTAGACATAATCTTCGTTGTTCGTGAAGTTTATTTAAGAACTGGCCATCTGCCTCCCATTGCCAAATGGTGTGCATCCTAGCTATCCCCTAATCTTGTTTGCTGGTACCCTTGACATAACCTCTGTACTAACTTGTTAAGATGGCAATTCGACAAAAGCAGAACCATTTCCCCCTAATTCCTCCGATTGATTCACCCTGAACATTCTCTATAACCACACAATAAAGCTCAGCAGGTGTAGTACCATACTGGTGAACTCGGGTCATATAATTAAAAATCAATAAACCGCTCAAGAGTTTCTGTAACGCTATTATTTGACATAACTTGAAACGTATTTAAGTTAAGGGTATTATGTCTGGGTATAGCGGTAATGTGGGTATCGACTAAGATTGCCTCTAGCAGTGCAGTTGTCCGGCTTCATAAGATTGCTCTCATTTGAATGACTTCAGTTACTGACAGAATTACTGAATAGGAACCTAGAACTTCTGAATCAACGATCATTTCCTCGTTTTTATATAGTATATCAGGGAATTTCATCAATGGCCGGATTATTGTAAGTGAATTTGACGATCTGTTTTCATACATTTTTAAGGCTTGTAACTGTCAAAAGAAGAAGTTGGTCTCCACCAACGGTAGAACGAATCAAGTTTACATCATGATGCTCCATTAACAGTACTAATGAATCTCACAGGATGCATATTTGTATCTTTTGGAAGAGATAATATAATTTTTATTAAATTAAATGATTTGATTGTTTACATCGATTATTTGTTTAAATAATTAAATTATAATTCTTAATTTAAAGAGTGGTCAATGAGAAAATAAAAATAAAATTATAGACTGTAGGGTCTGCGTGCCATAGACTCTGCGAAGTCATGACTCTTCTTCACCTGTGATAGCTACCTGTCAGCGCCTGGACTACTGACCTACATATGTCCTTTTTAATATCCTCCTTTTAAAGCGTTATCATGGCTAATCATGTGCCGTATGATGGCTACCTTTTTAAGCTTCATATACTCATCGTGTATTTTTATATTTACTAATCAATAGTTGTGGTATACGACCCTGCTATTCTAATAATTATTAACTTTTAAACCAAAATCAGTGCTCAAGCTATTTCAGACAATACCAAATCCCTTTACAACTCGCTAAGTCACCTTACATGAACATCGCCAGTCTTACAGACTGTAAAAAAACCTTCATACTGGACTACGGTTCACCACAGCTACTACTACCGCAAAGAGGTACATTAAAATAAACTCTAGTAATTTATTCTTAGATGAAAAGAACAATATTTGTCTGCCAAGATTATTTCTGAGTCATCGCGTAGTCTGTAGACTATTGCATTGGGTTTTCGGTCCAACTTTAACTGTAAACGTGTATTTGACTACTTTTGGTATATCTTACATTCGATGGTATCGGAGTAGAGGGAACGGGGTATCATAGTTATTTATATATATAATTGTGTAGCGTCTTGAAAAAAGCCTTAGTTATTTGATTGGTATCAATTAAATTATTCACGCAGCCCTATGTCTCGTCAGCCCTAAAACTCGTCATGTAAAGCAAGCGAAAGTTATTTCTCCAGGTATCAAAAATGATTAGCTTTCAACCGACAAATTATATAAATATAACTAAACTTTTTCTCATATTTATTCAGAAACATATGAATCGGACGAAGCCGCGCGCGGCAGGTGGGGAAGAAGGAGCTAAGGGGTGGGGGTTCGCGGCGGCTCCAGGGGGAAGGGCCGTCACGGGCTTCAGTCCTCACCAGGGAGTCGCACGAACCAGCCGCAGACGCACGAACCAGCAGCTATGGCCGACGTAGAGGTACAGATGCAGTACACGGCAGAGAGGAAGGTACGCAAGGTGAAGAAGACCACCACGTCCAAGAGGAGGGAATCTTCCGACCAGGGGGAGGTCACCATCACCGAGATCGAGAAGGAAAACCAGCTTCCTGAGGGGTGCGTGCCCGACGTCCTGGCATGATTAGAGTAATGGAGGCTGGCTATGGCTTAGTAATCACAATAATAATTAAAACATTCCAAAAAATTGATAAATAAATTCATAAAGTTAAGAACACCCCTCCTGTGACAAAAGTAAAACAGTCCATTCCAGGTTTTGTTGCAATCATATCATTCATTTCGATTTCTGACCATTACCATCATTGGGGAATTGATCTCCCTATAATTCCAGGACTAAGCGCGAGACATAGACCTATGCCTATGTTTGTCTTAGTAGCTTCTCCTAAACTGAGTCGGGAGTATCTCAGCTGTGGTATATCACACAATAAAAGGAGTCGGGCTGTGAAAAAGATTTTCCAAAGACATTTTTACAGTGATATAGACCACTGACCACTGAAGCCCCAAAACATAAGACCTGGCATCGCAATTTTTAATGCGATGCCATCATCCCACCGATAAACTAGCAAGGTCTTCCCTAGAATGTTTTCATCGGACTGTGCTGTTATAAGAGGTGATTTTAACGCGCGTTACACATAATGGGGCCCACGTTACCGCGCTTGTCAAGCAAGCGCAAACCTGCAACTAGCGATGTAGCTTCTTCCCATACTTTCGATTGAAACTCAATCACATTATATCCTTGATTATAATTAATAAAAACCATTATTGTCATGCTTAAAATAATGATTTATACAATCGAATACAGAAATAATTTTTTTTTTCTGTAAATTAACAACGAAAACTTATAGGGAATGTGAGCCAGTCAGCCTTCAGTTTCATATCAAATTTTTATCCTTATTTACACCAAAAATACCCTTTTTACTTTCCGTGTTGGTCTAAAATTATACAACAATCCACGTGTTTTATCATTTATTTATTTTTTTATTTTTTTAACGCTCCCTTCTGTAATATAAAATTTTGTTTACTGAAATTTTCATCAACATTCCTTCAGTTTTCTCTCTAAAATCACACCCTCTAAATTTGACTCCGTTAAAATAAGCCACACAAATTCACAACGCAGACAAAAAAAAACATTCTAAAGAGAGTATTGCATGCGGATTGTATTAAATAAAGCCTACCAAAAATAGTTTTCTAACTTTTCAACTTTTGTGTGGTTTGGTTTTTAATCTTTTTTTCTTTGTTTATTTTTACAGTCTGGTAGACCCGTGTAAATATATGCATTATACCGTTTATATAAACTTATTTTAATATGTGCAGAAATAATTGCCAAATATTATGTCCGAATCTTCGTACATTTCCGAAATAAAGCTAAAATTTCGAAATTATCTGTCATACGATCTCCTCCGGGAAAGGAAATATAGTTCGCGATGCTTGGCTATTTCCGGTTATTATTTCTTCACCAGCTTCCCCCACCACCATCCTTAGGTTAGGCACGCACCCCCAACGGTGCCCTAATCATGAGGTACTAATAACATATTTATATTTATAACAAAATAATTGAATATTACATATAAATTGCTTGTAAATATATTATATTTAAGCTTTATCTCACATGTAAACACATAAGTTCCTAGAATGTACAAAAAAAAAACAAGAATATATATTCGTCTGTTAACATGTGTAAACATGTGCGTAACGGCTAAATGAAGTTGTAAAAGAAATTCTACATTGTTCAGTCTTTTTTAATGAAGGCAATTAGCATACTTGTAACGCCAGGTCATCAAGAAAAAGCTACATTAGGTGCTCTCGAGCAAATCCCTCAGTAAGTCTTCTAACATTTCACTACAGAACACTTCTACTACACAGAATATTTCACAATAGAATACTCTTCTATTACACGAAACATTTCACTGAATTTGCGCTAGCTATGATAACTAATGACCTAAGCAATTGACATAATATTTCGCTGTTCTTAAATATGCCGTACATGTATTTCAAATTAAAATTTTGGAAATATAATTGGCATTTTGTTTACCGGATGTTGTAAAAGTTGACAAGAAGTATAAAAGAGTGGGGAGGATGAGGGTTGGTCACTTCCCCCTCCTATTGCAGTCTCAGGTTACAGAGATGATTTATTGCAATAACTGTAAAAGGTGCCTAAAGACTAATTTAGTATTATCTGGATCGATTTCGTTTAAAAAAAAAGAAAAAATGTTTTAGCAGCCAATACCTTGAAGGAATCGTTTTCACACTTGAGGCCCAGCTAATATAAGGATCTTATTACCGCTAAACAATGAATTAATAAATTCTATAAAATATTTTATAAAATTTAATCCATTGTTTAGGTAAAATAAAGTTGTAAATTATTTACAACTTTAGTCCTTCAGCCTCCCTTGAAATATGTAAATGAACATCGTTTCTCCAGGAGGAAGGAAATTTTCATAATAGACCATAGTGCAATGCTCCATTTATTGACTAAACGTTGAGAATTCTCATAACGTATCCTAAAATTATTAGAAGTAATTCATTCCTGATGAAATATTGGTTGGTTTGATACCAGTTTTAAATTTCTTTTAGACTGTTTCAAATTGTTATTTCAATTCCAGAAGATGCATAAATAGGTAAAACGTAAGACCTTTAGAATATTAATTAAGTGTATAATTATTTTAAATTTTCTTCAGCACAACCTTGTGATGTAATGATACCTCTTCAAGGACTATTAGTTTTAGAGTAATCAGTAAATATATTATAGTTAAACATATTTTGTCAGCAATATTCCAATGTCAAATTTTACGTCAATTTGAGCTGAAGTCTGTACTTCTCTATGCAAACTCGCTGTAAACATATTGAAATTAATATTGATACATCTGGCCTCGAAACCATTATCTGGTTATATCACGTCCCTAGTATTCCCCAATATTAAGGGACGCCCTAACAAACTGATCAAACTCGGGACAAGTTGATAGGTTAGGCGAAGTGAGACTATTGGCAAGGCAGACCAAACGTGTGCTTTAGTGAGGTCGATAAGTCTATTAGCAGTATGCTAGAGCATTCTGTCACCTCTTCATTGATACGGTTCCCTGAACAGGTTATTCAAGTAGTTGACTGCTGGAGAGCAAGAACCCTATAATTCAGTTGGTATAGTCTTGGCAGACATATCAACGGATCCATTAACTGTTGAGCCCGAAGGAAAAGGCACTAATCAAACAGATACGGAGTCTATCCTCAATGTGCTTCAAACATACTTTAATGTCAAGCCCATTTACATCAAGTTAATGTGTAAGACAGTGCGTTACCAGATGACTAAAAGTTTCATATTTATCTTGCTCTCTACGGCACAGCGATATTCTAAGCTGGTGGAAGGCTTCTTCTATCAGTACCAAAATAATAAACCTTCTACAACCTGTGATATAAAGGAGTAAACTTTTAAAAGGGAACGAAAATAATTGATCACACGGTTGGCTCCTCATAAAAACATGCTGTAAACCCATATAAAAAGGATATGTAATGAGTATTAAAGTGCCTGAATGAAAGTATAACTTCTACCTTCGGGTTCGGGAATAAAGGTTGGGGATATTTCACAAACATATGGAGATTCTAGTTTGGTTCTATCGCAAATCCCTATTAATACAGCGCGATCTGCAACTGAAATAAAATTCACTGCCCGCTATTTTAATTTGGGCATCCCTGTGTGAAATTTATTTAAACAGTATATATACCGGCATTAGGGGAGTTAAACTTCGGCCCCGTTTATTTATTTAATCTAGCTAACGATGAAAATGTAAAACAAAACTCCCGGGGGAAATACCGCCCGGTCCCCCCCCCTCCATCCCCCATGAATTATGACGGGTGTTGGTTTAAGCCCTGACTGAAAATAAAAATCTCCGCTGGGTTGTGTTGTTATATCGCGCTAGAAAACACAAAAGAGACAAATACCTCTTTGGAGGAGGTTATGCGCGCTGAAATCACAGATGACCCGACCGTTCTCGGTGAGGATTCAGAGTCTTGGAAATAGAACTGCCCGATGCATATCTATATTTAAGGCGCAGTTCCCAGGGCACAATCTGAAATATAGTCCGTCTGGGTATTTTTATACGCTTAGAACCGACCACACCCAGATTTTTCTAAAAGCTTTTCTTGAGGATCTGATAGAAAAACTTCACTTACGGGGCTGTGAAAACATTGCTAGGCCCACAAAAAGCCATGAGTTGAAATTTTAAGTTTATTTTGAAAACACCAACTGATTGCTCTACGCAACCCAGACCTAACGGTGCAAGTTCTGCTCTCGCTTGGAAAAGTTACTTGTTGATTTATAGACCAGTTGCCTCGTTTAAAATTATGAACGTACTTTCTTCCTTTTTTTAAATACTTCTTTTTACTTGCTCATTTATTCTGGCCACTGAGAATACCGGTTTCAACGGCGGACTTTTTTGCAAATAACTAAACTAGCATCAATATTCTTTATGTGTATTATTATTATAATATTATTTTATTTTAGCAAACACACAACATGTTTCAAGAAGTTTTGCAACAAAAAGAAACCAATAAAGAATTTATTGGGCTTGACAATAGGTTTATATACTGTCAAATATTTAGCCATAAATAATGACTAATTAAGATTTTGACTCAATCAATTTGAAAAACTTTACTATTGATTTTTCTACAATAACTGTCCGTGACTAGCCATTTGTTAGTCAGGGATTAATAAAATGGGTTAAAAGCCATGAATTTGTTTTTAACCGGCTGTGGTCTGTTCTTCAAGTGGGGTAAAATGTAATCTTACCCGGACAATCACCGATGGGTTTATACGGCAAGTACTATTTAGTCATCTTCCCAAAGTAGCTAGACCATAGTTTCTACTGTTGATTTTTAAAATATTCGAGTAAATTCTGCCCATTCATACTCTCGGGTTGTATAACCTGCTTTAAATTGGTGCTTTATTACCAGGTCTCACAAATAGAAGATAAAAACTCTTTCTCCGACACGTATCAACGATTTATTAACCCTCTTTTATCGCAGAGGTGTGGGGAGTTGTTTAGTCTCTTATCTATGAATTTTTTTAGTTATAGAAACATGAATACTCTCTGTTTTAGCCACAGAATTTATTATCTACTTCAGTAATTTTGGCTAACGTAGTGTTAACAATTAAGTTACCTACAGTTTAATATCTTATACTGAGTTTGACTATATTTTAGTTCTACTTTAAGTTTTCCCTTTAGGCATTTGGGTTCATAGTGGGTAGGGTAGTAGTTTGAAGTACCAACTCCATAATTTCTGGAACGGACTGAGTATTTCAAGTTCCAATTTAGAAATTTAGTGGCTCTTGTAAGGAGGTCTTCCGAAGGGTGGTAACCGAATATGGTACATTAACATCCCATCAAGCTAAAAGTTAGAGTATATCGTTAATTCCTTATAATAATTAATGATTATTAATGGCTGAATTATTATGCACCACTAAAAAAAAAATAATATAGTGGCTTTTTTTTTGTTTGCAATATTGTCGGTGTTTTTTTGGGGGACCCACGGAACGGTTCGTGATTGATGACTCTGCTGGGGTATCTCCAATACTGACCGACCTTAATTCACTTCATTTTTTTTTCCTTTCAGAGCGTTTCATATTTCACTGAAAATTACCCTTCTAATATTAATACTCTCTGAACGCTTCCATATCTATGCTTCGTTAATTCGATGTCCTCTTGCCACTAATTATTTCTATGCTTTCTTCCAAAAGCATTTTATTACTGGGCCCGAATGGAGAGGCTCTATTTTTAATCAGTAACGGAGCTATCTATCTGCCAGTATGTTCTGTACCTAAGATTTATAGGAATCTTCAACAACACCTCGGAATATGCTGATTTAATTTTATGTTAACGTACATTAATGTAAAAGTGTTGGGCAAACTAGCGTTTAATAGGTTCTAGATTTCCCGAAGGTTCGAGAAACAAATAAGCTTTGAGACCCAACAACGGAAATCGCCAATTGAACCGGGTTGATTCGTTTTAATCGCTTTTTGGTGTCAATTAACTTGTTTCTCACAACAATTAATTAGAAAAACACTAGTGGAGTCAACACTATGTATCTCTCATATCATTTTCGAAAAAATGTAACCAGTTCATGATGAAATTTTTATAGTGAAAATGAACTATCGATAGTTAATTAAATCTATGTTGTAGAGGTTTGTTTAAGTGCTTCTCGATATGATGGGTTCAGAATCAAATGATGTCCAGATGATCTTGGCCCTGGCAGCATAGAACATTGAAGTCAACATACCATCTTAATTTATTCTCTAATCACATCGAGCTTCATTTGTAATATTATGGCATAAACTAAAGAAGCTGAAGACATTTTTTTTCTCGTCTGCTACTAACAGGACTAGTTACTGTCACAGCAAACGACTTATTTTCACTAATGTTATTCTTCAAAACGTTTTTGAGAAATTATTTATTTATTCGTTCGGTGTAGCCTCGACCCTAATGAGTCATTAGCTTACAATGTCGGTGACTAAAAAAACTATATTAAATCAAGACACTTACACCCAAAGTCAAGGTATTTAGGATAGCACCTCTTATTCCACATTATTCCAGGTATACGGCAAGATTTCTATCCGATTTTCTAGAATCTTTGAATTCGGTGCACCTCTACATTACATGATCCAGGGTCAATTTTACCCTGTCACAACATCATGTTTGCAGTACAAGTTGGTAAAATATAGGCCGAGAAGTAAATAACTGTGAAAATAGGCAGCGGCATAGCCGCAATAAACATTTAATCGATGATTAAAGTTTTTTCATTAACTACCAATTCAATTATTGATTAAACTCTTCTATTAAGAGTTCTCAAACCTTTCCCGCCGCAATTACGGAGTCGGCCAGTCTTTCCCAATCAAGAGCCCAATAAACTGTATGATTTATTTTAGAGTATTATAGGATATGAATTTTATAATTCGATATGAATTATAGGATAAGAATATGGAGTATTGTAGAAGAACAGAGTATAGAGCCGTTTACTGAGCCAATTTTTCCCACATTAACCCCTGTAAATTGGAAAGGTCATCTAGAATTCATATTCCACCCTTCCGTAGTTCGACCCTATGAAGCGCGATACCAAATAAAATTCATTCCCACAGCTATAATTTCTCCACTACACGATAACAAAGTAAGTGTAAAGTTTAACCTTAATAATAGTATCCACCAAATGATTACATCTTTTTAAAAAAGGGATTTAACGCCTTTGTGTAACCTTACTTGCTGACAGGAATGAAATGAACTATGATGAACATGTGTTGTTGTTTTTTAAAGTAACATATAATTTATTTCCAAACCACCCTGGCATTGCTGAAATTTGGGCATAGCCAATCCATAATCAAACTATTCAATCGATTATAGTAGGCCACATCACGGACGCACCCGTGTATTGATTACAAAATACATCAGCCGATAATAATGTATGAAATCATCAGAACAGAAATTATTGATTCCATACAAATTTGCATGGACAGCCTAATCACCTCGTACATACACTTCCATCCACCAGCAAACAGAGAATAGGACTAGATACAATGGCTGCAGTCCTAATTTTACACAATATCTTAATACATTATAAACTCGACGAAAAGCGATCGTCTGCCTGCTTTGGGTCAGTTTGGTTTGATAGAAGCTTAGCTTCTCTGATTTAACAATGTAAAAAAAAACGTGAGTAACCAAAGGCAAACGAAGAAAGTGTGTTATTGTAATCCCTTAAATTGAAAGACCTTGGACAGAATTGGACACGAAGAAAAATACAATTACATCAACCGGGACCAGCGAGCTGTGACCTGGAAGAATGGCTTAACTGTTCAGTGGGGTTTTTTATGGAATACTGTTGGCTTAGTTCTGATGTGACGCTTTTCTGAACGATTTTTTGTTCTTTCATATTTACTTTAAGGAATAAAGCTAAATAAGCATCCGACTGCTTAGTTCTAGGACTACTACCAACAGCTGCAAATATTGTATACATACAATGCAGAAAAAAACAGATTCAATTGTATTCACCTTTGAAAAATTGTACCTCCTACTTCTGATTATTCAGGTATACGACAGATAGTCAAAAGGTATATATTTACGACATTTAAATCAAAATCCATAGACTATTTCATGATGCCTAGATGTTTACTCCTTCCAAACAAATATAATTTTCTCTCGATTCGTACTCCTATTGACCTGTGTTCTATGACTTCTCTAAGACTCTAAGAAGTATACATAAATACATGGATTGTAATTAATAAATTTAAACTTGTTATATATCACTACCATAAATCAGGTATTTTCTGCATGTCATTCTATTATTTATGTTGGATACGGTGAGAAAGAGTAGAAATCACATGATGGCTTTACCGCTACACTGACAGACGCACTTTCTGAAAGATGGGACCTTTTCTACTAATAAAGTCCTGCTGTTTATTAGTACCTGTTCTTGGACAATCGCTAAGTCATGCCAGGTAAGTCATAAAAGTCCCTCAGTGGCTGTCGCTTCAGTCTAGGCCACAGGACAACTTTCTTAATTTCTTACTGAGTCTAACCACTCGCTTCTATGTACAGAAAACTAACAAATTTACTTTACTTTTTTGGGATATACTATTAGGGATTCGAACCCATCTCTTGATACTACACTATAAGAGGAACACTCAAAAAATAATTATTTCCCATAATTTTGGCTAGGTTTTCAAATTAAAGATCTCGAAGTCCTGATTATTGAAATGTAAAATATGTTTGAACTTTAATGAACTATAATTACAAAAAATCATTAGTAAAATTTTTTGAATCGTAACTTTCTTGAAAGATGTGTAGCGCTGATTTTTTTGTTTTCAAAATCAAACAACCTTATTGTAACAGTTCATTATGTGATCTGCTAAAGAACAAAACTTTCCATCTCTTTGAGTAGTTACTTGATGGATTAGCGTAGAACACAAACAAATTTTATGAAAATTAAACATATTCTATTTCTCATCTCACTAAACAATTCACTCATACAAAAATATTTTTATTATTTTTTTAATAATTAAAAGTGATTTAATAATTAATTTGAACCCTTCATAACGTTTCAATATTTCATTTTTTTTTTTTTATACAAATCATGTTGGTGAATATAAACACTTGCTGTGGAAAAGGATGGATTAACGATTGGTACTTTTGTTAACAAACCTTTTTTCTAATTTATTTAATAAAAACGCGGTGCATTTGGCATGAAAGATCCCGCCAGACATGATTACAATTGGAAAATATACAGATATATGTTCTTTCCGAAATATATTTTCTGTTTTTTTACTGTTTTTTTTGTGGTTCCATAGATTGATTTCGAAACGCTTATCTGGAATGGTACCCCCGAGAGATACGGGCATGTTTAAGGGAGAAAAATGGAGGTGATTTAATAAAGTGGCTGAATTTTCATATGTGGATGATATATGTCGGAACCTTCCCTAACCCGCCTTGGGAAACGAATCTCCATATCCCCGACCTTGAAACTGGCAAAGCTATCTTATCCGTACGCTGCAACTCGATCTACTTCTAGTCAGACCTTCGAATATTTTACTTTGTAACACAGGCACGCTCACAAGTAAATATGATCTAGGGTACAACCTTCATTTTATTAAGTCAATAAAAAACATATAAGTTTTCAATTGACAATTCAGTTCCCTAGAAATAGTAGTTTTCTACCATTCGCAAAATAGTCTTTGTTAACAAGAAGCGCTTTCGACAACTTTTAGTTGTTTTATTCGGGTGAAGAAAGTAAATCTACCTAGCTATAGTCGAGACCTAGCTGTTGCGCATTCCAATTAGTATTAAATTACTTGAAATGTTTGTCTTTGAATAAATTAATAAAATTGACTAAAGTACGAGAAACGTTGCACACCGTCTCTTCTAGCTTACCTATTGAGTGGCTAAATGTTGTAATTCACAGAAACAATGCTTGTAAGCAAATAATTTCCACTGGCCGAAGGTTACAGCTTCCGTACAACGCAAGAAACACAAACGCTTACAAACACATGAAATTTAATGAATAGCTAAATAAGGCAATAGTTGCTGAACAATAAAGTGAGAAATACTGCTTTCAAACAAGTAACCCTGAGCGTCTTTCGTTTGAATTTAATTTGAAAATTTAAAGTCTTATTTCAAAAATCGTGGAATTATTATTTTTTTGTTAAAATAAAATGACCAGAAATATGAAAAAAAATTAAACGCTGAAAAAGTCGGACCTCTACTCACTGCTGAGAAAGTAATTAAACCTCTTTCCTTATTGTGTTTTTTTTTCGAAATAAGAAACACATATGTTCATACCCGTGTTACTGTCTTTCCGTTGGTACGCTTTATATCGGTGGGTCTTTAATAAATCGACTAATAGTAAAACTATTTTCATATCATATTGAGAAGTTTTTATTAAAGATCCTTATTTGATTAATAACGTGTGTGTTAAAGCTAAATTAGGTTTTTGTGTGTACTCTGTGCCAATTAGATAAATTACATTTAACATAATGGTGCTTTTTGACACATAAGGATCATAAAAAATTTAGTCACTTCTTTAAAACATGAGTAAATGTCATTAGTATCAAATAATATACATTTTTCAATCATTTTAAAGATTGAAATATCAACGATCTCATCCATGCATTTACAACATGGAGTTATAATTTTGTATTTTCAAACAATAAATGCAACAAACCATTAAAAATATCATTCGTTAACTCAAACAGAGATTTCTTAGAGCAAAGATATTTTTCATAGTGGTTCCATATAATACTCGAATGATGCTAAAAATAAAACTAGCCCTGTGAAAAATAATAAAGGGTCTTTAATAAATCGATTAATAGTAGAATAATTTTCCTAAGTTTCAATTAAAGATCCTTATTTGATTAATAACGTGTGTGTTGAAGCTAAAGTGAACAATATTCACATAAAGTCATTAAAAATGTCATAAAGAGTGTATTTTTTGACAACCCCAGTTTCGTACAGAGGGATGATGTCCTGATATTAATATCCCAAAGGGTCAACAAATAAAACCAGCACTATAAAACGTAATGAATGTTCAGTTACTAATCGAATACTTTCAATTTAAAATAAATATATTTCTTTCATGTTAAGTGTGCATTATCGCATTTTTCGCAATCGTTAGTTATACGATGCAGCACACTTCAGTTGAACTGTGTACAAATATTTAGCTTTAGAGTTTTTGATAAGCCTAGGGGGATCCGAACTGATGTGTTGGTCAGTTCATAATTATTACCACCAACGCAAAATATCTAACTGAACATAAGCGACGCATACAGAACCTTACATTTTTATCCTTGCAATATGGATAATATTTTCATTTCATAAATGTGTATCGAACATGGCAAGTTGTACCTTCCGTTCGTGGGCTTCTGTAAGGGAAGCTTAAGGCCGACAACTCTTCGGAATTTTAAGGTCTTTTATAGGAAGAACTTCTTGGCTCTGATGGAGCCTTGGCCTCGTTTCTATCTATCACCTTTATTTTCTTAGTTATCGGCATGTTAAATAATAGCAGGAAGTCAATGTGGCATCTGTCTTTTAGCTTCCTTTGATTAAATATTTATGAATTCAATGATGGAAAATTTCGTACGATTTATAAATTCTCACGAATTGTAAAATTAAATTGTAACAATCTCTAGTAGGTACGTATATTCATGATCTCCTTTTGTATGTCTATGTAAGTATGTTACTTAATTGCGGTAGTGAAATTCAATCCATCTATAATATTAAAATGACATTCCACACCTCTATGTACTGATTAGTTTTGGTTGAAATACAATAATGGGGCGTGATTAAAAAAAAATTAAGTGAAAAAAGATGAACAAAATTCGCTAACTTCTAAGCTTTTTCAATTTGCGACAATGATCAGAAGCTACATAAACAATAAAGATATAAGAGTCAAGAATAAACTGAATTGTGTTTTTTGAAATTAAATAAAAAACCTGCACAGACCGATAAATTCAGACCAAGCGTGAATTTTGATAACTAGAGATTTCCTTCTCAACAAAAAATACAATTTTCTAAAACAATTATAAAAAGAAATACGTTTAAATGAGTTGGAACGCCATGAAATACCCCGTTCCTATTGTTGGATCTTTAAATTTTAGTTTTTGGAGTTTCTTTAAAACCCTTTTTACGTTATTACCTTTAAATTATCCTTAACCACTTTGAAAAAATCATAAATTTAAATCTCAATGAACTTCTGATGTGAGACATCCTAAATGTTAACAATTAGTTGTATTTCCATATTTTCTGTTATTTTTCGGTATGTTGGTAAAATAAATAATGAAGGGTCATTAATAAATTAATTAATAGCAAAACAATTTTTCTATCATTTTGAGAAGGCTTAATTAAAGATCTTTACTTATTGATTCATAACATAAGTGTTTGAGCTAAAGTGAACCTTGACAATTTTAGGTCGTTCGAATCACTTTTACTGGTGCTAAAGCAGAACTCATACACAGATAGATGATTCCTTACCTCAATAAAAGTACAGCCTCTCCACTCGGGCTCGGGAATAGATACGTATAAATACAGTCGGATTTGAGCGATGATCAGCAAAAAGAAATGGAACAAGATGTCTGCCTTTGGAACGTTGTGCTCTAGATAAGGTCAGAAGGGCCTTTGTTTCGAGGCTTGCCCTTTAAACACTGAAGGTCGGTGGACCTTATCTGCCTTATCATCACTCGGGAGCAATGACGTAACAGTTGTGACGTCCCAGTCCCGGACCTACGCTGTCGGGGTCCTCTGCTCTGGACAAGGATGTGACCTATTTTTTAAAACCGCCCAATCCAAAAAAAAAAGCGAATTGAACCAATTCGGAAGCTTTTTTCCCCCGACGTGAATAAATCCCGACACGCCCTTTTCGGGAGGGATTAACCCGCCCAACTGCGGTAGGATTCCTGCTTGTTTTAGAAACAAATGGTTTAATGTTTTTCTGTCGGTTCTAAACCCAATCGGCATAAAGTGGAAATGATCGAGGTACAATCTGTATACTGACCTGGATATCTAGAAAGTGGTCAATATCCTTATTTAGTACCAAGTGATTTACTATAAGGAACACTGGGAATTCTCTTCAAAATACTGACTTTAAAACACCCTTTCTCGAAAACGTTTAAAGCCAAAACAACCCTTATTAATCATTAATGATTTTACTTACTAAACTTAGTAAGATTATACTACCTTTAACCCTATAATTTTAATTAAAATACAACTTATCAGACCTATTTAAAGTATAATTCAGTTATAAAGTACCGAACACTAATTTTAATGAGTGTATCTAATATATTATGTAATTGTACTCCATTAAGACACAACAATTTTCACATACTATTATTCAACACATCGAAATCTTGAATTGTATAATCCGTTTAATAGGATAGAAAAATATTTATTTTTTAATTACATATTAATCGATTGACCCATCGTTATTTTCTAGTGGTCGCTGTTAGGTTTTGAATCATTTCCCGAGTCAAAAATAATATGTATCTTATAGAGAATGTTAAACTTAATTTTACTGACTTTCTGTAACCATACTTTAAAAAAAAGGTGTATAAATTCGTTTGGTGAACAGTAGATAATAAAATATTTACTGCAGCCACCCGATTAATAGTTAAAAACAGTTTTTTTAATGTTATTTTTCCTCAACAGCTTCCAGTTCACAAGAACATGTTGAGGCTATTCCATAGTGTGTTACAAATTCAAGATTGAAAATTAATTCACACGACCGTATTGGGACATGAACCTATGTGCTATTAAGTGCCGTTGAACTCTCGTGACTCCGCAGACGAGAGTCCAATTAGAAGTCGAGTTGGCACGTGCGAACATACTCACGTGAAATGAAAATTAAAACGTTATTTCCTCGAGAGATGATGCATCGGTGTAATCAAGTGATGAATCGAGGAAAGATCTCGTGGCTAGAGTACTAAGGTAATTAATTAATTTAATGGTCTCAGGTCATGGCTATATATAGTTATTGACGAGCCTTACTGGAGTTTCTAGTTTCAAAGTAATTTCTCTCGATAGCCGAAAAAATGATCGACAATGATCACAACGTTCGTCTGTCTGTATGTACTGCACGTTTTGCAATAGTAGTCAAAATTGACAATTGACCTGATAATACTATTATATATAACAAACTAGAATTACGTTGATCACCTGCTGTTTAGAAGCATTTAATTAAAAATTCAAGTTATTAAACAGACCCTAATGTTTAAGTGTGAAGTTATTTCAAATCACAGCTCAGAAACTTTTAAAGATTTTTTTTTCATTGATTAAAAATGCATTTTAGTGACGATAATGCAAAAATACTTTTGGATATATTCCATTATACGTGTAATGGATACTCCATAATCCAAATGTAGTTTTTATGTATTTACCGCCTACATTTTTACTGTCAATATTTAATACTTAATAAATATTTTATCGTTTCTATACATAGTACATCGTTTCTATAATAGTACATACAAATATTTAGTAGTTAAACTTGTTAATATTGCATATTTAATAGTTGTATTTAAGACGTTTTTTGCTTTCGAATTTGGAAAAGGAACTTTGGGGAATGAGACAAGTGTTGAAAAGGGAAATTCATTTTGGAACTATCGATTTAAACCTGGAATCTTCAAATTACCTATAACCACTACAACCACCTAAGGAGATCTCCCAAGTCACAGGTCACTGAAAATACTCCTGGAGCCGGTCACTGGGCAACCAGCCGTTGCTTCTATGGACAATAGTGGTTCGTTAACGAAACATTCTGAATACTGCTAGCTCATCTTAACGATCTTCCTGTGATTACATCGCGTCTTTCTTGTTTACGGAAAGTTCATTATGGAAATCGTCTAGTAAAATAAGTATCTTTTTTTTTTGTAATATAATCGTCATAAATCAGAGAAGAAATAGCCATAGGTGAGAGGTTCTACTCTCAAGCAAGGTTCGTAGCAATTGTCCTTCATCTGTCATTGCGTTCAACGACATTTGTTGTCAAGATTATTTGATCTACCTACTATACAAAAGGAATTGTGATAACAGGTTGAAACCAATTACTAATGAATAGCAATTAGTTTTTAGTTATAAAACAATAGCAGAAAGTATGGAAAATAAATTAAACGTGAAGTCTACGATCGCGGTCATTAAAACGACTGAACCAATCTGAAATATTAAGGGTGAAAAATCTATACATTTTTGAAATTTTTATGGCCAGACTTTCAGCCTAAATAACTATAAATCGCTTGAAAAATACGCTAAAGTCGTAATAATAAAGTGAATAGTTGAGTAGAACAAGTGGTGAATAGATATCCGTAGCTAATCTCCAGCCCTACATGCTATTCGCCTGCATGACCTTCCGCTGCTCAGGAGGGTACCCGAAGAGTTCTAATCAAGTTGAAAGGGCGCCTAAGTACTCCGGGTCACGACATAGCCCCGATCCCATTTAAGCAGTCTGTGCAATCAATGTGGTCAATCACTCCTTTCTGCCTGTTTTGAGAGGCCGAATTATAAATATGTATGAGTTTTTTGAACTAGGTGACCACTGAGTCCATTAAAATTGTCCATCTTGAACTATGTAACTATAACTTGGTTATAGGACATAGCGATTGAATACAAAATATCGGAGATACTGGAGGAACTCGTCGTGAGTTTCATATTAACAAGTTGAATTCTTGTGAAAAAATACCGTTTTTCTTTGATGAAAAATACTTTATTTTGTCTGTGAGAATCCACTTCGGTCATTAGATAAGTCATTTTCAACAGGGAAGTCTTAAATTTGTCCTGAATGACCGTGACGTTTTCGAATTCTTCACTATAACTGATCATACTTCCAGTAACACTCTAAATAACTGATCATACTTCCAGTAACGCTCTAAATAACTGATCATACTTCCAGTAACGATAAATAATTTCATCATTAAAAATTTTTGTTTCGTCCTATTTAGGCTAAAGATGTTTTTCTAATGGTTCGTTAACCCTGACGTTATAAAAAAATCTGTACTCATTTACAACCAGCACCGGCTGTTCCATATCAGGTTTTAAGGTCGATAGTCGTCAGATTTGAGATTTTATTTAAAGCACCTCCCGCATCGATTCCCATGACATTTACAGTTGACAAGTATCTTAAGTAGGGATGGCAGAATGTGACATGGTAGGAAAGAGGAAACACCTTATCGGTCCAATGGTGTCTGTCTCACTGAACAAGAAAAACAGTTGAAAGGATTGCAAAGAAAATAAATCGGGGGGAAGGTGGGATAAGAATAGTCTATATTTAGACACAATGACCTTTCATAATCTGGCTTCGACAATATTTAAGCATCTCTTGCGGAAAGTACCTCAAAGAGCAGATTTTGTAACCTATAGAAAGTGTAAATTCTTTCTCAATAGTTGTTCTAAAAATAAAATAAAAAACATAATCTTTTCGTAGAATTATCCCGCTTTTGTTTATTACTACCTTAAGTACGGTTATGTTGAAAATAAACAATAAGAAAAGTACAGGAATTATCATGATTCAATAAAATACTTCCATACCAGTTAGTTAATGTTTGTTTCGGTCTGGAAAGAGTGGTAACCTTTTATTAACCATAGCTACTAAGGGGAAAAGTTTCACTTTTAAAAGTAAGGGTGAATTATACTATATCAATACTGTCAATAATATTCTCTCTGGCTGTGTATATTTTGGTTAAGATATAATATGGCAAGTAACCACCAAATGAATCAATTCAAGTCTGATGCATCACACAATTTTAAAGGTTCCGAAACGGCTGCGGAAACAATGGTCTTCTGTAAGTCTCAGTCCTCACATTTTTATTCCACATATTACAAATTAATAACCAGCAACTCATGTCTATTTGATCCACCCCAATATGATAGAACAATTATTTCTTTATTTGTAAGTCATTTTCATTGGCACTTCATTATTTTTCAATGTGTTACTGTTATTTTTATCGTATTAGCGCATCAAATGCATCAAATTAACTACCATAAAAAATATGGTACATACACGCCTCGACACCGTATTAATGACGTTTCATCATTTGTAATGATGTAATTTTATAGTTTAAGAAACAAATCATATATTCGTGATCAAGCTATTTAATCTGATTAAGAAACCTTTAATCTGATAGTTTACTGAAAATTATAGAAAAAAATTTTTTTAATAAAAATTAATTAATTGTTTTATAGACATGACTACAAAATTGTATGTATCTAGCTGGAACATGTGACTTACAAAGACCAAATCATACTAGTTGGCGGACAGAGGTGAAAACATGAAGGTTTGTAATTTTGAAAAAAACATTCCTACCTGAAGTGAAAAAAAAATTGTTCTTTAACTTCTAAGATTTCTGGATACACATCTCACAGGCAATTAATATTTGATTTTCTCTTCTTTCCTTATGTTTAATGACTTATTAAAGGCAATAACGCTAAAGGAAGCAATGATACCAAAAAATAACATCCCAGAAGCCTTGTCTATGGGTGTTTTTTTGCATCTACGTTCTCCATCCAACGAAGCATGCTACTTTTCAATTCGTATTTTATTAATAATTTGAAAACATTAATAATTAAATTATAAGGCAACAAAGTAATAACACTGGGTCTTAAATGATGTTCACGACAAGTAGGTTATAAGTTAGTAATCCCTATTTGAGTGGCCAGCATTTCAGCCCCAAATGGGAGTAATTAAGGTTGTAAATAATTAAACAAACAGTTTTTTATAGTCAGTAGTATCAATAAATAAGTGGAAGTAATTTTTATATTTGTCTATTTGACCATGATTAGGTAAATGTCACTGTCCGTTTGTCAGTACAATTTCAGTTAGATAAATAATTATTATTTATTGTGTATTTTTTCTTTGTAATCATTTAATCGGTATTTACTAAAGTTATGTTGAGCTTGCTGGCAGCTGCCGGAAGATTTCATGATTTATTTCTTCAGTTTTCACCTAATATAAACCTTTAAAACAAGTAAATTATAGCATGGAACAAAATTTTAATCGGTAAAACTCCACTGATGATAAAATCAACAAGTTTCAACATGTAAAAAATGCTAGGTCGTTTGAGTTTTGAAAACGGTTTTTAATAGGCGGAAGAATGGGTTCCCTGCCTAAGTGAACCTCCAGGGTTCATCTCCCTAGATCTTCCGTTTCAGTGCTGATTCCTTTTTTCCTTCCTGCGCTTAGCAACCAGTCGCTTGACCTGGTTTGACTTCTCATCGGAGAAGCTATACAAGAGAATACTCTACTTTAATGATCGTATTTGAAGTACTCGGGATCAATCCCTAAAAGGAAAGTAAATTGCTCCCGAGGGCACATTGCATTGTCATACAAATAGACACGTAATCCCAAGAAAAAAAAAATGTGCAAAAACATTTTAATTTTAAGCACGCGTCCTTGAATTCTCATAAGAAGGACAAGACAAAAGCTCTCCTATTCGGCCTAAGGCAGATTACTTTCTGCTTTAGGAAGAAAGTAGAAGCTCGGAATGGAAAGTCGTCTTCAAACCTAGCCAACTGCCTTGACAGTTTCACCAAGAGGCCTCATGATTCCAATGATAATCGCAAGAAAAAACCTTTCTCTCTCTCTCTTGCCATAAGCACTGAGAGCTTGGACTAAACGGTTGGATGATTATAATCTAAATCATAATTAGTATTTAATGTATTTTTAATTACAGGGCCAATTATTTGTTGAATAAATAAATAATAAATCCATGGGATAATCTCTGATTTAGTGATAGGGTCAATCACCTTTGTCGAACCAGGATCTCATGCCACAAACATTTTCTGTTATTCTAGGCCGAATTCGGAATTACTTTATTCAATTAGCTACTCATTTTACCTCACGAAGCTCAATGGTTCAGGCCCATTTTCCTCAGAAAAAATCCTTACTAGAACCGAAGTGGTTGGCGTGTAATTATAACTCAATTGTAATATTTGCTGAGTAATTTCTATACTGGGTATTTTCCAAGTAAATATATACATCTCATCAAGTGAATCTTTACTTTAAATTCTAGTTAATGGAAAATTCGTTTAAAGAGGAAATTCGTAGAAATGACTGAATGAATGCTCTGCAAATTCATGACTGAAATTTTAGACAAGCTTTGGTGATTATCTTATATATATATGAACTTCTTTGTAGCGATAAGATTACAATCGAGCTTATTAGGCAATAAGTAATTGTGACAAATATTCACATTCATACCATATTTACAATATTCATTCACTCGCTCATTCATACAGTATTTACAAACAGCCCAGAGACTTCCCAAATACAGATAGATGTCACCTCCCTCGCAAGAAAAAGATGAAGCGGAGTCTTGGGAGGTCCACCACGCTGTTCCGCCAGCCACTTCACAGGAAACGAACCAGTGGAGGCTGACCAAGAGCGCAAGAGCCACAGACGCTCAGGACATGATTGGAGAAACTGGCCATTGCCAGGAATCCCACTGTCGCGTATTTATAGCAGGACACGAGTGGTGATCTCTGTGAAAAAATCGGAAAAAATATTTTTTATCTTTGAGAAGACTCTAGTCCAAATATGCATATACAAGTATTTCCAGGGGTAAAATCTACTAAAACGGATCATTAAGTGTTTTATTTTGTCGTTTTATCAAACAATAAAAAATGAAATAGCTGACTGTAATATATGAAAACAACTATTAAAACCAGTTATGACCGTATTAAGTAGGCGATTTATATTGCTGGCTATCAAAACGTAGTATATCAGAATATCTTCGAAATTATTTTTGCGTTTTCCTAATATGTCAGTAACCATAAGGTAAGACTTATGGAGCACGTACGTACAGACAGGTCGTCAAATGAAAGGCGAGCCTTTTCCTCCTCCTCGACTTAGTAATAAGGGGAAAAAATACCCGTTTATCATTACTTTAGCCAAACTAAAGTGGCTCTGATGGCTTTTTTTTTATAGGCCCTGATGTCAGTATAATGATTGTTGTTTTTTTCTCTCTCTCTCTCTTTTGATTACAAGCCCTTGTATGATTACCCTTTCCTTTCTTCTTCTCCAGTGTTCTAGACGATTTCATTCTCACGAGCGTGAGAAAATGTGGAGTCTTCCAAAAATATTATTAACGACCACTTCTCCAAATCAATCTGCTGTATTAAAATTAAATCTTTGTTCATGTAGAAATTCACAAATTTCCTAAAAGACACTGATTGGGTCCAGTGCCGCAGAGATCCAACGATTACGTATAGGGTATCCGGCACTTGTACTCTGGTATCCATAGTTTGAGTACTAAATCAAATTCGAATTTTGAACATATTTGTCACTTTTTCTGTTCTGCGGAGAGGGGATCTCAGAGTGCATTTTGTGTTGAACAATTTATAAAGGGCAGTGAATAATATTGCCTCCAGGGGTAATTTACAGGGTTGATATAGGAAAAAGCTTGTCCAAGCCAGATTGGATCTATCACCGCCTACGCAGTCAGTCGATGGGCCTGCGACGCAACTTGACTGTATACTTCGTCTTCATCAGGTAGTACTTGCTTATACTCCTTAGGGACTCAATAAACTACAAAATTACTTAATATTTGTCAGAATTAAGCTTCGAGGTTGTTCGATACGACTTTCCAAAAGTAAACTATCTATTAAGTTAATTTAGCCTAGAAGCACCAAAAAGATGCGGTCAAGAATCATACAATTAAGGATTTTTTTTTTTGTAACGGATGGATTTTTGTTTATCATCATAGGGCCATTATGTAAAATTTATTGGTCAATCAATGGATACCAAAAAGTTCCAAGACAGTACTATCGAGAGTTTTAAAAACTTTTTGTATTTGTTTTTCGCGTGAGTATTAATATATTTATAATCAATCCCATACCATTTACCGTTCTACATGGCATATAACATATCAATAATCAAGTCTTTATAGCCTTAAAAAGGTTTTATGGTACCTCGTGGAATCTCTTTGTTAGAAATTAAATCATTTTAGGTCAAAAACTAAATCGAATACAATTATTTTTGTCTCTATCTGAAATTTTCATCCCATACGTGGGACTGTGGATCACGTTAAAAGAAACGTTTACGAATGAAAGATTTTTTCGTAAGCTGTGATGCGTAGATATCCCAGCGCAGAACAGGATTTATTGTGTCGTGTTGATATATAATACTTTCGAAATATTGGTAAATTCATACTGCAGACTTTTTTGCTGACATAAACTCTTTTTTTTCACTCAAAGCGTAAATACAACTACGGATTTCCCCTAAAATGATTTCATTTTTGTTATTGAAAATTTAATTTTCTAGTATTTCCTAGTGTAGATTCACTTGCCGAAATTTAGTTTTTTTTTTCCTCGAAAAAAACCAGTATAAATATTACTTAGCAACTATTACCATTGGGTTGACATCACATAACACCAACTACCACAGCGTTAGACTTCCTTACTGATGTTATTAGCACACAATAGGCCTGAATACTTTGAAGGTAAGAATCTCCCTGCAATAATTTGGACGAATAAACATCTGCCAGACGTATGAAAATAGATTTTAAGAGAAAAAAATGTAAAAGCTGATGACATGCTATCAAATATTGCAGTTGTAATTGCCTCTATAAATTTTCTTAAATACTTGTGCGTTTCACTCTCCTCTCTAATGCAGTACTGGTACTTCCATTAACCCCTACTAAATAATCGTAAGCTGTTATCAAAACGTAAGTGAGGCAATAATTCAGTGAAAGTACACGCTTTTTTTTTTAACCCCTTTCTTGCAAGCTGATGAGAAAAAGTAGGAAGTTTAGAAAATCAATTAATCCCACTGGTATAAGAGAGATTTAAATTGATTTCTTTTGTTGTAAGTACCCCCAGCTCACTGCGGCTCTCTTGGGGCGAGCCTTCATTCACCGCAGCAAACATTTTCCCTGGCGGTCTCAATATTTGGAAAATATTTCGTCATATAATACACAGTAGAAATATCTTGGTGTTCATTCTGTGTACCTTTAGGCTTACCGTACAACCATGATTAGTATCGAGTGATAGAAACGTTTCGTTTATAAAATAATGTCTGGCTGCCCAATTTTACTTGGTTCCGGCAAACCCATCACTCGAATATTTTTTTTAAAGAAAATATATAAGCTAGGCTTTTTAAGGTAAAGTAGCAGTAATCAGTTGATTTTTACCTACCGTAAATTCTTAAAGTTAATTATGGTCTAAAATGTATATTTTGCTGTACGAGTGTATTTAAACAAGTAAACGATCCTTGCTTGCCATAATTTCTAACCTGTAAGACAATCTTCTGTTTGTCTCTTGTATCTTACGTGATAGTGGTTGTAAAAATTATGTAATCCATCTCAACTATTTTAAGATATGTTCTACGACAGCTTTGAACTGTTCTGTTTTTGGTAACAACGGCAAACATAGGAAAAAATAACATGTGAACTAAGTCGAGCCCATTTTACCTAAGATTTTCTTAAGTTACAGCTCAGAAGCTACTAGGATTCAAATTTCGGATATTTCTTTTCAGGGTTAAGGACACTTTAAAGGTGGTAACACCAAAGTAATCTTGAAAATATTTTGTGACCCGATAATATAAATAGCTTATCAATCGTGTCGATATAATTTCTCAAAGAGGCTTTTCGTAGTCAATATTTTAGTTATTTTTATAATATGATGCTTTTTTTAAATAAAAAACGTTTTTTCAGTGACTAAGCTTAATAAATAAAATGATTTTTTTTTTTATGATTATTTAAAAAATGTTTAACAAACTAAGAGCATCTCACGATATTTCGGTCAGTTTGAGTTGGTAAAAATAAAATAGAGACTACTGATCCTTGGATCTACAGTGATTTCTAAAAAAAAAACTTATTAACATCTGTTTTCACATTATTGTGTCTCTACCGACGTTCACAACCGGCATAATCTTTGAGGTTTTGAAATACACTTTAGATCGACTTGACAGGACATACATACAGACTGGCAGATGGGCAGGCAAAAGCTTCAAATTAAACTCCCTCCGTTCATTCTGGACAACTTGTTTCTTCGGAACATACGGTGCAGGGTCAGAGGACTGGAATTCTGTCAACACTTACTTTCCCTTTCCGATCCAGTTAGCTATAACCCGAAGTGCTCACATTCACTTTCTCAGTTTTGTGGTTCAGCAGATATTAGGGTAGGAGGGCCAGGCGGTATTAGTTAGTTAGCACACTTTTTCATCATCCCTGTTCTTATTTTTAGCCTAATAAAATCGAATATATAATTAGGGAAAACTTTTTTAATAAAAGCCAGCACCTGCCCAATCTAAATAACACCTATATTGCTGCATATATCTAATTACTTGAAACTTATCTTTAACTTAAAATTTAGTACAACTACAATAACCTCATCCACAGCTAAAAAAAACTGCCGATAAGGTAATTGGTTATTCCTTGACTTGGACAAAAAAAGATTGACTTTTTTCTTACAAATGACATGCCAACATCCTAGTGTAGTGTATTCTGGTATACTAAGGGGAATCAGTTACCAATGTCAAGAAGTTTTTTTTTGAGTTATCTGAAGCGTGTAATTGTTCCTGGGACATGTTGAACTCCATACAGCACTGGAAAATGTAAGAAACGGAAAACTGTTATTTTGTAAGCTGTCCACTATACTTGTGATTTGTTCAACTTCTGGCCGGGGTATCGTTTTTCAGTTTCTTAAAAACTTACTAAGCATTTGTGAAAAAAATACAGAAAAGTAAACTTCAGTCTATTCGTTAAACCATCTAGTGTACAAAGGTTAAATACTTGCAAAAACTCCAAGTAGCCAAACAGACTGGCATTTTTTACGTTTAGTTTTGTTTTCCCCTACTATTTCATTTCAACAGAGAAATTGAATCATTTTTATGACCAATATGATAGAGCATACAGCCTGACAGACAGAAAGATAAAATACGATCGCCCTACTTTGGATTCTAGAATTTCGAGAAGTCAAACTGTGAAGTTTCCCTTTAAAGGGAGCGGCCGGAAAAGTACAATTGTCAAGGGTGGTTAGCCCTTTTAAAACCTCCTCACATCTCGCCCCTTTTTTGCGCCGAAACATTCCTTTCCCATGAATATTCTCTGAGGTATAGTTTATTTAGTTGTTATACAATCGATATTATTACCATAAAATATATTAAAGTTTTTTTAAAGGATGAAAAAATTATATTGACTTATATAAAACAGTTGGCCCTTAGCAGACTGCTAGCTCAGAACTCAATAACTCCCTTGTGTAACCTTTGAGATGGTGTAGTGACGTACGGAACTCAAGTGGGGGTGCTGTCCTCTGTGAATAGCTACCTCCAACCTTAGAGGTAATTGAGAAAATAATGTATATATAACCAGGGTTATTTATAAGCACAAAATTATGTCACAACTAAATTTACCTCTGCTCCGTAATGTTTATGCACATTAACATAATGAATGTTTCTCAGTGTGACGAATAACAAGTTGACAAATACAAAGACAAAAGGAGAGGCTCTAATTTCATTCAGGTAGTTTCGGTTTGTATGTCTGCTTGTACGTTCTACGATAGTGTTCGTAAATGTGAATGAATACATCTAAAATTGTAAAGGTATATATTTCACAATAACTGGAAATATAGTGATTAGGTGATGTCTGTCTGTCTATATTGTTCTTACAATTAGTACCTTTTTATTTTCTCAATATATATTACATCTGCAACTTACTTTATACTTGATGTAAAGAAATTTCAGACCGTAAAGCTCATAAAGCAAATTATTTGAAATAATGAAAGAAATAGCCTTTCTGAAAGGTTATAGAAATAATGCTGATATTATGATATATTTTTTAGGAATTTAAGGTACTAGTAGAAAATATCAATACAACAAATTACATTAGGCAAAGAAAATAGTTGTTGCCAGGGCCTTGGATAACCTTTAAAAATTAGTGGTCAGAGAGGCAATCCTTTGAAGATTCGCAAAGGATGGATTTGTATTCAATTTTTTTTTGTAGAGTAACTACCGATAAAGGGAAGTCACAAACACCACACCTACCTTTTTGTTCTACCGAAGTGAGAAGTTGGATCGCTTCTACGCCGACTATGTTAAATCTACAAAAAGTAAAGCTGACAGTATACGAGATATAGTCTATTTTGATTAGTCTTTTAATATATAAATTAGTCATCCAAATATATATACTGATTTTGAAAAATAACTGAATCATTTTAAGTCCAAAATAGTCCTATAACAAATTAAAGTGAAGGATATTTTTTATAATTCAGGCTCTGATCAAGCGAGAATTTTCGGACACTGGGACGTCTACAATACAATTATCGAACCAGGATAAATTTCAAGTACAGAAAACATCATCAAACAGTAACACTACAAGTGCATACATTCAATAATACTTTAAAATATTATAAACTCACTGAACATAACAACCTGCATTACGAGATAGGAGATAGACACCAAGCATTCAATGATAGACTACAAGGACACTCTAGCACGTAGATAGTCAGACTTTCTTCATTCATGCTTCCGATAAACACTGCCCACTGATTAAAATGAAATTGACTTCGAGATCTGCTCAAGGCCTGGGCTATGTACAAAACCATGCACCTACTGAGTACAGAAATGGGCTCAACACTCTTTTCAGGTCATACCAGTTACCATCATCATTTACATGTGGTAGATTAATCTACCGCTGTGGAATGTATAGTATAAAAAAGTAATAACGCTTTTTTTATAAAGTTAACACTGCCGTCATAGGAGTACCTCTCTAGCAAGTGGGATATAAGATTAGTTGTAAGATTTGTGACTCTCCTTTACAGATAATGTTTAGTGTTCATTAAAATCGTGGGAACATCAATTATAGAAACTATCTTCTAGTTTAATTTATTAAATGACTGGTTATATCATAAGCTAAGCCAAGGTACAAGGTGCATAGGTAAAATGCTGTATGACACCCCTGCCATCTAAATCGCACAAACCTTTTTCATTTCATGACTATAAAATATTTATTATTATAAATTAGCTTGTCTTTTCTTTTTCTCCACAAAACTGTACCGTCAGTTTCTCCAATACTGATATGAGAAAAAGGCTGATTGCCTTTTAAGGGAAGGTCACGTACCTTCTCAAGGGCACATCCTAAATGCACGGCGGCCATCAAGGATCATTTGCTAGCCTCGACTGACTACTGAGTCACCTTTGCTCAAACTCGTAGGAAAATATATTTTCTTAACAGGATTATTCCAATATAACACTATATTGTTATGTAAGTTATCACTCCCATGAATATAGTATTTCATTGCATTGACCGAACACAAAGAGGATATAATTATTTTTAACCACCACATAAAACCCCACACAGTATTTTCTAGACAGGACGGGAAATGGGATATAGTATATCTTTTGAAAGCCATATTCTTATAATACATAATTTTTTCCTAAATCATAACAGCTGCACAAGGCTCATATACGATTTTAGCTGTGTGTTACTTGAGAGTAATAACTCATTTGCACTATAAAGAAATTCGTAATGAGCTATTAGTCAATTGATTTTTTTAGAGGGAGAGATTTCATATTTTAGCATAGTTGCCTCGAGGACAGTTTGGGAATTTGCAAAATGCAAATTTTCCTCAGATTTTGCAGGAACGTGATATTATTGACAGTTTTAAGGACGTTTTGGAGTTGCTATGCACTAATGATTTTTTTTCATGTCGTCGGGTGAAACTATTAAACCCCTGTGGGCGAAAGACTAAGAAACAGCTTAATATTGTTAATCGGTGAATTTAACAGATAGTACAGACGTAGTAAATCCCTTCAATTGCGTATGATGGCAGGTTTGTTTCGCCGCTCCTGGTCGTTAAAGCTTCGATACACTGAGGCTCCCTTCGGATTAGGTATGCCAACTGTTTAGATAGCCTTTCTTTGCAGATAATGGAGGCAGAGCTGCGCTGTACACTACACAGGCAAGGTCTCAGATAAGAAGATGCCATTCCTTTCCGCTCCGCTGATCAGGCAGCCTGCTCTAGCCGGGGCTTCACAAACCGCACTGTTCTCTCGCTACGCTAGGCATTGGCACTTAAGTTATCTAGGCGCTCTTGGCCATGAACAGAGCAAAGCATACTTAGTCATGAGTAAATAACTCACGACTAATTGGGAATAAGCCAATTTATCCATTGATAAATCTGAGTAATTGTCAATACTATTTTGCCAATAGATGAATTCTATTCTTTTTGTTCAATAATATATCGGTCATGAAACTTTAATATATTCTTAAACAAAGGGGAAAAACGCGAACTTGAAATTTTAAAAGCGAAACTTGAGACAGTTTAAAAGCCAGAGCTAAGCGGGTTACTTAAGAAATAAAGGTTTCGTTGCAATGTTCTTTTCCCAAACTAAAGTAGAAACACTTATTACTTCACCGGAGTCTGACTTTCCGGTCTTTGTAAGGGTCCTGTTCAGCCAAGAGACATAGAAATTCACATAGGAACTCCATTTTATGGTGACGATATGTAAATTACTACTTTGTCTAAAAAAAACAAAATAAGTTTCTATAATTTTGAGTATTCTATCGATTAAAGGTCTAGATAACGAATGATTAATAATTTGTATTATTTTTTGGCTCCTTTAGTGGCTAAGAATCTGAAGGAAATCGAGCATATTAATTGACACCCTTCACTTGGCCAAAGTGTAGCTGTTTTGTCGAATATACTTCATTAATTTGGATCTATGTCTAATCGTATTTTACTATCCTTAGGTACTAATGTGCTTGTAAAATGTCAGTTATTGGCTAACTTAAATACCACAAATCTCTTAGAAAATCATCTGTTTTCACCGTATGTAATATAGTTTACGAATACGAGCACGGCGTCGTAGGTAGACAATTCGTCACGACACGCCTCAGATTAGCGAGTGATGCGTGACCAACGTATGCGCAATAAAGGCAGAATGTCTGTGAGGCTCAATTTTTTTTTTAAATAACAGGAAGGGAACGGAACTACCAAAACTGGAGCGTAACCTTGTCCACACACACCAGACCTCATGAATTCCTTAGGTTATGATACTGTACGATTCTCGCCCATGTCTTCATTTGTAACATCATTTATCAATTATTGATTTCCAGGATTTTTTTTTTTATTGTTACCTCTGTTGGTGGAAAAACCCCTATCATGTTTGAAACTTCTTTCTTCACGCAAATTGTCTGATGGGTTTTGTTAGCCATGACCCATCGTCTATCAACACATTTTGAATAATCCATGAAATTATTCCTCAACCCATACATATTCCCCACTCTAACATGACCAGAATTAATTAATCGCGTTTTTTTTTCTTAGTCACTTCAAGTAAACGAGCTCTTTACCTCAGAATAAAATGAAACAATACACCAAATTTTTTACTCGTCCTTTAGGCGTTAACTATAAATTATATTTTTTAAATGAATCATTGAACAAGATCCAAACAAGTTCCAATTTCGTATTGTCGTCTAGGGCATGGTTATTTGATATAATAGGTGATATAACGGTCAAATTGATTTTGACTTGAAGCTCCATAAAAGGAGATGGGTTCTGATCCCTTGACAACACCATGACACAAAAACATAAATTAATAACTACATTACGTTAAACGTGGAGTTGTTTAGTTTGGCCTTGGAAAAGATTTGATTTATTTTATGACGAATTCGGTGAGGCGCAGTCTTTATAAATTTGTATTTATGTTGAAAAACGAGTGGTTATGTTTCTCTCCTCGAATAAATCTCCATGAACATTTGTTGTGCAGACTTTGGAGTTCCCTTGACCATGAAAGAACTGGCACTCGGCGTAAGTCATTCTTAACGATGTGCATTACGTGTAAGAAAATATAAAATTTATCTTTGGGTTCCATATAGTGTGGTGAAGTGTAATAAGCGCTTTTACCGAAGGAAATCACTGATATTTACAGCCTTGAAGCGCAATGCCGACCACACTTCTGGCATATCTTAACCCCTCCGAGCGTCAGGAATGCTTCAGAGAGGGTTCTTTGTTTTTAGCTTTTGATCTTACAATTAAACGTGTTTGGTTGTGCTTTTGACAATTTTATTATGAAAAATACAAACTTCCATTTCTATGAGATAAACTACCTGAAGTTCTCCTGAAGGTTCAAAGGCAGCCATAAAATACAATGCATAAACCAGATACTAAGTCATCTTCCACTGTTCTCTCAAAGTCCCTTAATATTTCATTTTAATTTTACGGTACCTTCTACGAGGATACGTAAGGAGTTGGGTAGATCCTGGAATCTTTCTTACTGGCCAATAGCTGTCTTCATTTGATATCCTTTATCAATGGTCTGTAGAAGATCACTGCGACGGGCAACAGTTTATCTGGTCTACTGTGAAGGTTCGTAAGTAGCCCAGTGAAGGAATTCTCCGTCCGACTAGTATTCCCTAGATTCATACAGATACCTGGAGGTCATTATATCACCTGACTCCTGTAAAGTCAGATCAGTAGGACTGTGGAAAATCGTACACTTTATCTGGAAAGTAAATAGGTTTATTAAACCCATATGAGGTTTTCTCCTCAATTTATTCTATATGTTTGTTTTCGTTTTTAACATTTTAACTAACTTCGTCCTTTCTGTTTTCCAGTTGATTTTCAGTGGGGAGTACACGAAGGCGATGTCTAAGGACTGGCACTCCGGACACTTCTGCTGCTGGCAATGCGACGAGTCCCTCACCGGACAGCGATACGTACTCCGAGACGACCACCCATACTGCATCAAGTGCTACGAGCAAGTCTTTGCAAACACATGTGACGAGTGCTCCAAAGTCATCGGAATCGATTCTAAAGTAAGATATTTACTAATAATTCATATTTCAATAGGTTTACAATTTATTTAAATTATTTTTTAACATAATAGAGGACGCAGAAAGAATCTGGGTCCTCCTGAATAGTGTCTTGGCCAAGTTCCTTAAGTCCATTATGTACACATCATTTGTGCAGTATTCAGTCGACCTTATCCGCTACACATCAAATTCACTTACACAAATTTGATATATGGTCACAAAAATAAAAATTAATCAACATAAATGCAATAAATAATTGCACATGTCCATAAGAAGTAAAAATAGATACAAAAAGAAGATCTGTACTATTAATAACTACTATTGGACGTTGCTAGTCATTAACAAGGGGAAGGAAACTAGTAATAGAAAAAAAAGCTGTTCATAATAATTATGATAATTTTTATAATTATTCCAATATTCACATAAAGTCATATTCTTAACCTTGGTGCCATCGCCAATGACATTAGCAGACAACTTGAAATCCCACATTAACACACAAGAATATCATAACCGCCTCATAAACACAACATCGGTGTTGGACAAATATAATGCTAAAGCAAAAAGAAAATTAAATATTTCAGCACCTGGCTTTACAATCAACAGTAGTTTTCTGTAAAAATGGAGCAATCAATCTGAAGATTTAATTATTTGCTCAGAAACATCTTTTAGTTTTACTTTTGAGTTATAGATTGGCTAGGACACTTCTAAACTTGTGGAAAAAACGAAACAAAAAAAAAAACATAAAATAATCTTTAGTTTGACATTTAACTCATAGAATAGCAGCTGTTGTCAATAACAAGCCTTAGGGCATTCTCACGAACTGCACATTAAAAATTCTTGACTTGACAGAGTATGTTTTCTACATTATTATAAACAACAATCGAAACGTATTTGTATGTTTTTTTCCGTCTAAACTGAGCTTAATAAATAATTCCTCTATGTTCACAAATAGGTCAGCTTTAATAATGTATAATATAAATATATAAAGATAATTTAACTAAGAATAAAAAAAAAAATAGTCTATATTTTTATCTATGAAATAAAATACTATGTTGAAGAAATACGATAACGATATTATTAGTGATTTTGCTTTAAAATACAATCACATTTTGATGTAATTACATTTTATGTATGTAATATTATTTAAATATGATGTGTAAATGTTAATAATATGTAAATGTTATTAATTGTTAAATGTTATTACATTTTTAATTTGTTTTTATCACACTTTTAGATAGCAAGTTTAGTCTAGAATTTACTAATTGTTTCATGTTATGGTATAAAATGAAAACTCCTGCATCCTGAGTATTTCTAAAAATGAAAAGGGCATTACAAATTTTCTGTATACTATTTCTGTCCTACACAGTAACTGACTAAGGGTCATGTAAGTCATGTAAAATATTTGAGTAAAGTTACTGATTTTAGTTTGTTTCATTACTAACACTTCCGAATGGAAGTGAGTAGGTACTCATATTTTGAGTTAAAGGGAATGCTATCCCATCGGAAAATAAAATTAATTCATTGTCATCTAAGGATTTGAACCCAGAACCTTCATATCATGAAGCAATTATGATAACCACTACAAAATATAAAAACCCCTTGCTGATTTTTCTTTTTCTTATCTTGGATAATTTCTTATCCAAATATTTTTCGGTGTTATAGATATTATGGAAGATTTTTCGATTCTATTTATGCTTATAACCTGAACTGTAGCTAGAAATGTACACTTTAATAATGTGGAGGGTTTTCAAGTCTTAGAGTAATGCTACTAAATGACTTATGCTTCGGAAACAAACAGACCTTTTGTTGGAAGAGATAAATACTAAATGTTGCTCATGTCCTACTGTAGACATTTTGTCGAGTTTTTGACTAGATCTTATACACCTCCATCTGTAGTGTTATGCTTTTCCCTCAGTAGTATTACTAGTTTAGTTAATATTTACACCTAATTTATGTGTGGAAGTAATTTAAGTTCAGAGAAGTACAATTAAAAAATATATATATTTTTTAATGATAACAAATTCAAATTAAATTGCATCAGACTTATTGTTGATTAATCATAAAATATTATCAGATTTCCAAACGATATTTCTATTAGGCATGTCATTAATCAACATCACTTTTACCTATGTACTTTTACTTATTTATGTAGGTGATAAATAAATTGTATTAATTGAAAAATAAACCTATTTGCTAAAAAAAGTAATGAGAAATAATGACATGTATTTTCTTAACTTTTTATATTTTAATTCTCAAACCTACTCTTGAAATTCTGCATTAATATAGAATTGGTGCTGAGCCCAATTTCTGTTAATATCACTCTTGGCTCATGCAATACTCAACACAATTAAGATTTTTCAACTGCAGTATAGTTAAGATAAGAATAGAAAGTGGAAAGATGTATGCCCATCATATCTAATAATAGTTCTTTTTCATGCTTGTTCTTTGTTTTTAATACAGAATTATTTACGGTTATCTGACAACAAAAATTATCCAACCTATGTAAAACTAAGATTTTAATTTTCTTCTTATTTCTTAGAAACTTCTTATTATTATGCTTATAACCTGAACTGTAGCTAGAAAGTACACTTTAATAATGTGGAGGGTTTTCAAGTCTTAGAGTAATGCTACTTAATGACTTATGCTTCAGAAACAAATAGGCCTTTTGTTGGAAGAGATAAATACTAAATGTTGCTCTTGTCCTACTGCAAACATTTTGTTAGAAATTATGCAAGCATAATTACAAATTTCCTAGAAACGAGCAAATCAGGCAAAATAAAAAAACAGTAGATCACATAATTTAGAAACAATATATGTAAATAAATTTAACTTCCTAGCCTATTTAGGGATAAGACATACTCAGATCTTTAAAAAACATGAACCTACAGTTGTACTAATATCTATTAATATAACATGGTTGTATTAGCAGTTTTTACAATGCACTTTTCGCAACAATAAGATAAATCAGTAGCCTTACTTGTATAAATTATGAAATATTAGTAAATAGTGATAAAATATATGAATAAAAAACAGATTACAATCCCTATAGGCAGTGATGGAATGTTATTATCTATCTCAGCTAACTGTTATAAGGTGTCTCTGATTGATTCAAGCTCACCAAACTAAATCCAAAATTTTTTGTCTATACGAGGAATGCAGTTTTGAAAATAGTTCTCATTTTCAATCATTGCACCAGATCCTGGGTTACGAATCCAATGGCCACTATATTGGAAAATCTCTGGCTGTCATCTTTATCGATGCATTGCACCTCATCAAATCCTAGCCTTTGTCTGTCAGTAGCTCGTTCTCTTCTTGATGGCGGATGAGAAGGAGCATGTTATTGTAACGTTTTCCCATTACATGTGGGGAAGATCCTGTAAAATAAATCACAAACAAAGGGAAAAGACCAAACATTAAAAAGAAGTATTCACAATATCCAATATCTATGTATGAATTAATAAGATAAAAAGTTGCATGTTCATTGTAAGATTAATTCATTTATGTAAGTAGTTTGAGTTATTATTCAAATTAAGGCTTGTTTTCATAGAGGAAATTTTTATTTTATCTGGTTAGTGTTATCCGGTGTGACCCAATAAGGCTTCTTCTGGACTTTCAATAAATTAAACCATTAAAGAAGTCACAGAAGCATTAAATAATTTAACTAGTCAACTTTGTACATTGGGAAATAAATAATACCTTAAAATAAAAATAAGATTCCAGAATTATAAGATTCAAGATAATTGAATTATCTATTATTAAAGAATTGAATAAGATTCAACTACCTTATATAAAATATTATAAGACAATCATTGTTAGGGCTTACTTTGTATGAAACCATAAAATGACCACTTCTAAGTAAGTAATATTTTACACCATTAATAATAAAAATGTCCAATGAAAAATTATGTGATAGCAATACGAAAATGAAACTGAATTCTCAAAATCATTGTTAATTTACATATATATATGTATATTATATGTACCTATCTATATTTAGTATTAAATGCCTGAATACAAACAAATTCACATAGGACTTAAGTAGCACTAGCTAATCCTATCTGTACAGACTAAGGTAAGATAGATATTGGTTTTTCAAACTTTATTCTCAATAGTAATTAGTAAATAGTTTGTTGTTCAATATAATGTGATTCCCAATTGTAATGATCAGCAAGTTACTGGAATAAACCAAAATTGAGTATAATACATCTTTATTCTATGGTGTTTCTAGTTCACAGCAGAGTATTTAAGTTTATACACAATCATAAGTATCCTGAGAAATTAGTTAGTGTTATTTCGAAAATAATTTAGGTCTGGTCATACATTTTAGCCATATAAATTTAAGACATTAAAAACATTGGATCAAATTATTAAAACTTTAAAGATTTTAGATTAGTAAGAATCCTGGAATAAATGGACTGTGATATTAACTATATGAACTGCTTGTTGTATGCCAAGTAACTCCTTCTATATTTTGTAATTCAATGCAACAATTACACTAAAATTTTCATGTTTACTTTTGATAATTTATGAGCTGATAATAAATATATTCATGAATGCTTTTTTTAGGATCTGTCGTACAAGGATAAGCACTGGCACGAAGCTTGCTTTCTATGCTCAAAATGCCGAGTATCCCTCGTAGACAAGCAGTTCGGAAGCAAAGCTGACAAGATTTACTGTGGTAATTGCTATGATGCTCAATTCGCTTCTCGCTGCGATGGATGCAGCCAGATCTTCAGAGCAGGTCAGTGGCATTTGTTTCATAACTTTTAGATTCTAGCTCATTTATTTTATAACCACAATCAGAAGACCATCTACTAAAGTAAACTGAATATATCGTTCTTACTTGATTTTACTATTGCACATTTTTAATTTGAATCAAATTGAGATTTGGAAATAAAAGAAGAAATAATATAACTTAGACAAAAAACATTTTATTTAATAATTTAAACCTTTAAATGTCAGGTGGGTTCCTATCTTTCAATTGAAAAATTGAATTATAGACATATATAAATAAAGATATAAATCTAAATACAATGTTGTTTTTGTTGGAGGTATTCATTTTTAACCATTAATTAAGAAGATCCTTGGCAATGGGTTGCTTGACTTTTTATATTTTGTATCTTTGATATCGTACCTATCTTGACTGACTTTATTAAGGGTTATATCTCCTGATATTTCAACCTTCACCTAAGGTTTTTCCTAGATTCAGGAAAGATCATATGTGCTAAATCAATCTGTTTTCACCTCTCAATTGTTCTTGTTATCCCAAATTCTTGTTATTGTTACTCACCCCTATTTTTTCTATGGTTGTGTGGTGCATGGTGGCTGCCTCTGCGGAAATTAAGGATTTTTCATCAGTTTTTAGATTCAGTTAAAACTGAACTGTATTCTAAGAATTATACTTGGGATACAAAGAGAATGGACCACAAATCAGTATTACACCAATTTTCGATGCTTATACCACACTGCATAATACCAATATTTCCTTGGAACCCTATTTCCACTATCATTATGGGCCACAATCCCTCCTTATCTTAACATTCTTATCCGATTCAAATCAGCTATCAAATCTCATAATAACAGACCCCATGTATTTGACGTGTACTCCTTTACCTTAAAACTACCTCATTTTTTTTAATCATAGCGAACTTTTGGCTTTCCTTTCCTATAACTATTTATAACTATAGGTGCACTCTTTTACTCCCAATGTTTAAAACCAGTCTATACTATTTATTTAACTCCTTTAAGCTTAATGATACAAAGTTTCATTTAACAATGCATTGTTTATCATTGTTATTCTTCCCTTAATTTAATATATCTTTAAATTTCCATTTATTGTACTACTCAGTTACAGCTGTTAGTGCATGCTAGTTGCTTATTTTTATTTGTGAAATTAGTCAGTTTATTATCAAGCTATGTGCTCATTGTAATACCCCCTTATTCATCATATGTGTTAAGACCTTCAATTGTATTTTATGCTAGTTATAAGACTTTTGTGATAGGCCAGATAAATTTATTTTGTACTTATGTGTCATTCTTAAAGAACAATTTACTAAAATTATTATTTCATTAATTCATTTTATTTTCCGATTCAGTGAAGATGCTAATGCAATACTTAAATATAAGAATATTGCATGTTTTATTTGTAGTTCCTTATAAAATAACAACTTCACTGGAATATGTCATCTTAACGATGTATAAACAAAATAATTTTTGTAACTTGAATATATATTCTGCCATTCTGTAAGGTTGGTTTGGCAATATTTCAGGGTGAATTTACTTAATATATTTATGTATGTTTTCTCTTAAAAAGAAATGTGCTCTTACTTAATGAAATACAAATTATTTTATTTCATTATTAGGTAATGCAGATCTTTTATTTCAGTTCTTCTTTGATTTTTCTACTTATTAATTCTGTTGCACTGAACCTATCATTTATAGTAATGTTATCAACTGGTTAGGAGATATAAGTTTTAATTTTGTAGAAAGCTTTATTTTAATTGCATAATTGTTCATATATTTTTTATGTTTTTTCTAGAACTTTATCCATTGCTGCTGAATACATTGACAACCTTTCCCAATTTGATTCAGCTTTTAAATCTCCACATAATCTTCAAATCACTTTATACTCAAGTGTCACTAGTGTTAGCTATCCTTATTTAGTACAATATTCATTTAAGTCTCAATGAATGATGAATAATGATTTTTTTTAATGTCATTTCAAACAAATGACAAATCAAATCAGAATGTTGATTTGATATCATTATGTGAAAACATTGCGCTATGATAATTAGATCATTGGCATTGGGCACACCTCTGACTCTAAAGGAAACTATTGTGTGTCATAAAACATTTCATAACCTTGAGAGATGATTTAAATTATATGGAGATGATTACCCCTGCTGTCGGAAATAAATATAATGTTTCGGGATCGCCCACTGATAAAGTCCCCGTGGCAAGGAGGCGGAAATGTGTCAAGGACTGGCCATTGTGCGTACCTCTTCTTTCTCCTACCTCAGCAGCAGCTCACAAAAGAAATTAATTGGCCTCCTGAATAATTAGTTCAGTTGTCTGATTAATAACTAGGATGATCCACCAACCACCACCCTTTAATGAATCAATTCCTTATGCAAACATAGAGGACATCTAATCTGGTTTGCATCTCATCCTAATCATCCACTTAACCTAAGTGTTTACTAACTAACCTTTAGTCAATGATGTAATCAAAATATTTGAATGATGCCGATTGTGTTATTTAATCTGTACTTTCTTTAATATGGCCAATCTCACTTTCATAAAAAATATAATTGAAAACATGGCATTTATTTAAGTAAAACTTTTGAAACAATAGAATAATACACTGGAATCATATTAGAAGTTATTTTGTTAGGAATGGCTCAAAGTTGATACAAGTTCTGTAACAATTCTAACCTAAATTACCAAACAATATCCTGCTGCATATAATTAATACAGCCAAAATTAAAAAGTGGTCTAGATAATGTCGATTCTTTAATTTTTCATTTACTCCCTTCAGTCACTTGGGTTTATATTTTTGAAATCAGTACCTTAATTCTATGACACACCTGGTGTGTTATCTTTGCTGTAGCAGATCTTGTGTGGTTGCTAATAGATAAAACCTATCTATAATAGGCTTTGATGTCTTTACCCACCTATAATAATATGTTAACTTGTTTTAAGCTAGCAAGTATTTTTAAGCTTGTATGTTTATATAATTCAAATTATTTTATAGTTCACTAAATCATACATCATTGACTAAAAATAGTTTTGACAAGCGTTATGTTACATAGAATTCATGGTTTATTGTTTAATGGAAAGTTGATGAACTTGATAAAATAATGCTCTAAATTAGTATTCATTATTTTATGTTTGTGTCCTCAAGCACTAAATCACACCGTAAACTGTAAAATATTCATATACTAAGAGAAGTTTGATACAAATTTATAAATGGTAATATAAAAAAATGTTTAATTTATGAAAGAATATCTTTATTGATATAATTATTTTATTTGTACTTATTTTTATGACAGTCAGTCTTGTTTTGTACTAAAAAAATATCAGCTATCTGTTAGATCAAGCTAGTCTCCTGTCGCAATGCCACTAGCTTCCACTTCCTTTTTTCATCCCTAATGTACTTAACTCATTGTTCCCAATTTATATTTCATCAGCCATCCTCACCACATAACCCCATCAAATAAGCCTTTTCACCTCTGTGCTATAATGGATTGCTTCTTATCTAAGCCTTTCTAGAGTATATTCTCAACCTAGGTTCTCCTTCATAAAACCACCATTATCTTAATCCTATAGTGATGCTCTCAACCTTTTCTTCTATCTTTCAATGATAACAACTGATTTAGGAAAGTATGATGCCATATAATATTAAACTGAAAGCCACTTATATAAATGCATTTATTTATTCGTTAATGTTAGTACTCCCAATAATTGTCAACCAATCCCCATTGGTTTTATTTTCACTTAGTGCCTGTTGTCATATATGTGGAGCAGGTTGGAATGCATGTCACACAGGATACTCCCATCATTTTCTCGCAGGAGAGGGAATAATGTATCTGTCCATTGTTATTAGTTTATACAGTTCTTTAGTTTTGTCACTCCTTAGTGTCAACTGCCATCCAACTTTGAGGTTGTTCTGTGGATCATGTTTTAGTAGTGGGGGTCTTATATGATAGAGCTAAACCGAAATAATTTTGTACATTTATAGTTCATAAAAATAGGCATGGGGGTCATACGGTGTGTAGGGCAGTTTTTTTGTTTGTTTTTTTTTTTAAATTTTCAGCTGCTGTCAAAACCATGTATCTTTTTATATTCCTCACATTTCAACTGATTGAGTTAAATGCTTTATAGAGTGCGTGCTTATGATATTTAGCGAGTGTTCTGATCGCTAAATCGTCGCCTTAGAGATAAATCTGCACTAATACAATTATTTATCGACATCAGGTGTGTCAGAGGTGCGACGCTGTCCATACTGGGATCTCAATGTAGGGCGCAACCTTGTGGCCTCCCAGCACTTTTACCAGAGCTTCCATCCCGTCTGGAGGCATTTCTCCGAGCACATGGTCTGTCCCGGCCTTGATTGACATTACAATTATAACGTAAAAAATACTAGTATAGGATTACAGCAATAATCTCTTTTGTTGTTTTATTAGCATCGGGTATTAACTATACTATATATGTCCTGTTAGGACTACGCTAGGTTACATGTTATAGTTAACTACTCGTACTAGGGCTGTTAACTAGGACATAGAAGCCATATCTAGGGATATTTAAGGGACTTACATGTTTCATTAATCACTAAAATCGCCTTTTCAACAAATAACAACATTAAATACACGATTTGTATCGTTAGTTCCCAAAACTTTATTTTTTTTTTTTTAATACCGTTTAATTCTTCTTTGCGTTACCGTCATTAATCTGTTTTGCAACCATGGGGGGAAAACGCAAAATTGATTCGTAAATATCTTTAATTAATTATAACCGATTTTTTCATTGACGGAAGAAAACGATTTTTAATGCTCTAGAGTTTTTACTCCAAACATTTTCCATACCCTAAATACAAATGAGGATATTTCCAATTTTACCACCATATTGTTTAGTTACTACAGAACCCTAATATTTTATCATGAAGTGGTTTATTTTATATAGATTTCTCTTAACTTGTCTTGTTTTTTTATTTGGTATTTCTCGGCTGCTAGTGAGGTCGAATGCCCTGTTAACTCCCATATCCCAGCACTCGCGGTGCATTAAACCCTGTCGCTGTCCTCATTGCGCACCGCTAACCATAAATAATACCATTATACCCTCGCGACCGATTGCGGTTAGAGGCGAACATCGCCCGCAACTGGGCGAAATCGTTTAACGATACGTTATGATAGTATTTTATTTGGGCTAAGCGGCAAGTGTAAGATAGGCGAGCTTAGATGGGATAACAATTCGTAACTTCTGCTATTCTAGCGCAGTTTAACTTTTAGAATCATTCTAATCACACAACATATCAATTTTAATGTGCGAAATCCTCTAGTGTAAGTCCCCTTTTGACACTGTTAGTGATCACGTGACTCCCTGTGCACCGATTTCCTTTCATGAGGGTTTTCCCTCCCAGTGCCCCTGAAATCCATTCAAATCTATTCTACATTAAAAAATATTACAGGAGAGCACCCGTTTCTCCGCAGTCATTAGTCAGGCGCACTTACCACTGGGCTCATCTTAGATTATTCCAGAAGTCGCTCTACCGTATAATCATTATTCGAGGTTATTTGTTGATTGTTATGTTTACACGCGGAAAGCCATCTGTGGAATCGCTAATGGTAATGGCCATCTTGTTACGTATTCAACGATTCTCCTCCTTCCTACAAATTGTTAATGAGTGTACTAATAAATTTTGCTACCGACAGTTCAGGTGATATTTTCTGAAAAGCAAAGAAAGCCAGTATGTGATGTGTTTTTTGTTTTTTTATTCTCGCCTCCATTGTAGAGGTGAGATCACCCGCACACCCTCTATTTATAGACTCTACTTTAAATGAGTGTCAACTCTCCTTCGGCAAAATGGTAGACCTCGTTACCAACTGTTCTTGAGATGTGTAATTTTCCCTCTGCGTGTTTGACAGTTAGCGTATCTTCATTATCGTTCAAAAATAAATGACAACTTACTTTTTCGTCTCGACTGATCTCGCTACTCCTAAAATGCTGTTTGCAATTTTTCTCTAAAGCTCTATTTTTTATTGATGACGGTAACGCAAATAAAATTTTACAAGATATTCCAACAAAAAACACTTTAAGAACCAACTATAGAAATTGGGCACTTCAAAAATATTTATTTAAAACTTCCTTGCCATATTGTTTTACCAATTATAATTTTTTTTTGAGAAGGTTATTTTCAGTGACTGGTTTAAATATGGTTTAAAAATGCAACAAAGCAATTTCTTCACAACGGTTTATTAGGTATTTAAGAAATTCATACGTACCTGCTGCTCTTGACGAGCTTATGTTATTTTATTTCAAGCCTAAAGGGAGACATGTATTTTCATTCTGTTAAGGGAGATTTCCTTTTGGTTTGTATGTCTATTACGTATGTTCTACGATACGTAAAAGAGACTAAATTGAAATTATAATTTTTTGTTCTGGCAAAACGTCCAAATTTGCTTATTAGTTTTCAGGTTAAATGCTGTTACGTGAAGTCATAATTAATCATAAAAGTCTACCCAGTTTCGTTAAGATTCAAGCATTCTCGAGTCTACAGCTAAGACGTTATCCCAGATTTAAGTTGTGGTTTTAGTGAGTTGTTGGGGGTAAAAAAAATACTTAGTCCGTCAATATGCGTCGCTTTATTACAATTGAAACTAATTCGAAAAGCCTACTGATGTGTACCAAAGAGTAGTGGCCGGCCAGATTACAGAAGTCTTAACAGTCCCTTATCCCTTATATTGCCTACAGAACAAATTGAATTAAATAGCATGCAGACCTTTATAACTCGGCATGAATGTAATTACATACTGCATTTATAGCACTTTCGTCATCCCTCAATGCGACTGATATATTTAACGGTACTTCTAGACAATTCATTACTGATCCGCAGTAGAAAGAATAGACAATACACTACTTGGTGAATTTTAGGCATCTCTTGCGATGAGATATAAGTTAATCTGCTTTGATATATTCTGAGAGGGGTAACTGCCACTTTCTTTTGACAGTCACTACCGGTGGTACTCCATGGTTTAACACATCTTTCTTTTTCGCATGTTTAGGGACTCCTTAGAGAGTTTAAAACAAAAATGATTCCAAAGATATTCAGAACCAAAACATCCAATGTTTTTTGTCTCAGTATCCAACTATTAAGTAGATGAGAAAAAACTGAGACTTATTCTCAATAGCTTCCCCTTCTTTTGTTGCTGCCTCATTTATTGATAAACAACACAATTAAACAAATAAACAAATTAAACAAAAAAAATTGCAAGGCCTAGCCTATTGATTCGAACGATTATTATATAGATAGCATATAATAATTTGTACCGATTGAAAAAAATTTCGTTCTTGGTATCTTTTGGAATGTACTCCTCGAAAGGGAGGTAGTTTACCCTGAGCAAAAAGGGAACAGGTCGACTGGACTGCAATCATTTTCGTTGCCTATACCAGGCACTGCCAATTGCGAATAAATGGTGTAGGGACTTATTAAACCTAAAAAAATGGATCATTTTGCATACATACCCTACAAGTTTTTATGGTTTTTTTACAGGAGGTCTCCAAGGATGTTACTTGACTCAAGCCGAACTATAATTATAATTATAAATGAACCATATTTATCTTGATTTGATAATAATTGTCATTCGTGTGTGTCAATCTGTTTTTTTCTAGGATAAGAAGGAGGATATTTTTTCAAAATGAAAGGAGATGTTAAATAAAACCTATTGAAAACAACTACGAATAAACTTACTAAGTCATTTATTAGGCTCTCAAAAAAATTTATTTTTTGGAATATCTTTGCAATTCATTTTGCACTATCGTATTTGACGCGTCTTCGAGTGTCGGGGACAAATTAGAACTTGAAATCTTAAATAGGCTATGAGCTGGGACTTATAACGGTTGGGAAATACCTCAGTTATAGAGAACAGTATTTTTCACGTTTAATTTGTTTTCCAATACATATTACATACAATTACAAATTAAATACGTTATCGTATTTTAATCAAAAACTAATCAGCATATTTCGAGGTTTGTGGACTATATCTTAATAATTTTAGGCAGATAAATCAATTTTTATGAACACAATCGTAGATTGGAAAGAGAGCGATGATCGCCTTCGACTGATTGATAGTAAATTCATTCTCTCACTTTAGATTCGTCGATTACTATGCAAGTAGGATTATCGATTTATTATTGATTGTCGATTAATATGTCACTGCTAACTCGATGTCATACAAGGACCAATACAATCGATGAAGCCATCGGCAGTACAGGGCCGTCCAATGGCAGGCAGCTATTCTTGTCAGGGTGGTGGCATTCCGTAGCTACCTCAACAGGTGGGTTTGTCGCGTGGGTCTCGGCCACCCACTTACTCCTGCCTACTCAATCGGTCAGGTAAAATAGCCTTTCAATCACTTCTCTGGTCCGTAACAAGGCATATTAGACAAGGGACACAAGTTTTTAATTGAAGAGCCCGAAGGAAGAGGCCGTACTTTCATTAGGCAACTATTACCTCTAATCCTCTATATGTATGTTTTCCCACAGCAATAAAAAAAAGTCAACAGCAGAATTATCCAATAAATTATTTTCAACATCTCGATCCATGCCGATTAGTTATAGGCAAAAAAATAAAAACACATGGAAAAAAGTCGAGGCCGTTTTGTTAATTTTTAAGGTTTCTCAAGTGTTTAAAATTTAACGCTATGATTTTTCACGTTGTTAAGGACATATTCAATGACAACAAAAAAATATGTTTAAATACATTCCCAAAAAATAAAGCATTGAAAGCCAAGAATGGAATTGGCTAATTTAATACACCATTCTGAAAAAATACCGAATAGTTTTTTCTCAATCCTTTAACAAGCTCTTCAGAAAGAGACACGGAAACCTCAGCCGGAATTCAAATATTTTTCAATATTGTCCTTTCTCTATGTCTTTTATTTTGATTGTTAAAAAAAACAACACACTATTCTTGATAATCGATGAAAACAAACTTTGGTTAATACAAAAAAAAATTGCATAGGATACTGATTCATGCATCAACCAACTATTAGTTGGAAGAGGTGATCTCGTTCTATAAACATTGAAAAAACTTGCTGCTGTCGCATAGATATTGTATGTGATTTTGGTATTGGAAGGATACAGAAAAATGTAGCTATCTTCATAAAATATGATTAGGTTTCATTAGCCAATCCATAACTCGATAATTCTAAAATAAATATTTTACAATCTTGTTGAGTATCGAATCGAATATCTCGACGACTTGTGTAATGATTAGAAATATGGATTGGAGATTTTTTGGATCACAAGAATTCATTCAAATCATTTTCCTAACCCCTTCGTGGAGTAATGACTTGAACTTCTGAGCTGTTGAAAAGTTTCCGACCTAACAAAGCTTTTATTTCACTAGCTTTTATTTATTTTATTATCATCTTCATGTCGAGGTCGGAAACTTTTCAGACCACCTGTGTACATGTTGAGGCGCTCGCTACACAACGATCGGTGGCACTCCAGAGGGAACTGTTTGTTTTTAAAGAGGTTTGCTTTTTTTTCTTATATTTTCTTTTTATTCTTACTTCTATCCAAGGATGTCCTGTAAGATAACTTGATATAACATTCTCTTAACTGTTTCCTTGTGAATGCTTCCCTGCTATGGTTAATGGCATGCAATGGTAGCCTGCCCTTGGGCATGTACATCGGATATGCATTCTCGTTTGGATCACTTGACGTCAGCATCACAAGAACCGCCGCACTCCAACCTTAGCCTAGATCTTCTTGTCGAGCTTCGAATTTGAAAACAATAGGCGAGCGAGGAACTCACTTCCTTCTTCATACGTGGCAGGAAGAGGCTTCCCTTTATGGAGACCCTTCATTTATGAAAAGATGTCTTCCAGCAAGACATGACATTAATGGACGAAGATATCGTCTCATTTGTCAGCTTGTCTGCTTGCGTCTACTTGAAGACATGCAACAGTCATTGCATTTAGTCTCAGCTGCAGCCAAACTGAAATCATCTGCATTTGTGTAGTTTTAACCGCCTTTGTTGGCTTATTTCCGTTGCATCATATTCGCGTTTATTTCCCTAGGATATATATTTAAGGGCCAATATTCTCGACATATTGTTGCGCGGCTCATTTTTTTTTGTGTTACCACCTTTAGTCTGCCCTCAAACATGATGGAAAATCAGAACGATAAAACACTTCTGAGTAGTTATTTCTGAAAGCATACAGAACAGAGAGGGGAGAGTCATTTAATAGATAAGGGGTGGATATTTTTCACATGTACCATAGAACATGCAGCCCGACATTGCTCTGTACCTTTTTGAAAGTAAAGCCTCTCCTATTGGCTTTGTTGACAAAAATAAAAACAGCTATTTCGCAATTGTTAAAATTTCATCTTCCCTATGAACATCACCGCGAACCCTCGAATTGCGATGAATTAATACCATAAGACCGCTTGGCTGTGAATTCGTCACAAATACAAGATGCTATAACTGATATCAAATATGACATCATGTATCCTTCGACCGCACATTAAAAACTATAGCTTTGGGTGACAATAATTTTCGTCTTCAGCATACAAATGTATTTAAGTAGTTCAAGGTTTTATATTTAGATATGTTGCTATCCCTAAGGCTGCGAGGTAACAAAACAAAATAAACATTGAAATTCTCTATTGAAGCTGTCATCGCTTTGATTCGTGCTGTAGGTTCAAATGAGTGTCCCATGCCCGTTGCATTGTAACATACAACAACCCCATACTTGTAAGATGACGTTATGGTTTAACACTTCGAATGACACTAAGGCAGTTTTAACTGGCAGTTATGTAAACATTTCGATTTATAAGTAACCATTTTTTTCCCCATATCCCCTTGTTACAAAATTAATTAGACTATTAAAATATGCAAAACAACGAATCTATTTACATCATTCTACAGCATATTTATATGTACTGTAGTTGCCTACATTTTATATAATGTCTATAACCAAATATTTTTAATATTTTGCAATGACATGTTCATTGAACATTGTTCTAGAAATAGACAAAGGTACAAAGGTGATAGAGCTCACCTTATGAATCATAAAACTTAATACTAACTTACATCTAAAAACAAAATCTTAAGCTAATTTTCCCCGACAGTCTGTTGCCATCGATGCGGGAAGGGTGGTGGGGTCATAGTGTTAAATATAGAGTTTGTTAGGTGCTGCAAAGAGTGAAAAAAACTTGATGTGTCTCCTATAGATGAACTCACCCACCGATGGCACACCAAGCAACGGGTGCAGGTCGGTGTTCTTTAACCTGTCGAGAGAGGTGTGTCGGACCACTGTTCTCATGATCCCACTCTGCAATTGCTGGAGCCTTTTAGCTGTATTGTCAGTCAAGTGAGTATATAATGGTGCACCGTACATCAGAGCTGGCCGGAGGACACATTTATATATCATCAGTTTGAGGCACAGCAACAAATTGTTGAAGTTAGCAAGAAGTAAGGCCATTAAGACCTGTGTCGTACTTTTGTTGCCGAAATGGGTAGAGAAATGGATATGCCTATGCATTTTTATACCCAGCTAGTACATCGAGAAAGCTGGTGAGTTCTCTTGCCCTCCTATAGTGTAGAATTTTTTCCAAGGCTTTTGTTCGAAATGGTTGAACGCCGACCGTAATTACCACTTTTTACCTATTTTTTTACACACCTATTTATTTAACCCATACAAGAGGCAACATTTTTCATGCATTCCTGCACTGGTGATGTGAGCAATACAAAAAATATGGTAATATAATTTTGTTTAGCTCAACTTTTCTCTACGTTTCTTTTCTACATTTATTCTAAAATGAAGAAGAAAAAAACATGGGATCCAAAAATTCTCCTTTTCAGTTTTGTGTCACTCTATCGGAATTTTCTACGATTGCAGCTATAAAAATTGTGTAATCAAACTAAATTATAAAAATATATTGTAACGAAATTAAGTTGAATTGGGGCGGCGTTTAGAAAAAGATTAATTTTTGATTAAGAGTTAACGTAGTAATTTATCTCCCATTTTGTTGAGTCAAGACAAATAAGTATTTTTTTGTTCAGTTCTTGTTTTCAATTTATTTCAATGTGATTTGGACATTTGTATGTTGGTGTTTATATTATGTTAGAGAAACAGTTTGGAGGTTATATAAAGGAGATTCTTTATTATTATTTTATGTAAAAATGGTGATTTTTTGTGACTGAGGTGGTTTAACGGTTAGTTTACTCGGTCGTATTTAGTTGACCAGTGGTCTAATTCACTTAATTTTCACGTTCACCACATTAAGACCGAAAACGTTTTTTGACATCATCGTCTGATTTCAAATTGAGATCACGAAATGATAGTTCCCCCGCTATGACAGCTATAAGCGGTGCGCACGCGCAGCGAGGCCAGTCTCAAACAGCGCGCCGTTCTCGCGAACAATCCCGCGCCGCACATAGACGGAGATGGCCGCGTCCGTACTCAGCTCCAAGCTCCAGAGCAGCCTCCACATCTCCGGCGACGACAGGACCCGGAAGGCGAGGGAGAGTGGCGAAGACATCGCCATCCTGTCCACCTTCCTGCCTCCGTCGCTGGTCGGCAAGACCGCCTCCAGCCTCCGCCCCTTCGAGTGCGCCCTTGGGGTCGAGTGCCGTCTCGGGGACTCCCTCTTAGCTAAGCCAGGTCAGTCATCCTAGCACCCTAGGGGAAACTTAATCATGAAACACTCGTTCAGAATTGATTCCAGGCAGACAATAACTTAAAGTCTGTCAAACCAAGTGGAATGTTTGTACTACGTCCAATGGAAAATATATAGCTTTAACCACACTGTTAGTTCTATATATAATATTCTGTTATTTTATCAGAATATTATTCAACAAAAAAAAACATAGTACATAATATTAATCAGGACTTCAAGATCTGATAATTTGATACCCAAGTCAATGTAGTAGAAAATGTATATTTTTTACATTAACACTTTATTAACAAATGCCACCTACTGAAGCATTATTGGGTGGTCAAAATTGTAAGCCACGAACAAGGATAAGCCGTAATTTATTAGTCAGGAGCCTAAGTTCTTATGAAGTAGAAATAAAATTCTCTCTGTGATTTCGAAAACCGAAGCAATTTACGCTAATTACGCTAAGCACTGCACACATGAAAATGGCTTATCAGAATTTACTTGAGCTCATATGAGTTCAGTATCAGGTAATACATATATATATAAACTTGTATGATCCTTGTTCTTTATTCGATCGATATCGAATCTTATAAGTGGCTCCTACTTGTGTACTGTACCTTCTGCCCTGTGATGCAATTTTGATCCATAAAAAAGAAAGCTTGAAATCATTCATTACGGTTAAAAACAGTAATCAGTGAGCCGAGAAATTATTACCCATTCCTCATTTAACGAGGTATGAAGTTATGTGTCATTGCTTGCTAATTCGTCAGATCGTTAAGTAAATCAGCTATGCTACGTTTTTTGGAGATGTCATATGGGTGGGAAAGAAATATCAGATATAATAGGAATAAATCAAATAAACAATCCATAAACAATTGTAAATAAACAATTGTTATAAAGCTACCTTTCGTTGCCAGCCATAAAGAAAGAGCTCTATTTTCAAATAGGTAAGAATCGAACGTCTTTCATCTATTCCGCTGAAATATATAAGTTCAGCATTTAAGTTTTAAGAACTTATGTTTTTTGTTGTATGCATTAAATATTCTTCAGTGGCCTTTTATTTTATCCCCTCAACTGCAGTTGTGAAATATGCTTCCATACTAATCGATTCCAAATTTCTCGCTTGCTTAGTGGATATCAAACCGAGAAGTTTTCCCTTGAAGCCTAGTTCCTCAGAACGTAAAAATAATTCTGTATCAAATGGATCGAAGAGCTTAGAGTTATTTTACCATTACTTTTAATTATGTTATGTTATTTTATTATCTTTTATGTTTATAATTATTTATTAATTAAAATTATTTGAAAGGTCTCTGAGCTGTGATGTATGATAAAATATAGAATACTGATTATAAGAGGTTATTATAGTGGAATCGATCTTTCTACTACACAGAAGCTGGTTCTGATTGTTATTTTTTTTATAAGCATATATTATTATTCATATCATTTAGCAGTCTGACAGTAACAGGCCATGACAGTTTAACTGTTAAAAGCGCTGTTGGCTCATTATAAAGGTAATTAATTTTATAGGGCGATAACAGCTATTAATTTGACATAGAATAGGATAATACGAAAGCTGCTCTAGTGGTTATGGCAGTCAAATACTTTTACATAAAGTGATTTTAAGCAAGAGGTTTTAAGAGACAAAACTAGATTTTTGCAAAATATTTGAGTACTATTCCCTGTCTCCCTGTTAAAGACACTCCAACATTTTAGTCGTTAACTGCTAACATCGTGATGATCCTCATTTTACATGATCATCGCAGCCATATTAAATATTAATATACAACAATGCTAACTTGCCCCAATACGACGCAGGCCTTGTCGTTCGCTGACAGGGAAGTTTTTCCTGTTCGGAGTTCATTGCTCATAGTCACCAGCGAATTCGGCTCTATTCAAAGTTAATCACTACTTTTGCTCTTTGGCACCCCTGAAATTTTCAAATTCTCTCAAGGCTTTGTCGCATATACCCTATTGCTTCTGTCACCATCATATATCATGGAATAAACATATCTATTTTTTTATAATTCAAGTGAAGTATGGAATAACTTTAGATTTTTTTCGAATATCAATCCGCAAAATCGTAAATAAGTTCTAATCAAAGCAAAAAAAAATCTTGAATATTCAGAGTTCTACGTAAAGAGGGTTAACTTTTTCTCTTATATTCCTCACAGTATAGAAAGTACTGTTCTGCGCTTTACAAGTAATTTCGGGATGCAAGTTTAAAATGTTAAATAAATTGCATCAGCTATTGCGTTCCTTATAGCAGAAGACAGACATCCAAATTCTTAGGATTGATCGTACTTGTTTCAAAGTAAAATCATAACGTTCAGACTCAGCAATCAAATTTAGATTTTATTACTTCGTGCTCTCATTTCCAGATTAGACAATCCATCTTGTCGATGAATAAACCATCGTTTTGCTCACACTGACGAACTCCTTTCTTTACCCCGGTGATTTATGTACTAGAATAATTACCAGTCCGGGGTCTTGCGTCGGCGTACAAAATCCACAATCATTATGTCTCACTTGACGCTAACACCTGGTCATTTGTTCGATCGTCATTAGTATAAGTCACACTTCTCATTAATACAGCTGGAACAATAAAGGAAATCGGATGTCCGTTTTATTAGCGAGTTTTCATCTATAAAATCATTAAATAACAATAAAGGCATATTTGTTAAATATGCCAAGATGTTAAACGAGTGGCGATAGATTTAAATTGCTTGATTTGCATGCACTGTTGACCATGTGCTGTCTTACGTCAGTATAAATCGTATAGTGCTTATAAATTTAACATCATTGCACTGTTGTCAACAATCACATACACCAGTGTTCAATCTGATTAAATCAAATCTATAGCCCGGTATCTGGGACGAAGAAAAAAAAAAAAAAAAAAAAAAAACTTTACCCTAAAAACATAACATGTTTCAATCTGCAGCTCGGAAACGTTTTGATTTTTTCCCCTTGTGTTGAAGGATACATTCAAGAAGGAAGTGCAGAACCAAGAATGTGATTATTTAGTCAATATTCTACTTATTTGTTTAATAGGCGACTTCTAGTGACCGAGACGGCATAACAACTAAAATATAGCAATTTTGTTCTACCCTCAAATAGAGCTCATATTAATTTTTCAATATTTACTGCGAAATATATATATTACAAAACAATCATTGGTTAGCGCATAAATATTATTAAAAAATATGTAGACATTAATAATTTTAAGACACATTCTGATAATAATGCGAATTTCCGAGGAGACTAACCCTTGGATGAAATAGATGATTTTTCTTTGGCTTTGCAGACTATATTCCACAGTTAAGGTTCTAGACGCAATTTTTATGTTTGATGTTGTTCTTTTAATTTTGTCTGGAAATGTTTGATTTTTTTTACTTTGCTTTACATTCTAGTGTTTTCTATTTACATGTGTTATAAAACATATTGCATAGGATCACGAATACGTTATGTACACACCTGCCCTACATCAGCAAAGATTATCAGTACCTTTAATAATGGAATGGCTGTTTCATGTTATGCTTTAAATTATATGGAGTGCATGCCAAATAGATTAGATGGATGGTGTTGAGTTCTCTTTTACTAATAGCCATTATTCCTAGTGTCCGGCGTATTGCATCACATGACCTATCTCTCATTATGGCGTAGTGGTTGAGATGATCGTATTAATATTCTTATTCGTATTAAAATGACTTGGTTCCGATTCCCAATAAATACAGTTGAGAATTCTACCCAATCAGCACCTTAAAAATTCATTCAAGACAAAGACATTTAGTCGATAACCTTTTTGGCTCTCTTTCCTTACACAAATCCACAAAGACTTTAAAACAAAGGTTAATAAACTCATCGGAATCGCGTTATATCGCCCGTAAACGGGAGATTCAGCGCATTTAAACCAAATACTTGGCACGTTTTCATGATTAAATTTACAAATACAGAAAAATAACTCTTTTGTTTTCTATTTGGTTTATAAACTTTTGATTATAGCATTATCGTAATGTCTTATACGTCTGACATTCAAAGTTCACTAAGTTCCACTGGAACTTATCCAACCAATAAAATGCTGAGCTTTCTCTTCCTTAAGTAGAGGAAGCCACAATCTTGTGGTGGTGTAGAGACATCCTCCAAATATTTGCTTTGTAGGTATATTGTATAAGCAACATCTCATTGAGTGTGAGATTGAAATATCTTAAGTGCTAATCTTAAGGTAATTTGTTAATGAAACAATAAATTTGCCTCGCCACAAAAATTGTATTAGTGCACAAAAGTTTTCGATTCGTTGTACATTCATTGTTGAATTCAGTAACACACAAATATAAAATGATATGTTAAAATACATATGGGATGATATACATAATTTTAAATAATTGATATTAAAAAAATAACAAACATTTGGTTGATCCCATGAAATAAGATTTTGCCGTTAATCTTAATACGATTACGAATCATACATTTCTTTTATAAGTTTAAAACAGTTTTTAATTATTGTTTAGCACCATTGAAAACGTTTGTGCCGTAATTTGTAGATTAATTGAGTTCATACAGAGCCCCTAACATGCTTTGATTTTTTTTTTTTAAGTTATGTCAAAAGCAAAGAAAGTAAAACTCTGACTGCACATGTCCTTATGATTCAAAATTTTTATGAAAACGCCTGTCCTACATCAGCAAAGATTGTCCGCGCCTTTAATAATGGAATGGCTGTTTCGTGTTTATTATACGGAGTGCATGTGAAATAGATTAGATGCATGGTGTTGAGGGACTTCTTTACTAATTTAGTCATCCAACAATTTTGTGGGAAGTTTTAGATCCAACCTTCTACTTAAAATTGTAACAGTATATTCAAATAGTATTTTAAAGTAGCAATACCACGTCTTAAACTGGCTTAGAAGTATTTTCTTATTCTTTACTGTTATGTGTTACACTCTACATACTTAATTCATATGGAAAAGTGTGGGAAATCCCCCCCCCTGGGGTCTTCGCTGCAAAATATTGTTTTCTATGAACAGTTAGACAGACATTCGTTACTTTCTCTTCTGATTTCTTCTAAACGGTGTCAATAGTTTTTACTTGACTTGTACGTTGATCAAACTCGAGTACTGTTTTTGCGGTGGGGTTCTGCCAGTATGTACTCTTTTGCGGCATATAAGGATTCTTCTGTTCCGAAACCCGATCCCCTACTGAGAGGCTAAAAACTTCTCCGCCGTTGGAGCCTGTCAGTTTTCACCACATCTGTTTTATCTAAAGCTCAAGGAGGACTGGTCGGTAGTAGTGATGTCATCCTCTTTCAAAACGTATATATATATTTATGTCATCATTCATCTTATTAATCATAATATAACATATAATATAACCAGTAATGTTTTTGAAATTGCTAGTCGATCCAAGGATTCATCATCTTTTTTTTTGTTATCCTACACTATAAGGTATTCAAAAAACTAACAAACTATAGTATATTGAAGAAACAACGCCTTACTTTTCAATTTTGTTTTCTAAGCGGATTTCCTTCCCCTTTATTCAAAATTGCTAGTCATTTATCCTCACTAGGCTGAGTGAACAATCACCAGAAAAAAAGAAGAAGACGAAAATAGACGTCTGATAGGTTATAACATTTTATTACGGTCATGAATTATTGAATTACTCAATAATAATTTTTTTCTCATTCAATAGAGTATCGAATCAATCATTACATCCTAATTTGCAGTAAGCAATGCTGTTAAACTGCTCTTAGCAGACACTTCTCTATAGCGAATGTCTCTCATTACCTCCTTATCACCTTATCCCATTTTCAATCATTAGAATTAAGGACTTGTTGATGCAAGGATTTTTATTGAAATGACAGCAGGGAACCAGGGAGGATAATATTCTGGGAACTTTTATTATTTTCATATTTGTTTAGTTCAATTTTCCAGGAATTTTTTTCGCTCCATAATTCAGTTTAGTAGTAGGGGTTACTGTTTTCACCTTTTGTTGTTAGTTCTTCAGATTTGATCGTTAACAACCCGGCTCACGTTCGTGTATGTAAAAAAAAAAATGGTGTGATTAATGTGAGTGTGAGTGAAAACTTTACATTTTATTAACCGATTAATTAAATTACCGCTTACCTATAGTATGTGTAGTAGTAAGTACACAATTTTAACTTGTTATTTTGTATACAAGTTTACGTTTTATTGTTGTAATTTTATTCTCTTTTTATAAAAAATATATTTCTAATAAAAATATTCATATTTATGTTTTCAAATTTGTTTACAATTTTTATCCGCTAATTTTTACTGTCTTAGAAAGTTTCTTTAAGTTTCTTGATAACGGACGTTTCTCTGTGGTGAACAAAAGTTAATTCCCTGCAGATGCCCAATGATTATAATGACAAAAAAACGACAGTAATGCCGCTTTTTTGTTGCTGAAAAAACCTTTTAGAACAATGATACAAGCACAAATCAAAAATTTCATTCTTCATATATACTTGTGCGAGTGATTATGATAAACCTAATCGGTATTTTCTGTTATAAATACTTCATTTTATTTGTCATTCTATGTCAACCATAAAATTATATTTTTTTTAAATAAAATTCTAAATGGTTAAAATACTGACTTAACAAAACCTTTTCATATATTGTTTATTCCTTTAAACCTTTTGAAATATCTTTTAGCTGGGACATGAGGAATCATATAAGTCGGTGAAACAGGGGCTTACGTTTCATATTTAATTGTTTTCGCACTTTCCGTTGTTATATCTTGACCAAAATATCGTAGCCCTGAATATAAATTTAAAATTTATGATAGTTTGAAACTATTTTATGACCTATTGACTATGTATTAGCTATATATGTATTGACTAGCTATTTTATGTCATATTGATAGACAGACAACCGCCCCTTTTACAAAGTAGAGCCTCTCCCTTCAGTCTGGTGATTATTAGTTAAAGTTATCAGTTTACATGGTTAAACAAACTAAAGAACAAGAAAACAGTTAAAATGCAGTTAGGTGACGATAAGATAAGAACACTTCCTTTAGTGCTTTAGAAAAGAAAAAAGAATGATAATTTGGAGGCAAAGATGCTAACTTCACTCAAGGTCTTTTCTGACTTGACGACTACAAACGATCTATGAGAGCCATTGTATTGGGAATATTTTTGTCTTCTTTATTTCACTAAAGTAGGTGTGAAGTACACCCATTGCTTAGCATGAGCATGGCAGTCGGAAGTGCTCGTTGAAAAAAAAAACAAGAGTTTGCAACAATTAAATAAAAAGATCTTTGGGTCAAGATGTATAAAAATACTGCTGTTCTATATCGATGTGATGAATATAAGCTTATAATTAATTATTCCTTTATCAGAAGAGTAGACGCGATGTTACAGTTTTTTTACAACTCTTAACAGTTTCCTGCAACTTTATCATTGATGTGTATGAAATGATTATATCTCTCCGCAGCTTTATTAATTTATACCCGAACGATTTCTACTTACTAGTAATAACTATAGTGTAGCCACTCGTCGTTTGATATCCACCCCGACAAGTATTAGAGTTACCGTCAGCTCGAATCGTTGAAGGTGACGGCCTAGTCCGTCGTAAACGTTTGGCTATAAACTTATCAGCTGTCGAGAGACAGGGGTGTTCTATCTCGGAACCATTACACTCACCAATGCGCCTATGCGATGTGTAGTTATTGTAACATTGTAGCCTACTTTGAAAAGATCACGCCATTTTGATGAGGTTTTTGAGAGCGTGGCTGAGGAGATGTGATATTGACTTGCCTCGTGCTCGATTGGAATAGTTCATAAATTCTTGGTTTGAAACCCGGCCATTACACAAAGTTTTGTATCGCCTAAATGGTTTATTCGATTTAATGTTTTGCATCTAGGATATATATATATATTCTACATATTATATGCATGGAGATCGAAACCTTTCCTCCTTCGAACGTTATACCAGCACATAGTATGCTTATATTAATATGACACTACAAATACTATGTGTTGGTAGAACGTTATACCAGCACATAGTATGCGTATATTAATATGACATTACAAATACTATGTGTTGGTAGAACGTTTCAAGGAGGAAAGGTTTCGATCCACATGCCTGGAAGCAATTTTCACTTCATGAATATGTATTTATAATATACGATTACATTTCTGAATTTTAATTAGCCACTGGATTCGGTACCGTTTAAGGAAGTCCGATATTTACGACGGATACTTTAAATAAGACGGGCTATCCGTGAAGCTGAAAGTTGTTTGCCTTTTATGGGTGTTCTCGGCAGGTAGGAGAGCTGCTGGATTAACCCATAGGACGTCCAGGGTGGGGGCTGAAAGCCCTCCTTTGACCGAATATGGCCGTAGACAGATCACTTGATTCATAAACCGATCAGATCCACACTTCTGTGAGTAGTCACTGACATCCTTCGTCTGCGCAGAGGTAATGGTAAATAATAATCCATATATCGAAATGTCTTAATATGTATTAAAAGTAAACGCTATAGTAAAAGGCTACAAAGTCTTTGAGTAAGTCTTGAAAAATAAACAATATTTACGTCCATTCTAATATTGTTTTACTACAGAGCAGTATTACAGTAGAACGGTAGGTTTCCGGAAACAGGGGAATGGTTCATCACTGGCAATTCCCTTTCATGGGGGCTGTTATTACATTTTAGCAACTTCGGGGCATCAAATGGAACAGCTGTGCAAAATGGCATAGCTCTGCGTAAAAAACGAGTAGTGTTTAAGTTGCGAACTTGTTTTAATGAGTTTTTGTAATAATAATCCACTAAAGTACCCACACGTATTAACAATTATACAGGTCCGAAAAAAAAAAATTTCCTCAAGTATTATATGTTTTGGATTACACTGGGTCCAAATATAACCTCAAGTTTACCCCATCAGGTACAGTTTTTTTTTTTTGCAAAATAAGAGAGATTTGAAAATAGATATAGTAATTAACAAATGTTTTGTTTAGTGAACTTTTGGAATAATAATAAGTATTTAGAAATATATTTATGTTATTTGAAAAAGGAACGCTTAAAAGTTTAAGTATGACAGGTCCTTTAAAAACTATTAGTTTCAGCTTGGCTTCAGACATTTTTGGGGTTTCGGAACACACTTGTTGGAAAAATTCCTCATCTTTGAGCAAATATTTACTCCATATTTTATACCGCAAGGTCCAAAAGAAACAAGTAAAAGCGTGATCAATCTGGAGTTCGCTCCTACCTCACCTTCGTCACTCATTTGTACATTTTGTTTGATTTAATTCAAACTAACCAAGTTAATTGCGAACAATGATTAGAAAACCACTATAACATTATCCTTAGTACCTGGTTATACAGGCATCGTTTGGCCAATTAGACCACAAATATATTGCCCTCAAAAGCAATGAAGGATGATGAATGCCATCCATCATCAAACGATCTCATTTCCCATGCTGAACTGCAGGTCTGGTCTTTAAGAAAAATTGTAGCCATTAAGATTAAAGATTCGTGACTTGAAATATTAAGGAAAAGTGTAAAGGGGATTGGAATAGTTTGTTAAATGCTGTGATCCTTTCAATGAATGCACTAGGAGGGATGATGTGGTTTTGACGAAGTTGAGAATCGTTATTTCTGTGTGCGCTTTTAACATTAAAGCACTCATTGACGAATTACTTGCACATGATATAATTTATAAACGTTTTTGTTGTACTTTAATGCCTGCATGAGCTAATAGAAAATTGTCCGCATACAAAATGTCACAAACGTATGAAACCCAGTATCTTTGTTGGCTCCCCTTAACAGCCTTAAGCTGTGATATGTTGCCTAGGTCATTAGAAAGAATAAATCACTCTTCATGTTCGGTGAAATTATCAATCCGACACGAATCGGAAACAAATTGAAGAATGTATGCATAATGAAGGCTTATTCAGTAATTATACCGTTATTAATGAGGAGGCTGGACGGAGGCCTTGGCACGCTTCCTTAAAGGATTGTAAGGCCTTTGATGCAGGCTGGTGGTCTGGTACTAGATAAGAGCGAGACATTTCTTGTACATTTCTGTGAATATCATACTCTGACCACCGTATCCTCACTTTCCTGTAAGTCCCCTTAATCATTTGGTCCTTCCTTTGTTCCTTGTTCCGAGTTTGCTCCGACTTAAAAGATCCCAATTACTACTTTCATAAAACAGTCATGCAAGGCAATATTATGGCTCTTATTATCTTAAACCCCTGATGTCCTTATTGCTACCAACACCTCTCTGGCAACTACGATGACGACATGGAAGGTATTACAACGTGCTAGGAAGCAATATTTATTATAGCCGATTTTTGTCCGATGAATAAATTAATTTGATGAATAATCTTAACTAGGTATAATTAGGTGTTTAAATAATCGTAAAATTAGGTAACAGCTCATCTATGACTGCCATTTTACGCCTCTACGAGCCACGATATCGTGCTTCCGCTGACGTAGACCGCAATGGCCCCGGAACGGCTTCGATTCCTGCCCCAAATGAAGTTAATTCCCTCACTCTATCCTTCGTCTAATTGGTGGGTTGCGCTTCACAAGGCGAGCGCTAAATTGCGTCCCCGCTGTTCAGACCGGGTGCCGGCGGCGGGGCCTTGACCGAGCTCTGAGTCAGCCACAAGTTTTCAATGTCTCATGATGGCACGTCTCTTATCTCACGCTCTCTCCCATTTTTCTTGAAGGGTAATTTCTCATTTTCCACTTTGATTGATAACTTTAACACGGTCTATTTTCCCTTTATTACATTCTAGGCAGCATGCAAATTAATTCTAATTACGATTGTTGCAATACTGTTATTTTCTTAGTGGTAAATCTTCGCAACTGTATGTTTTCCTTTTCTAGGCGGGAAAGGCAACTTAAAGCTATCAGGAATCATCAATTATAATTTATATTCTGACAAGATAGTTCATTTATGGAGGCTTAGAGCCGTGTTGTGTAGAAGGAGTAGCCCATGAAAATTCATGCAGAACAATCTTTCTAAAAGTACGTTTTCGTAGGAGCCGTGGTAGCGCTTGGCAGTGACTGCTGGCAGTTAAGCATTGGGAAACCGAATAGATGACACCCCAACCGCTGATTGGTGGGAAGTTCCAACGAAATATGGCATCTTGATTTCCCTCACAGCAGTAGATACATGTTAGCAGCCATTGATAACCACTACCGTGGGAGGTAGCAACGAAAACGTATCCTAGGCAAGGGAACGTCCTCTCTTTCCAAACAGTCGCTAATTTTTTCTTTTGTCTCCTCCGTGGGTATTTTCCTTTTATCTTAGTTCCTTGAACAATCTTTGGATGTTTACTGATTGGCATTAAAGAACGTGTCTGAATCAGGTGGTTTTTTTGCCTCTCTCTGGTCGTTTTCTTTGGTTCAGTAACCTTGCTCTCCCAATATCCTTTCTGTGGACTTGATCCGGCTCATATGTGTCAACTTCCCGCATCCTAGAAAAGTTATGGAAGGACTAATTGCATATCACTTATCAGCTTAGTTTTCGTCGCCATTTTCTCCTGGCCTATGACCGAATCGAATATGATAATATGTATTGTTCCAAATATTTGCCTCTACTTTGGACTGTACCCTCCTCTCTCCTGCCACCTTTAGAAACGTATATTTACTTACTGTTGAGGTTACGTTTTCTGGTAAGCGCTTCTTCCCGTGCTAATAGTCCTGTAAGGCGTCTCTGTTCTCCGGCACATTGAGAATACCATTCATTAATAGCCGTTAACACCTTAAAGTAATTAAATAATTCAATTTTCTCGTATTATTTTTTATGAGTTGTTTTTATTTTTTAATGTGACTTCTAGTTCAGAAATAGCCTGCGAAGACGTGATTGATAACGATGAAATTGGCGAAATGTCAACGAAACACAACAGAAGAGGTCATTGGTTCAGACGTTTGAACTTGTCAACAGATCTATTCTCGGTCGTGCACCCTTTATTTTTAAATGCGCATTCCCGTCCTTAAATAGGAAGCATCTTACAAGTCGGCAGTGTTGTCATTATAATTGTGTTGTTGCTGTATATACTTCAAGTATGGTCAGATACGGTGGGTTAAGTACCGTTCGATTTCCTTTTCTTACTTCCGGGGTAAGAACACTGATCCGGTTCTTATTGACAGTTACTAATCATAATTTATTTGATCCTGGCACCCAATATATTTTTTTTCGCTAGCTCAATTTTGTTTATAAAGGGCCTATTAATTGAGGAATCATTTTTTTAATTTCAGTGCCTTTCACCAAAAATACTTCGGGATGACACGATTGCTCCATATCGTTCGAAGATAAAGGCCACTTATTCGGGTTTGGCAGTAACAATTATTCAGTTATGATTGTTAAAATAGAGTTATGACTGACGGCCATCTGTTTAAGATATTTTCAATCGTGGGACGAAATGACTTTCAAAATACGCCCTTGTCCGGTCTCCTACACTGCCTACAAGCTTCCGTACCCGTATCCCATTATCCGCTTTGGGAATGAGATCATAATTTTCCCGGTAGTAATCGATTTGTATTAATTAATACAGGTCTTAAGAAAGTGGTCATAAAAACGATTCAGTCGGTCTGAAATTTTGGATTTCATATCATCCTTGATTTCGCTTATGTGTTTTGTTTTTTTAGACCTAATGACGTTAAATGAGACGGAACAAGTCTGTCATATTTCTATAATTTTCGTACCTTCTCAAGTCACTGCTTAGAAGTTATATGCAGGTAAGCTATATTGAAAGGCTTTTACATTTTGAAGGAAACAAATTTTGAGTAGATATTAAAAACCGCTAGCTCGGACCAATATTAATAGTGTTTAGAGTCATTGAAAAAAAATTGTGCTCTCTGATCTTCCTACATACTAGTTTTATGTATGTTTTTCCTCATTGTATTGCATTATTATTAGTATTAATTAGTAGTTTGCATTATCATTATTAGCATAATAAGAGATAAAGTAGTCTGCCTGAAAGAGGCGATAGAAGGAAGGCGTTGTGAGTCACTGATTCATTAGCGACCAAATGCTCATTCAACCTTGTCGCCTTCTAGGACAGCGACAACTGTTTGATTTGTAGTTAAGTAGTGTCCCTTGTCTGAATATATTTTCAGATCATTATCCCTAATCTATGTTAAGCTGTGTTGCTATTGTGGTTATGCCTTAATCGTGATTGCTGAGCTCAATGGGGGAGGTTTCACTTCGAAATAGTGCATTACAGTGTTTTATTATATGATCGGAATGAAAATTTAAAGGTTGGATCTCAGAACAGCCTTGGGTTGTGCTTATTTTGTCTTGGTCAAAAGAAAATAACGGTAAGTATGGAAACAAAATTCATGATCGCATTGTGCTATTGGTCAAATTTGCCAACTAGCTAACTCCTCGATGGTTTAAACCTCTCGTTAAGAAGGTCGTTTGAACAATTATTCTTTTTCCTCTGATAGATAGAAATATTTCAAAAGTGCGTCACCAAACCTTTTTTTTTTTTACCAGTCACTGGGTTAGTAACTTAAAAAAAAAAAATTCTTTGTGGTTGACATTGGACTGTATGTAATGCTAATCTATCCTTGAGGTGAGCGCTGGCGAAAAGGAAAAAAAATGTATCTCAAAATGGACCAACGGCCCTAATTAATACCTGTCAGTTTAAGGCTTGCTTTGTACGAAGCTTTAATGCCATATGGTATCGGATATTTATTATCTATTTAAACTATACAACGCAATATACTTTTACTGGTTTATTTCAAAAATTAATATAAAATACTAACTTAAATTGTATTTTGCCTGTAAATGCTCGTGAAACCGTCACATACGAATCCCGGATTAAACACTCGAGTAATTCACCATCAACAACTGAAGAGCCTCCCCTCCTTTATTTGTATTTGTTAATGTTTATTGTCCCATCGACTGCAATGGTTATTGCCGTTCGTTGCTTGGGTTGCTTGTGTAAATGTGATGTCATTATTCCTCCGTTTCTTTATCTATGCTAGACATGTGAACAAATGGTTGTCTCAGTGGGATGTTACCATTTTGGAATCCTACGAGATGTAGGCCTTTTCTTGACTGTGACCCTAGGAGTGTCCATTAAGCACGCCTCGAAGACTGGTATTCCCACCATTGAAGCGTTTGAACCGAAACACTGCTGTAATTAGTTAGATAATCTTTGTAGGGAAGAGTATTTTAAAAGAAATGAAGTACAAGCAAAACACTGGTATATGCAAATATTAAGAGTTATGATACTACATACTGGGTCAGATGTTTAAAGACTAGTGTCTGGGAAACAAGTGTGTACAAGTGGGGACTGGAACTAAAGCTGAGACATATGTGAATATGAGAAGGGTTGTTTCAGGAATTGCGGTCGCTTACTTCAAAAATAACAAGAAACACCAGTGACTTCCATGAAGTCCCGAGGCAGGTACACACCAGAAGGGGCTTTTAGCCTTATATATAATATTACGATTACAATATTCTTAGCATTATATAATAGATGATGCACTCCGCAAATTCATTCTTCCTCGCACCGATCAGATTTCTTTGGCTGCCTTCGGCTCATCATATTTTCCAGAATTGCATTGAAATTGACATCCTCATTGCGGTAGAAAAAGTAAATTAAACTCAGAAACGGTTGGCGTAAATAATTGAATAAAGTTAATTTGCTCTATAATATAAACTTTTACGAACAAAAGTCTGAAAATAAAAACATTTAGTCATCAACGTTTTAATGCACCAGGACTTTTGTAAACTACCTGGTAGATAAAAGTAAGTCTTAATAAATTAACTTATTTATAGAGGTTTTACTATGAAACAAATACTCTTGATGAAACCAATTTGCAACTTGCTCCTCCTTCTATTCTTGTTATGTATTTACACCTAATTTGACGCTGGCATCCTGACGTGGCGATGCCAAGGGTGTGTGAGACGTCAGCCACAGAAGCCCATTGTTGGGCAATTTCCCTAAACGTCTGTAGTAGGAGCGGTGTCACCGATGTCGCAACTTTATAGAAAATTGGCCCGTTCCGCCTAATTTGGAAGGCTTCAACCGTCCACAACCGGTGGGGACAACTTGCAATAGGGCCTTCTCACGTTGTGGGGCACGTAAGCTATTGAGGAGTATGTGCTCTTGTGATTCGCCATGGCCAGATCGGTTCTCGATTCTTTCAAGTAAACCCTATGAAAACAGAAATTGAAACACACTCTCAGATTAATGATTAGAAACTCGTAAATGACCCTTAACATCTAAGTGAATTCGTTATGGTTCGATGAATGGAAAATCAAGCGTGATTTATTACACAATCAATGATTACGGCTGCGAAAAAGATTTTTCTCTGATACTTGCAGTCAATTTTATTTTTTCTGCTGACAGATTAACTCCTCGTATATCAATTTGTAAAGGAGCCAAAATCGAGGAAAGGAGTTATGTGCCCGAAAGAAAGGATTTCCCGTAGTCCCTTAATTAATCCTATGGGTTTAGAGGTTAGTTGGCAGAAAATATTTGCCAAAAAATATACAAGGAATTGAACATTACTAAACTAAATAATAAATAAACAATAATTGAACCGACATTGAACGAATACTGTTTTTCTCACACGTGTTTTTATGGATTTATTTCAACAGCAGATAATTATGGCTGACTACTGATTTGCATAAAAGGATAAGTTTTCGCAATATTTTCATCCTTTTGTACCAAAGACGATCCTCAACATCCATAGTGCCAGGATAGTCCATAATGCCAAATAACACCAACAGCGTTTTCAAAACAATATGGCCTCCCCACCCAACTTTTCACAAAATGGAAACAATAGATTATCGCATATATACTCAATCGCAATCAGGTACTCAATCAGAAGCGGTAATTGGAAACATCGCCGAGCTTCTACAGCTTCACCAAACCAAAAAAACGTTGTGATGGATGGTTCAACACAATGGAATTGTCACAACATCCAGACGACATCGCTCTGGCGCCTCCGTGGTAATATTTAGAAACCGAATGCCAGCTAGTACTGGTTCCGCTTACTAATTAGTACGTTGAGATCTCTAATTTATTCCTTAATCAACATGTAATTTTGTTGTAACCACTAATTAATTTATAAATGACCCTTCCTTATTTTCTAGGGTTCGCTTTTATTTTTAGCATCTTCGGGGCCCTAAATGAAGCTACCGTACATGATATCATACTCCTTAAAAAACATGAGTTCGGTTTAATAATGTTGGGTGCATGGCAAGAATGAGGGTTTTAACAGCTTATTGTGAATAGTGGGGGGGGAAAAACCACCGCAATCAGGTATTGAAGATCTTTAATTTGATATTCTACTCAAAATTATAGATTATTATAGCAAGTAATTAATTATTTAAAGTCAATCAATATTATACAAGTCTTGCCAACTATATTGGACATGCCTGTTATATTTCATACCTCTAGCTGCATTAGAGGACTCGCATAGACCACTGTCAGTTGAATAGACTGACAGAAGCACTGGTGAAGAACTATTAGTTTCTGGTTTTTCAGAAATGATTCGATCGCTTGACACTTATGTATAATATTGTATAACCTTGAATTGTTATGACAGCAAAAGACGAATTTGTTTTTCCCCCATATCTCAAGGTAAATTACATTTTACATAAATGTTGCAAGTAACTGCGCATATAGAAGACACTTGATTCTATGCAATATCGTCCATAAATCACAAAGCGGAAAACATCCCGTAATCGCCAAAGATAAAAAGAGGGATTGCATATTATTATATTATCAAATGTGACTCATATCTAGTGTTATTATTTATTATGATCTGTTTGACTTCCATGTAGATCTTTCTTGGTACCGAGTTCAATTGACGAAGAGCCTATCATTCTGTAAGGGAGATTACATGTTAAAGTAGGCGGCTCCCAAACTAATAGATCTTTTTTGTAGACTGTTGTTTATTTCTATGAATACAATGGGTCTTAAAATGAAATCAGTTATATGTAAAGTAGAGGAGACATTTCATGAAAATAAACCACTCTGAAAAAAGGCGATGTCCATTCAGGGCATCCCCTCATTTACATAGTTTTTGTTTCGTCTTGAAGGACAGTGGGAGCTCAACGAAAGATCTATTATGTACGAACTATTCACAAGAAATTTCAGCCCTAATTGTTTCTCGTACCCATGCCAAATTGACGATGTTGTGGAATTTAAAAAGCTCCAAAATCCAATGACTTCAGGTATACCTTTGGTGCAATGTCTTTCTATACCTTTGGTGCATATAAGCCACAAATTATATCTTTTTCGTGAGGGGTTTCTTTAAAAAGTATGCTAAGGAAATCTCAGTCCATATATTAGGGTTGTATTGAGTGTTTTCAAAACAAGAAACCTGTGTCTGTATGAACTCTGGTCTATGCGAGTCCCCTCACATCAAACTAATCAAAGAGATCCTATTTCATATTGAGTTATCATGAAAAATATGGCCATCTCTGTAAAATATTATTAAGTGACATCAATAAATCTCTTATTAAATTAAAAGTATTTAGGGTCTCTTTTCTATGTGACTTTAGCTTGCTATAATTTAACAGTCGTTAAATACTACTACAACCATTATTGCAGCAGTGAAGGACTTCTGAATTGTATTATAATTTCATAGATCGCCCTTCACTAGGAACGTTTTACAAAATAACGCTAAATTCACAGAAGTGAGTTTAATGTGCTATGCCTTTCAGTCTAATATTGATAGGCTAATGCTACTATTGAAAGGGGTGTTAAGTATATTTCGTTAGTTTTGTGTTCATAGCTAAAATATTGTCTTCTAAAAACATACTATTATTATGGGTAGAATTGTTTATAGTTACCTTGTTTTTCAAAATATTTTTTGTAATTAAAGTAAACAAAGATTAAATAAAGAAAACTAATCACATGACCTGCGGCATCACCATTATTTTTTATTCCTTGGTATTGCTTTTTAAATTTTGTTTGCGTTATTCTCTCTAATTGCCGTAGAGAAACAATTAAAACTTAAGTTGTTCCGGAACTGTGACTGGAGAAAGCTATACAGGACCATTACCGGAAGCGTGTTTTCTAGTTTACCTTTAAAATTTCAAATGGATTGAGTCATTTTCACCTTTGCACCTGTTTGAGAGTAGATATTCTTCTATCTTCGGGCTCAGCAATAAGTACACCAATTGAACACATAAGAAGATAAAAGGCGTCGCCACGTACCATATTTGAAAGTAGAGCCTCTCCATCGGAGCTCAGCTATTAGATTTGACCCCTTTAGGCTGTGACATGGCAAACCATCGTGAAATATGTTGCCCGCCACTAAGCTTCCCCGATATGGCGTGGGTTTATCTTGCAAGTCCTTGATTCAGCCTCCATTTTCTCTTCGGTCGGGCCCACTAGCCCATTTCCCCTGGGACCTTCCTCGGGCGGAAACGTCTTGTTCGAGAAGATAGCTATGTACGCCGGCAAAGCGATTGTATTATTTTGCATTCTCACGCTCTTTCAAAACCGTCATTTGCACACCGTTTCGGTTGTTTGTCGGTTTATAGGCTGATTATAAGATTGGTAGGTTTTCTCGTGTCTTTGGTTTGAGGAAGATACCAACGCCCAACCCTAGAAAATATCAGTAGCTCAAGGAAAATATTTACGAACCCTAAGTAATTTATAACCTGTAATAGTGCAGGTATCCTTTCATATTCACAAAATAATTTCCTTTCATATTTAGGATTTTAACTCTGTATTTCTTGAATTTAATTATTTACTAGTCGGTCCTAAGATGAGTGGTATTTTTTTTTTTTACTGTACATTTTTTTTAAAATGAATCAACTCGGTCACTAAAAGTTGTTTTTTAAAAAAGTGTATTTAGCTAAAATATAGTTTTATTAGAATCAGTTAGAACTACATTTCTTTTCACATTACCCTCTTTAATGTGATCTGAAATATTTTTATTTAGTCTTGCTAATACACCATGCTGATAAGAACTTTGCAATATTTTTGTTTGCGGACAGACCACTCCCTATTTGCTCCTGCAGAGTGCTAAATATTGAGCTGTTAAAGTTAAACATCTCAGGAAGCACAAGTAGGCACAGGGCCCCTAAACAACAGATAACCATGTGTGAGCCGTGTATGTACTATTCTCAGCGCCGTAAAAACGTGGCTTCTGTTCTGTGACTTGAGAAATAGCTTTATAAGTTATCAACATGCAAAATTTTTTTATGTTAGTTATTCGTTCTTACTTCCCGTTAATATATTTCAACTAAAAATTAACCATAATATTTTATGGTGTCTTTAACATTCTTGATCGTATCATTTTCATGATCACCTAGTGTCTGTTTGAAGCGGACCTTCTCCCTTCGGGCTCGGAGATGAGTTGGTGTCCTATTGATGCCGGAAATGAATCCCTTCGATTCCCTCACGGCGAAGCGGTATACTTTTAAGGAAATGCCTGAAAGAGTACTGGAGGCACAGAACGCTTTGCGGTTCGGTGGTCAGAGAGAACTGTGGAAGTATTTACTAGTCACGTATGCGAGTTCCGGTGAGAACTACCTCATATTGGATTCATTGTATCCCCCCCCCACAAAAAAAAACCTTAGAATCCCGTTATGGAAATAGTTACAATCGAAAAAAAACATTATATGGGCATAATATACTAGTCACTTACGAATCATAAGATCGTTATCCCCTTCCCATGCTTGACTATCCCATTCCTTCATGTTTTCGTGTGATTTCAATTCTATGATTTTTAAGAGCATCACGACTTTTCTTAGAAAAGGGTTTTTCTAATGATTTAGGTAGTGGACCATCGCATTATTGGGCTATTTTGTTGAAAATGGGATGTTCCGAATGATCCTAAAGTAAATAGTAGAAATTTGGAATGACCAATATAAATAGTCAGGGTTTTTTGGCAATTAGTATTTCATAGCTCAAAAACTAAGCAATATATAAGAAAACATCTGATAATAAACCTAGTAGATTTTCCTTTTGTTTCGTACCTTTTAGACAATCGAATATGACCTAAACCAGGTTGATAGGACAAATAGTGTTCGGATAATGGTTACGCGATTTTTCACTCTTTTGGAATCCTTTTTAGAGAACGGGAGGGTGGTGTATCAGGAACCAAATGGGTCCCCACTGGGTGGGTATCCCACTCTGAAAAGGATTGATTTTCCAATTCTTTTAAATTCATGCTTCATGCTATTGAGCTGTTTTGGGTCAAATTTTTTAGTACTGTTTTTTCCCCTACATGCTTAGTTTTTGAGAAAATGTAAATGAATATTACAGTATGTCTGCTATAACTTCATATTGATTATTGTAGTGACATCTGAACTTTGAGTACAGAGGGTTTCGAATCTATATTGTCCATTTTAAACACTGGTAGCCCATTTTTTCTGGTGAGTCTTCATTTCAATTTCCATACTAGTGATTGTCGACGCCCTTGTTCCTGAATGAAGACCCATTAGCCTAAAAAGAAGAAAGTCCACGTAGGTGTCAGCAATTTCGCCCGTACTGACCCCAATTGCAACGTCTATCATTTTGTTAACCTAAACGTGGCGTTAGTGTCCCTAATAGACTGATGACCTGCATTCACTTCTTCCATCTTCCTTCTATTTTCCAGGATAGATAAATTTTCTGCTGGGAATAGGAATAGTAATAATCGTTTAATTTATAACTATTAAAAATAGGGGGATCCATACCTCAACAGATTTCAGCAGTTTAATTTATAGCCAGTGGAGGACTTGGGAAGATGTTTTGGGAACGAATTTGATGTATTATATAACAATGTAGGACATGTTTGTTGGAATAATAATAATGAAACGATGAATCTATTGTAACAAGGAAAATCGGTGCCGTTTACAAAGAGAGCTATTATAGAAAAAAATAGAACGGTTTAAGTTTGCAACAGCGTTTTGTTTTGTAAAAGCTGTCCGTTTCGCAAATGTCTTGTCTTTAACTTTACTAAACCTTTGTTTAACAAGTCCCTCCGTAAAGCTTGCAATGAGACGATTATTTTTGTATTTTGGTGTGGGTGTTCGGTGCTCTTTTCAATACTTCAACTGGGAATGATAATAACTATTTTTTGCTAATGGATTATTACTTTTCAGAAAATTCGGCGTGGTCGATGACTTTTGCTTGTCTCCAACTTTTTTTTCAAATGTCCATTATTGCCGCACTTACCTTTTACCCTAAACATTAAAATTGAAAAAAATATTAAGCATTTTAAAAATATAACTATGCTACATTATAATATGCACGTAACGTAATTGATTTTAAGTTTTCAGCTACGTGTAATTCTATATGGTAAGAGAAAAGGCTTTTGACGTCCTTACGAACAGAGCGAGCTGTTAGCGAATGAGGGTCTCCAATCGAACCCAGAATTCTCATGTCGTGAGTTAAATAATCTTTGTAGAGGAGAGATTAAAATAAAAGAAAGAAAAGCTTTATATTGAAGTACAAGCAAAACACTAGTATATACAAATATTAACAGTTACGTTACTACGTACTGGGTGGAATGTCTAGGAACAAGTGGAGTCTGACGCTAAAGCTGAGACATATATGTATAAGAAAAGGATAAGATTCTGGGAAGTAGGGAGGTCTTGGAAGGATGCGGTTGCTTACTTAAAAATAACAAGGGTTCTGCTGAAGCCCCTTCCACTTGTTCATAGCATTATAAAACTATGGATTACTACACCCTAACCCATATCTATTTTGTGCAAGGGAGTGCCTTGAACTTTAAGGATGAAGCACGCTATTGGCGTGATAGCTTCAAGCATTCCAGGCAGGTTCGTCGTGGATGTAGTCTGCAGGTGTTTTGGTCCGATATGGGTTCGCGTGTGCCTTACCGTGCTTGGCGTGCTAATTTTCCATCTAATTTATGATCCTGAAACACATTTCATCTCACTCCTAATGTCCTATTTTTCCTTCAAATCTTCATCATTGCAAAATTTCACTTGTTGATCCCTGGATCAATAGCCTAGCCTTTTTTCCATTATTTCAAAGATTATTTTCTATAACTATGAACTGAATTGTATTCTATGAAATATGTATAATATTTAAAAAAACTTATTTTTAGATTTTGTGGAATAGTTCTTTCTTTACATTTCAGATCCAATGGCTTATTTTTATAATAAATAGAAGTGCCCTCTTCGTTTCCCATTATTGTTCATTAAGTAAATAAGTACAATGCATTACAAAATTTGGTCACCTTTTTGTGGTTTTAATAATAATCTATATAAGCGGCACTTAATAATAGTTATTATTCGAAAAATGAATAAATGACCTTTCTGTTGCAGGAACAAAGAAAATGGAATACAAGACTAGACAGTGGCACGAGCAATGTTTCTGCTGTTGTGTATGCAAGTCGGCTATTGGAACCAAAAGCTTCATTCCAAGAGAGCAGGAGATTTACTGTGCAACCTGCTATGAAGAGAAGTTTGCGACTCGCTGTGTGAAGTGCAACAAGGTAAACCAGCCCCTTGGACTTCTTTTTCCAAATGCCAGTTAGTTTGATTAGAATTCCATTTCACCCCGGGCTGTAAAGTATTTGATTTCTTAGGCGGTATTCGCTCACTGCTAGTACCATTTTCAATTTCTTCATATACATGATACAGATTAGGGCATCTCGTGATGTGCTCTATTCTTCTTGGTTTCCTCAACAGATGTTATATTTACTTACTTTGTAGGAGCCACAGCTCGTGGTGGACCCTGGCCTATCTCCCAGCTCTGAGTTCCTGCAAGCCAACTCTGCCTGCTACTGCTGCTCTCGAGTTTGTTCTGATCGCCATAATTCTTATATCAATAATAATAAGACTTAAACGAAGTGGTTGGTCAATTTTACCATGCAGTGTTCTTTAAGAGGTTTGCCTCTCCTCCATTCTTGACACGTACCCTTTCAAACTAAGTCTACTCATCTTAACAAAATAGACTAGGCTCTTCATAAAGCTCATACAATTCTTGGTTTCTCCGACTTCTACATACATGTCCTTTTCCGCTGGTCTATACACTCTCGCTGTAAATAATCTTGCCCAGTTACCGGCCGAAAGTTCGACGAGAGTTCTTTCTTTGTTTAATTGTAATTCTAAACTTCATGGGTACTTCCACCTCTTACCTGTTGTTTTGACCTGATGATCTATTGCTCATTTATTCTCTTCAATATTCCCCTTTGACTTATTGTTAGGCGGCAGGAGATACTTGCGGCTGAATAAAACCAACTCCTTCCTTCCTTGGCAAATAGATCTTATTTTGGTTCAGTTAGAATTTTATTTTTTTTGTTAAAAATAACAGGGGTTCGATAGAGTTCATATGGAGATTGTGATGACAAACATACTCTTCGTCATCTCCTCCCCTATCTTCCCAGTATAAACAGTTCCACTCCCATCACTCCTGCCCAGGAGACCTATTCATTATGCAAGGTTGTCCAGGATTAGATTTTTTCTTCAAAACTAAATTTTGTTACTGCGCCATCTTCAAATCTTGCCCCTATCATACTCGTAATTAAAATAAGTATCCTACATTATGCCCTTTCCTGTTAGTATTGAGGATATCCACAGTTTCTAACTGTCATTTATTTCCTGTTCAGATAATCACCAGCGGAGGTGTAACCTACAAGAACGAGCCGTGGCACAGGGAATGCTTTACTTGCACCAACTGTAGCACTTCTCTCGCCGGCCAGCGTTTCACGTCGAGAGACGAGAAGCCATACTGCGCAGACTGCTTCGGAGAACTGTTTGCCAAGAGATGCACAGCTTGCTGCAAACCAATCACTGGTAAATATAGTTTACCTTACTTTATTCAGTTCCAGAAAGAAATTGCTATTTTCTGCATTGTGTGATCACCTATGATTTTTCTTTTACATTCAAATTTATCATTAGTCAAGTAAGTGAAGATATGTTCTAAGTTTCAGACATCATTTTTTGTTTGAAACCACAAAAAGTCATTTTTTTAAACTCCAGAATGAATCGTCTAACCATACCAAACTTAGGCTATGATCTAGAGGCCTATTAACTACACTTATCCACAAATGACCAGCTCAACATAAATAAATTTGAATCAGCGATATAAAATAAAACGTTTCTTGTGTTTCTGTTAATAACATCACACTGTTTCTTACTTATAAATATATCTAACCTAATTTCTGCTAACCTAAGCTGAAAGAGAAGAAATTAACCTTCAAAATGGTTGTAGTAACGTGGGATTTGGGCAAAATTTAGACGAGTTATGAAGGTTTATGTGGCATAAAAGACATTGATAAAAAATTTTTTTAATTGCTACAAAAATTCATATTCATAGGATTTTAGGGATGTTGAAAAAAAAAAATCTTGGCTTCTAGGGTGCATTGGCAAGGCTTGCTTGGAGACGTTACAAATATTTTTCAACCAAATAGAGCTAGTATCACCAAATATTTCTTTGAAGTATGTGAATCTAGGGACTATAGTTTCCCTTTGTTTTTAGGTATTGAGTGTTTTAGAAAAAAACTAAAAACTTGAAATAATTACATGAAATGAAATACATCAAATCTCAGATATCCTTCATTACTAAAGTTAACAGTTATAAATTATAGACTACAATAAATTAATTGCATTGCTAGAATATACAAATATTAATAAACTTTCATATAAAGTCTTCTTTTTTTAGTCATCTATTCTATCTTCAGTGACTAATTTTAATCATCCTCCGATGATGTGACAAACTTCGATGAATTATCTTCTTCCCTCATAGCTCTTTAATTTTTTTTTTTTTTTTTTCCTTTATAGCCCCTTTAAATTTACAGATAATTACATATATAATTATAGATCCTTAGGCGAATCTATTTACAAATTATTTCTGTATTTCCTGTAGCATCGCTGCATTATATACAGGTTTTGTTATTTTATAAAAATTATATAATGAATAAACAAGTATAATGATATACATTATACGTGACTGGACTAAACTGACTAATAAAGGTGATGGGGCTCTCCTTTTTGTATAGCTCTTTAAGAATTGGCTGGTTTTATTTATCTAAAACCTAACAAATATCCATCAGTTTTACCATTATACACAATTCATCATAATTGCACGATTCAAGCTATAAATGCATGCTAGTCTAGTGGAATCTATCGAGTTATTTATAGTTTTTTTTATTTCCTTCAAGATCATCTCACTCTGCATTTATTGACTGATCCAGCATCATTTTTTATATTATTTTATAGGTATTGGTGGAACACGATTCATTTCTTTTGAGGATCGACATTGGCACAATGACTGCTTTATCTGCGCCTCGTGCAAATCATCACTTGTTGGACGAGGCTTCATCACTGATGCTGAGGACATCTTGTGCACAGATTGCGCCAAGCAGAAACTTATGTAGAGAACGACTATGATGCCCAGTTTAGCTTCTAATAACTTGCTACCTACCGTCTTCCCCTTCCCGCCCTCTCAAAACTCTTTCCCCCTCTATTCCTTCCTAATTCCTTAAGAAGTTTTAATCGTAGTTTATTAGGTATTTATTTCTGACTATTATTTCTTTTACATTACCTTTTTATTATACCCATCGCTTCAGCTTGAATAAGTATTTAAAGGAATAGGAATATTTTGTATGAAGGAAAAAATAATGATATGTGTTTTATTTGGAACCGTTAGCGCTTATTTAAGCCTACCAGGACACAAGTTAGCTGATTCGGGTAAGAAATATGCTATTCCCAAGAGATAGTATGTAAAATGTTATTTCATTTATGTATTTTATAATTGTTAACCCATTTAAATATTTAATTATTTTGTTTACTATTGTAAGTTGTATTTAAATAGTATTTTTCTCTTGTATTATAATGCATAAATTTATTATTTTTGCAATCTGCGAATTTACTAAATTATACACTTTAAAAACTGCCTTTTTAATGTAAGTAAATTATAAAAAAAATTGCTTCCTTTTAACATTAAAATTTCCTTAGCCTGTGTATTGATTGCTACGTCATATTAAGTGTATATATATTTTTGCTTATATAGTTTTTTGAATGTAACAATTATAGATGCAAGACTTGATACTAATCAATATTAAATTATTTACTAAATCGTTTAACCATAGTCGTGTTTCTGCAAGTGCTTTTGTTCCCCTTCAAGGATACAGTTATACATTTTCTTAAAAATCGTTCCAAAATAATCTCCCTATGAAAAATATCAATATTATATTGTATATTAAATATATCAACTTAAATATATTAATAAAATTAAAAAAAAGTATCTTACTAAGGAACTCATTAAATTCCAAATAGGTGAAAATATTTTTATATGTTTGAATAAGTTTTGTATAAAAAATTTATTTTTAACTACCACCAATTTGAATATGTGCAATACATTTATAAATGTTTCTCTATTAATTATAATGCCTAAATTATATCAATAAATGTAAGCAATGAATTATAAATGGAGGGAGCACTATAGAAATAGCATCATCTAATTAATTAAAACTTTAATAAACCTGTTATATATAAACCGTTATATATCCTTATAATTTAATAAGAACCATTATAAATGGATTTCTGAACCAATGATGTTTGTTAATTTTTAAAAAAATAAATAAAGAGTGGCCTTAAAACATATTACCTTAGGATAGAAAGCTTGTGATAATATTTCACCTAATACAAAATTTTATTCAAAAAGTTGTAGAATATATGTGTGTATGTACTAGCCTTACGGTAAGTAAGTATTAAAACAAAATATAAAACTATTAAAAAAAATTATGGGTATGTTGTTAAAATAATTAGACTTACAGCCAAGACATTGAGTATCATGCAAATTAGAAGGAATTTAATATAGTTCACAGTAGATGATTTTACCCGCCATTTAATTCCTTACATTGTAATGTAGAAGTGATAGGTGCAATTCAGAACCAAGCACTCTATCTGTAGTATTAAGATAATACCTATTTGTATTTAAAAATCCCTCTGTTATATATATTTATGTAAATTCAATTTATATTTATGTATGATATATATATATGATGTAATAATATAAATTTTGAAATATGAAATAAATAAATCAAAATGTATTTTGACCATTAGTTCTGCATTAGAATGTTATTGTATACTGTACTTTTGGATAATAACACAATAAAACAGAACACAAGCATTTTCTTACATATTTCACCTCACATACACCTGTCAGTATTATTACATTTATACTATGTATATATAAATATATCATTCATTAGAAGAAGAAGAAGACAACTTGAGCGAGTATATTAATTTTTTCTGTACATGTGTAAGCAAACAACAAAGTGTAAATTCTGGCTAGAAAAGGATGGTGAGCTGCAGACTTCCTAACCTGTGGACCTTCTAAATTGTCACATATAAGGGCACTAAGTCAAAAAAAAAAAATGTAACATATAAACTAGACCCTTCATATGTATGTTAACAAAGGAATTTGAAATCGATGTGTGATATTAGGAATTGGTTTAGATCAATAACTGTATACGCAATAGGCACTGAAAACAAGAAACAAAAGGTTATAAAAGGAGTTAACATATTTTTGCATTGACAAGAACATATTAACAGAGTTGGGTATAGATCCCATCTAAATTTTTCTTAAATGCAGCTTACCACTCAAAATCCCAGTTTAACCTGTAAAATGTACATTTATAAATGATTAGTGCCAAAAATTAACAGCTCAGGCCCAGCTAAACATGAGCTGTAACATAAACATAACTTTGCAATTTCACGCCCTTATACCATACCCCTAGACTGAAATAAGAAACAGTACACATAAACAACAAAACTAACAAGCAATTCATTTCCAATAGTTATCCAAACATTTTTCACTTACACTGATAGCCCAATCTTTTCCCAACAAAAGCTGCGCATACTCATTCAGCCCAAATATTTCAGTACACACAAAATTTAATATAAAACTCATAAGATTTTGAAATAGATCATATTTACAACTTATTAAGGACAACAAACTTTAAATGCATTATTTTAATAAATTAAATAACTTAATACTTACTGTTTTTAGGTTCTCTTGTTTATTGAAATACTCTAAATATATAAGGCTGGGGGGATTTATGTGTAGGAAAAAAATAAAATATGCATTTATGACTATTTTTACAAAAGAGTCTGTCCTTTCATTAAGTCAGCAAAGTTGTGTAGGTAGAGTCATATCATTCATTCATTCAGGGCTTCAGATGTTTTAGACTTTGAGAGTTGTTCCATTAGTTACCAGACCGGGGAGCAGGTGCAGGAGAGAGGCACAGGTTTTAGACTAGAGAGTAGTAGCCAAGTGCAGAAACCAACCTATCTCCCAAGAACAAAGAATATAACTTGTTATTGTAAACCATTCTTTGTATTTGGTAACTATTATTTTAATTATATTTGATATGTAGATGATATGCAGAAAAAAAATCACAGAACATTTTGTAGTAATGTCTAGCCACTATTCCTATATCCACATGTAACAAACAAAAAAATCAAAAACGGGAAAACAAAAAACCTGTATAGCAGCTACCCTGAACATTTTATTTTTTTCAAAAAGCAAGCAGTTCTGGAGATAACATCAATTTTTTTTAAAATGTGTAATATTTAGAAATTTTTTTTAAGTGAGGTATCAAAACAATATCAGATTTCGAAAAGCCTAATTGGAGACAACATTTGCTCAATCACTTTGTATTCATTTCTTCTCCTCCTATTTTCAAATACTGTACATTAATAAGGTTTTATAATTTATGGGCAGATTATGAAAAAAATTGGTAAGCATCATTAAAAATAAATTTATTAACAATTAAATATTTTATTAAAAAAGCTTCAAACAATCACCTTTGGAAAACAAAAATAAGTTCACAATGAGGAGTTAACGGAAAAATATCTACAGGCTGTACATCAGTTAAAACGAAAGGTTTCGAAGAATCTAATGATTTACTGCATAAATCTTGAAAATTTTTTAATGTGTTAGAAGAATCACCCTTACAGGATATATAAAGAAGTTTTCTAACCTTGACGTTTCTTCTCAAAATTTTAATAATTTTCTGACCTAAAATGAAGAATTTATTAATTAAAATAACTATACATTGCACAGTTTATATTACATAGTTAATTAAATAGCAACCTTCTAAATTGTAACCTCCTAAATATTAATGAGTGTAGATTATTGAATTTTTTCAATAATAATGAATTTAACTTTTAAGCTTAGACCAGAAAGGGCTTTAAGAATGGCAAAGAGTCAAAATGTTAAAAATAAATCCTTAAATTTCAACTCAAAAGCCTTAAACAGATCATCATTTGAGAGTATAGTTGAAACCAGTTACATTAGGTTGCAGTACAAAAAGGAATTGAAATTAAGAGAAATCGAACAAAACAGATTAAATGAATATCTTCTAATAAAAATTGATGAATGCTTACTTAAACCAGATCTTCCTGGATTGACAATCGGGACTATTTCAGAAGCTAAATCTAAATTTTTGACCACATCTTTTAATTTCTGAAAATAAAATACATACCTGAGTTAATAAAATTCAATATTTATGTTCTAAAAATAATCAAAAACTTAATTGATTTTTCATTTTCGAAAATTGGCACCTTTGAAAACATAAATAAACAAAGAAATGGTGGTTTATATATTTTAACTGAATACCAATAAATCTAGTCAAAAATAACTACAGTATAATAAGCAATGAAAAAGCACATTCAGCAAATTTAATAACCTTTTTCAAGGCCTTTACATTAGATAGGAGGGAGTTGAGGAACTGGTCTAGGTTTAAAGATTGGGAGAGTTGGTGAGCAATAAGTTTTGATGGGAATATAGTTTTATAAGTTTGTGGTAAAGACAAGAAAATAAAAGTCAAAGGAAGCATATTTACAGATCAGATGGTTTGGATTTAATGTTGCAAGATTTGAATTGGAGGAAGTTATAAAGCAAAGGGGCCTTTTAGTCATCTTAGTACTGCAGCAAGTATTGACAACAAGGGAAAAGAGGAATGATTGGGCATTTTGAAAGTAGAAATGGATCAGCCGGTGATTTGGGGAATGTGGCTTTTCCAGGGTACAGTTTGGTCTACTACCAAATGTAGGTTTACAACTAATGTGAAGAAGTGGATAGGGCAAGCATTGATGGATAAGGTCATCAATATATCAATCATTTAGGGTGTTGTGGCCACCTCTTAATTACGAATAATTAGAAGTTCCCCTCTTCTCGGCCCAGAAAATATCTATCTATGTTTCCATATTTTTATAATAAAGCTTATGACATCAGGCGGAGAGGGGGAGAAGCTAGTGGGGGAAACAGCCGCAAAGGAGAACCATCCCCACCATGGCTGGCCTGCCTATATAACCGCACTGCCTTAGGGCAGACGGCAGAACGAACCGAACCGGCACATAGAACACAGCTCTCTCTCTCTGCACTGGTGCTTGCTTCTCTACTCAAACCATGGCCTTCTCATTCAACTACCTCTGCATCACACACTCTCTCTCTCCTTCCCTCACTATGCTTTAATCCGGCGTTGTCAGACCCCACACCTTCCTAGTGGGAATCTCTGCCTTCGTCTCGCTAAAACTAGCACCTCCTAGGGAGAGACCTCTCCCTCCCGGACGACGGTTGCCGTGGCCCTACAAACTTTAGCTAGTAGCGTCTCCCACGGGAATTCAGTCTGCTTCTCTATGGTTCACACTCACCTTTGGGATCTGGTCGGTTTTCGCCTACCCTTAGATACAGAGTATGAATTTGTGGTCATTCCAAGACCACATAAACTACCTATAAACCTACCCTGTTCCTCTTCTCCTGAACATAGTGCACTGTCAGGGCACACCTTTTAAGATCTTATGGAGTTAGATTAAAACGAATTAAGCTGCCCGCCTACTAGGCCGACAACAAAGGTGAAATACCACAGGTCCCCTCATCTTATCTCTTCCTAGGCTCATCGGATGGCGGCTAGAGGTTGTAATGACCTTAGCTCGCGGCGGGCGTGTCCTCCCCACCTTGAGGATATTCGACATCTAACCCGACAAGGGATTTGAGGAAGGTATGTGAGCCTATGATAATTACCTTGGATTTCTCAAAATTGATTTGATGATTGTGGAGATAGGCCTAGAGCCAGATTTAGGTCTTCTGATAGGTTTAGGTATTACTGAATCAATAGGGAGGCGGATAGGATAAGTTAATTTGGGTGTCATCGCCATAAAGGCGGTATAAGCAGTGCTGGATAGATGGTGTAGATTAATGCAAAGTAATGGAGAAATTGATGATCTCTGTGCTATTCTGGATTGCATCAAAACCCAAAATTCATGTGGGCAACAACAAGCAAATTATAAAGACAAAAAATTACTTTTTCAACTCGACCTGCGATGAAATGACAATTGGTTATGCCATTATAATCTGCATTAAAAATGGCATCTTCAACAGCAGAAGCTACAGATTCGATTCCTAGACAGCCTCGCACGTGCTTACTTGCAATTAGGCTTATAATTCCTGTAAACCATAATTAAATCAATTCACCTCAAAAGAATTTTTAAAAGAAAAAATGTGTATATATAATTTATAAACCTATTCCTGAGCACAAGTCCAGGATGGTTGTTTTGTCATTTATGTTAGCATGATCTAAAACAGCATCATATAGAATTTCTGAAGCCTCGGTGTTGATCTGAACAAATGAATCAGGAGATATTCTTACAGTAATACTGCTAATGGTTTCATATAAATGTTCATCTCCATGAAGCAAATTAAACACTGCTTGTTCCTTGGTACATCTTACATGGGGACTGAAATAAGTCAAATCAAAATCAACATTTCTCTAACAGTCAAGTGGCAGTGGAATGAGACAATTGGTTAGTTAACTACCTCACCATAATTGATGATAAAGACTAGTAACATTGACTCCTGTACTTAATAATCTGTCTTTTAAAAGTACTTTAGAATCTTCTATGTCGACACTAGAGGCTCCAGCTGGATTCGCCACAGCTATCACCATAGTTTCACCTTTTCGATTTGATCTGACAATTAAGTTCCTCCAGTAACCACCGTCATGTAAATCATGACACGCCTTTAAAGGTGAATCGCGGATCAGTTTTTGAAAAGTCTGCAAATATTGACTAATTAAAAACCCTTTATAAATATGAAAGCTTAAAGCACTTTTTTGTTTCTTTACCTCTGAGAGTAGTATATGATTTTCTTTAAGTGAGATAAGTTTTATAGGTGGCACACAAACAGTGTTTCCATCTCCAGGGCTTCCAATAAAAAAACCAACAGTTTTATCATTACCATCTATTCCTGTCCTGATACTGAACTCATCTTTGTTACGGTAAGATTCAATCACTGGCTATAAAATAGAACATTACAGTTAACTAAATAAATAAAAATTAATGCCGCGGGACATTTTAACATCTAAATTTCTTAATTGATATATTATAAAAGATATATTACCTTAACTGCACAAATACAACAAAACCTAAAAAATTTGTTAGTTTTAGTGCTAATTCTTTAAAATAATATATTTTAACCTCTAATGTACATATACTAACAGAAAAAAACTTTAAAAAAAGAAACGTGTTATAGAGAAGAGATTAGGGACAGAAAATAAATCAAAAATTTTTCCTGACATCAAAATACTTTATAGCATGAGAATAAAACATCTCCCATGGTATGGTTACTTGACTAGAATGAACAATGGAAGATGGCCTTAGAAAAATGTTTAATTGCACACCACCTTAAAGAAATAGAGGAGGCCATCATAAATGTTTACAAAAACACATGATGGGAAGTAGTTTAATAGATGAGATCTAATGGGGTAAGAAAAAGAAAAAAAATGGATTAATGGGGTTGTAGGATATGATTAAAGTTGTAAATTATTAATTTGTAAACTTGATATTTTCAGTTATCATTCCAAAAATGCCAAAGTAAATAATGAGGCACCTAGTAAACTCAAGCCTTAGCAAGGAATTTGGCAGTGGAGAATATTTAGTTGGTGAGGCTATAATATAAATATATATATATATATTTAGGATAGGTTTGGAAAAAATATAAATCTATATATTTAAAATCTAAATATCACTCACTGACTCATCTGTTTAGGACAAGAGCAAGGCCTAGGAAGCTGAAATTTTGCATGGTAGTTCTTATACTAATGCAGAGGGGGGGGGACTAAGGATTTTTGAACAAATCGACTCCTTGGAGGTCTAAAATTGACTTAAGGCCAAAACCCATTAATCAGTATAATTCCTGATAAACAAGATGTGGAATGCTGAAATTCCATATTTGGATTATCCTGACAACTTGTGATTAAGCAGCCAGAGAGGCTAACGAAAGTTCTATGATACATTTGGCCAAATCAATAAATATCAAATAAGTTTATTACTTCAGAAAAAAAATTCTCTGTAATGATGATGAGTTATTTCGCTAATGCATTATCATTAATGTGTACTAAGCAATATTTATAATAAAATTCAAGTCATTATAAATGCCAAATAGGATTTTACAAATACAACCTGAAGTAATAGGCACAGGCCACCAAAATGTATATAAGTTAACCAAGGGAGAAATAGGTCTATGAGGAACATTTTTTTTTTTTAAATGGATAAAATTCATCGAAACTTTTTTAGAGCCTCATTTAATTCAGACATGCAAATTAGGAGCCTCGCTCTGATCTGGTTGAATAGAATTGATGGATAATAAATAATTATATTCTTAAAATTAATATTTATACCACTTACAGAAGGGAGAATTTCATGAATTTTGGTTTTAAACCTAGGGATTTTTTTCGATTTGGTCATTTCTACTATGTTTCGTGTCCATTTCTTCTTTCGTACTAATTGCTCAGCGTAATCTATCTCCCACCAAGGTGTTACGACGCAAGACAAAACATCATACTGGTTCTCAGCTGTCACAACCGGAATATCATCCTGTGAGAGACAGACAACCACTTAAAATGATATGCACAGAACACAAATAGTTATTTGCTGACTTCTTTTAGTGATAATGTTTCTCCATCATTACCTTATACTTTGGAGGGACTTTATGGACACATTTCTTAAAGTTATCAAACACATTCTTCAACTTCAGACAAACTTTGTCTTTACCAAAGCCAAGTAAATTACTCATATTCATATGATCATAATTTAAAACAGGTACGTATCAGGTCATTTTATATTACAATATAAATTTACAAAATAAAAATGATCAACCCTTAAAATCATATTTTAGGAAACTGATGCCACAACCAGCATTGATTCGCCAAGAGTAATACTTTTGTTATCTAAGAATAAGTTTAATATCAGCTAACCAGCGAAGGTTTCCTTCACGTTTCCCAAAGAGATACGAAGTAATAGTTAAGTCAACTTTGAAAAAATATCACATTCAATTAAAATAATCAGAACAATTGGTGAAATCTGATCAACACTATGAATAATCATTATAATTTGGTCATTATCATAAGAAAACCTCTTAATACCTATGGAACTGTTATGGAGACCCATAACTTTCAAACCGTTAATGAACTACTCACTCATTTAGAAAACAACTTTAATAGCACGAAGACACATCAAGAATTATTACACACAAAACCTAAATAACACGAACGAGATCGTCTAGAGAATAAACGAAAATAGAACGCTTCTGCATTCCAGAACAGAATTAGGAAATCACACCTGGTCTACTAGAAGGTCTTTAATATGATAGAATACATAGAAAAAGAAATAGTTTCTCACACCTTAAGCCACATTCCTCATGACCTCAAAAACTAGCTTATGATACAGGCCCTTACAAATCTAGATGTTAGAGCCAAAATCCAAAATTAATGCTCACCAATCTTAAATCATATGACGTTTGGAGGTAAAAATTTTCAAGAAAAATCTAAATTGAACATACAACAAACAAACCATTGTCACCATGATATTTGTAACAAGAACATCCTCCCTCACATTGGAATTCGAGGTATTACAATAATTATGGCAGATATAAAATCCAACAGCGTTGGAGGCGTAGACAGGATGCGATGGGGTTACATACAGGATAGGAACCATCACGCGATTGGCCAAACAAAGCTTGAAGGGAAAAACCTCAATCGGGAAGGTTCGGACAACATTGGGAAAACCCTCCATTGGGGCAATTAAGTTAAAATGAAAACGGGAACTTCCCGAGCCAACCTTTTAACCCCAACATCCAGAATACCCTATCAATGAGAACGGTTACTTCAAGCAGTAAGCAACTTATTTTCTACGGAAAAGATAAGACTGACGAAAAATTAGAGAAACTTGAAAAACAATGAGATCTTATTCTCCAGGAGGTGATGCCTCTTCTAAGTCTCAGCTTTAACTGCTCCACTCTTTTAACAAAAAATCTTTATTATGAATAGAGATTGATCCTAACTAGACGGCAGGGTGGGAGGAGTGGGGCCGACTTACTGATCATACTTTATTGACTTATCTTTATTGGCTTATTGACTTATCTAACCAGTTTTTTAACCAGAATTTCCAACACCTTCCCCAGAATGTTCTTTAAATCATGTATCTCCCATGACGTCACTTATTTTGCTAGGATCATAATTTTAATATCGTATCACTAGTTGTATCACCTCGAGATATTGACAGTATATTACGCAATCATACCGCACACATTGTCCAAAGATTGTACGGAAATAAAAAACAAACCAACATAACTCATCAAGAAATATGAATTATGAAGGGAAAAGGTTTGATCCTAATTTTCAAAGAAGGCCAAACGATCAACAACAGAGATACGAAAATCGACAAGAATGTGGAAATGACTACAGACAGCAAATTGACGAACGCTATTAACATCAACCTCAGAATCATCATAGGAATAGTTACTAACATAACCAACAATGGTAGCCACAGGACTTACTTAAAGATACTTCAATAAACCTCTTTCGGGGAACTATGGACAAAATTATCATCGCCAACAAAATAATAAACCCTAAAAAGGAGAAACCCAAACTTTATCTCTAAGAACCGTTAGCCATTACATGGAAAATGATAGAGATCGGGAGATACGCGAATTAAAAGATCAAATGGCTCAAATGCAAGACAAATTTGAGCATTTTTCTAAACTTAGGTCCGTGTCATTGTAAAGGTTAGTAAAAATACTTGGAAAAAAATTCGAGTGTTTAAATGCTAAGAAAATCCAATATTTAATGCCAAAAAACACGATGCCCTTGAACCAAACGACTAATTTGCTGAATTGAGTTACCAATCCATCTGCTACAAAACGTTTAAGACTCTGCCATAACAAGCTGCGAGCGTGTGAAACCACACGTTCATCACCAGGTAACCTATTTATACCTTAAGATGCCCTGGATTTTTGATTTTCCAAAATTGACCACCTATAATTTTAATTTTGACTTATTTAAAATTCCGAACACGTGACTTCTCCTTTGGCCAATGAGATTGAGACAGGTGGCGTTGAAGAGGGAAAGGTTATTTTCCGCCTATCCTTGATTGAAGGACGTACATAGTGATCAGTTATTTTAAAATTATTGACGAACAATTACTCTACGAAGTAAAAAAAATTCCACTATAGCATAGTGGTGGGGGCCACTTCAAGAAATAGTACTGTGAATGAAGAATCATTGGACATACCGAATACCAGAAGAAAAATAGGAAACGAGGTATGCTACAAGCTACTTCTAGTGCGGGGTATTTGTTTTGCAAAAAATCGTGAAACAAAATTAAAAGTATATTTCAAAAACTCACTGCATGCGAAATTAAAGAGTTCAAAGAAAAGCTGAAAGAAGAAGCTATGCGAAAAAATGATTTTTAAATGTTGTCGCTTATAGTCCTAGATGAGTTTGAGCCAAAAGAGGTCGTTTACCATAACGTTTGTTGGCTGTACTTTTTTTTCTCAAAAATAGCCTTTTCGAGTTTAAAGTTGCAAATTCTATAAAAAAACAAAAAAACACCCATATTCAAGCTACATTTTCATTGACGGATTTTGTAAACGATTCGGTTATCATTCAAACTAAACCGATATTTTTAACAGAATTGCTAATTATTTATAAATATGGGTACATAACATTCATGGATTTAAAACAACAACAAGACCTTGCCATTTATACGTACACCACACACCTTGGAAACAAAAATAAAGAAAGAGTTTCCAAGTGAAATTAAAGACAAAATTAAGTTATAAGATATTATTTTATAGCTCTAAGGCGTGCAAAGAATTGTTACCAGCCTTTATGAATACCACTCTCAATTGTCACGACGTTGTGTTCCCTAATCACGACCACTTTAAATGGGCCCTCATATCGCACCAGCTCTTTGCTCCTATTTGACCCTAGTTTTTTATAGACGATAGTCCCGATTTTAAGTTCCCCCATTCGATCCCGGACTTTGAGGTTTTCCCGTTCCACTCGTCTCGCTTTGTCCCTCGTTATCCTTTCTCGGACTTTGTCACATATTTTCCTCAAACCGACAGTATTACTCGCCAATTTCTCCGCCATTCCCTCATCTGCTACCGTCTCTGCCCCATTTCTCCGTCTTTCGCGCAGCCCAAAGAGGATCTCGAACGGGGAGAACCCCGTCGTGGTGTGGATCAAATGATTGTAAGCGGCCACCGCCTTCGGCATCGCCTCATTCGCCGGCAGACCCTTTTCCGCGTGATATACCCGCAAGTGGTCACTCAGGGTGCTGTGCAATCTTTCTATCCCTCCTCTACTCTTAGGGTGCCCTGGGGTATTAAGATGCCAAGAGACATCGAGAGTCTTCATTTCTTTTCGGATGTTGGCATTGTCGAATTCTCTGCCCCCATCCGACGAGATCCGGTCTGGTACTCCGTAAAACTGGAACCAGGTATTTAAGGCCAGCATTACCGCGTCTGATGACCGTTCTTGCACCGGGTGCGCCATGGCCACCTTGCTAAAGATGTCGATTGTGGTAACCCACTTATACCCCCTCCAAGTGAAGGTATCCACTTGTAAGTCACTCAACGGTGTCTCGGCGGTGGGCGATACTTCTTGTCACCCCCGAGGCGGATGTCTGTCATACTTCGTAGTGAGACAAACTGCACATGCCCCTATCATTTCTTGTATGCTCTTTTTCATTCCCCGCCAAAAGTACCTCCGCCGCAACGCTTGCAACGTTTCCTGAACTCCACGGTGGTTCGTTTTTCCTTGGTGATAGGCCAGCGTCACTTCCAGCTGCTGTTCTCTGACTTTGAGTGTCTCCACCATTGACGTGCACCGAATAAATACCCTATCCACTCCAATTGTTACGTTCGCCAGAGTCTTTGAATTTTCTCCCAAATAGTGGCATTCCCTACAAATACATGATGGGTCTTTCCGGGTTCCAAGGCATCTTTCAATGCACGGCAAATTTGGTCGTTCCTAACCCCTGGTGGCGACCAAATCGTCGCGATTTTACTTCTCCCATAACTGTCATATGCGATCTGCAGCCACCCTGAGGTCTTGGATTTCCAAATGATCTGCCATCTTTTGTCGTTTACGATCCCTTCTGTTACTTCCATTTCAACAGGTCTTTCGGCGGCGGAACCTTCCTCTTCAAGGGTTTCCTCGCCCTCGCTATCTCCTCGCGTACCGTGGCTTCCATCCTCCCTGGGTGTCCATTCCCGGAGAAACTGTTGGATTTCCCCGGATGGTTCCCCTTCTTCCAATGCATTAACAGTAATGGCTCTGGACAGCCAGTCTGCTACTACGTTCTCTTTCCCGGGTTTATATATGAGCTCCATATTGTACTGGGACAAAAACTCTTTCCACCTCGTGTGCGCCGAGGACTCCTTTAACTTTCCTACCCATTGTAGGGGTCTGTGGTCGGTGTGAACACGGAATTTTCTGCCGAAGACATATGGGCGGAAATGGTCTATAGCCCAGACGATACCTAGGAGCTCTCTCTCTAGAGCACTATACCGCGCTTCCGTTTCTGTGAGCCGTCGACTAGCGTACGCCACCGGGCGCTCCCCACCGTCTCTCTCCTGCGACAACACTGCCCCCAGTGCGTATTCGCTGGCATCAGTGGTGATTGTAAAGGGATGTTGGAAATCGGGAAATGCTAATATTGGTTCCTCCTGTAAGCCAGACATACATTTCCGGATGTTCTGCTCCATGATTGGGGTAATTACCACCCTCGCTCCCTTTCGCAGTAAATTGTTAATAGGCACCAGGTATGCCGCCATGTCCGGCACAAATCTTCTGTAATAATTGAGCGTCCCCAGAAGTCGACGGATCCCCTTTACATCTGTGGGCACCACCATCCTTCTAATCGCCTCGACCTTCGTAGAGTCTGGCTTAACCCCCTCCTGTGAGATGGTGTGGCCCAAAAAATTGATTTTTTTCTTCCCCAACAGAGACTTCTCCTTTTTAATGCAAGGACAATTTTAATGCGAATTCGCGGACTCTTTGAAATACACTTCTTAGGTGCTCAACGTGCTCTGCCTCCGTTCTGCTGAAAACTAACAGATCGTCCATGTAGACCTGGCATACCGCTTCGTCTGTTCCCCTCAAAAAATCATCCATTAGGCGTTGAAAGGTAATTGGGGCGTTTTTCAGTCCAAATGGCATCCTGGTAAATTGATAATGCCCCCTCTCAAATGTAAAGGCCGTTTTGTCTTGGTCGTTCGCGCTCATCTTGATGATAGCCTGCCTTTAGATCTAGGGTACTAAATATTGTCGCCCCGTTCAATCTGTCTAATATGTCCTCAAATCGGGGAATAGGATACTTCTCGTCCGTCGTGTTCTCGTTTACCTTCCGATAATCGATAACTTCCCTGTATTTCTCCGTCTCGTCCCCAGGTCTATTTTTTCTTCCTCACTGCCCATAGAGGACTGTTATATGGCGAAGTGCTATTAATATAAGCCCTTGCCGTTTGAGACTCTCTAGCTCCTCTCTAATATGCCTACGTAGCGCCTGCGGATATCGTCTCTCTTTCACGTATGTCACGCGTTCTTTCTTTAACTGGATCTCGTGGACCGTCTTCCCAGTCGCTCCTAGCGTGTCTCCCTCTACGTAAAAAATATCCTCAAACTCCCTCTGTAGGCCTTCCCTCCAGCCCTCTATTTTATTAACCGCCCCTATCCACGCTCTTCCGTCCCATATAGTCCCTTGACATTTATATTCCACTTTCTCCAACTTAATGTTCCATTTTTCCCCGGTATTCTCCACACGCGCGCCTACCTTCCCCAACATGTCGCACCCAACTATCACCTGGTACTCCGGTGATGTTTCCTACGATATGTATCTTTAGATCTCCTCCTTTCTTCGCCCACCTATTTAGCCCTATGACTAACTCTCCCACTACCTCGCAAGGGCCTCCCAGGGTGATTAAACTACAATTACATACCTGGATCTGGAGTGCCCTCTCTCCGCCATACAGCCTCTCCAGCGCTCCGCGGGACATGATGGTGTTGGTGCTTCCCGTGTCCACCAGACACATCTCTCCTCCTTTGACCCTAATTATTGGCAACACACACATCCTCTGAATCTTCTTTCTCCTGTCGATCCCTTGTCTCTGCCGATAACGGACGTTTCTGGTCTCCTCCACGTTGGTTTCAGGGTCCGGGTTCTTTTGTATGCAACTCGGCTCCACTCATTGTCGACGTCTTGCACCCTCACTTCTTCCTCCTTGGCACTAGTGTCGATCATTGACTGTGCACACTCCGAGAACGAGCGCTCATCTGAAAATCCTTCCTTTCTTCCTGTCTCATTGGCCAGTTGCACCTTTAGAATTGTGGATAAGAATCCCATTCTACCCTCCACCTCTTCTACGCTAATCGACTCTCTCATCTTCTCCGTTATCTTATTGAAACGGACTACTAACCCCGCAGCATATTGCCCGTTACTTTGTCTTGGGGACTTTGTCTCCCTAAACATTTGGAATATGTCCTCCTCGGGAGTCCATCGTCCCCCTCCGTACGCCTTCTTCAATCTCATTTTAATTACTTCCCACGGGGTTTCTTCATCTGCCTGAATTTGATTCAGTATACTTCTCTTGACCCGACATATCAGGGCCGCCTTCAACGATTCCGCGTCTCTGGGATCTATTAAATTTTCTTCTACTTTAGCTCCAATTAAAGCTGTGAGACGGTCTCCTCCTTTTAGGAAATGGTTCAGCTCACCCAGTTCCCCAGTGAATCTCTCCAGCTCCGCAACAGCCTTCCTCAGATCCTGGGTATTCATCGCTTTTACCCTCATCAGCGCGAGCGCCGTGGCATGAACTTCTGGCATAGTTCCCACTCTTCTAATATCTGCTCCCTCTCCGAGATTCAAGACGGGCTGTCTCAAAACTCCTCCTTCAGTAATCTTCTCTCTTTCGCGTATAGAAGAAAAAACAAAACAAAAAAAATTATGCTCGCACTCGATAACTCTCTTTCTCCACGGCTCCCGGGTTTCGGCACCAGTTAATATTTATTGAATTACAAGCTAAGAAAGGTTGGTAATAAGAACACGTAGAACGTTATAACAAGACTGCTTTATTTAGTCCAAGATACCTGTATCTATAGGTATTACCTGTAAACATAAACAGATAACATATGTTTGGGGATTAAGGCTGGGCACTAGCGGCGCCTGGGCTTAACTTATATTATTTTACCCTAGTTAACGTTCGTGACAACTAAAACAGAAAACAGATCGAGAAAGAGGTAATAGAAATGAATAGGTCAAACGATAGTACAAGACTGCTTTATTCGTAGCTCTTAATCCTATACACATACAATCGGAATGTTTACATCCCGATGTTTTGGTATTAAGACCGTGTACCGACTGTGCCCAGGCCTTAACTCCCTTATTAATTATTACATTTATTTTAATTTCATTATTCGTTCCCAATTTAATATCTATTTCTAGGGCTTGCATTGTTTCCATCCCTAATAATATTTCGTATTTGTCACTAAAGTTGTAGATTTTAAACTTAACAGTCTTGGTGCCAAATTTAGAATTACTGAGCCATTGCCTTTTTTGCTACCAGCTGGTGTTACCATTATGAAATCTGCCGACTCATTTTCAGTTCCTACAGGTACGGAACATGGGTGCATGTAGTTAATTGGTGTCTATTAACCTATTGTCTCCGAGTAAGTCAGTAAATGATGGAGTTTCTTTCATTACTTTTAGATGACGTTGGGGGCAGGTTGTGGTTAGCCTAGTCCTAAAAAATGTTCAAGTTTGTCCTCCAAGTCTTTCACTTTCTGTTTCAATGTTTCGTTCTCTTATTCTAGTGGGCGAGGTTAGTCTAAGTGATGCACTTCGTTACTTCAAACAGTTCGCATTGACACGGTGTTTTGTGAATGTGGATTGAAGAGCTCTGATGGAAATGATGTTTGTAGAGGTCTTTGAAAGTTAAGTCGTTGTTGATTATTTCTAAAGTTCTGTCGGGGTTCATAACGTTGCTGATAGTTATTGCTATGTTGAAAGTCATTATTTTGTTGAAAATTATGTCTGTCGTTTTGGTACGGTAAGGGTTGAAATTGTATCCCATTATAGTCATTTCTCCTATAATTGTTTTGTCTGAAGTTTCCTTTAAGATACATGTCTTCCATTATAATCCTACAGTTATTATAAAAAATGTTTTTCATTTGTATCAGGTTGTTAATAATGAGATGGTTGAGTGCCTCCTTAAGTCTTGAAGGTAAATTTCTGAGAACGTGGGCTACAATTAGTACCTTTTGTGATAACATTTCTTGTTCTTTATTACAGATAGAGGAGTCAATCACTATACGGTTCTGAATTAGAATTTGATGCGGGATAGTTCTGTTAATAAAGTCAATTGGGTATTCGTTTCTGTACAAATGAATCTGAGAGATTTCATACGGTAGGTGTGATGTTGTCCGACTGTCCTTAAAGTGATATACTAAATGTAATTTTAAGTAGTTTATTATAGGAAATCTTTATACATGCATCATTGTTACACGTCATCAGTGAGTCTAGAAAGAGCTATTTGTACGAGTCTTGGTTCGTTATGTAGTCTGTTGGGGATTGTTTCATTACATACTGTCGAATATATTTTTTTTTAGTGGTTGGATGAATGTTATTAAATTAGCCGGGTCGCCATTATAGTGTGGAAGGTGTCCATAGTCTTCTTTAGTCATATGATAGTCGTTAAGAGCCATTTGTAATTCGATAATTTGTCTGCTTCTATCTAAAATATCTCTTATACCTGTTCTTGTCATAAAAATAAATATATAAAATTTTACTGTATAAAAATAATACCTTAAAGTCTTATTGCTGTTGACGAAGTCTTCCGTGCGGTCTATATTAAATTTATTGTTTCTGTATAACCTGCATAAAGAGTTGAAACGCACCTTCAAGTGAACAGTCCCAGCTGTTAATATTGCCTCGAGCCTTCTTTGCCTGCCCGCCAGAATGGTAACCAAACAATCCACCATCCTGTTATCTAAGCAGTCTTATAATTCAGGAATTACTCACAGATGCAGAGAATATTTCTTCGGATCTTCTTAGCTTGATGACGAACCGTCTTCTCTTCGGACTTGAAATTCGCAGGTCCCAAGTGAATTATGTCTTTAATGAAGTCCAGCTTTCATTCTTCCTTCAACTTCCTCAGATATATAATGAATTTCTTTAGGTGATCACCTGGGGAAAATCTATTGAAATAGATCAGTACCCAATATCGGTGAAGTCCTGTCCTGTGGGGTATCTTTCCAGAGGTATTCGCATCGGTCTTCTCACGCTATTGGAAAGGTCTCACTGTCTGTTGCCAAATGAGGGATCTCTAGATCGTGGACTACCGTGAATTTATTGAGTATACTGTCAGGTGCCTGTTAGGGGTGCCAGTTAAATAATCTTTGTAGAGGAGAGTCTTTTAAAAGAAAAGAAAGAAAAGCTTTATTATGAAGTACAATCAAAACACTAATGTATGTAAATATTAAGAGATCAGTTAGAACGTGGAATGTCTAGGCACAAGTAGGGTCTGGGGCTAAAGCTGAGACATATATGTATAAGAAAAGGATAAGATTCTGGGAAGTAGGGAGGTCTTGGAAGGATGAGGTTGTTTACTTAAAAATAACAGGAAACCATCAGTGACTTCCATGAAGCCATGAGGCAGGTATACAGTTCTGCTCAAGCCCCTTCTACTTGTTCTCAGCATTTTAAAACTGTTCGGTTAAATGAAACTCAAAAATTTGAATGCTTGAACGCGTCAGTTTTGAAAACGCACCCGATTACGTCAATTTCCTCTAAGGCGTATAAAATACTGGGCGTAATTATTAATAATTAATAATGAGCGTAATGTTACTGTTGTATTAATTGCAGGTGTTAATCTCCCGGTTGAGTGAAACCTCAAAATTTGAGTAGTTAGAGTACAGATTTCACAAAAAATGCACCCGCTTTTGACAGCAAGACCTGACGATCCTAGTTGTACAAAATAAGGGCTATCGATTAAGTATACCGGTAGCTTTACGTTGGTCCTTTATAATAAATGTGCCTTTGTCTCCTAGTCTAGACCGGAGTGTCAAGAACTGACTCCTGTCGGATTCTTGTGCATCGCGTGCTGAGCCCCTGTGTAGGAACCCCTGTGTGGAATCTGCAGGAACCCGATGCTGTTTCTACTGTATTCCATGTTCTATGTACCAGGTCATTGGGTTTGTAATATGCCACCTTTGACATTATATTAGACATCATATGTCAAAATGTCGCCTATTAATGCATTTTATGAAAATTTAACATGTTTGCATATTTTTCATTTATTAATCGACTGTTTATTATACTAAAGAAGTCTGTTTTTATTTTTAACACCATTGTGGTATAACATTAAACTACCATGCCTCAATGTTTCTTAAATATTGCCTGAGTGAGAGTTGCGAACATGATTTCATCAATGACAATACAGATAGTTTCTGGATGTTTCCCTAAATTTCTTTTTCTTTTATTTCGTTTTGATATATATTTAGAAAAAAAAATGACGTTAGCTAAACACTATTACTAAAAAGTGATAAGAAAGCTGCGGCTTACCTAATGATAAGATGGCGACGTTGATAACGTTTCTCGCTAATAAGGAGTACTGTAAAAAATAAATAAAACATTGTTAGACAGTGATTCACAGTAACCTTTTTCCTTAGTTTCATTTACATTTCACAATTATATAATTTTATTTACCTAGCTGCTATCCTCGGGACAGTTAGCATTTTGTCTCAATTCTCACATAAGAAGCATTACTCAGTAGATGTTTTATAACAATTTAATTTTTCATAATTTATAAACAATGAGTGTAGATTAAACTGATGAACAGACTGAATTTATAAGGGTATGAGTTATTTATATTCTTAAATATAAAAAATGGATCATGATGACAGAGAACGGCTGGTGAGAGGAAACACCTGGCATGACTATGGGACCACCGATGTAATTTAATGACATTTAACAAATATATTTGTCGGGTAAATAACTTTAATTTATTTAAATACTGTTTTTAAAATTCAGGCCAGACCAATTAACGAGGGAAGAAGTCAGGAATCAACAAGTGCATTGCCACCTTCGATGCTTGATAGACACACAGAAACTGTTGTCGTCGGTTCGCTGAATGTTCTCTCGGCCAAATATGAGGTACCATTCGGATTATTATTTAAATCTAGCCCAAAATACCAGTAGTTGTTAATAGCAATAATTTTCAGAGCCTTGATTACGAGGTGTGCGAAAATCATGTATTCCTTGATGAAGAAAGAAGGTCAGGATATTCATTTTATATTAAAAAAAATGTCGCAAGGTGGTTTATTTTTCTTCTCATCGGAGTAGGAACAGCTCTCGTCGGTGCCATAATAGATATTGCCATTGATGCACTCTCTAAAATTAAATATGGCATCATTAAGGAATGTATCCTTTTTTTTTATATTTAATTTTTTATATTTTAAAATCTTCTATTGGTTTATTATTTTCTTTAGCAAAATGCAGATATTGACCACTGCCATGAAAAAGACTGTTTACATGTTCCTTACCTGGTGTGGTTAGGAATAAATGTTGGTATAGTTTCTATTGGATCGTTCCTTGTGGCCTTCATTGAGGTAATTCATTGTCTGTACTTTACAAACTATTTTGCCAATCAATCAATCAGAAGTGATTGCTTGATTTGTATATGTACAAATATTCAAATCTATAACTGTTCAGTTATTTCGAATTACTCAAATTAAATACTTTTACCATCTTTTAGAATAGACATAACTCACACAATTCATTTTCTTATTTCATCATCCAATTTTTAGTTATAAACACAATTAATGATTAAAAGATGTCTGGAGGTGAATTAAGCTACCACTATCAACCAAAAACTATATTTATTTTAAGTCCATGTGTAAACTTTATTTTGATATTCAAGAAAAATGGAGATTATTTATTGTTATACCACATTATGTTAATCAAAATAACTTAATATGTGCAAGATGAATTTTTCACATCGGATTATGCAATTATCTTAAGTAATTATTATAATAACTAACTATACTGATTAATACATTAATCAATACTTAGCTCTAACTTTTATAAATCATAAAATCTAGGTATATATTTAATAAAAAATTTTATTTTTCCATAGAACATTCAATTTGGACTTTCTTTTGCCTACAATATTTTAGTAATAATAAAATAATAAATTTTCACCACTTAATTTTTTTACAATAGTTATTAACTAGACATTGTAACTAGAGTTACAACAATTTATAGGAGCCTTTATAGATTCTATAAAACTTCTTATTTAATAATTGAGAAAAAGCCATTAGGTATTTTTATCAAAATTCTTCTTTTACTTGCTAACAGGGTCTATAAAAATAACTTTTTCAATAACCCCTATTGTAGAAAATACATATAGATGACCCTATACCTATGAAAGTATAGCCCTTCCCTTAAAGGTCGGGAATAGAGACTTGCTAAAATTTTCGTTTTGAAATAATACCTAATAGTTTTATAGACATGCAAAAATAAATAAACTATTATTTTTTAATTTTAGCCTATGGCTGCTGGAAGTGGCATTCCGCAAGTAAAATGTTATCTCAATGGGATCAATATGCCCCGTTTGGTTCGTTTTAAAACACTACTGGTTAAGGCTGTGGGAGTCATTACGACTGTTGTCGGAGGTCTAGCAGGAGGAAAGGTATATTCTCATACTGTGATAATATATTTATCATAAAATATATTTATCTATGCAATTGATGACTAAAGGCTCTTTTTTGTAATTCCTTTAGGAGGGACCTATGATTCATGCTGGAGCTGTAGTGGCCGCCGGTATTTCTCAAGGAAAAAGTACATCAATCAATACAGACTTTGGATTTTTTAAATACTTTCGAGAAGACCATGAGAAAAGAGATTTTGTCTCAGGAGGAGCAGCCGCAGGAGTGGCAGCTGCTTTTGGTGCTCCTGTTGGTAAGAATCTCAAAATTCAAAACTATAATTCAAGAAATTTCATAACTGATATTTATTTACCATATCCACCAACTGGTACCTGCATTACTACTTGTGTTGTAAACCATATGATAAAAAGAAACAGTAATTATCCATTAAAGAAAAGAAAATATAAAGAAAAAACAATTCTAAGAAAAATAAAATGGTTCTACCTTAGAATCTTTGTCAGAACAGAAATTAATTCTTCCAAGCGGGTTGTCATGATTAGTTCCCTGAGCCAATTTAATCAGGTGGGAAATTGGGGAAATAATGCACTTATTTTTAATGGTGTGTTCAACACCAACTCCCTTTTTAATTTTCATAAGATACTTTGAACCAGGGTAATAACTTGGTGTTTTTGAAGAAAACTATTTTGAAATTCAAGCAATATTAGATAAGAAAGTCACTCCCTCAACCTCCTTATTTGAATCATTTATATTTATTATCATTTAAGTTAATATCTTAAAACTGTAATCATAAGCTTAAATATTGCATTAATTGACATTTTTTTTTCAGGGGGGGTACTCTTCAGTCTAGAAGAAGGAAGTAGTTTTTGGAATCAGAGTTTGACATGGAGAATTTTTTTTGCTTCCTCAGTTTGTACATTCACATTAAATATTCTTTTAAGTACTTACCATGGACATCCAGGTAACTGTTTACCACAGTTTTTATCAATATTTTTTTCATGTTTCATATTATTAAAAGTTGTCAGTTGTGGTGTGAAATCTCACTGGTAGACATTTAAATAATTGTTGGTAAAAGAGAAAAATCCAACCTTTCAGAGTTTACAAAGTCACTAAAATAAGCTAGTGCTGTGTAAATATGCTTGGATAAAAACTGATAGGTCTTGGGTTCAAATCCTTACCTTTTCACTCATTTTCCTTTTCAACAATAATTTTGGAGACATTCTAAAATTACCATTCTTGATCATTTTCAAAAATTATGTTATAGGAGAGCTTACCTTCAATGGTCTACTAAATTTTGGACATTTTGATGTTCTGAATTATGAACTATTTGAGCTCATTATATTTTGTGTAATGGGAGTAATTGGTGGAGTGTTAGGGTCACTTTACACCTATGTTAATTACAAATTGACAGTTTTCCGTGTCCGGTTGGTATAAAATTTTATATATTTAGTATTTTTTGTTACTATTGTTTTGTTTAATTTTTCTTTTTCTTTCTTAGATACATAAAACCTAGATTTCTAAAAATGGTAGAGGCGTGCTTAGTTGCAGCCGTGAGTGCTACAGTCGCCTTGCTGATGATATATTCTATCAATGATTGCAGGCCTTTAGGCTTGGACCCAACAGAGAATCCCGTTCAGGTCGGTAACAAGCATAGCAATTTCAGCTTTGTTTCCTAAAATTTATTTGCTATGATTATTTGTCATTTATCACTATTTTTGGATTTGGCGAGCAATTTACAAAATAGGAAATATTTTAAAACAGGGTTATTTTTTTAATATATACAACTTTGAAATTGGAGGCAGATGTCAAGAAACTGACTTTTACACTCTAACTTTTAAGATTCCTCATATCCCAGCTCAAAATATATTATGTGTTTGAAGCTCTGAATTTTTCCCCAAAGCTAAAAACGCATTAAATAAAGCAACACATAAAGAATTGTTGGCTCCCAAAATGTTACTTGTTTAATTATCTTTGAAATTATTTTTTTCACTACCGTCTCTGTTTAGACAGCTTCTGACTGATCTTTAAAGTCAGTGAAACAGGACCGAATATTTTTCATGTTTATTGTGTTTTTATCTGACAAATAAACAGCATATTAAGTTTTAAGGTTTTGTGGAATATATCTTTAAAATTTAAGATTGATTGAATTTTTATGATGTTATCGCAGAACATACAGTCAGTTGGAAGGATAGTTTCCTGTACCTGTTTGCAATTCATGTAGATAAAAAGTCGTCTCTCCTCACAGATTTATCAGTTTTGGTTCGATTTATATGCATTGAAATTTAAATTAGTAATGTTAGATGATTGTTTGTATGAATATTTCATATTTCAGATGTATTGCGCAGACAATGAGTACAACTCAGTTGCTGCTCTTTGGCTTCAAGTGCCAGAAGCTAGCGTGAGGTCTCTTTTTCACGATCCTCAGGGTAAATATTAGTTAAAAAAATTTAATTTTGTTCTGAACATATTAGAAACTGAATTAATCCAAGGATCAGTGGCCTATCTATTTTTTTTCTCATTACATAACAAATTGTTCTATAATTTTTGCTGTATAAAGTGAAAGAACACTTGTCTCATCTGATCTGGGCAAGGGTATGATTTTCCTAAATAATTACTTTAAAATTTTTAAAAACTACTCGTTATTTTGAACACAAACAGTTTTATTTTTAAACTACACTAAAATTTGATTTTTGAAACCATGAAAAGAAATTGTATATTGCTAAAATATTGACCCAGGAAACATTATTGAAGTCACCTACAACAACATTAAATATGGATTTATTTCAGCCTAAAATATATTTGTAGAATATTTTTTATTGTCGTTAGTGTGACCTGTACCACAGGGTAAACACTAATTAGAACTCTAGATCTAAATGTATTCTAAACTGTGATTTGGGAAACAGACACTTTAAAGTCAGATAAAAGTGGGTTGCTTAGTGCCAGACCGATTTTTCTTATTAATTTTTTATTACATATTTCAATTAGACGAAAGATAGACAGGCTGTCAGTGGAAAGATGATTTCCCTTTGGGCTTGGCAATGAAAAATGTTTAGTTTTATTCATTTATAAAATATTTGTTTTAAATCATATTTTAATATGGGATATCTATCTATGTATCTAAGAACTGTATTTCTTTTCTAGATATTTTCTCTTTTGGATCAAGAAAAATCCTTTACAATAATTTGTATTGTTTTTTATTTTATTTTGCAGGTTCACATAATCCTTGGACATTACTGCTGTTTATGATAGTTTATTTGGGACTTTCCATTTGGACTTATGGGCTCCAAGTGTCTGCGGGTATATTCATTCCAACTCTTCTCACAGGTGCTGCTTGGGGAAGGGTCTTTGGAAATTTCATAGGCTACATTTTCCCCAAAGCGGTAATTTTTATTACATAATTTATTGTTTTGCTATAATAGATGCAATGATCATTGGACTTCAACATTTTTTTTCCTTAGATACATTTTTGTTGAATTAAGTCTTCTAGTCTTTAGTCGAAGAAAGGTCTAGGTCAAAATTACTGAATAAGTATTTTATAAATATGTACTTATATTGCAAAAATATTTAGAATTTTAATGAAGTAGTGAGTTTTTTTTTTTCAAAATAAAGCCTTGTTATTATTGATCGTTTATAATGGTCTGCTAATCTATTAATAAATAGATTAGATAGGAGTGTTAAAAAGTAGCACATGTTTCATATCAACCAATTATTTGCATTATTATCATAATTATTTAATTGAATATTATTTTTTTAAATAATTGCAGAACCAAGTGGCTATATGAATTATTGATTAAATTATTATGAAAACAAAAGTGTATTTTTAACAAAAAATAATTCATCTATTTGTTAAATCATATTAGTAACTGATAGTCACTATTTAAAAAGCAATAAATTGGGGATATCTTACATAGTATAGTAACAAACTACACTAGTGCATTTTTTTTTTTTTTTTTTAAGATATTAGAACCAGAAGTAGTGAAACAAATTAAACATAAAAAATATATCTAGTATATATGTACTAATCCCCTCCTCTTGGACTTCAAGGATTTTTCAATTCACAGCTGAGAAGCTATTTAAGATTTAAAGTTTTGATTTTTTTCTCATAGTTTAAGGCACATTAAAGGTAAAGACAAAAAGAAATCAAAAGATTCTAAAACAAATCAGTTTTAAGAGCTAACAATAAGAATTAAATATTTAATATCCTTTAGCTAATTCCAATATGTTTTTTTTTGTCACTATTTTGGGTGTTCACAACATCATAAATAAAATGAGGTTATTTTAGTAGAAAATACAAATTATAATTGTTGGTTGTCATTGTTCTTGCACTTACTTCGCCCTTTATTTTGTTATAATATATATATATATATAAAAAATTCAGTTTAGTTCATAGTTGATATAGTAAAAATTTAATTAGTAAAAATAATGCTCAAATCAACTAATTATAATTAGTTTTATTTTAAAAAATCTAAGATTGAGATTAAATAGCATGGATGTTTTCGAACAGGCTTGGATAGATCCTGGGAAATATGCACTCATCGGAGCCGCAGCCCAACTGGGTGGAGTCGTTAGAATGACCATCAGTTTAACAATCATTTTAGTAGAGGCAACAGGGAACATCACGTTTTGCCTGCCGCTTATGATAACACTTATGACAGCTAAGTGGGTTGGCGAATACTTTTGTGAGGTAATTTTGTTTTTGGCTTTATATTCTAATTCTTAAATTATCAGACAAAGAGGATAATGATTTACTAGGTTCTAGACCACATAGACACTGACAGGAATGAAAAAGGATTGAGTTGATAAAATTGGCACCAATTCATCTCCCGTAGGTTGCTTCTCTCCTACAGAAAGGTGAAAAGAGGACCCCCATATCCCTTAATGCTATGGAGAATCGGAGGCCTCCTGCCATTACTTAGGGGAATGTAAGGCCTATAGTCAACTATAATGAGGATGTGGGGGCTGCAAAAGGATTCACAGAGACTAAATGATATTCATCAATTTAAGATAGTCTAAACTTCATCACAATATTGAAATGATTGAGATTAGCCAGCTAGTAGAGTCATTGGAGCTGGCTAAAATACCCTATGGTCTAGTTGCAGGAAAGACCTTAAACTAAACATTAAAATACATTAAAACTTCAATCCACCATAAAATGGGGTAGGCGTATGATTATATGATATCTTTTTGTATGCCTTCTTTCTTTGGTACCAGTTATTTCTTATAATGCAGGTGTACAAACTTAACAGTTCATTAAATAACTCCACTGTTATGGAGCCTTGAGACCAGTCTCCCTCTGGTTTTGAAAACCTCAGATTATCCCCTCTCCTCATATGCCAACATTTCACTTTGAGCAAATTTCCCTATCAGAATTTTGAACCATGTCTGCCATTGATTGAAAATTATCGATGAGATTCTAAGCTCTATCAGCATAGGAGGAAGGGCATCATGATGGACCACATAAGTTGCCTTACACCATGCAAATGATAGAAAATTAATTAATATCCTGGAAAGCATTGAAATTAAATTATATTCCTTATCGGATTTCCCTATATATCGGATATTATGGATGCCCTTAGTTGGCTTAAAATAAAAATTTCTTCTAAAATTTTTAAATCACATACAAAATTGAACAACCTGGTTTTATATTAATAATTTGTAATTATAATTACATTTAAAACTACTTAAAATAAAAATGAATATAACATTATAATAATATAAAATACGTTTTTGACTGCTCTAAGCTGCCATCTTTAGTTGCTAAAAGAAAAGTCAAATGATAAAAACTTCAACTTTGCTTATGGAGACAAACAAAATGTATCATTAAAAGAAACAATCATAACAATTAATAACCAAAACACATTTAAAATATTTATAGTGCTGAATTGCTACTGAAATGAAAGCATTTAATGTTCCATTTGCAAGCAGAAATCTTGCTTTTGCCTTTTTAGCATTCTTTAACTATATGCAATATGATTAGTGCCAGTTGTGGTTAATAATAATAAATCTTTCGTCTCTTCGCGATAAAATATTTATGCACCAATAAAGTTTTCGACAGCTCTAAACTGTCATCTTCAGTTGCTAAAATAAAAAGCCACATGATAAAAACCTCGACTATGCCAATGGAGACAAACAAAATTCCGCATTAAAAGCAACAATTAATAAATAAAAAATATTAATAGTCCTGAATTTCACGCAAGTCCAAAATCAATTGGTTTTTGATATCTGGAGATGGCATTTTGGACATCATCCAAATTTTGAAATTTTTTACTACTTAGAAAATGTAGCAATCGGAATAAATGAAAATCCGATATCGGGCTAGTATGGTGGTTGAGGCAATACCTCCCACCCCAATTCATTAATTTTTTCCAGAGTTCTTGCAGAAAAAATAGGCGCAGCGGGGTCTTGAATTATTGTGTTGCAGAATAACATCTTTTTTATTGACAATCGCTGGGCAATTTTCAATTAAAGATTGATTTACTCGATTCAATTGTTCACTGTAAAGATCTGCATTCACAGTTTTTCCAGGTATCAGCCATGAACGACCCCCCGAATACTCTACCAAACACACAAAAGTACCTTTTTGGAGTGTACACCTGGCTTAGCTTTACTTCATGCCGATTCATGCGGGGAGAGATTTACGGAACCCATTTTTCATCTCCAGCCTCGCCCACCATACTCGCCCAATATTGCGCCATCGGATTTCCATTAATTCTGATCGCTAAACATTTGAAAATTCGGATGATGTCCAAAATACCATCTCGAGATATTTTGCTCAAAAATCAATTGATTTTTATCGATTCGGCATTGAAAATTTGCACAATAAATGGCAAAAGGTTGCTGATAACGAGGGTGATCATTGATAAAAAACAAAAACTTGTTAAAAATTTAATTTTTTACTTTAATGTAAAAAAAAAAACGACATTACTTTCTGGTCCCCCTATTACACCCAATCTATCTTTTAACTGACTTGGGTCTTTATTGTGGGATATTCAGTTGTGTAAAGTGACTTTACTTTTAAAGGGTACACAATGCCCGCTTTTTTCAAATATTCCCCAATTTGTCTGAAATATTTCCTAAATATGGGATAATACACAATTTCTTAACATCCGAGCTATTTTAATCCTTTTTCGTTAGTCTTCTGTACTAAATTTTTCTCTTGATTCTTGTTATAATGTCTGTATCATACCCGTTGGATATTGCTAGATGGCGTACAGTAGAAACCATCTTAACTAGCCTTGGATCAACCGGTCCTCGGATTAACTGGCCTATCCCATATAGCAGTTTTTTTTTCTCTTACAGGATATAATAGATGGTAGGTGACTCAAAAAGTTTTTTGTACAAAATGTACAATAAAATTAGTTGTAATAACCTCTTATTTGCTTGTTTATTCCTGATACCTAATGAAATATGTAGGTTGTTTTTCACCGGATCCTCGGATCAACCAGCCAAACAGATAACTTGCCAGGGTCTCGGTCCCGACCAGACTCGTTAAGAGAAGTTCTACAATACATCTTTAAGCTATTTATCATAGTTATTCCTGTCTAGTGGGATATATGCAATCTTTTTATGAGGAAGTGGAACACGGCCATCTTGTGACAGATTGGTTATCGCATCTTTCCTGTATATTCTGAATCCATGTTTGTTCCCCCTTCTGCTCACTGTCAGATCCAGAAAAGTAATTACTTACTATTTTTATATTTCCATCCTAAATTTAATGTTTTTATTTATTCTGTCCAAATATTAGAAAGCTCATTTAATTCTTTAAGAATCCCCAGTACGTTGTTCATGTATCTTATGCCATCTTTAGTTTTGTCGAGGAATGGATTTTCTCTGGACATTATATATACTTTCTCTAATTCTTCTAGATATAGTTTCGCTAATAATTGACTCAAAGCATTTCCCATTGCTAACCCTTTAAGCTGTCTGTGTGAAGAAATTGTTATTGAATTTATAGTAGTTCAGTCTGAGGCACATTTTCACAAATGTTGATTTTTCCATGCTGACTCCTGGGTTGCATTTTATGTATTTTACGAACTCTTCCTCCAGGGAATATTGGAGAATAAATTAACAATATCGAACAAAACGATGATATAGTCTTCCAGTAAATTTACTTGTAATATTTTCACTTCTTCTGCAGTATTATTTATTGAATGTTTTGCTATAAAATTCATTGAAGCTAAGAATTCCTGACCATTCTCTTACTTATTTTTTCTGTTGGCACCATCATGAATTCTATTGTAGGTCTTAATGGTATTCCGTCTTTGTGTGTATTTCGTACGCAATAGAGTCTCTTGGCTGATGGGTTAAGTTTAATTAGGCTTAGTGGTACGTACGGTTCAAATAAGTATTTATTGTTTTTGAGGGTGTCTGTTTGTTAGTTGCGTCCTCCTCTAATAATTGCCCACCATTCTCTATGATTACAGACATAGTTTTATCAATGTAAACATATTTTTTCATAATTACCATACATTTTACTATACGAATACCTTTAAGACCTTTAAAGTACCTTTAAGTAGATTTCATGATGGCTTCAACTATTATTAGGTAAAAAGAACATCTTAAACAAAAATCAAGCTAGTTCTATCAGCATAGGAGGAAGGGCATCATGATTTATCACATAGAGTTGCCTTGGCTACACCATACAAATGATAGAAAATTAATATTAGATTCCTTAATATCGGATAATATCCAGAAGAAGAAATAATAAATACACTTATGCTAAGAAACACATGTTGAAAAGATTAAAAATCTATTTTTAATTCTGAATTAATATAAATTATTTCAAAAGTTTTCACATCATGAAGTGGCTGAGTAGCCATGAGATTAGTGTACTATTGTGTTTTTTAATTATTTATTACTGATGTGTCGAATTTTTTAAAAAATTTTAATTTTAGTAAATTGGCTGGACCAATTTGGACTTGGTGAAATTCAGGACAGTTAATATTTTTAATATGTTTTATTTATTGATTGTTGCTTTTAATGCTGAATTTTGTTTTTCTCCATTGGCATAGTCGAGGTTTTTATCATGTGGCTTTTTATTTTAGCAACTGTAGATGACTTAGATCTGTCGAAAACTTTATTGGTGCATAAATATCTCATCGTGAAGAGACGGAAGATTTATTATTATTATATATTATTATTATTAGCCACAACTGGCACTAATCATATAGTTAAAGAATGCTGAAAAGGCAAAAGCAAGATTTCTGCTTGGAAGTGGAACACTAAATCCTTTCATTTGACTGGTGAATATTAGACATTATGTAATGTGAATGAGAAGTAATGAACATTTTTTTTTAATTTTAGGGCTTCTATGACATACATATACAATTGCAAGGAGTGCCACTTCTCGCATGGGACCCTCCACCACTGTCATCAAATTTATTTGCCAGCGAAGTGATGAGCTATCCTGTTGTTGTACTTCCTCCGATTGTGAAAGTTTCGGCAATAGTGGATATTCTATCATCTCAAACGTTCTGTGGATTCCCTGTTGTAGATGAAATACCTAAGAAATCATCGCAGCTAGAGGTATTATATGCTTACAATTAATTAACATTTGATACAAACGGAAAACATATAGATATTTCAGTCAAAAGTATATTTCTGGTGACTTTTGTGAAAGTTTCTAATTTCAATATTAATGAATTATAACTTAAAAAGGGTGTAGTGGAAATATGTAAAGCATTGAAACTGTAAAAAACTTCTCTTTAGCCGGCAGAATTTGCTAAGAAAGTGAGGCAAAGGAATTCTCATTCAAGGCTTTCTCTCACATCTCAAATTTTTGTTTTTTTCAATAAATAATGAAATTTTGAATATAAAATAAAATTATTGTATTATTTTAAGATCAAGGAATAAGTTAAAAGATTCTATGAACCAACAAAAATTATGTTAATCAACAAACAAAAATATAAGTTTTACAAAAACATAGTTTAGATTCATTTTAGTAAGGTATCATCATATGATTAAATAAATATTGAGTATTAAAATTATGATAGGCTAAAAGTGATCATTTCAGGAGCATATAGTAAAAGTGATCAATTGTCAACTCAATTTGGATATGTATAATTAGTGTGCGAGGGACAAATAGGTATATTCTATTTTCCACACACTTTCTTTGTTGTTTTAATTTTATCTTTGTGGACAGAATACACAGTATGCTTCTCCCTCACACACTCTCTTTTGGGAAATCTTCTCACCATCAAGTCTACCAATTCTTTTGGCGCCCATTCTCAGTTCCCAAGGGAGATTTGGTATCGAGGAATGTATTTATTATTAAACATCCTTTTATAGGGATTTCAAGTTAAGGTCGTGAGGTATTCTTGTCTTTCCTTCAAAATTCCTGTGTTAGATTTATAAATTATTTGTCTGTTGATGGCACCAACATTGTGTAGAGTCTATCTCTACCAAAAGCTTTCTCTGACTTTTTTTTTTTTATTGTTTTTTATGAATCAATTAATTTATTAATTAATGTAGAATAATCACATGAACTCACATCAAAAAGAAAATTTTTCTAAACAATATTCCAAAACTTCTTACTCAACTAGTTAAAATCGAGTTGAGCGAATAACTATTCTGCTATTAATAAAAATAACCTGCTATTTTAGCCAAAACACATAAAACCAGCTGGTAGATTACGAGGACTTATTTTAAGATCTCAGCTACTGGTACTTCTTCAGAATAAAATGTATAAAGAAGAAGAAGATTCGTGGAATTGGTTGGTTCACACTGGAATTAACCTTTTTAGAGAATCGTATCCAAGATATCCTACGATCAAGGTATATTCACTGTTTATACATTTTATTATTTTATACAAATAAATATTCAACGATTTTATAGTTATGTATATTATATACTGAATTTAATAACCACAACTTATTAAACGATTGTCAAATATTCACTCTATAAGTCAAAAATAATCATTACTTCATTTGTTATTTATTCTTTCCAGTAACAAAATTTTCTACTTAAATGGATAGGACCACTTGACTTCTGATAATAAGTTTTGCTGGCGTTGCCATCTTTCGAAAGCTTGTCTGCTGAATTTAAATGAAAATACCTTTGCTCTTAATACTTTGATTCCAATTAAAAATTTATGACTGAAATTTCACCTAATTTCAGATAAAGTATCATTATAATAGTATCAATGAGATGTCACAGCTTGGCTACAGTTCGACTACAGTGATTAGAGACTGGCGTTGTACTGTAGTTTAGGTAGCATAAGGCACTTGGCTGAACTCACTACCAGCCTTTGATCAAACATATGACTGAGTATGCAGTATTATGAGGGCTTATTTGGATACTGGAAGTTTCTTAGTGAGAGGGTAATTGTGTACTACCTGTTCACCAATAATTGTGTTCTGAGATGATTCCCGGTCTCTACTGGTCGTGGTCAGACCAAATAAGCAAATTATGTACAAATTACACTATAATTTCAGTAGGCCGGTTGATGGTTAAATTAGGACACTAACTTATGTTGAAAAAAAATTAATATTAATACCCAATACTTTTTTTTTTTAAAAGGACATCGTTATAAGTGAAGAAGAACTGGATAAGTCTATTGACCTCCGGCCATTTATGAACCCTTCACCTTATACAGCGCAGCACGTGAGTATTTCATGTTAAAATAAGATAACAGGGTATTAACTTTGAAGTTTTTTTGTATAATCGTGTCATTATCTTGTCTTTCGGTTGGTATTTTGTTCACTTTTCTAAAGGAGGCTTTTGGGTTAAATAAAGTGTTGTAACCAGTTATGCAATATAAAAGATTTGGTTCACACCACAAAAAGGACAGAAAATTTTCAGTCAATCACTTCAAAAACCCACTGTTATTAACACAAATAACAAGGAAACATACAGTCTTTGTTTTAAAAGAAATTTACTAATCTAAATAAATTAGAAATTTGTTGAAAAAATAAATACACAGTGTGCAGTAGACCCGACCTGTATTGTGAAATTAGGTGCATAGTTTGAAAATCTGATCCCAAATATTATTTAGAAAACAAACATTTTGTCCACATTCATTTTTTTAAAAAATATTTTTGGGATATTATTCACTGTTATTTGTGCATGAAATTTTTTTTTTCATATACTACAACATGTAATACTCATGTATATTTTTGACTATTATTTATTGCTTTCAGGTGGCCTCTTTACCTCGAATTTTTAGATTATTCCGAGCGTTGGGGCTTCGACATTTAATAATCGTTAATGATACTAATGAAGTGAGTTATTATTTTTATGTTTATTATTATTTTAAGGTAAATCAAGTTTTTTGGGATAAAAAGTAAATGTATTCTGTTATTATTCACAAACTATTTGAAAATACATTTTTTTTTAATTTACAATTTATGTCAATTTTTAGGTGATCGGAATGGTCACGAGAAAAGATTTAGCAAGGTACAGAGTCGGGAAGCATCTCGGAAATATAGGGGTGGAAGAGCTCAAAATTTCAGGGAATATTTAATATAGTTTACTTATAGGATATTATTACCATCTAATAGATGTCATAAAGTTACCTAACGCTACCACAGAGTTTCTAAAATTCAATATTTTTATGATTTGATAACTCTGTGGTAATTTTTCATGTGATCCTAGTTTTAAGTTTTTACTTTAAAATCATTTATAGATATATTTAATTATTAATTTTATAGATAAGTATTATATATATATATATATATATAAATTTACAGGGTTCATTCCATTTATATTCGAATTTTGTTAAAAATATTGTTTATTATGCCTTAATATATCAGTACTTAAACCTGTAATGTGTGTGTTTCGGTTGGGAGTAGTTTTTGAGCGACTCTAGAAATAAATATTTTTCTTCCAGCTTATTTTAAAATAAAAATAGGCAAACAACAAATTATTTTATAATTTCCTTTAAAGTTTGTTCACATTATTTTTTCATGGGCTTATTGGAGTCATAAATATCAAACTTATCCTTTTACTTCCTTACATATGAAAATTTTCTTCATTATTTGTGCCCCTACCAAACATAAAAAATAACAAAAATTATCCTTTATTATTATCTTGAACCCCACCTGTCTGATCTGATTACTAGTAGCAATAAGTAATTCATACGAGACTCCTGCCCCTGCTGTTAAAGTGTTTAGTGGATGTTACTTAAAACAATTGATACGTGATATATAAATTTGTAAAATTTGAGACTATTATAATTAGGCTTTAGGATAAGTTATTGTAGTTTGCGTTTGAAATGGTTATCATCCCATAATTTAAATATATTTTATTTCTAGTCAGAGCAAAGCGTTTTTTTGCACCTGTATGCTGTTGACTCTCCCTGACCTGGTATGGTCAAGGCAGGAATGCAAGTTATAACTTTCATAATCTCAGTAATTGTAGTATACTAAGATTTGAAATTGAATACACCAACATAAAAAATTTTTTTTTTTTGATAAGCTGTAATTATTTTAATTATTTAAAATTGGCATTGTTACTCTGCTTATGATTTTTTTTTATTTAATGAAAAATATAGTACTTTTAATTAATGACATGAGTTCACCAGTAAAATATTCATTTACCTAAATGAAACCAAAATTGAACTAACGAAGAAAAAAGTTAGGATTTACTGTTTTAAGCCAATTTTATTACAGATACATTATCACTAGCATTTGTCATTTAACATTTATAAGTACTCCAGGTGTATTATGTCTCCACTTTTATTTTGGGTACAAAGCTGATGTTATTAACTACTGTTATTATTAAATACTAAATACAAATTCATAACTATATACATCAGAACTATATGATGTAGCACAAACAAAAGTTATCAAAAATATTTTCTATTAATAAGTTTACTAACACTTATTAGGAAAAATATATACTAAATAGGTATTTAGATCACCACTCTTGGATAATCGAAAGCTGGTTAAGAGGGAGTTGTAATGTACTTTTAAAATATTAAGTATCAAACTATGTTCTATACTTTGTAAATCTAGTTTATATTTTAATCATTGAAGATATTATCTAAAATGACCAACATCGATTATGTTTTGCCTTATGTCTTTTCAAAATCAAAATGCCACTTAAATATGTTGAATTAAGTTAGGTGTTTCAGGATTCTGAATGCACTAATTTAATAATAATAATAATAAAATACACCAATTTTAGGATTAAACTTTCAATTTAGTATTATACTATAATATATGTATATATTCTTATTTACAATATTGTGAAATATTTTGAAATAAAAAAAAAATTTATATTAGTTATTCATGTAGAATTTTTTTTTTTGTATTTACATCCCTTTGTGATGGTTACGGTTTCCTAATGTAATTCTCATTACGTATTTTTAAACACCTGTAATTTGTATAAATATCAAGCAGTCCTTTTTGGAAGAGTTCAAATGTTATTTTGAAAATGAAATAATGAATAAAGGCTAAGGGGTCTATCTAAACATTTAAATAAAATGACCAATTATTAAGGAAAGCAAATAATAATTGTTTTATTAAAATTAAAAAAAAATTGTTAATCTGGGATTTTTTGTTTCTATTCTGTTTTTTATTAGGGCATCAAACACTCAAACTAAAATATTAATAAACAATGACAATTCAAATCTATTAAAAGTGATATAACATATCAGTATTAAATCTTAGTTGTTTTGGTACAACTCACTTTTGATTAACTGCTCCATAAAAATTCAATTTAGACTAGTCATCCTAGTTCTAATCCCCTTGATCCTTAAGTCCTTAAATAATTATTAAAACTTCTAACGATACATCTTATCAGCCCTAGCTACTGGCAAAATAGAACATTAATATGAATAGACGTGCTTAAGAAATAAAAAACATAATATGTGATAAAGAACCATGAACAAGGTTTTTTTTTTTTAAAAAAAAGAACACATTATGGATTTACAAAATGAACATAACACTTACGAATATGGATGATAGATTCAATCATTATTCTCTATTAACGGAGAATATCAAAATGAAAACATTCTTATTACAACAAACAAAAATATTACTAGTTTATGATATATATAAACACTTTGTCTTGATCATTAAATTTCCTTCATAAGTATATTAAAAAGAATTAGAATATTGAATTTAATTAGATCTAAATATGGCATGGTATATAAATTGGGAACATGCTGAGGTAAAACGAACATTGGTTTTCTAGGCAGGCTCCAGGTCATCCTCCATCATCAATAGTACTGCGCCATCCACATGCATCCAAGAGGTTTCATTCCATATGCACCCAGCCAGCAAGTGGCTCCTTGTTTTTCAGTTTAGGAAGAATCTGTAAAAGTGGGTGGAGACATAGCCCCTATTTGTTTTGCCATGTGCCAGCCTTAATTATATATACATATTTCTCTTAAATGGTTTAATTATATCATAAAGATATTCACGTGCAATGAGAAAAAAGGTTGTTGGCATTTGTCCCGGTTAAACCTCCTAATCTGTTTACCTCTTTCAGTAAATTAAATCATATATGTTTTACAAACATCTCCAATCCCTTTTGAAACTTTCCTTATTGTTACACATATTTTAATTGTTGACATGTCCATTGTACTCAAAATATTTTCTCTTTCAAGAGATATATTACATCACCTACTTGCGATAATTATTAAAGAAACTACAAATTCAGACTTAAAATAAAATAAAAATATTCGTTAATTCGTCATAAGATATGGGGACACGTATTTCACCATATCACAGTATACAGTTGATTAACTTGTCATGCTGGTTAATAATTTGTCATGCAGTTTGAACTTTGATGATCTATAATTACAAAATATCGTTATAACTGATATTTAATAGTGTTTTTTAATAAAACATTTTGATATTAAATGATTTTAAATAAAACCTGTCCCTTCCTGCTTGGCAATTAACACAAAAACAAATAGAGAATTTTTCTCCTCAGTTCAGCCAAGGTTATCAGTATTAATTCATTTATTGAATAGTTTATTTAATGTTTTCAGGCTTAGTTTTTACCTATAACAAACTTTACAGCTGGCAATAACGTGTTTAATTCCTTTCCTTGATGATTAGTAGCTGTTATGATCGTCTGTCTTTTAATCGTCTTTCATCGTCCGTTTTTTATGTTGGTCGTAAAAACGAGTCGATCATCTGAAATGTTAAAGGTTTATTCCACAACACCTGGAAATATACGTCCATATTTGTCCTTAATCAATATGTAGTATTAAGGAGTATGGGAAAAAAAAAAAAAAAAAAAATGCTCTTTTTTCTCAAGTAACAGCTCATGAGATATTCAAGATCGAAAGTTCTAATTTCCCCCGTGATAATGGATACATTTAGGACTATAACGCGAACAGAATTTTAACGATTTTAACGATGTTTGAGAAAACAAATCGAAATTAAATGTGTAGGATTTAAAATAAACCCGGTAAAATGTATTTCATAAAACATGACCCATTTTTTACTTATCCTGTTATTCATATAATTTAGATGTATTGTATTTGTCACTAAGATGGTTTCGTTTAACAAACAAAACGGTTAAAGACGCTTAAAAAAATACTGACCATTTTCCCCCCCACGATCATTCAATAAATAAAAACACAAAAACTCGCATTCAGAAGACTCGTTCGATATTGTTCTTTTGTTTCCTCATCCTTAATTTCGTTTGTGTATATATTTAAGAAACGAAATTGATTTCACAATCATTTTATTATGCTATCTTTATATGCTGGCCTAGTTGATTTATTCACAGCCGGACCCTCAAAAATTAATGTGATGGCTCGTCAACTACTGCCAAAAATAGCCGCAATAGAAAGTTGCCAAAAGCGCTCTTCGGTTTTTGAAAACAAGAATTGAACTCAAGTGTTATGCAGTACACTGTTAAAGGTTTCTTTACTGTTGTGAAAAACACTTTCAATGACTTTCTGTAATAGTAGTCCACTAAAGCTCCAACATATAATACACAGTAATCAGAACTTCGATATCTTTAAGCGCCCTAATTAATATGATAGGAAAAAAATCATTTCTTGACCCTTCGTTATATTTCATAAGGTTGCTTTTATTTTTAACATCTTTGGGACATCAAGTAAGAAATACTTTCATTTGCCTATACAAGTTTTAACGACTTTACGTAGTTGAAGTTTACTTTAGCCCTACCACATATTACATTTATTATCAATCAGAACGCTGAAATATTTAATTTAAAGCCCTACTCACTATGATAGAATTTTTTTTTATAGCTTATTAATTTATTGACGATCCTTCATTTTTTTTTTCATAAGGCTGAGTTTAATCTCGATGCTTTTGGGAGATAAATTGAAACTACTTAGCGAAATATCACTCATATAACAAAACCCCTGGTTGAGTTAAGGCTACGAATACAAAGTTTTATCTTCCAATATTTTGAGGCAGAATTTTTTAAATATGTTTGCCCAAATTATATAAAATAAATAGTATACTAATGATGTAATCAACAGAATCAATGATTATAACGAGTAAGCAATTTAACAGCGCCATTTGTACGCTTGATCAGTGAGAAAAGAAAACAACCTGTCCTTGGCGTCATTTTGGAATGCTGATAGCCACAGAAAGTTACCGTTTGTAAAAATTTGAACTGCTAAAGAAAGTACTTTTTAAATGACTACTTGTGTCGGGTCGTCACGAGGGGGTTGTCTAGTTACCCTAGCCCTAGTGACGAAGTGAGGGTTGATTAGGCTATGACCTGGACAATTGCTTCATGACGGGTCTTACTACTGTACTATCTGACTCCATATTTGACAGGTATGTGCCCCGACAATGCGCTATGTTCAGGAGAAAAGGTATAGGGTAGGTATTGTAGGTAATTCGTGTGGTCTTGGAATGACCACGAATTCACACTCGTTATCTGAGGGTAGGGGAAAACCGGAAAGGCGAGTGTGAACCGGAGAGAGGCAGACTGAATTGCCATGGGGAACACTGCTTGGTAAGCTGCCACGACAACCCTTGTCCACTAGGGAGAGGTCTTTCCCAAGGAGGTGCTAGTTTTAGCGAGACGAAGGCAGAGAATCCCACTAGGAAGGTGTGGGGTCTGACGACGCCGGACTAAAACATAGCGAGGTTAGGAAGAGAGATCCAGAGGTTTTCATAGATGAGAAGGCCAAATCTTGAAACATCAGTGCAGCTGCAGGTACCAGTCAGAGAGAGAGCCGTTGTTAGAATGATTTACAGGTTTTTTTGTTTTGTTTTTTATATCAAAACCTCTTTATTGAAATTACAATGTACAAATAAATAAATAGATAATTTATGATTTACATATTTCTCCTCTTCCTGCATACACAGATGCGTTTGAAGGAGTGCATAATATAATACATTCGTTTTGAAGTTAAAAGTCCATAGTCACATACACACACTAGGTGATGAGGTTCACCTTCAGCTTACAACCGGGAAACTAAAAAATTAAAACCTATACCTAGAACCTAAGACTAAAATGTTCCAGCCACGACAGCGTCCTGCCATCGATGGGGGAACGGAGCGGGGGTTATAGTGTTAAACACCGGGTTTGCTAAGTATTGCAAGGAGGCGAAAAATTTGATATGTCTACGTTGGATGAATTCATCTACCGTAGGCAGCTCAAATATCTCGTGAAGCTCACTGTTGCTCCGCTGCTCGTATGAAGTACCTCTGACCACTTTCATCAGTATACCGTTTTGGAATTGTTGGAGTTGCCAAGCTGTCGTATACCTCAGATAACGGAAAAGCGGTGCACCATACAGCAGAGTAGGCCTGAGTATGCTCTTGTAGATCAACAGCTTGAGACGCAGTGATAGATTGGGGGAAGTCAATAAATGCGTAAGCCGGTAAGACTTCGTGCGAGTATGCATCAACTTCTTCCTAAAATGGTTACTACAAGGGAGGCATTTGTCCATTTTAATTCCCAGATATACTAGGTTGTTGGCTGGTGAATTTTCCTCCGTTCCTACTATGTAACTAGTATGTAGCGGGCTTTTTCCCTTTTGAAAAGAGAAAATTACGTAGTCAGTCTTACCCGCGTTTACAGAGATATTGAGTCTCCCCAATCTCTCACTGATCTGGTTACAGGCTACTTAAGCCTGTCTTAGAGCTACCTTGGCACTCATGCTGCTACTGTACACCGCTATGCCATCTGCGAAAGCAGTAACTGTGGTATTTTTGTACCGGGCTCCGACAATCTCAGACGAGTATACGTTGAATAGTACAGGGGATAAGACGGCTCCTTGGGGGTACTCCACAGGTCAGTGGCACAGCTTCGGAGAAGCTATCACCCACCCGCACCCGCAACGATCTGTTTTTCAGGAAGCTAGCCAGAATTGAATAGAGTTGTTCCGGGCATTCCCTGGCGCAGAGCATTTGACACAGTGTCCCGTGAGACACGTGATTTACATGCCAAAACGTTGCCCTACTTATAGCTGTCAGTAGCCAATCATCTGGGGTGTTATTCTGACCAACCATACCGCAGGGTTGCGGTGACGCTTTGTTCTAGGCTGTGACCCACCGAGGCCTGGGTGGCTACCTGCCTATCCCTTCCAGGGCCTCTGACTAGTTTTCTGCAGCTGCGTCTTTTATTGTTTACAATATTTACACTGGTATGACTTATGGTTTGGTAATGTTATTTGTTTAAATTAATTTACAACATATTATAACCAATTTACAATATATATACAATAGAGTATAGGGTGATTTATCTTATGTAGTTAGCGGTCGCTACAACTTGTTTTAAGAGAATTATTGGAATGCTAAAACTTTCTTCTTAGAAAGGGCAGCAAATTGGGGACCCCTCGGGAGAGAGGCTCACCACTTCACTGGTCAAAACGTAAGGGCTTCTGACTTCGGAAAAAAAAAATCAACGAAGCCCTAAAGCTTGTTGATCCTGCTGATATGTGGATCCGCTATTTTATTGCTAGAATTAAATTAATTGCAGCTAGATTTACGAGAGATGTATCCCAGTGACAGGGGTCTCCCGGTCTATAGGTGTACAGATACAAGATACAGTCTATCTCCAACTGGCGACCTTGAACTTCCCTTGCATCGTTATCTCCTCAGTCCATTAGCGAAATTAAACCATTAGTGGCGTTATTGATGATGGGCCATCTCCCGGAATCCCCCACTTGGATGGAATCATTGCGTATATCGGGGCGGCATGTAGCATTAGTTAACAGGCAGCAGGAGGCAGGGAAGGTGAAGACTTCTATTACTCTGTTCAACACTGGAGTCATGAAGCTAATTATTATTGTAAGTACCTTGTAAACTGTGCAATGCAAAGCTAACTGCTAAATTAGACACTGGTCAGATAGTAGAGTACTCACGCATTTATTTTTTAAATTGCGGTGACTTCAATTTTGTTTCCATCGATTATAATTTATTATTAAGACTTAATTTTTTAAAAATATATATCCCTGTAATATGTAACAATTGAAGAATAGCTGCCGAGATAAACTCGAAGGACACGTCAGTTGAAAACTCATTAATTAATCTTAAAACAACAATTTTTTTTTAAATAATCAAAACAATTAATTTAAATAAATAATCTATCGAAATTGTCTAAAACGTTTTAAATGCGAAATTTATATTATTCGACCCCAAAACTTTGTTTTTTGTAATATCATTGAAATTCTGTTCACCTGAAAGATGAAAAAAACAAACAAACAGGTTTGGCACTGAAACCTGAGAGATGTTAACAATTAGTGTCTTGGCCAGACGATTTCGACGTCATATTTTTTTCATACTTTCCGTCATTTTGTTCTAAGCAGACGATGACCACTATTTTTTGAGGCCTTTGTAAGTATACCTTTAAAATTCCACATCGACAGAATCACTTTTAAAGACTGCTATTGGAGAACATAAGACATAGATTAAGAGGATTGCCCACCCTGCATCTGAACAAAATTAGAGCCTCTACTTTCTATCTCCTGACAATTAGATTAAAATTTTATTACATCGATAATTAATTAAACTGCATTAAAAAAACAACTTACATCGTAGCAGCAAACGTTTGGTTTAAGAATTCCTAATCTTTCTTGCGATTCAATTTTAACTGCAGAAATAAAAATTAAATGCTGTAAATTAATATATAAGTAAAAAATTAAATGCTGTAAATTAACAAATGTGTTTTATTTATTATATCATTCACTGTTACTGTATATTGCTCCAAGGTTTACTATAAACTGACAACTAAAACAATAAAATTACAGATACAATTTTTAGTTAACTTTTCAGCTCAATAACTTTAAATAGTATTAACTAATATAAATGGTATACATATCGTAGGATTTATTATTTCTTGCCATTTTCAATTATTTATAATATTAATATACAGACATTACTTCTTTGCCCAATTAAGATTTAACGGAGTTTTGTTTTGTAAAAAATAGTAAATTTCGAGCCATTGTATTTTGAGTGCCAATGGTCCGGTATTAACTCCACTCAAACTGCTTTAACACTTGGACCTTACTCGTTCAAACCATACATAGTTGATTTCCATGCGATTAAAATTTTAAAAATATTAACGTAATAAGACTCCCTACAAAATGTCTTGCCCAACCATATGCGACAATACCTGTTAAACCCATTATCAGAAGAATGAATTTTTCATCAAAAACTAAAAATAATAAATGAAACAAAATAATGTATGAAAATTGTGAAGAAAAATTACTTAGTGCCAAACCGATGGTTTGAGTGGAAGCCGGTGACTGGTTGTTTGCCGGGTAATTAATTATCTCAAATATTAATCAAGTGATTACAAAAAACTTTTTTTGTTGTAGTAGACTCTTTTTTATATCCTAAAGTTTCTTTTCTTTGGCATTTTTAATGTGGTCTTAACAAAGAGGAAAAAACCAGAACTTGAGTCCTTTACAGGTTTTAAACTTGAAACTATAAAACCTACTAAAATTGAAGAAGGTTGGGCGTATAAATATTTGATACATGCTAAAAGAATATATTATGCTTATATAACAGTTGAAATACATTGAGTTTATTTAAAAACAAATATTTTCCTAACATGTTATGAAGGATATTAAATTAAATATCTTGATGTTTTGATTATCAATACATACCGTGAGGTTTACTGGTATTTACTTTCTAATTAGACGATTTTAATTGGAAAATTCATTAATATCATTTTCAAATCCCTTGAGTGCATACTTGACTTTACTTTGATTTTTTTTATTATGTACAGGAAGTATACAACATTCGGCCTTATTCGGGCACTAGATTATTGTAGTCTGAGAGACCATGTTTATGCCACATTCACTCTCTCGGCATGCGATATACATACTTTCATCTCCAGACACTCTCAGTGGTTTCCAAATATGCTCCGTTTGGTTCTTCTGGCACTGAGATGCCTAATAGAGGACTTCCTCTTACCGGAAGTCTTATAAAGATAACATTTTAGTAGTAGGCATTTTTTATTTTCCAGGTTCCACCCCAATTTCACTGGAATACGCGCACCATAGACATCGATAAAAGCCCCTGGAGTCTGCCTCACAGACTAGCAGGGAGACCCCGAGTTACGAGGGTTTGATAACCGATCCCCGAGCCTGCATCACGGGCTCGAAGGGAAACCCCGTATGAGGCTTCCACCTCAGGTAGGGGCAAAAAACCTTTCATACCTTACAGTGGTCTGCTATACATGCAATAGTGGTCACAAAGGGCCTACAATATTACGAAAACTTTTCATAATGATATTTTTTTACAGAAGTCATTGTTAGATGCAATCAATGCATACTTTTTCTTTTTGTTACAGACATCCTTAATGATTGGGACGACGCTGGCGGCGTTTTCGTTCCCCAGTAGTCCGCAAATAGAGGACCGCATGGGGAACGGTGGCCCGGATAACTACGGAGGACCAGTAGGTTACAGTAACACTTCAGGCACTCCCGGGCGTCCGCTTGACACGGATAATCGAACAGAAACGGAAGAAAGCAAAATCAACACTGCCTCGGATAAAAAGAACGGAGCTCAGTCACTTATAAGTGGAATTGAGGGTTACAGCTACTTCATTTCTGGCTACGATCCAGGCTCGGAGTTGACTAATACATCGCAGTCATCTAATGTCAGTGGGAAGAACGAATCTGCCACATCAAATTTGATCAGCGGCTCAGAAGACTAATGCAAAAAAACGATACTAGTCTCAAATTTGTTTGTGTTATGCACGATTTCATGTTTATTTGGATAATTTCTATACATTTATTAGTTTTGTTGTATTAGTATTCATAACTAATATTTTATTATTAAACAGTTTATATATTACAATTACTGAGTGTAAAACTTTTTATTGGGCTCCCTTTGCTTTTTGGCTGGGAGAGAGTGAGAGAGTAATAGAGATAGATGAACATGTTAATAGTTTTATATAAAAAATATACTTATTTGTTCATAACTCTGCTCGTTTCTTTTACTAACCTACTGCTTCTAAACTTAAGATTAAAAACAAATTACAAATAAATAACAAATTTTAACTTATGTACCCCCCCCCCCCGGGGTTTGATATCAGGAGACCATAAAGTAGAAGGAGCTGGTTTCGTTATCAGGATACCATAAGGAAAGTGTAGCTCCAATTGTTACGAACTCGTATGTAAAATTCTAAATTCTATGGAGTGGTATTAAGGGACTATAAAGCAGAAGGAGCTCTCAATCTTGTGTAAAAAAACGATATATTGGCAATTTTTTCTGGTTTTGCTATTAAGATATCATAGTGAAACAAGAGCTCTCGTTTAGATAAATTCTTCATTTTACTGTATTTTCTTCGTTTTAGTATCATGACACCATAAAGTGAAAAAAGCTCTCAAGTTTCTTTGAAAAATTGACATTTTAGGAAATTTTCCTGGTTTTGGTATCAGGAGACCATAAATCAAAACGAGCTCTCACTCTTTTGCAAATAACGTTTTCCAGTTTTGCTATCAGGATATCATAGGCCAAAAAAAAGTTCTCGTTGTTTTGTAAACATTCTGCATTTTTCTGGTTTTGGTATCAGGAAACCACAAAGCAAAAAAAGCTTTAAATCATCTTTAAAAAAAATTGAAATCTTAGGATTCTTTTTAGGTTACCATACCACCAGGATCCCTTATTGCAGAGGCGTAACTACAGGGTGGCAGGGCTGGCAAAATGCCACGGGCCCCCGACCCAAGAGGGCCCCGGCCCAAGTGGCCGCGAGCTCAGAAATATTGTTTTAATATTGTACCTATTTATAAAAATATTAAAATATATATACCATAATACAAATTATTGGTTGTGGGTAACTAAACTACTCGTGAGTATAATAAAGCTTAATGATAGGGCCCCCATTAAAGGAATTTGCCACGGGCCCCAGATGATATAGTTACGCCACTGCCTCATTGTTTTGCATAATTCTACAATTGACTATACTTTCCTTATTTTGGTGTCAAGATACTATTAAGGCAACATAAGCTTTTCCCGGTTTTGGTGACTAGGGGTCATAAAGAAAAAAAACCTTTCGGTCTGAAAAAGGGGCTCATCAAAAGAGTGAGAAAGAAACATCCGGAACTGTAGCGTAACTATTTCATTATTCTCCAGAAAAATGCGCCTATGTACGCGCACTATATGCGAAGCAGGTTTTGACAGACAATCAATCTTCTACTCTTGCATATCCTCCATATACGACCGATTTAGCACCGTGCGACCGTGTTAGCTTTTCCTATAAGTTAAACCAGTGCTTAAAGTGACAGATTTTGAATTAGTCAATGTTCTAGAGAAGAAAACGGCAGATATCTGGGAAAAAAACTGACGGAAATTGATGCCTCAAAGCCTTTCAGTTGGAAACAAAGCTACTGTTATATGAGTAGCTCGCCAAAGTTAATATAGAAATGCTAATATTAATAGATAGAAGTTGACTATGTGAGAGTTGGCAAAGAGGAAATTGCACCTTACCGACTGTCATAAAGAAGGGCTTGAGTGACAGGCATTGACATTTTATGTCGCGAGGAGCAGAATTAAGACGGCTAGGTAGTAGATGGCAAAGCACGATTCCGAAAGGTGTTCTGCCACGTACCCGGGCAGTTTGAAAAAAAAAACCCCCTTTATGTTGGAGGAGGTAGCCGCACGGCTTAGTAAGACAGAATTTGGGTAAGGAGCTTATTCTTTTTAGACAGCTGAAAGGGCTGGTTATAAGGGATAGTAGCAGGCAACTAATACATATATATACCCCAGTGCACCACGGGTTTTTGGATCCCATGTTTTTTTCTTCTTCATTTTTGAATAAATATAGAGAAGAAACGTAGAGAAAAGTTCAGCTAGACAAAATTATATTACCATATTTATTGTATTGCTCACACCACCAGTGTAGGAGTGCATCAAACATTTTACCTCTTGTATGGGATAAATAAATAGGTGTGTATAAAAATAAGTAAAAAGGGGTAATTATGGTAAACTGAAGGTGAGCTTCATCACCTAGATTTGTTTTCACGTTATTGTATTTTAACCACAACCTGTATTGTTGAGTAACCCGAACTCCTTCAAATGCATCTGCGCATAGCAGAATGAGGAGAAATTTGCAAAGTATCTTATTAATATATTCATTGTATAAATTCAAGGGGTTTAGAAAAAAAAAAAAGAAAAAAGTCTTGGTCCAAAAATCCTATACTTATAGGAGAGGGCAAGAGAAGCACTGGCTTTCTCACTGTACTATCTGGGTATAAAAATGCATAGGCATATCCATCTCTCCACCCATGTTAGCAACAAACGTACGACACAGGTCTTAATGGCTATACCACTTGCTAACTTCACCCAACTCGTCGCTGCGTCTCAAATTGATGATATATAAATGTGCCCTCCGGCCAGCTCTGCTGTACGGTGCTCCATTATATACTCACTTGACTGACAATACAGCTAAAAGTCTCCAGCAATTTCAGAATCATCATGAGAGACATACCTCTCTTGAGAGGTTAAAGAACGCCGACCTGCACCCGTTGCTTAGTGGGGGTCGGTGGGTGAATTTATCCGACGAAGACACATAAACTTTTTTGACTCGTTACAGCACCTCACAAACAGAGTATTTAATACTTGACCCCCACCACCATTCCCACATCGATGGCACCATACTGTCAAGGAAAATTAGGTTAAGATTTTGGTGATAGATGTAAGTTAGTTTTAAGTCTATGATTCATAAAGTGAGCGCCATCACTTTTAAGCATAGCCAATCAATGCATAATGTACATTATACTTTTGTAACAATCACAAATTGCTATGTAAAACTATTATAAATTGTATAAAATGTAGCCAAGCTACAGGACATATAATGACCTATAGTAAATAGACTTATTTATGTAGTATATACTGATTTCCATAATTTATATTAACAAGGGGATGTGAAGGAAACAAAATGTATTCTATGCTTGTCTTATTAGTATTTGTGTAGTGCGTGTCTCACCGTGAGATAAAACCCTTCTGTCTCTCTACAGGTTTATTAATTTATACTCGAACGTCAGAACGAGGATGATGGCCTAGTCCTTTGAAAACGTTCAGGTATAAATTAATAAAGCTGTGTAGAGACAGAAGGTATTTTATTTCTTAGAAATCTTAGCGGTGTTACTTTTAATTATTTATACAGAAAGATATAGGTGCTCGCCCAGGGTTTCGGATCAGCCTTGTTCCCATTTGAGTAGTAGACCAATAGACCACTGTCGAGAGGGTTTCATCTCTTTCACTGATATTGATTATAATTTACACGAGTGGGGATTCAATTCACAGATAATATATTAATAATAGTTCAGAGTCTCTTTATAGAAATATATATATTTTTCATTCTCTGAAACTAGCTTCCGCTATTGCGATATCATTTATGGTTAATACCGGCAATGTTTTGTATTGAAATATATTATCGTTGTGGGAAGTGAAAGAAAACAATGCCCTTGTTCTACCATCCTGCCGTCGACCTCGCACTACATCATCTTCTTCCGCGGTTGATTTCCTCCATGTTCTCAACACTACTACTCGTATGTCATCGTCATGTATGATTGTTCCAGTTTATAACTAGAAGCTCATCATTTATTCACTCATCAAAACAATGTGAAAGCTGAAAGAGTAACACAATGAATGTCACAGTCATCGTCAGCAGACAAAAATACATAACCCCCACAAAAAATTGCTATTTATTGAAAAAAAATTAAGTTTAAACAAATAAATCTGAATATAATACTATTAATTCATTTGATTTTTGACTCCTTTGTTGGGTCATTGACCACGCGATGTCTATAATCTCAATATTACACAATCATTTATAAAAGGCAGCTCACATCATTATTGGTATAATAATTATAGAAATATCACAATGAAGAATGGCTTTCAGGTTCTTGCATAAACTTTGTTATTCTGACTCCTCATAGAATTTGACCAGTTCTGCAGGAATCCCAGCAAGATTGCTTAGTAATGGAGATATGCCGCTGACATTGATGAATCGACATTGACTTCGGCTTTAAAAAGTGAACTTACTGTGGTACGAGTGGTGATACTCTCAATGGAAATCCAAGGTTGTCTTGCTTGGTAACAGCCGATTATACCCCTATAATGTTGTTACCTAACCTAGTGTGTAACCTACATTCGTCAAAATAAAGAGTGTTATCGAGTATCCGATTATTAATTTTATTCTAATCCTAATAAAATAGAAATCATGGCACAATCGTCATTCGTGACAGAATGAACAGAAACTACTTGAGTGAATTGAAACAAAATTACATAACATATGTCGGAAAAAGCTTCTTGTGTACGTCGAGGGTCACCAGATGTCGGGAAAGGTTGAACAATTGTCGGAGGTCAACAATTTTCGGAAAAGGTGAACAATTGTCGGAGGTCAACAATTGTCGGAGAGGTCACTAGGGGAGTGCCTGATCACTCTAGCCCTGGTGACAAGTGCGGATCGTTGTAGTTAATAGCATGGACCATGTTCCATGTAGGCGTTAATATCATACTCCATTTATTGATAGGAATGTGTCCCGACAAGACACAGTGTTCAGGATGAGGTTCAGAGGTTCATAAAGAATAAGACCAGTTTTCAGAGTTCGGGCGAGAGATCGGCGGCGTAAAAGGTACAAGTCGTCAGAGGTCTGCTAGAGGCTGTGGGGCAAAGTGCCGTCGTAGTGGTGTGGCATAGCGAGAGTAGATTAGTGGAAGGCTGAGTGGGCTTACTCCCAGGGCCTCGGGACCCTGGTCGTATCGCGAGGTAATCGGCTGTGGAGACTAAGAAACAGAGTGTAGAGTGAGCCTACCAGGGCCAGGTGGCCCTGGTGTAAGTGACGAGTCGTGCGGCTATGGAGACTAAAAAAAACAGAGTGAAGAGTGAGCCTACCAGGGCCAGGTGGCCCTGGTGTAAGTGACAAGTCGTGCGGCTATGGAGACTAAGAGACAGAGTGTAGAGTGAGCCTACCAGGGCCAAGTGGCCCTGGCGTAAAGTTACAAGTAGTGTGGCTCAGGAGACTAGGAAACAGAGTGTGTTCCTTCAGGGCGAATCTTACTGATATAAATATTGTAACCCCCCTCCCTCGTGGAAGGCGGAGTCTGTCTGTAGGTGGTCTGTTTTATTATCCCGTTGGTCCAAAAGGGTGTGCTTTATGATGTCCCGCCTCCCGAGTTACGTGACTAAGCTGTTCCTAGCATGATTTTATGACCGCGGGAACGTGACTGCCGGAAGTGACTGAAGGTCTGCCCGGTCTATTTTAAGGGGCGGTGTGGCCTACCCTAGGTTTTATTGCCGTACCCTCGATCCTCTGTTACATCTGCCGATCCCTCTATGATTTATTACAAGAAGTTTACACAGATTTGCATTTCTATTATAATACATTATGAACCAGAGTGTAGGGTAATTTACATATATCTAGCTCTTCACTACAACATATTTTCCCATTAGTTTCAAGCTTGATACAGGAGCGGATATCAACGCAATTCCTGCAGTAGTGAGTAGTTGAATGTACCGAATCCAACTAGCATCTGGCATGTATCCAGGGCCGTCGAGAGCGACCCCGGGCCCCTATATATTACCACGTTACTAAACTTTTATGTTACTTTTTATGTTGGTATTTAGGACAGAGGTTAAATGGAAATGAACGTTAAGATTTACTTTGAATTCTTTATTCGACCTTTAAAGTGTTAAATTTACATGGTGTTAAATAGTACATGCAGCTAACTACAAATACTACGACTCAAAATTACGTGAATAATATATCATTGTCTGAATCTAGCCTAGTTGAAGTATTTTGCCACCCTTAACGAAATTACCATTTGCTGAAGACCTATGACAAAGCTTAAGTGAGAAAATACAACAATCCAAATATTTATCCTCGGCCACCGAGCACTCTTCAGTGGCTCAGGCCCCCCTTTCCGCCCTCTCGCCGGCCGTGCCTGTATCCCTAAAAAACGGCATTTTTGAGTAGTTCAAAAGCCATCTAAAATTGGGGGAGCGAACAGAAGCGTTGAGATAAGTCTGATTAAAATATAAATAGTCATATTTAATCATTTGTGCCCTGCCTGAAGAAGAGGCTCTACTTTCATTCAGATACAGGACGCTCATCTTTCATGTGGCTGTCTGTCTATATGCTTATAGAAGGTCCATTCCAAAGGTTTTTCTACAAATAAAGTCATGAGAGACAATAATAGAAACGACATATTTATTACGTTCTGAGGAGGGATTTTTATGTGGATATCTTAGCCATTTTGTTTTAATTTGGTTAGAAGGCAATTTTCAAACCGCGATGGCGTAAAAAGTAATATGAAGCAGTCTTAATAAAATATTACTTAATATTTTTTTAAGGAACTCAAGCCGAGTTATTATGCATCTCTTGAAATTGTCCCTACATGTTCGAGGTCTTTTGTGTATATTTAAAAAAATATATGATTTAGTATTTCACGTAAAACAATCTTAGTTCATAAAAGTAAAAAATAGTCATATTTAAACAATTAAAAAAAATGGTGAGGCTACTGATCGATAGATCTTGTGATTTTTTTTTTGTTTCATATATATCCCCTTGTTGCAAAATTAATATGTTACAAAATATACATTCTACATCATTATATTTCTTGTAGCTTGGCTACATTTTATACAAATTATGTTTCTACTAATAGTGTTCTGCATTGTACAAAATATAATGATGTACGTTATACATTAATGGACTGAATTTATCATAAGTGATGGGGCTCACCTTATTTATCATAGACTTACATCTAACAATAAAATCTTAAACTAAATTTTCCCTGACAGTCTGTTGCCATCGATGCAGGAGGGCGGTGGGGTCATAGTGTTAAACACTGGGTTTGTGAGGTGCTGCAACTATTCAGAGAACTTGGTGGGTCTCCGGCGGATGAACTCACCCATCGATGGCACGCTCACCAAGCAACGGGTGCAGGTCGGCGTTCTTTAACCTCTCGAGAGGTATGTCGGACCAGTTTTCTCATGATCCCATTCTGGAAGTGTTGGAGACTTTTAACTGTATTTTCAGTCAAGTGAGTATGTAGCGGGGTAGCGTACAGCAGAGCTGGCCGGAGGACACATTTATATATCATCAGTTTGAGGCACAGCGACAAGTTGGGTGAAGTTAGCAAATGGTAAAGCCATTAATACCTGTGTCGTACTTTTGTTGCTAAAATGGGTGTGTATCTATTTGTATACCCAGATAGATCATTGAGAAGTCCGGCGAGTTCTCTCGCCCTCCTATAGTATAGGAATTTCGCAAGGTTTTTTCCCCTTTTAGAGGGAGAAGATTACGCAGCCAGTCTTCCCGGCGTTCACGCTGATGTTTAACCTATTCAGTCTGTCACCCACAGACTATCTTCCAAGAATAATCTAATGGAAAAGTTACTACAGTGTCTAATTTTGCTTAAAGCCAGGGCTGGCCAGAAGCTGGGAGAAAGGCAGTGACAGGGTAAATTTCCCGGCTTCTTAATTCACTAAGATACAGGCCTCTTCTCATTATTGATTAATTTATGACCTAATGACTACGAAGTAACAACTAATGTTACTGTGATTCATTCCATGGGCAATTGTTATAGTACTATTATGATAATTAGATCATAAATTAATCATTAATGGGAAGAGGTCTGTACCTCAGTGACTACAGAAGCCGGGAAATTTACCCTGTCACTGCCTTTCTCCCAGCTTCTGGCCAGCCCTGGCTTTAAGCAAAATTAGACACTGTAGTAACTTTTCCATTAGATTATTCTTGGAAGATAGTCTGTGGGTTTTTAATCTCTTCAATCTAATCCACGTGCTTTTGGAGAACACAATCATCACACACTCACTACAGTATAGAAGCAAGTTTCTAAATGATTTCTCAGTTTTAGGATATTCTTTTATTAGTATTAGTTAACTTTTATTTTGGTTTTAGTTTGGCACTCTGGAGTACTAAACAGTAAATATAATGTAACTAATAATCTTTTTGGAAACCTTGAAAAAAAAATCTTTGTCTTTTATAACCAAGGTAACAGAACCCATCTTGAGTGGACACTCTTTATTAATATTTGAGTGAATTAGGTTTTCAGTTACCTATACTTAGTATAAAAAGTTTGAAGGATCAATAGGAACAATATACTGCATATATTCCATAAATCCATTCCAAAAAGCAAGCAATATAAATTGCGTATTTAATACATTCTAGCCAATTTCAATAACATATTTTTAAAAATATTAATGCTCAATTATTTACAATTTGTTTTATTTGTGAACAGGCAGTTGTTGTTGACCAACATGTTTTAATAATAGTGTTTGATTAAAATTTGATTAATTGTTTGAAATACCATTACCAGTTTTTGCAAAATATCTGCTGTTATCATGTTAAGAATAAAATCCTTTAATCGTTATAATGGTCTCATTGCTTTTTCAAAACCGGAAACCCAGGGGATGAATCTGTGAGCCACCTCCTTCAAAATAAATAGCCTTCAAATTTCATTTACTCAATTCGTTAAACAATATAAAAACATCTTGAAAGAGCTCTAAGTTACTCTTAGACAGGTACCATCTCTTAGTAAATTCGGAGGCCATGAAGCACAACCAGTATTACCAAACGATATGAAACATTGTTAGAGATGGCAATCCCAAACTAGTTTTGAAGAATACTAATATGCAATTGAACCCCATTGAAGCGACATCAGTAGAAATGACAATCACATAACACAATCCCGATACTAAGGGTAGTAAATGTCAAGAAATACCACTTGTTTTTTGTCTTGGAGTAAAGTGGCTTAAGTGGAAAAAAATATGCAAAAATACCCCTGTGCAAACGATATGTTTGATTTCCCAAAATATTTCAAAAGTAGGATAAATATTGATGTTTCGTCAATTTAAGACCAGGCAAAATTAACATGATCATAAAGTTCAACAATAAAACTGAGATCTATAAGAGAATTCAAAGATGTTAGTAATTGCTAAACATCCTGACAATTGAAGAGACCTAAAACAGTACCAAATAAATACAAAATAACATTAGGAATTCACTTTTACATCTAAGTACTTTCAGAATAGTCCTATCATTTATTTCCAGCCACCTTCATCATATAATTTTTCATATATTCTGTACTCTTAAATCTAAATCACATGTTATATATATATTCTCACACACTCCATAGGTTCTAGATAAAATGAAATAATTGTGTTTATAGGTCTCCGCACAATTTGACATAATTCTTATCTATTATGGGGGTTTTAATGGAGCCACTAAAAGAGTCAATGAAATCATTTTGGAAACCAAACCTAAACCGTTAATAGTTTAGTGAATTGCACATGACTTGAATTTTTTTTTATTTAAGTAGGTTATTAAATAATATTTAAGTTATTATATTAAATTTTTTTTTCTGAATAAGCATTACCTAAAATCAAGGTAAGCATATTTACCCAGATATAAAAATCGCTTTACTTAAAAGGATCAATATTGTAGATCTTACACATCAAAACAATACCTACTAAAAAGAATGTGAGCCTACTGCTACTGTCAAGGCGGGGGTTAATGTGGCAGAAAAAAAATGCAGAAGCTGCAGGAATTCGAACAGAATATAATTGTAGAATCCGCAATTCACGGTGACTGGTATTTTTGATTCTTCTAAATTGAAAGTAATCATGCATGGTTTAAATTTATAAATACTATATTTTTCTTATTTGACTAAATTAAGTGAGCAAACTAGGTATAGCTCCGGTTAATTTTTAATGTTACAAGTATTGTCACAGAATGTAAATGACATCGACAGGTTCGACTTTAGTAGTGAAAAAGTCAAGACCAAGTGAGATAAGATGGCCTCCCAACCTCACAGCTGGGGGCTTACTCTCCTTTCTATAACAAGGAAATATCCTACATTATAGAGTATATTTCCTTATCGGCTATCAGGTGGAGAGAAAAGAGATGACCAGCACATGAATGCAGCTGCATGTTGGAGTATCAAAATATCTCCATATGATTTCTTCATTTTAATTTTATTAGTTTATGTTTAATATAAAAATATTTATTTTATTAGTCCATGACTTTTGTTCAACCATTCATTTTTCGATATGTTCAATCTTTTAATTCTAAATTGCCACCTCCTTTTCAGGAATAACAGAATATATCACCATATCCCCCCTGACAAGACCAACTTTCAAGGCCACCATTTATGCCAAGTTTCTCAATAAAACTATGGGTTAAAAGAAGAATATATCCGAGAAAGAATATACTTTATAAAAATAATATATATATCCGTTGAAATATATATATAATAATACGTCTCAGTGGATAATACAGACAGATAAAATCATATATTAGATTACTCTTTTCTATATACCTTTTTATCACATTTACAAGAGACACCGGTGGGCAGGTCAAGTTGTGAGGAAGAGGAGGAGAAAAAAATCTTGCACCATATTCTGACAGTAGAGCTCTATGGAACCAAGGCAGTAGGTATGCACAAATCAAGATGGGAAAACTGTAGCAGCTGATGCAAAGATACTACTCAACATAAGGAATTGAAAGGCAGCAGAAAAAATAGTGGTCATTGTCAGAACAGGCTGTCACTAAGGCAGTGGGTTGTAGCATTGGATGATTGATCAGGAATTTACTTGATCTGTCTTAAATCTATAGTTAACATTAAATAAAGGGAATGAGTATACATCTTCCAAGCGAGAGTCTTACTTCAAACAGTCATTTCTCATTTTACAAGGGCTGGGACTCTTCCATTAACACACTTTGGCAAGTTAGTCAGGAGTTGTCACATACTGTCGAATGAGAAAAATTACAGAAGAGACACTCTCACATGAAATACATATAACATCATTTGAAATAAAAATAGTACATTGTAATTAACATTTGCAATCATAAATATATTTCATTAGGTTATAAATACATTCAATAGGTTTGTGTAGAATAGTTCTAGAGATTTTGAGATCAGTGAAGTGACACACAATTTATACAAAAGTTGATATATTTAATAGAGTTTATTAATATAGTAATTGCAGAAGGTTTACAAAATGGTTCAATTTCAATCAAAACAAAAGTGATTTACGACCAATAAGAAGTCAAAATATTTAATGTTCTGAAAATTTAACATTAGCGTAAGATAAGATTAGCAATCAATACTCTTTTTTCTAATATGAAAATAAAACAATTGAAATGTAAACATAATTAGATAATGTAGAATACTTACTTTATTTATAATAGTTAGCCAACATTTTTTGTGAATAATTTTTTTATCTGATATTAATTAACAGCGGTTAAATATGTCTAAAACTATACAACATTAGAGTCGCTTTAATTTATTAACAGTTATATATATATATATATGTATATATACGTTGTATTCAGAAAATACAAAAAAAAAAAAAAATCCAACAAAACAAGGTGAATGAATATACATGATAAAGGAAGAAGTGATATATGGTAATATTAAAGCTTTGACCCAGCAAAGTACATAAGACATTTTCAAGACTACATATACATAAGAAATAAATTACTTTGAATCAAATACACTTTCAGTGAGACTATACTATGATTACATTAAGAGTATAGTAAGTAAATAGGCCATTTTTGAAAAATATAATTAATTTCAAGTATTTTACTATAATTTTTTTTGGGTACCTGTCCATTAAAATATTTATTACATTTAGAATGGCAGTCCATATATATATAACATTTATATAGTATACATTTATTCATATATATATAAAATATTAACTATATATAAAAGAAGACAAAAAGTAAAAATAATTTTTGTTTTAGTAAAAGATTTAAATTATTATCATAATAATTATACCTTACATTTTATTATTAGTTCTGTTTTATCATTAGTTCATATTAATACATTCGTCCAAATGGTGTCTTAAAACACTCCAAACATAAATATATTGTGTGGTCGGTATGAAATTATTCAAAATTTGTGTGAAAATATGTATTTAACTGTCATCCCTGTAGTCATGTAAAAATAGTATCTGTATTCCTGTGTTACACACGCAGAGTGGGACTTCCCAAAATGAACAGTGCTATTAAGCAGAACTTTCTTTATGCCTGGCATTCTACTCTCTATTCAATTTATAAAAACTTATTTTATGAGGGACAAATGTTTCATTAGTTAGTTTAGAACATACAATGCCTAGTATTATTAGTTTATTTATTTAATTAAGAATTTTCTTTTCTATCTTTTCTTTTAGTCTAAAGTAGAACTAATAATGTCTTCATCGCTTTTTACAAAAAATGGGAGTGAAATAATTGTTTGGATGAATGAGGAAAAGTTTGAAATATTCAACAATAGTATGATGTGAAAACTTAACAGCAAATAACTAACTTCAAAGTTAAAAATAGGTGAAGACATATAATTTTACAGCAGAAACCTTAAAATAAAATAGTAAAATATTGCAAAAGTAGGCTGAAATTTATTTTTTATTTATGAAAATACTCGACCATTGCATGGTCTTATTACTCAATTAAACTCAAGGATTTTTTACAAGGTTTTTAGAATACCCCTGGACAAAACCGTGACAACTGTTGTTCATTTATGAGAAATTCCACTTAAATCATTTCACTAGATAAGGAAAAATGAAAAAGAAAATATTGAATGTAGATTAATGGTATACTTAACTTGATGATTTTTTTTCTGTAAAGGTAATATAAATGTAAAAGAAATGTATTTTTTTAATTTAATTTAATGTGCATTTACAAATGGGATCGTGCCAGCTATCAGGAGACAGTGATTAAGGAATCTATGACAAACACAAGAGTGCTATTGTGATAAGTGTACAGTGATTATTTTATTAAATTGTTCATTTAAAGTGGTTGAAACCTTAAAAGGGGATGGAATTAATGGGATTAATTAAAGAATCGTTTCTTATTGTAGGTACATAAAGAACAGGAAGGATTAGTAAGAATGTTATAGTTAATTTACTTAAGTAGATCTATGAAACAATAACTGTTTTCCTTTTTGGTTGTGTGCCATTTCCCTGACTTATCCTGAATAATCCTTATAAAACAACATTAAAGTTTATTATTTAGTTAACATCAGCCCCTTTTAACGTTTTAACCACTTTAAATAAACAATTTAATAAAATAATCACTCTACTCTTTTCACAATATGGCCCTCTCATGTTTCTCCTCAGATTCCTTAATCACTCTGGCCTGATAGCTAATACAACCATGTTCATAACATTACATGAATTTACATTTTCATTACATTAAATATAATAAATAATTTTTTAGTTAATAAATCTGACTTTTATTATAAGGTTTATTCTAGTTTAATTTGTTTGTGGGAGATCCCATAAAACTACCCTTTCCATTTGTAATCATAGATCATGACTTTCTTTCTTTAATGTTGCTTAGTACAGCTATTAAATTTAACTTAATTACAAAAAATATTAATGAATTACTATTTCTGACAAAAAATATTTATTTCAAGAATGACTTAAAATACGTTTCATTGGGACCATACAATTGCTCGACATAGCATACCAAGAAGTGATAGATTTTCACATATGGTAAGCTCAAGTAATTTTATTAACTTAGAATAAATAAATATATATTTATTTAATAGACTATGATATACATACAGAGGCGATTATTTTACAGTTTAAATATAGAGGAAGCAGGAAGTACAGCTCAATATACTGCAACAAATATAATTTAATATTATGGTACCTTCATTGGACCCTTATAGACGAGTATTTTTTTATTTTTATAATTTTCTTTCTTTTTTTTATTTTTATAAAATCTATATATGCACTCACATACAAGTAGATCTTAATCTTGATAGACAAATAACTTTTTTTAATAGCACATTTCTGATCATAAATGTGTCTTACGTTGCATTTGGCACAATCAAACAAAAACTCGGCTATCAAGTATCATTTTAACTGCCAATACTCAGAATTACATTAGCATTCATGTAATTTATGTTTGTTAGATAAAAGAAAGTTCTATTGCATAGATATAATAATAAGTACTGTCCATCAAAAACGCAAAGATAAAAACAAGAATTTTAAAAGTTAACATTAATATTACAAAAGGATATGTTAAGTCAGACAATTTTTTTTCATACTCTTATTAATGTTTATAAATGTAATTATAATAACAAGCAATAAAAATATATCGCAGATTTAATTTAATTTTTTTACTTCTTAGCTTTCAAACCATATTCTCTTATGTACAAGTTTTTTGTCTCAGAACTGTTTATGAAAAAAAGTCTTAACTAATACGTACTATGAACTACTACTACTTTGAATAAGTTAGATGTTATTATCTCTGTTATAAATACAAATATATATATATATATATAGATAACAGCGAGCTAACTCAGACATCGACTGGTATATCTTAAGCTAAACTGATCTGGCTAAAATATATATATTTACACAAGGAGCTAACATCTACACTTTGAGAAAGACTTTGTAGATATATCCACAGAAGTATTGAAAGTTTTATATAAATAGTGTTTAAGATTATTTAATTTTTTCAATTTAAACAACATGGCTCGGCAATTCATATTCAGAGAAGATCACAATAATTAGTTAGTTGTGCTGAAATAGTGCTTGGCTTCGAAAAGAGAGGGTTATTGATTTTGACTTGAAGTTGTTGACATTAGTAAATAATTTGATTTATACCAAAGTAAAGCTGGCAGGTTTTCTTTTAGTATTGATATTCAGACTCACTACTACCGCATCTCAATCATTAAAATATTTTTTCATTTAAAAAATGAAAAAATCGATAAAACCACATAAACATGCCAAATAGTTATTTTTGTTATACAAACATCATTTAGCATGTTAAAACCTAATTAATCTTTACCTTCAGGGCAATAAGTAGTTGTTAATTCATGTATTTATCAGCAATTGCAAAAAAAAAAATTAACATCCATTATGTTATTAAAGCATGTGTATATCCTTTGGACGGATGTGTCACTGTAAAATCCATTCATGAGTTTATTATAGAAAATGCCCATAAATTGATTACATGGTTTTCAATAATTTAAAAAAACAGCTGTATCTATGCACCATTAATAAATAAAATTATAGCCATAAACACCTTTTTCTAATGATGTTTATCTTATTCAATGAAGAATATGTGTTTTTAACCAAAAACAGTCGAAGCAGGAAGAATGAAGTACTAAACCTATTCATTAAAAGTCATTTATAAGATATCTATAAAAACATTTTTTTTTTTTTTAATTATCCTAAGCAAATCTCATTTGAAACAATATTATGCCAGTTAATAGATTTCAAAGTTTGACGGGGCTTGCTTTTTTAGGCTAGCATTTTATTTATGGATATACTTCTTTTGAATAAATGAAGTTAAACATTAATTGTTGGGCATATCATTGTGCTAGTCACACTTGTTTGAACCAAGTATCAATTCTATAAATCCCTCCTTTGTACCAATTATATGAAAATGTCCTGCTTTCAACTAAACTCTAGTTGAAGGCATAAGTTATGAATGAATTTTGTATGAAATTCAATTTAATTCTAAACTAAATAAACAATCCTCAAAAAATTTTTTTTTCAATTCTACTTCTAGTGAAATTAATTGGTTTGGAAAAAATAATGACTAGGTTAAAGTGAATTGAATACCAATACTTTTGTTTCACTGAATCAACATAATGGAAATAATACCCAATCTTTATCAAGCCGAAGCAAGTAATTAAAAACAACAAAGACTATGGATTGACCGATTGGATTATTTTTGTGGAGGGAGAAAGGACTGAGGGGTGGGGGAGGAGGAGCAAGACCTTGAGATTCCTCTAGGTGGCTCTGTGAGAAGTCGAGCACTTGAAGGAGCTTCGGGTGGGTCTGGCGTAGGTGTTGGGCAGCGCCTCTCGCAAGGTGCAACAAGGCCACTCAAAGCATGCAATGGGATGCGGTAGATTCTGAATGGCCGAGCTTCTGGTGATGCCGCTGATAACATTAACAACAATATAGTAGTAATCAGATCAAATTTTTATTTTCAAGATACATACATCACTCAAATTTGCCATAACTACTTCAACTGTGATACAAGTTTCTATAACTGAGATATAATTTTGATGATACTGCTTTTTGCTCACTTATTTATTTTGAAATATATTTAATTAATCATTGAAAAATGTTTTTTGTATATTTTTTTGTGTCTGTATATAATCATGAAGCCTGAGAACCTGTGATAAGGTTATTCAAAGATGCTTTGTTCTCCTGAGTGGACATGGGTGTCAGTCATTACTCTGTTATAATGCTATTTTTATGTATTATATTATTTTTTTATTTTATTTTTTCTTCCTAGCCCCTTTAAATTTACAGATAATTACATAAAATTATAGATCCTCAGGCTAATATATTTACAAATTATTTTTATATTTCCTGTAGCATCGCTACATTATATACAGGTTTTGTTATTTTATAAAAATTATATAGTGGAATAAACAAGTATAATGATACACATTATACGTGACTGGACTGAACTGACTCTAATAAAGGTGATGGGGCTCACCTTTTTGATTAAACTTAAAACTAACTTACATACTAATTCTTAACCTAATTTTTCCCCGACAGTCTGTTACCATCAATGCAGGAGGGGTGGTGGGGTCATAGTGTTAAACACTGGGTTGGTTAGGTGCTACAATGAGTCAAAAAACTTGATGTGTCTCTGGCGGATGAACTGACATCACACCAAGCAATGGGTGCAGGTCAGCGTTCTTTAACCTCTCGAGAGAAGTATGCCAGACCACTTTTCTTAAATCCCATTCTGGAAATGGTGGAGACATTTAGCTGTATTGTCTGTGAAGTGGGTTAATAGCGGGGCACGGTACAGCAGAGTTAGCCGGAGGACACATTTATAGATCCTCAGTTTGAGATGAAGCGACAGGTTGGGTGAAGTTAGCAAGTGCGAAAGCCTGTAAGACCTGTGTAGTACTTTTTCTATTTTATTACTAAAATGAGTAGAGAAATGGAGATGCCTATCCATTTTTATACTCACATAGTACATTGAAAAAGCTGGTGAATTCTCTTGCCCTCCTATAGTATATGATTTTGGCAAGGCTAATTATATGACCAGTAACCTTGATTGCTTCTTATTCATCAGGAACCCAATAATACCTCAAAATAAACTATGTATGGTCTAGTGAAAATATTAATTTAAATCCTTTATTTAGACTGATTTAGTTTGTATTTTAAAATATATTAAAAAGTACACTTTAGTAAGTACACGCTTGCTACTCAAAGAGATGGCAACATTTAAGATTAGTCTGTAAGCAGCTGAATTTATGGTGTTTTTTTTTAATATAAAAGGAATTATTCACTCACAATGCGGGGATGAAGGAGGCGAAAGACTGTTATCTTTTTCTGTTTTGTCAACTTGAAGTCTTTCAGATTTGCTTTGGAAGAATTCGGGGGCTGTTGTAGCAAAGAATATGTCATTCTAAATAAGAAAGAAAAAGAATAAGCATACTTTTTTTGAAATAGTAATGTTGATAATTTCATAAATAATAGTAAAAAGGTTAAAATATTTACCTTTGATGTTATCAGTTTCAACTTCGGCATTGCCATAGTTTGAACCAAATTTCCATTTATAATCAGGCGAATTTCCATCGCATCTGAAGTAAATGCCAGCACGTATGGAAATGCACACACTTAAACATAGAATTTGGGTACAGTAAATTTATTGATTATAATAAAAATGTATGCTAATTATTTTTAATAATACCTATGTCTGTGGGTATTGAGTTCCAATGGAAATCAAATTCTGTACTGGACACATTATCAGAAAGCTTTTGGAAGTGGCATGTATCTGAAAATAATAAAGCATGTATTAGATGTTAAAAAAATAATTTTTAGAAACTTAGTTGGGTATTTCATTAGTGAAAATAATGGTGCTTAATTTAATTAAACTGACACCATTGTTATTTGCATATACAAAATGGCTTATTCCTGAAATTATTGTGGTTTACACAAAAATACATAAAATAAAAAAAATGAAGTTACAATACATTGTATATTTATAATATATATTAGCATACAATATATTGTAATGTTATTTCTAAGGAGTAATTTGAAATACATGTTTTTAAACTAAATTGTATAAGGGAGTTTAAATTTAAACAATTGCAGTAAAATATGGGCGTGTCCAGTCAGGAAGTGCGTCAGCAGAGAGACACTTTGACATTAGGTAGAGTTGCTTGAAAAGACAGGAGTATAACAGATGGTGCAGTGATTTGGACTTTGTAATACTGAATTCACATTTTTGCGAATAATCCAGGATATTTGGCAGGATGGCCTCCATACGCATATGTGAAAATATTATGTGTCAGTTGTGATTATGTGAAGGATGAAGAATATGAAAGAAGCATTAGTGTTTGGAACTTCAGGATCAACTAAAAGACACTATTTGGCTTTTAGCAAGCCAAATCCATGTCGGAAGTTTTTTGTAACACACAATAACTGAAATCAGGTTTTATAATATAATAAAACAAAATAGTTGAGGATTTCACTTTAATTATAATTGCATTTAAATTTATTTATTTAATCTTATAAAAATATCAGGTGATTTCAAACACACTAAACACTCCTACATAATTTTACTTTAATATATTTATGCATTAAAAATCCTTAATATCTTAAACTACAGTGGGAATTGTGGTCACAACTGTTCCTATCTTCGAAGAAATGTGACTAATTCTGGTACTCACAGTTATTATCTTGAAATACATAAATGTCCCTGGATTGGCTTGGCAAAATACGATTCTTCTATCCGTTTCAGTGTTCTTCTCACTATCCTCTTTAACACATGCTGCTCAACAATCTTTACGAATATAAGACTGAAGCTTATCACACTTCATGTCATAATCCTTCAGCTATGCCCTGAACGAGTAGGGCCACCTCACAATCGCCTCATCTAAGTCTTCCTCACTCGCGTCCAGAAGGAAACAGAGCTCATCTTTCCACACTACGATTCCATAAAAAACAGAGTGATCTTGAGTCAACTGGAGCCCTTCCTTTAATAGCTTCCCCCATCGTCATGCATGCAGTGTACCATTTCATCTACACCACAGGCCTTCCCTGCCAAGTCATCCTTTGTCCCTGTTCACCACTACACCTTACCTCCCTCAGAGTTTTCACAGCAACACCTGGCACCGAATCTCTTAACTTTTCTGTATCATCCACATTCATCTAACTAAATAAAATTAACAATTCAAGTTTAATGAACAAAATAAATTTAATATTTTTTTACCTTAAAATTAACATTACAATATATATATTATTAAAATATTTATTATCATATATTTTTTATATAATTTATATTTTATTTTTATTCTTTATATTGAACTTTTACGTTATCTTAAGGTTCTATTAATAAAAATAGGATAATTCTGGCAAAAGGAATAATTGTTTATTTACACAAATTGATTAAATTAATATTCAAATAAGTACGTACGAAGTAAAATAACATTATTAAAAACTACAGTTAAAATTGTACCTTAATTATTAAACGCGCGTTACTGGCCAGTGCTTCTTTGTGTTGAGCGTCCTTTGTTCTTGCTCTTCCTTTGTCTGATGCATAGCGTGGTCCGGATCGTCTTCCTTTGCTGTCGCGCTGGGTGAAAGTGAAATGGGAGCTGGCCTCTTCTTTCGTCTTCTCAGTCGGGCCGTGCAAGAGTGACCTTGTGGCCTTGGTCTTTTTCTTAGTACCTTTTCGCTGCCATCTTGATCTCTTGACCTCTTTGGTTGTTCAATCCTCTTTGGCTCATATATGATTACTTTTCTTGTTTTGAAGTTATTAAAATAAAATAAATATTTATATTTAATTGTTGATATTATTTATACTATAAATATTAATGGTTGATACAACGCAACGAATAGTGTTTAAAACATTCATGAATCGTGGTCCACGGATTGTATACCGTTCATTCATGTCCGCTAATTTTGAGTTTATATCAAAACACCATCTAAAATCAACACATCAAAATATCACAATATATTTAAACTTTAAAATCAATTTAAACTTTTAAACTTATAATTTATTATTTCTAAGCTCTGGTAGGTCCTTTGATAACCAAACATTTAACATAAAATAAATAAATAAAACATAAGCATAAACTTCTTTAGTTCTTTACAAATTTTCTGTTTTCATTCCTTTTGTTCCAGCCCAAGTCAAGTGTTTTGTTGATACAAATTCTGACATTCCAAATTATAATGCTGTCTCAATTGTTTTCTGCAGATTGTGCATCCTTAATATATTATTCTAATATTTATTATTTATTAATAATATTTTAATTATATATTCTTTCATATAATTTAAAAAACTTTATATTTATAACTTCAACGTTATATCAGGGTTCTGTTAATAACATATTAGGAAACTTCTGGCCAAAGGAATATTGGTTTTATTTACACACATTGAATATATAAAAATTGATATACAAAAAATAAATATGTACGTAATCAAAGTATAATATTAAATCTAAATTTACGTAATTATACTGGCCAGTGACCTTTGTGTTGGTATCTTTGTTGTTCATCTTCTAATGCTTGATCTGAATCGTCTTACTTGCGCGTCCGTTGTCCTCATGCTGAGTGAAAGTGAAGATGTCTCTTCTGATGCACCACGAGGCACCTTAGCGTCTCGCTGCCTGGTCTGCTACCTCTTCTACCCGTTCCTGACGAAAGAATGTGAGCTTTGGTTCTTTGTCGGCTCATATATCTGCATCTCTCCGCTGCCTTCTTGACTTTCAACTCGTTATTTAATGCCAGTTGTTTTGAATATTTATACTTTGCTGAATTTACGTAGTTTATAAAATAAATGTTTACATTAGTTATGATATTATTTTTATTATAAATATTAATAATTAATATGACGACAATAAAACACGTTCATACTTTCATAGGCATGGACCACGGATCGTTATTACGGTTTCAACGCTTGCTTTTTCCGAGTTTATTTAAACAAACACCATTAAAAATCATCATTTTAAAATATCACAACAATATAAACAAATTGACAAGCAATGATTTTACATTTACGTATGAGTAAATATGCAGAAATGAAAAGAGAGAGCCCTCACAACAATAATATTTGACTATCTGCCAACACAACAACTCTCTTACTAAGCAATTCTAAACAACTGAAATCTCGGCATCTTCCCCTGTCGAGCCACACTGGCTACACCCCCTGCTGTCCCACTCACTTGTTTGATTAAAAACATTTTTCATATTTTCTTTTCACTTCTCTTAAATTACTCCATGTCACATAAATAAAATCTAGCATGTAATTCACATTGAACAACTAGCCTAGTCATCAATCTTAAACTAGCGTTACACATCCAATGTAATAGTTAAAGAAAACTATTGAACCAACAAAAGCTGTGTAACCATAAACTAAAATATAGGATTAAATTTAACAATCGTTTGCAAATTATAGTCCAGTATGACAATTGAAACCTCTTTAAAAAATGTATACAGAATTTCCAGCCAGGTAAGGATACCAAATAATGTCACCCATTATGCTTAGATTGGGTTATCAAAAGTACAAATAACAAATAGAAACACAAAACACGGTAATTTGAATAAGGAGAAGTGCCTTGATCATCTACTCTGGTGTTGCTCTCAATATTAAAAGGGAACAAAATGTTGATTTACTCACTTACCATTATCTAATTTCAAATAATAAATAAAAACCATAGATTTTACATGTATGTTGAAGAAGTATTAATAAGTATGAGTGGTTTACCTGAACATTTGGTTTGATTTGTGCATTTAAAGAGAGTTTAAAGTTTAAAGAAGCTCCAACTACTGTTTTTATTTTTTCTGATACGTATGAGCAAGAAGTAAAGGAAAACAAATTTATTATGAAAACTGCTAACTGTTTGGAAAGAAACAAAATATTTTCTAACTTTTCATACGTAAACCCCAACTATAACTGTAAGAAAAAGTCAAATGTAAAATACAAATAAGCTATGTTATTATTAGATAAAAATTTCAAAGTTATATTGTTGGTAATTGTTTAAAGAGGTTAGTTCTACAAGTTAGTCATGTTCAAAATATATCATGTACAAAAGTAACTTGTGATTGACAGATAGTTTCCAGTTAATTACTCATCTATCCAGGATGTTTGGTATTTATTTTACCATGTCATAAGGGTATAGTGATATTACGTCTCAATCAATTTCACTTAGCATAGACAACTCTGAGAACTCTGCTATCATATTGTCGGACCATCACAAAGTAATTAAATCGTTTAAGATATTTTCCAGTAATTTGATTGAACTTACTGTTATAGCACAGTAACAGCTCGGGCTCTTCATCCTCGTAAAGATCCACTGCAGCAACTAAGTTCCCTTTACTGCTCTCCTGAAGCGAGTACAATTTGTTCATATCACCACTCCTCTCGTTGACCAGGTCAAACTGGTGCCTATATCCGATACAGATTGTGTTGTCGGCAACTCCGCCAGCAGAGATAGCCACTGTAGAATCTACAAGGGTAATCAGGGAAGGTGACTCGGGAACAGAGATTTCCTGAAACCACAAATTAAGTCATTTTTATTACTGATATATATTTAATGTAGATAAAAATGGTAAGTGGCCAAGCTTGCAGGGCAGAATTCTAAGAGTGATTTATAAGTTTGTTTAAGGTTAAATAAAAAATTTAAATGTAATAATCAATATTGCACCAATAACTTGGAGAAACCTCATATTCCGACAAAATCTTACTAGATCTTTTGTTCTGGTCTGTTTCCACAGCCTCCCTTAAAGCACACCTCTCTACTATGTAATATACATACTCAAGGAATGTTGAGGCAGAACATATGGCTAGAGTAATTACAGTCAAATGTACAATTTTATGGAGTATAGAGTATACATAAATAAAACGTCTTTCTGTAGGGTTACTGTAGGGAGGAAGGAAATATTAAAAAAATCATAAATCAAAGATGGGAAATTTGTTGAGGTTTTTTAAACAAACTTTTACTTACATAATAAAAACACACAGACTCATCCGAGTATTATTAGTGATTGTAGGAACTAAAAATAGAAAATTATAATATAGAGGAGAACAGAAGTTATCTTTTATCCATAAAGATAGTTTTGGAAAGTGGGTTGGTTAATTTATAGTAACAAATTGATAAAAGAATTGCTTTAAAAAAAAATTAACATGGATGTGTTAGGAAAAATAAATTATTATAAAACCTACTCTTAAATATTGAAAGCCGTCGACAGTGTCAGTGTCGCTGGCTGGGCACCATGCTGTCCAAGCCGCTGAGTGCCTCCACTGCATAACAAGCAATTTCTTACCGAGGCTCACAACCTGCAAAGGAAACATCATCAGTCAATATCATAAGCAACAAATAATTTTAATGACAAATATTTATTTTTTGATTTATATAGAATAAGCTCAAGGAGTAACCAGAAACAAAACCATATAATAGATTGTTAGCTTATAAAATTAAAAATATTGCTTCAGCAGCTAAACAATACTAACTATACTTTATTTTTGAAACAGTTTTGTCATTGGAATGCACTCCTTACAGTGTCATTTTATTTTCATGTTATTTACCATTTTCATCGATAAAAACGATGAGAAACGAATTTTGTGACCAATGATTACTGAAATTGAGCTTGCTTAGTTTATATGGATATGGAGAGGATAAAGATCCTCACCTTGAGGCCTACTCAGATTCATCCTACACAGATTTTAATTACAAAAGCATTATTATAAAACAAATGCTTTCTTCTTTGATAGCCAGAGCATACACTAACCTAGAAACATGAACATTGTGTTGACTGAAACACTCTGACAGCCTAGCTTAAAAGATCTTAACTTACAATTCTATTTTGTTCCCACTAGTTGGTGTAGAGCTAGGATGAAATGATTTTCAGAATAAACAAAAAACTGTGGATACACAAAAGCGGGCTTTTGTATAACCTTTGAGTCCTAATGGATTTTTCCCATGATTGGTCTGTATTTTTGTCTCATCTTGATTTGGCTTGTTAGTTATTAATGAAATCATTTACTATAGTTTTTTGTTGATAACAATAAGCAACATATGAAAATGGTTATTTCTATCTTTAATTAGTTTGTGACCATATGTCATGTAATCTAGGGATTGTCTATTGACAAGTAGTCACCCATGACAGCGGGAGGTAAGTCTATAGTTAAGCAAAGCCAGCTCTCATGATAGGTCTCCAGTTTTAAAAAACAAAAAATTTGGGAGGCCAGAGAAAGTAATTTATATTAGCCCAGAATATTTTTTTGCGATGACTCACCACTCTGAGATGGGAGCCACCCGGCCTGCTCACGGCGTACATACTGCAGCCCCTGGTGCGTTCTAGCTTGTGCTCTTTGAGGTCTGGACGACCTCTCACCTCTCCATCCCTCTCAAAGTCGGACAGGCGGAAAACGTGCATCTTACTGTCTCTACCTGTAGTTTTCACTAAACATTAAAATAACAAAAAATAAATATATTTCATATGCTATTATTACAGAAGGAATAAAATTAGATCTATTTAAAAAAAAGAAGATTTTTTTACATCCTATACCTTTGTCCACGCGAATTAATAATATTCCATGGGCTTCAACCACTGTCAGCTGCTTTACAATAACTGTCTTGTCAAAAATTTGTCGATGTGAGAGACCATCTGGAAAATTTTTTTTTTAAAACTTCAGTAAATATATGCGATCTTTGGTTCAATGGATTATTATTTCTTATAGCTACAATGATGACTGAAGAAGGATAACATATAGGGAACTGAATTGAAAATTGTAGTCCCTAAGCAAGCTCAAAGTTTCAAAACAACACAAGCCTACCATTTCAGACTGAAAGTTACAGCCAGATACTTTACAATTCTATTCTTCCTCATATCAATTTTTCTTTTTTTGGCATTGGCATGTCTCTTTTTTTGTGTCTTGGAAGCATCCATGATATTATGGGCTAAAAATAATTTATCTTCAAATAATCTTTTAGCAATATTTATACCACACCATTTTGGAAAAATTCTATTCAGAGGTGATAAACCTGTGTCCCTTAAAAATTTTCTTTTGTTAAAATATTTATACTGCCATCACAATTTTTGATAGATATGTCACCTTTTTTTTTGTCCCAACAATTACAAGTACAGTCAAAATAAAGTTTGTACTAAAATTAAATCCGATGTTTCTGTGGGAAAAAAGTTTGACAGAACAAATTTTCAAACATATGCCCTTTTTCAAGTGAGTTTATATCGGAAACTAATAGATGTACAAAAAACGTAAAGAGGGTCTTTCTTATAGAGTTTTCATTGCTCATTTATTTTGAATATAAAGTGTTTTGTTAAGGTTGGCTGTTTCTGAGATATTTTTTCCGAATTCCTGACTCTACCTCACTTCCTATTCGTCAGGACTTTTGATATTACCTTCAATAGACATCACCTAACTAACTATAGAACATAATGAAAAACATCGGATTTATTTTTGGTACAAGGGAAATTTGAGCTTATTTTAACTAGACTATATGTGGTTTCTTAAATTTAGCATGGTGAACCTAGAACCATTGGCGGATTAAATAATAAAGAAAGTATACCCACCTTCTACTAGGTAGACCCCGGTGTCGGTGGCCAAAACGAGCCTGCTTTCTGCCCAAGAGTCTCCCGATAGTATCTCATGGGCGAAGTCTGGGTAGAAGCAGTGCGGCTCCCAGGGCGCCCTCTTGTAGAGGCCGGTGGTGGCCAGGGAGGTTGGTGCGTCCCCTTTGACGATAGTCTCTAGCTTGAGTGCCTGGCCGATCCTCACAAACTCCACCTGCCTCGCCTCCTCCTTCCTCCTCGAGCCGCGGGGAGGGTCTGGCAGAACGTCGGAGAATGCACGTCGGTTCAGCATCGTCTGCTCATCGTAATTAATCCAATAAATCAAGACAGCATGGCTGATAGTCAATTTATAAATATATCATCGAATGTGAAATACCCTAACCAATATACTGAGTGCCTGCCCCAGAATTGTTGCATGCATTTTGCGATGAAAAAAAAAACAGCTATTTTATGTAACGAATTATGAGAGACAATTTCAGGCTGCTATACATAGCACACAACAGTGTTATGTAATATTCCGATAGTGATTGCCGTTCATCACTAATCAGTCAACACACAGGGCACAGGCCCCCCATGCAAAAATGACACCACACCAGAGAGACCGGAAGAAGTTTCTGACTCTGTATATGATACATTGTAGTGTTATTTTTAATGTCGAAAAATATTTATTTAGTTAGTTTATAAAAATAAAATTATGTAATTACTTAGTGGAAACAAAAGTCATTTGTCTAGTTTCAGAGGTGGCGGGAAATGGTCGTGCCATAGTTAGATCGGGGGCAACAAGAAGTATAAAGAACAAAAATACCAGTGACTCAGGGAGATGATCCGTAAATGGCTAGACAAAGGACGGTGCAAGTAAGAAAAAAATGGTAAAAACCAGTGACTTAGAGAGGTTGTAGCCAAGAAGCCGACTGGCTGACTGGATACCATGAGATCGAGGGGGGGGGGCAGATAGATCGGAGCGTCTTTGACCAATCTACAAGGGTATTTTCCGACCTAACAAAGATACAAGACGTTTTTTTCAGAAATTTTATTTTTATTTTTCAACATAGTCTCCTTGTAACTCTACACACCTCTCCCAGCGATGGTCCCATCTCTGTAACCCGTCCAAATAGTACTCGGCGTTTTTCTCTGCAAAATAATCGTTCACGAAGGTGATTGCCTCTTCATTTGACCAAAATCTCTGTCATCCGAGCGAAATTTTTAGATGAGGGAACAAAAAGAAGTCGTTTGGCTCTAGATCTGGTGAGTAAGGCAGATGGTCAAGCAGTTCAAACCGTAATTCATGGTTTTTCGCCATGGCAACCGCTGAGGTGTGAGACGGTGCGTTGTCTTGGTGAAACAGGATTTTCTTTTTCAGCAAATGTGGCCGTTTTTCCGCAAGTTCTGCCTTAAGCTTGTCAAGTAATGATGCGTAGTATGCTCCTGTAATGGTTTTTCCTTTTTGTAGATAATCGATTAAAATAACTACATGACTATCCCAAAAAACAGTCGCCATCACTTTTCCAGCCGAAAAAACAGTTTTTGCTTTTTTTGGAGCCGGTTCCCCCTTTGCAGTTCACTGTTTGGACTGTATTTTTGTTTCGGGCGTATAATGGTGTATCCAAGTTTCATCCACATTAATTAATCGGCACCAAAACTTGGATTTATTGCGCCTAAACTGCGCCAACAGAGCGTTGGAAATGTTCATTCAAACACGTTTTTGGTCTAACGTGAGCAAACGCGGCACCCAATGCGCGGACAGCTTTCTCATCTCTAAATGTTGATTTAATATGTGACAAACACGTTCTTTTGACATGTTCATAACCTCTGCTATCTCTCTCACTTTAATTCGGCGGTCGTCTAGCACCATTTGGTGAACTTTGGCGATGTTTTCGTCCGTAGTTGCAGTTTTTGGACGTCCCGAACGTTCATGGTCTCCCAAGTTCTTACGACCACGTTTAAATTCAGCTGCCCAAAATTTCACTGTGGTAAATGATGGTGCAGAGTCCCCATACACAGAATCCAACTCATCTTTGATTTGCGTAGGCTTATTGCCTTTCAAAAACAAATATTTAATGACAGCTCGATACTCGATTTTGTCCATTTTCATAAAAACACTCACATCGACTCAAACAACTGTTACACAACAACTGCGCGTCCAAAATGGCTAAAACTTTGGCGAGTAACTGTCAACAGACGAACAACGAAATTCACTAGCTTTTATTTACGACTGCTGCTATCTTCATGTTGAGGTTGGAAACTTTTCAGACCACCCTCGTAGATATGAGATTTGAGAAGTTTTTGTCCTAGAAGAGTGTTGAGCAGCTTGGGTTGGAGCGGGGCATAGAGCAACGGCAACGATGAAAAGACTCTTCTCTCGACGAATTAATACAGCGCTTTGTAATTCAAGACGACAACTGTGAGTACCAGAACTATTTACATTTCCCACCGTTAGAGTTCACAACTCACATTTTCAAAGTGCTAGATTATTAAATGGTTAATTTTAAAGATAATCAAGGCAAAATCAGGTTAAAGTTTGAGTGTTTGTAATGTCAGAACCCAACATGAGATATTTATATAAAGTTAAAGTAAATTCATAATTAAATTAATGATTCATAAAGTTGTTTTATTATTAACATTATAGACGCCTGATATTAGTATTTGTTTGTACAATTTATTAATTTATCCTTATTTTAATATCACTATAATACACATCTATTTACAATAGCCTTGCCGTTTGAGACATGCGTATTTGAGGTGTTACTCTTCCTTGAGAGACCTATGCATATGATCTAATTATGATTATGACTGAACTATATTGTAGTAATAAAAATAATGTTGTTAACCATTCTTTTATATAAAGGACATTCTTTTTGAAATAAATTTTAGCAACATATAAATAAACTGTTTCAAATTTACTACATGGCGAATTGTGCTAATGGAGATAGACTTACCTTAAAGAATCGCTAGACATCACAAGTGAGTTCCTAATCAGATCCCAGTTTTTATTAAGAGAACATTTAACTAAGCAGTAGGGAAGCGGGATTTTTATCTGATTGTTTAATCCATTTAGAGAAACAGACGCTTTTGGTTCAGGATCAAGACGAGGGGGACACACTTCCTAAGTTCCAGTGGAAGAACGTCAACGTTACTAATAATTTGATAGACATTTGTGTATGTTGTGTGACCAAGAACTCGTATCAATATTTAAAATATGTTGTTATCAAGGAATATAACTTGATTGATTCAATTTAATTATAATACAATAGTTGATTCAAACAATTTAATTACAAGTGTGCATACATAATAATTACTTATTTTTTTGCTATTATGCTATTATGTTCATTTTAATAATTGTTGCATTTATTTTCTCTACTGCAATATTTCTTGTTACTAAAGCATATCTTACGTAATTTCTAACCACGCATTTATGAGGGGATGTTTTAATGTGTTTGGTTATAGGTAAAAGTTAGTTTTCAGATGTAACGTTACGTCATTTTTGATAATATTTGTACATAATTATATGTAATGAATACACTTTATTATTATTATTATTATTAGGTAGCCGAAATCGGCTAACTTTAATAAGAAACAATTTCCTATTTCTTCATCCATGGTACTAGAATCTAACGTAAAAATGGAACGGAAGAAATACCAAGCGACGGAGTACAATAGAGAACACATCACGTTTCCAGAAGTATACAAAGAAAAAGTGTTCTTTTATTTAGACTACTGTCACATCTTTTTAGAAGGATCATTTATCCACTTCACCTGTTGGCTTATAATGTTTTGCTACCTCTGAATTCTATCGAGGTTTTCGCCAATCCTCTCCCAAGAAGACTAGATTGTGACCTAACCACTGAAACTGATGTCAAAACATACTCCAAAAACAAATGGTACACAGGCTTAAATAGCATCAACAGTTGCAACATACAATTTCTAGATCAGCAGCCCAGCACATGTATCACAAAGCTGCAAAAATAAAAAAAATAAAATAAAAAAATGAACGATCACATACCTCTGAGATTACTAACGGCGTAGGAGTTCAATATTAATAATTAAACGTTTGTAGTTTGTACTTAATATTGTTACGAAATTCAAAGGGTAAAAACCGGTTATCAATATATTGTCAATCGTCCAATCAGCTAGTGAGGTAAGCAAGGGCCTTTTCTTTGATATTTGGGGAGCAATTCATAGCAACAAACTCTCATTCAGTTATAACGACATTGGCATTGATACTGTGTCAGATGTAGAGATAGAGTCAATAATGTGGCATTGGAACTTTGTCTACAACATAAGGTTTTAGCTCTAACAGTATACAAATATCTCCACGGTATTTTCAAGGTTGGCAAAGAGTTTTCCACTGAACCGTTACGAACTCGCACAGCCTTTCTTAATTCCCTGTGCACCGTTAATACCCTCAGAGATGCCAAGCACTTACATAAATAAGCTATTAAGCACAGACAAAGCGAACTAACACTACTCACAGCCCGGCAGCCATCTCCCATGTGCTCTGCGCACAGATCTTTGATCAGCATATCCAAGGTTCGCTCCCTCTTCTGAGCGAAGATCGGAGTGTTGAAGGTCGCCTTTTCACCGTTTATCACTGTAAAATAAATGTATAGTAATGATAAATGATTTTTATTTGTCGATAGTTTTAGATGCTGAGAAAAGAGAATGTTACTTACACTTTCATAAGTTAAAGAAAATATTGATAAACGTCATATTGATACTGAAATATATTTTAAGTAACAGTAGACAATACGCTGCAAAAAAAAAGAAAGCTGTGCACCCAGGACTCTTCCTTTTATGAAATTGTTAATTCATAACCTTATGTCGGGTCCATATAGATCCAATTTGAACTTGTTAATTTATTTTAAAACTTTGGGTGGACAAGGTTTACTATTTCGTAATTGAATGTCTGTTCAACTTCCTTCACCTCTACTGTCGTCATCATAGACTTTACTCTTAAAGGCTACACCAATGCCTATTTTCTTTCAAAATATTCCCTAATTTGTCGGAAATATTTCCCAAATATGGGATAGTGCACCATTTTTAACAAAGTTAGTTTTATCCTGTACTCAATTTTTTTTTTGATTCTTGTTGTCGTGCATGTATCGTACCCTTTGACTATTGCTACATAGTGTATATGTTTAAACTATATGTTTTTAACATACTTATTATATATTAACAAGGGAATGGAACGTGACTATATTATAACTGTGATGGTGCGAAGAAAAGTTATATATCGCTACATCGGTTATCGTCATTTCTGAAGGTCATTTTGAATCCATGTTTGTTTGTACTTCTGCTCACTGTCAGATCCATAAAATTTATTTTTTTCTCATTCTATTGGTCATAAATTTAATGATTTTATTTATGCTGTTTAAATACTTAGACAGCTCATTTAATTCCTTATGACTCCCCATGAAGCACACCAGTACGTCGTCCACGTATCTTTTCCAATATTCAATTATGTGGATGCATGGATTTTCGCTATACATTATAAATAACATTATAGAGAAATCTAATTCGTCTAGATATAGTTCCACTAATAACGGGCCCAAAGAATTCAACTCATGTAGATTAGATTTTCTATCATCGGAGAATATAAATAATAAATACTCCTATGCTCAGAACCTCCCCCCCCCAATACCACCTAAATATAGCCAGTTAGCAAAACTATTTAAGTCTAAAATAATATAAATGATTTCTAATTTAATTGGGTTTCATCTCTATCAATTGGTTGAGTATCCATAAGATGGATGTATTATTGGATTTGTTTTTGAAATTGTTTACTTGTTTGTCGATTTTTTAAAATTTTAATAACATGTCAAATGGTGGATCACTTCAGGCTAAGTGCAGTTCATCAGTTTAATATTTTAAATAGATATTGTTTATTGATTTTATTTGTCTCCGCTTCCCCAGTTGAGGTTATAAGGTTTTGTCTTATGGATTTCATTTTAGAAATTGAAGATGCCAGCTTAGAGCTGTCGAAAACTTTATTGGAGAAGATTTATTATTTAACCATACCCTTCCACAAACACTTGTCATATATAATTTTACATTGTCTGACCTTATAACGGTTACATCGTTGCTAATTACTTCTCAAACTATCACCCTTACAACTTGTACTGGAGCTGTGATGAGTGATGAAATAAAGGTGGAGGGTGAAGTCATTAAAAAGTAATATTGGCAGAAAACTCAGATTCTTTAACTTGATATCAAAGTTGTCTCGATCGTATAAGATCTTGGTGATGTCCGTGGGGAGAGTCCTGGGTACTCAATGAAACTGAACAAGCTCTGAGAGTATTTGAAATGGAAATTCTGGGTAAAATATATGGTCTTGTTTTCGTTGGAAGAGGATAGAAGACAGGACAACTACAAACCACAAACAAAGATCAGGACACACTAATGGATCACCTAAAGGGATATCCGGCGAGTCAAGAAACAATATATGGGTCACGTAGAGTGAACTCTCCCATTCACCTAAGATATCTCAAGGATCTGAAAATATGTTACGCTAAGAATTTTGTGAGGAAATAGATATAGGGCGACAAACGCTGAAAGGGATAATGGACATAGAGCAGGACCCCAGAATTCATCAGAGAAGCTCTTTGTGTGCTGGAGTGGATGCATTCGTTGGGATATCGGCTTAGGCTGGTGAAAGATAAACGGGAGATTTTCATTAAATTAAATTTATAGATGACGTTTTACATACCGAAAGTGTGTCTGCATCGTATCCTGATTAAATGAAAATGGATATGTAAGTTAAAAATAGGGTTTAAACATTACTGATAATAATAAACTAGATGCAGTTATCATTATAACTTATTTTGTGGATATTTCCATTTAACTACAATTAAACTTGTAACGCTCGTTACAAAATCTCGATTTCTCATTTCCCTAATTTGATTTTTTTCTATATTTTCGATGTACACTTCCCCACAAAAAAGTGGTGCACTTGGAATCATTCAAATATTTGCTTCCAAAATATTATTTTAGTCTTCAATTCTTTTTTAATAGCCAATTAAACGTTTTCAGTAATGAGGGGCTATAAATATAAAAGAAAATCCCAATTAATATTAAAAAAACATTATTAATTATTTTACAGATATATTGTTTATTGATTTTATTTGTCTCCGCTTCCCCAGTTGAGGTTATAAGGTTTTGTCTTATGGATTTCATTTTAGAAATTGAAGATGCCAGCTTAGAGCTGTCGAAAACGTTATTGGAGAAGATTTATTATTTAACCATACCCTTCCACAAACACTTGATGATCCAATGATTATTAATATTATACAGAAATTTCTATTTTGATTTATTGTGTGTAACCGATTTCTGAAAATTTAGCAAAAGCTTTGCTAAGGTTTTTTAAAAATTTTAATTAAAAAAAATGGTGTTCCCACGCAAATTCTAAACGAGTTCTACGATGTTCTCTGGTCAACAATTGCCCTGATGCTGGTCTTTGAGGGAGCAAATTCACTTCGGTTTCTGATACTCCCCGAATTGTACGAAGCGGTTAAGCAGTAGAAAAGTAGCAGTTGAAAACCGAAGCCTGAAATCGGTCATCTCTTGGCTCTGGCACTTACGGCCGATCTCATCCTGGTCCGCGATTGCACAAGCATGTCTCACATTAACGCGTAATTGTTCTCCAAACAGTAGTTTTAGGTACACCGAATGCAGGGGTTGCATATCTTTAGCTTCAACCATCCAATAATTTGTTTAATGTTCATTGGGGTTTTCCTTCATATTTATAGCACCTTATCACTGAAAACGTTTAATATTATTTAAAAAGAAATAAAAGCCGAAATAATTCTATTAGGAAGCAAATATTAAATTTTTTTTAAGTGCGCCACTTTTTTTGTGGGGAAATGTACGTGCTGTTTGTGGGGAAATCTAGACTCCCTTCTAACATTAGCTCACAGTGTATTCTAAATTTAATTATTTAAAAAAAATAGAGCATTTTGAATAATTTGGCTTTTAAACTCAGAGCTTGGAAATATCGGGACGGACTGCTTCATACTACTCCAATAATCATTACTCCACAACAGCCAATTTAGTTAATCAGTAAAATACGAAACGTTACAGATAATTTTTGTGGTCGTAGTTTATACATACGTACCAACGATTGTTGCAGTGTATTGTCAAGCTCGACGATCTTCTATACGCGATTTTAGTCAGGAATTCCCACGAAAAAGAGTACTCAGAACTATGGAAAGAGAATTCTGTGGCATTTGCTAATGCTGTGAACTCATATTGCCCTAAAAAAAATGGAACGAGTTTCCAAAAGCTATGCATCACGGCCCGGTCGTAAACTGTATCTGAAAAGGGCGTTTACCCAGAGCCTAGCATCTAGTCAAGTCATTTATCACGCTAATACAGTGTTGGGATCCGTCTGGCAACAAATCATTCCATTATGGAAGGATATCGCATTATAGAAACAATTTCTCTTCATCTTAATACTTTATCTTTTGTCCTTTCAGTTAGGATGTAATGTTTAACCCGTGGGCACTGATTATCGTAAGCGTTTTGACAACTGTGTGCAGCAATGAGTAACATAAAATAGTTGATCTAGGGGAGAGTAGCCTCGCTATTTTTTGTTTGTTTGGTCAAATAATTGTTTTATTTGTTTTTGTCATGATGTTTAATCTTTATCAAATACGAACTAAGAAAGAATGTATAACATTTGGATCAAAACAGACTATTTTATATATATAAAATTTGCCGACTACTACGAGCAAGTTAGCTGCTCATAAACAGTTGGAGAAGTATAGACGCCTAGTTCCCAAACTGGAATATTTTTGTCACTGAGATGCTTATCCTATTTTTTTCAAGCCGAGAGATGATATTTTTTCGTGCAAATTGATATATTACTCCCAATCTTTGCAGACATCCTAAATGGGAGAAAGCTTTCAGGCCACCTCTAGAGTCCAAAAAACAATGCTCACCCTTTGGAAAATGATCATTAAGACTCACACTAAACCTAGTTTTATTTCAGTGGTTTCAAAACAATATCAACTAATTTTAACCCTCCAAAAAATGTAACTTATTTAATCAAACAAATTATATATAAAAAATACTACTGACTAATTAATAAAGCTTATTTCTCAGTATAGTATTTCATTAAAACAATTCATCGTTTATGTAGCTCAAGAAATATATTTCTATATTAACTATTTCATTGTGTTTCATTACTGGTTACAACCCTCATCTAAAAAGCAGCAAAAATACCAAAAAATAAAAGTAGGAACAATCATGTAGTTATTTGTTCAAATATTACAAAATATCTCTACTTCAGCAATGTAATTTTCCAGTGGTTGCTAAGAAACAATATTTCATGCATTGAATATTAAAGAAGAGAGAGCGACTGTGATTTGAAATGAATTCATCTTCATTTTCATAAAAAGTATGAAAAAATATTTCTAAAATTAGGTTCTTTTAAGAATGTCTGAATGCTTAGTTTTGAAATGGGTCATGTAGTGACCATATGCAAAGGCAAATAATACGTTAAAAGTCCACTTGCAATACAATTTTATATTTGTCATAAGCTTGACTACTTTCTCTTGAAGAATATGCTGCTACATACACTTGATAATTGTGCTTGATTATATAATCTTAACCAATAATTAACTACTTATAGTTGACCTATGTTCTCTTCTCATTATTGACTAATGCCTATAATACTCAAGAAACCAATTGAGGAACACTTTTACTGCTTAATCTTCACCAATGCTTGACTACTTAGTATTACGAAAATTGCAGGGCTATGGCATGTAAATGACTGTCAATGACTGTTTCTTTTTTAAATAAAACAACAGTGCGTTGACATTGATTTTATTCATTGGTGACTACTGGACTGTTGACTATAGACTGTTTACTTCACCAATACTTACTGTTTAATTTTGAAATGTGTTTCGCTGGTTTACTATGACCGATACCTGACTAATTTACAGTCGGAGGATTTCAAGACTACGGGAAACACAGGCAAAAACTGTTTATTTTAGAGGTCGGCTGACGATTTAAAATGTCATACTTATTGTATAATGTTTTTGCCGTGATATTGTTGCATCGCTGATAGTTAAAAAACAGTTATCTCCGAAAAATAATTTGAAATAATCCTACTTTGGGTAGTCACTAGATTGTTTTATTTCGTTGATGAATTAATTCTCTTGGGTTCTGCTTGAGTATTGACTCTAATCCTGAGCTTTACAGCCTAAACTTGGCTTATACTAGACAGCTTATTTTTGAGACATTTTATTCTGGTTATTTCTTATTTGTTTATAGTTTTAACGGGGTTTTAATATTACATTGGTAGGTAATATCAAAGTACATTGGCCTATGCTTGAATACTTGCTATTGACCAATGCTTTATAATTTACTGTTGTCCATGTTTGCTATTTACACATATCCTCAATACAATGATATCTTTTTAAATGGTTTTCACTACAAATATACGCTATGGACTACTTACTCTTGACTAAAAGGAAGTCTCTGAAGTCTGTCTGCGACCTGAAGATGGGAGGACATGGCAGTGAAGGTCCGAAGAGAGGCACAGATTCCTCAGAGTATATTGCCAGTCTGTAGCTCTGGTCTTCCATGCTGTAGCTCACAACGGCGAACACGTCTTTAAAATTTTGTTAAGGCAATAATCTCACCAATATAATACATATAATTTGAAGCATGTTAAAGAGAAATATTTATAGCACATAAATGATAAATATCTGATACTTGTTTTGTGTGTTAAGAAATAATGATAATTCTTGTGCGATTGTGTAGAGGACAACACTGATTCTTACCCTGGGCAGATTATCACGAGGCACAACTGGCTTTTGGCTTTCATCCCAAGCTGTTAGAATCTGTATATGTGTTTCGCATTTTTATTTTTATTAAAGTAAAACTACAAAAGTTGATTTCTTTGATTAATATATATTAATATTGTGTGGTATGATTGATAACAGAATACTTGTAAATTTACTGTGCAATAAAAAAAGATACGGGTAAATTGTGACTTGATGGAGGATGGATTGAAGTTTGACATCTGCGAAGGCCCGTCTTCCACGAACACTATGTTGACTATATCGTTACCTATATGACGCTTTCTCTCGACCTGAAAGAAAATTGTAGTTAAAAATATAACATATGTGCAGTGTGCTTCATCTTACGTCGTTAAATAATTTTGTAATTTATAATCGATTCACAAATATTTCACCAAGTTTATGCAATATAATTTAAATATTTGATCCTGATACTAGTAGACCACTAAGGAGTCTAAAATGGTTGATGGGGGAAATAAAACGCACTTATGTGAGTAAACAAGGAAGCTGAAATGGTTTCGACGAATAGATTAGAGCATATAAGGTGAAAAGGCTACTCTTTGCGCAAATAAATGAATTTGACAATAGGGGAAGCATATAGGCATAGATAGCAACATAACGAAAATTCCATACTTACTGACAAACTACTTACAACAGTATAAAGCCTACCTAAACAAGGGAAAGGAATTCAATGAACCCCTACTTAATGATGATCTCCCACCTAGGGATGAAAATTTTAAATCGATGGTTTCTGAACAGATTTATACATAGATACGTTTATACCAATATATTAAAGACATCAGTGTCACTACAAAAACATCGATACTTTTTTTTAAACCAATATAAATCTTGAACTGTTTTGGCAGGTGAAAATAAACAAATAAATCATGCGGTTCATCACTTGTTTGATTTTATGTTTAAATATTGATTATTCTATATTCAAACATGATAATTGGCTTTTTAAAAGTTGTGTCATATTTTCTTAAAATATTAACAAATGTAAGATTCTTAAAATATAGATGATTTTCCACGGGAAAATATTGATATTTTTATTTCCGAAGTATTTATTAGGAAAGTTATTATTTAGTAGATTTATTGAGGAAATTATAGTTTTCGTAAAACATTGATCTTGATTAATAATATATTTTTCAAAATCTAGATTTTTTATAAAATATCTAGATACTAATTTGGTGTAGATGTCGAAGTTATATATTGATTTTCTGGTTTCATTATTCTTTTAAGTAGAAGCCAACATAACTTGTTTTTTAAATGGTACAAAGATAACAATTAAATTTTTTCTCGCAATCTTCGATCCTATCTTCATTACCACGTTTTCTATCAACTCATAGCACTGAATGAATGAACAACTCATAGCACTGAATGAATGAACAACTCATAGCACCGAATTAATGAACAACTCATAGCACTGAATGAGCGTTATTTACAGCGTGGACCCTTTAAAAATACCGACGTTTACGAAAAATCAATGGTTTTGTTAACATCGAAATCAAATCAATCTACATTTTAAGTCATCGGTCAATGGTGTTTTACCTTTTTTTTTGCCAACGCTACTCTCACCTCTTGTCTTCTCCACTAAACCTAAAGCTACTAGTCAGAGGTCTGGAACAGTTGTTGATCGTAAGATAATATTGTCCCGCTTTTATATGTTCATTCAACGTTTTATCTGTTTTTTCTTGTATATGTATACGTAATGCTGATAAATTAGTAAAATTTATTGTCGTACTCTTGCTGTTTTTAACTCTTGAGGCTAAAATAGGACTTTTACTGGCAATTTGAGCTACCGGAAGCGCTTGTGCATACTAAACGTAGGTTTTAACTAATGGTAAGATAAATGAAAAGATCCGATTTTCCTTTAACCCATTGAATATTTATTCCTGTGAAATTTATTTCAGGAAAATTCCATCCTGTCCACATGCAAAACAAGGTGAATAGAGAACTGATGATTTAATAATGCATAGACGAAAGAAAGAAAAGGTATTATATCAGCTCATACGAGCTACACTATAATACCTGTGTTCTGTATACTATAATACACTGTATATTCTGTGTTTTCCCGCAGCGAACATATGTAATTCCTTATGTTGATTTAATATATGATATATGATATATATCCTTAATATGATATAATGATTTAATAATGCATAGAAGAAAGAAAGAAAAGGTATTATATCAGCTCATACGAGCTACACTATAAAGCTTAAGGTATATTCTGTGTTTTCCCGCAGCGAACATATGTAATTCCTTCCTTGCTATGGAAAAATTGAATTTTCCTTTAACCCATTGAATATTTATTCCTGCGAAATTTATTTCAGAAAAATTCCATCCTGTCCACATGCCAAACAAGGTGAATAGAGAACTGATTTAATAATGCATAGACGAAAGAAAGAAAAGGTATTATATCAGCTCATACGAGCTACACTATAAAGCTTAAGGTATATTCTGTGTTTTCCCGCAGCGAACATATGTAATTCCTTCCTTGCTATTAATATAACGAAAAAAACAATATAGCATCCATGGGACCAGGTTGTTCAATTTCCTCAACACTTAAACTAACTTTAATTATAACAAGGAAAAAGCAATCTCTCCATTAAGCCGTATTTCTATGCTTTCACTCATCAGCCTCTTGTTCTCAAGGAAATTAATTTTGGAGTGGAGTTTACAAGGTTAAACCTTTCTTAATACAATATGTCATTTAATCTCACCTCGTTCAATAATGACTTAACGCTGATTTTATGACATTAAGGTTAATTTAGAGGTCAGTTCTGGAGAAACCACTAGCCGCAGACCTGGTTTCAGACCACTAAAAGTGTCAACTAAACAAATTCAAATACTATTCGTTGTTAAATTATTTTTTGATACCATATGTAGTATACAGGGTGAGCCAAAAGCAGGTCAACAGTGGATGAACTAGAGTTCGTATCATGTTTATACTACTTCTGTTTCCAGGGCACCAAATTTTGGGCCCCCCCCTGACAAAGCTTCACAAAAGGCCTCTACCGAACTATCGAACTACCAGGGGTATATTTTTCAGGGGTTAAGGGGGGATTTTTATTAAACACTACGAAACCACATTTCACACTATTCTGGCACTTACAATCTAGAGGGAATGGTTGACATGTTTTCGTAATAAAAAAATTTGTTTCCCTTGTTCCATTATATCTTGTTAGACATGAATATTACTTTAAATTTGAGTTTTAGATGAAGGCATTAAAACATTGGATGTTAGAAACGTAGACAAATAATTTTATATATTCTTATTTTTTTCTGTTAACCTTTATTCAAAATGCTAAAAAAAATAAACATTTAAAGTAATACATGTACATGTTTTTATTAGTCAAACACACTCACATACGTTACAAAAATATACATGAAAACGGCGATGGGAAAAATAATAACAAAACAAAACTTCTAATTAGTATAAAGAATTCAGCAGTTAAAGTTATTTATGTACATAAAACCTAGCCGTTAAGTTAGGTCTTTATGCTTGCTTTCATTTCTGCAAAATATTGCACTAACTACCGTTTGTCTAGTACTAAGACTTCTGCATGGTTTATGGGCTTTATAAGCGATTGCCTTGTATCATTCGCAATGACCTTTCAAGTCAAATGCTCGTGCCTTGGTAGACCACTAATTGGTTTATTATTAAAACTACATACTTATTGATTACCCTAACTGTTATTAGAATTTGCTAGTATAACGTAGTAAACTTTCTTCTATTTCAATAACACTGTTGTGAAAATTCAGGGAAAATAAAAGGGATAGAATGTATTATAAAAAACGTTGGCCCATTCTCGGAATCGACGAGGTTTTCCAAATCCCTGCGGGCCCCCTTTGAGGCTTTCAGGGCCCCTTATGGCCGCCACGCCCCGAGGTTACACCGTGCCTAGCTCCGACCATGTCTTGTTCACTCTAGTGACCACAATAATTTAGTACTTTAACTTAATATATATTGCTGACATATATCATATGTTAATTGAAATTTCTAGTACGATTATTATATAATAATAATACCTGCTGCTTGTTGTCTTTTGAGTAGGGCAGCAGGGTTGAAACATGAAACATTATTTCGTGCCCTTCGTAAATTGTGTAGACAGAATATTTGCCAGTCATGTCACCTGTGAAATTTATATAACTGATTGTAAATATTTGTACATGATAATAATTGTTATTAAATGTATGTTCTGGCATCACCTTTAACGTCGAGTCCTCCTCTATATTTATCCCACCCTTTGAGCCGTATTTTGTCTCCCAAAAGTGCTGTAAACCTCTCGAACTCAACACTACCTGTTTCTAAACAAATAAAACAGAACGGAAAGTTGTTAGTAAACAATCTAAAACTTAACTAACTAAAAACGAAAATTTCTGGAGAATCTTAAATTTAAAACTGGATTGCCTAATATTAGCTTATGGTATGAATGATAACATTTATCACAATTACTTATTGCCCAATAAGGCCGGTTGTAATTTTATCATAATACAATTTTTTGAATATCAGCTAATCAACCATTTATGACTGTGGGGACTTTAAGTAGAATATATTTTTTTTTCTGTGCCTCAACCACTCATATTTAAACTAGAAAAAGACGTCTACCAAGAAGAAGAGTTTACTGAATTAGCAGGAATTTAATTTTACAAGTTTCACACCCATACCAAGAAACGATTGCGTTACACGCGGTATAACTTTAAATTTAAGATGACTTATTGACACATGTATTTTTGTTAACATAGGTAAAACAGTTTATGTAGGGATAAAGACCGGTTATGGTATGTTTAGTATTAATGAATTTACTACACTGGAGAGGAAAAGTTCTGCCAAAACAAAACTAATTTATAACACTTTCCTCTAATCGGCAGTGACATTATGCAGAAACATGAACCATATTACAAAAGCGTAGGGATAATTCGCATGTGGTAGGATTGAGTTCCGATTTGTGCTGCAAGATATCAATGAATAATCGAAAATTATGCTAAAATGAAACAAGGGAGGTGAGAAAACATTGTGAAGATGAATAAAATAAGATGATAAACATATTTTTAAAGAGAATCCGGATGCATGCACATTTCCACTGCACAATGGGATGTGGTATGAAGAAGGAAGGTTCTTGAAAAGATTGTGAAGATCCCCGTAAACGTTACATACTCCACGTTACAAACTACAAACCAAATTAAATTACTTCGATAACGACGTTGTTCTACGGTGTGAAAGAATATTAGCTATTTTAAACGAAAAAATCGATTATTTAACGAGTGAGAGGTCCCTCGGATTGAAATATAAAAAGTCAAATGATAGACGAAAATTCTTCCTCCAAAGAGTGGATATCGCTTTGCCTCGTGTCAATTTTTTAAGAAAACTGCATACACTAAAGCGAAAAAAGGATACAAGGGACCGTGTGGACCTTGACGAGCGCCATTCACGGCAATACATCTAGCAAAGGTCAGACAGCTAAGGAGCAAGTAGCAGTTGGGAAAGGTAAGCGCCTTAAAATCTGCCATAGAGGTAGTAAAAATGTTTTTTTATTGTAATTTAAGTGAGCATTCCGGTCAAAGTCGAGTTGAAGGACCGATAATAATCATGACGATATGAATCAAATTTCATTTAACGAAGTATGGTTTACCACACGATTTCTCCCAAGCCTCGAGGCACCATTGGTAATTATAAAGGATGATCCCGTTATAATTATAACGGTAATTAGAAAAAAAAGAAGTGTAATATAGTACAACTTTAAATTTCATTTCATATTCAAATATGTCTATGTATGATCCATTCAAATATTAATAAAAATATTTCATTGATTCATATTTTTGGTTATTCGTTGGTTAACTGACTTGCAGGTAATGACCAGGTTTCTTCACACTATTCTGAAAGATTCACACTTATTGACAATTTTTTTTTTTAATCAAAGGCTTTTTATAATCTAATAATTTATTGGGTCTAAGAAATATTTTAGAAATATGGTAAGAAGTGTTGGGTGATGACCACATTACGAGCCGCGACCCAATCGATCCAGGCCCTCCTGTCGCTTTGACACAAATGGATGATGACTAGTAATCGTTAGTGGCCGTCTTACTTACTTCCAGTCTGTCCAAGGATCACGTTTGTATTCATCTCGATGGATAATAGTTCGCTTGTCTTACGCGATGAAAAAATCATTTCTTGTTTAGAATCAGAAAAATAGATGAGTATTGAAAGCGTGTTCCTCAAACTGGGACTCATTCTATTTGGTAAAATAAAGGCTGAAAGCAAGCAAAACGAAATATCAATTGTATATGGGGGTTCAGTTAGGATTGACATTCTGTAACAAACTAGCACAAACCGGTAGGAAGACAAAATTGAAAGTTGTTCACTTAATTTAAACCGTAGCAACCAAACCATAAAATATACATATATTTCGGATAATGGAGCATAGTCGTATGTGCCATTCAATATTGGAGGAAAAGCGAAAATGTCCAAAACTAGAAAATTAAGTGCTCAACTTTCAGATTGGTAGAGCTTAAAACAATGCAATTCCAAATATTAAAATTTTTATTGACAATAAATGAAGCCACTAGTTTGTAACGGCCCAAACCGATATTAGTATGTATTTAATGGCCAAATTATGGTTATTCATTATTATTTTTTTTTTTTTCTTAACATAAAATATTTTTAGTTAAAATTACCGAGTAGCATTTAAATAGTATTTAAGAAAACCCAGTCTAGTAAGTATCGTAAATGGTTTTATCATTTCCTGCTTACTTCATTTTGTTTATTATCGTTTATTTATTTCACAATTGTTTTGAACAAATTTCAGCCAGTTAAAAAAAAAAAAACTATCCGTGAATGTATTAGTGAATGATGGTATGTTGCTTGAAAATGGCCACCCTCTATAGACAGATAACGTCCCCACACACATCTGGAGCGTTTTGATCCTAAAAATATTTTCAAAATATAGTATATTACTTTCACTATTGAAACAAAATCCTCTCCTTGAAAAAAAAATCAGTTACAGAGCTGTTGTGAATTGTTAATGGTATTATTGAGCCGTGCACCTACGGTCGCTTGGCAACTAACCCACGCAAAGTTCAATATGCAAGCCCAAGCATTATGCATTGCACATCTGTCACATCTATGGACGAGTCTGTATAAACAATCCCTATTCAAATGTAACTTCCAAATAGAAATAAAGTTGTGAGTTTAATAATACTTACCGTTGCTGAACATTTCGTCATCTGTGATCTGCCCTGGCCTTGTGTAGAGAACGCCGAACTTGAAGTTGACGGAGCCTTCCTGTTCTTCAAGGAGAAGCAAGTCCTAAGCAAGGAATAATATAAGCACATTTAAATTATTATATAAGAATAATGTGTTCATAAATATATATTCACATACCAAAGACACAAGACCACAAACATTTACCGAAACTGAGAAATATCAGTACAACTATAGTAGTGCACCCAAAAACAAAACACATTTAATTGAATTTTTTTTTCACAGAGGAGTTTAAAATAAAACCATCCTTATTTAAAGCAGTGAAAGGTTAATTATTGCATTAAATTATTTATTATATTACATTTATTATATCATATATTACATTAATAAATAAATATTTCCCCGTCGTATTAAGCAGAGTATCAAATTAGGCTTCAACGTGCTGATAAATAATAGGTATTATGTATATGAGTTTAATGGACAATTATTATGAAAAGGTATTAATTGTTTCGCACCCTTAATTGTTAGATGGATTATAGTTGATTTTAATTTTTCTGTTTCTATTATTTCATTTATTAATCATTTACTGTTATTTCTGTTTTTATTCATTTACTACAACCAATGAAATAAGCGATCGATAGAAATATGAATATAAACAGTAGAATGCCTACAGTGTGGATTGAAATGGTTTTTTTCCGATTAAGTAAGCGCTGGAAGGTGTGTATTGAGAAGGGTTGGCCTGTGATCTGCATACCGAGAGAGTGGGTTTGTCAGAATCGAGTACTGGTCACCTTCCCAACTTGATTTAGCTTTTTTCTCTCTTAACTTTATTGCCAAACCAGGAGAGTAATACTTTACTTTAAAACAAGCACGATGTATGCTGGTGTGTACATTATTGTACACAAATGATGCAATATGAAATGTATTTAGTTCTAAGCCGCAAGTGGTTTCGGCTATAGCATTAATACACCCTTTGAAATTAGGGCAAACTGGCGTGATATTGGTCAAGTGTCTATTAACTTCATTCCGTAATTTACCTTTAAGGTGTACTATCCAGCCCGCAAGTGCTAGCTTGTGTTTGCTTTAGAGTTTTTACGCTCCAGCCAACTTCACAGCGTAATTATGCCTCATTCATTGGAGAATTCACGCTTATATTGACAGCGCTTTACTCATTTCCTAACGTGTGGTCGGTCGGTTTCCCTTTACCTAGTAGAGGTTGTTACGTTGAACCAACGGCATGGGCCGTGCTGTTATGCGGGTACTGTATAATCTCCGCGCCGGTGATAAAATATTACTTATTGTTAGCAATTTTTTTATTATATAAATTATTTTTACATCAGTAATTATTTATGAAATTGTACATTGAAGTTAGTTTTACTCTTCCGACTCTAATGTGTTTTATGAATACATAATAAATCATTTTTTTTCTTTTCAAAAGTTAGTTTGCTTTCAACGTTTCCCATTATTGTAATCAACTGAAATTTAATAATAATTTTTTTTCGCGGTGATGTGGATCACTGTTGTATTTTATAATTTCAATTAAATAAATCGTTTTCACGAACGCTATAATAAAGTCTGAACATAAAGACTGACAGACAGAAGATGACGTTATGTATTTTGTAGCTCAATTTAGTGTCAATTTTTAGGATATATAAATGATCAACTGCACATTCCTAAAGAAAAAAATATTTTTCAATGTCAAGCCGTCCTTCAGACATTGCTTGGATTGGCTAATTTATAGTAATTATTAGTAATAATTACTTCATTCATTCCTAATTTTGCCATAATTATCAATCAACTATGTCAATTTCTCAAATATAATCATAAATTCCTATGATGGGACATTGGAATGTTGTATTGAACTCTGCCAATGCAGTTACATTTTTAAGTTTAATCAAATTGACACTTTCAATTCACATAGGGTTATTTGAAGATCTTTTATTTAAATATTAATGTACACAAACGACCCCGGAATGAAAGTAGTCTCCCTTTAGGGTGAGGAATAAAATTTAAATAATTTTGTAGAGCTCATCAGTCATTCTATGACATATAATGATGTCTTTAGTTGGAGCTGATCCCTTTACCTAAGCCCTAAGCCGATTTTGTCTGAAGGACATCGGCAAGGGACACCCGGGTTTCCGTTCGGTAACTTTCGGGATGGTTAGGGTGTTATTATGTGCTAGCTATAGAAAGGAAATCCCCATAGAACTATAGAAGGATCCTAGTCATTGAAAGGAATCCTCTCCTTAGCATGTTTCTAATTCATCGGGGCTAGTAATCTAGTACATTTTTGAAGTATTAGAAGTCCAAAAAATATTTTTCTTGATACATTTTCAACAAATGTTAATTGATATGATACTAACCAAAACATTGTTGAGAAATCAGAGCTTTGAATTGAAAATAGGGTTTGAGAAGACACGCAAAAGCATAAAAATCTGAGATAATAAGTTAACATAAGTCATCATTATAGATAATCAGGTGCTGACATTTTTCACGATCAATTCTTTTTCTTACAAACTTTATGTTATTACATAAATATTTCAAATCCATTCTATTTTTTATGATTTTTGATTCTTAATGCACTATCTAGGAATATCTCTACCATTTTAGTAACAAATTAGAAAAAGTACGACATAGGTCTTACCGGCTTTACCACTTGCTAACTTCACCCAACTTGTCGCTGCGTCTCCAACTAACAATATATAATTGTGTCCTCCGACCAGCTCTGCTGTACAGTGCCCCGCTATGTACTCTCACGACTGATAATGCAACTAAAAGTCTCCAACACTTCCAGAATGGGATCATGAGAAAAGTGGTCAGACATACCTCTCTCGAGAGGTGAGTTCACCCACCGGAGACCCATCAAGTTTTTTGACTCGTTGCAGCACCTCACAAACCCAGTGTTTAACACTATGAGCCCACCACCATCCCACATCCATAGCAACAGACTGTCGGAGAAAATTAGTTTAAGATTTGGTTATGTGAAGTTATTATTGTTAGATGGAGGTTAGTTTTAAGCCTATGATGAATAAGGTGAGCCCCATCACTTTTAAAAAATATTCAGTAAATTAATATATTATGCACATTATTATACTTTTGTTCAATGCAGATAAAAATATGTAGAAACCAGAAGTTGTATAAAATGCATTGTATAAAATTTGTTTTGGGGGGATATAATGTTTGAAACTGCTATTTGTAGATTACACTGACGTTACTTTGAAAGTAGATCATCTCCTGTTATTTCTTGTCACAAATAAATAAGTAGTTGCCCAAGGCAATATTAGAATGTTGACTTCTATTAAATTCTTATGATATTACGTGGGGTACAGTTATGCAAACGTACGCATCTCCGTAATGTATTTTACAGTTGAATTTAGATTTGTAAGTCAATACCTAATTGTGAATTGGTGTGTGTGCGCGCGCGCGCATTTATGAATATATAAAGTTTTTATTTTTCAAGCAAGCTCTTATTTTATTTTATTTATATTGTTTTTGTTTGCATTTAGTTCATTTTCTATTTGCTATTTTTATAATTTGCAAATAGTACGTGTCTTTTATGTGTATATATATGTACATTGTACATTTATTGTTATAGAGAAATATTTGATTTCTCAGCACATTGTAAATATGGATCGATACCATGAAAGAACCCACTTTATGTAATTGTAACTGAATGAAAACAGCTCCCCTATCGGACTCGGCTATGTAAAATATACAGCTAAAGAAAAAAGACAATTTACTTTTTCTCTGATCCAGCGATTCTTCTTTGTTTTTGGCCATTACACATGCGGGGGCTCTCCCAGGCCAATTGTCCCTTAATCAAACCGACACTGGGCCCTGTCTTTCCGGCTCCGATCAATGATAGTCCTGTTTCAATTACCTTTAAGTAGGGTTAGGGTCCCTTGAGTCCCTACGCGTCCGGGGTTCTAAAATACAAAGGGACTGTATGCACGTCGATAGCAATTCATGCTGAATACGCAATAAAAGTTGTGTAATTTAGTAAAGGGTTTCTCCTGAATAGGCCATTAGAAAAAAATAAGGTAGATAGACATCTTTTAAAGAAAATCCACTGCATTAAAAGTCAGTGATCTGGAATAGTGCCAAATTGTTTTGACAAGAAATCCAATGATTTATTATTACTCTATCGTTCTAATCGGTTTCGTGCAGATATCTTTTAATCATACCTTCGATGTAGTGAAACCTCTTCTTTTGGCATTTAATTTTTAGACGAAGCATATCACGTACCACGACTGCCTTGGGCTTTGCAATGATCTCGTTACAAGGAATAATTATCGCTTAGCATTATTTTCTTTACAAACATTAATTTTGGGGCAGAACTTTTCAGAAAAGTTCCCAAATCATTCTTTTTGTTTTTTTATTTCATAAAAAAACCATTGTGTTTTCAAACCCGCATCTATCTGTTCTAGTCACACAGCCACCCTGTTCATCACAAAACTATTAGATCGGGATGATTTATCTGGGTATTAAAAGATACTACTAATTCCATAAAACATGAAAACTTGTTTTTAATAAATTATGGACTGATAAAAAATAAATTGCTATAAAATTGACTAGTGGAAATCAATCACTGAACGTTTAAAATCGAGTTCCCGGTGGACACGACTGCCTGATGAATTGTTTCTAGTTGATAGCATTCCATCAACCCAGGCTGTGACAACACTCTACAGGTCTCTCTGACTTAGGTTATCTAACCAATAACCTTAGAGTTGCTCTAAGCTGTATTTCTTATTTCAAATTCTCAATTTGAGTTTCCCAGTTTTTAGTTTTTGTAGGAATGGATGGAAAATTAGTGTGCAAGCCAACTCGTCACTTCAGAGATGGTTCAGAGCAGGTGGCCATGACCTGGTGGTGAGAGACCACAACTCGAGATCCAGATGGAGCCGTATATACCTTACTGTACGCGTGGTTTGTACAATCCAACAATCCAAGAAATAAGTAAACAGTTTCATTTCCATTCCACACAAAAAAGTCCCAATTCGCAAGATGAGCCCTCCACCTCCTTAGGTCATCTTAAAACAAGCTGTGCACATGAAGTGGAAGGTCATCCGTGAACCTTCTTCTTGCCATATCCTCGAGACGCGGCTCTAGAAGAACCCAGCGGAGCAATCGCCGCAAAAACGGGACTGTTTCATGAGATACCTTATAAGGTAACCTCCAGGAATCCTCTCCGCTTGATCCAACTTGGTGACCTGTCCTCTCAACAAATTTTTTTTTATCAAAAGTTGGGCATATAGCGAAAAATCCCCAGGGCCACACCTGATACCAGGGAACCTGTGGCCATATTTCTATCCCCCAATCTCAGTTAGATCGGGTGAGTGCTACCTATCTTACCACTGGTCTGTCTCCACAACCAGGGTTTTTTTGCTTCGGAACATCTCATGCATACTTCTAAAATGCTCTGTTCTGCTGTCTGCTGCGAATGTGGCCGCAAGGTCGTCCGCGTATGCTACAACTGGAAAATCGTTTTCCTCTAAAGCCACCATCACACCCCACACCATTTTCCACATGGGGTTAAAAGCCCTGAGAGCGTTACCATTCCTCCAGGCCCTCGGCGACGTAGGATTTTCCTCTCATGACCACCATTGTGTCACTGAGGAGGCTGATAACTTAACTTGAAGACTCCTTGCAGCCCTTTATGACATGAGGATACCGCACTAGGTTAAACGCCGAAGAAGCATATCTATGAGACCACGTCCTAGGAAAGTGTGTGACTTAGGACTTAGTCAGTCCGTAGTTTTTTGGCCCTTGCAGGAATCAAACTGCCTTTAATAATCTGTTATCAGTATGTACACTACTGATTGCTAAATATATACGTAAATAAAACATTCATGAGAACTTATTTGATTCTCAATTCATATTTGGCGTTGAGTATTCTCAAAAAACAGTGGGACAGCGATAGTGGTCGTTTAAAAGGCTTCAGCTAAAAGAAACGTTCTTCATTCATTTAGAGAATCGAATCCATAACCCTCATGTCGAAAGCAGCTTAACTATATACCATATGAAAGCAGTGATAGTAAACCTTTTATTTAGAGCTAAAATAATAACACCATTCAGTAATTCAACATAAATATATAGGGTTATTCTTACCTTTTGGATGTCCGGTGAAAATATTTCCTTGGGCCCTTTTTCAATTTTCTCCATATTTGGGAAATTACTGAAAATGCCATACAAACATTATAATGGACATCTGTAAAGTTAAGAATTATTATAAACATTATTACAATGTTACCTTAGTATTTGTTTCACCGTCATTGGCTTGTTAGGTGTGTGGCTTAAGGAAATTTTTTGTGCCCCCTGAAAGAAAATACGTTATATCAGTTTTTATGATTACATTATGATTGTATTTAAAATGCTTAATAGACTTGTTTTACCAGAGTTTCACCGGTTTTAGTTTTCTCCTCGTATTCGTTAGTTAAGTGTTTTGTAATATTGATCCAACTCATGAAATTTGTATAATTTTTAATATCAACCATATTTCAGATATTACATTCGAAAACATATTACCGTTTTCTTCCACAAGATGACCCTATACTGTGGTCCACATTGGGTGTTGGCTTCTGTCAGGACGACGCTGAGGAAGAAGGGGACCTTCTCAGCATCAACCCCAACGTAGTTCTGGTGTACTGTAATACAGAGAACATGTTTTGATAAGGAAAACTAAAAAAAATTTTTTTTGTAATTACAACCCATGAAGAAAGAAGCCCCAAGAGATATGACAGACCTTTTTTTTTGGTTTGACTCCAGTAAGCTCCGGGCTTTGTTTACATTGAATTTTGCTGGAATATCTTTTGTTTTCAAATCCTAATCAGTGTGATCAAAGGTAGTTACTTCTATCACACCCCTATCATAACAATTACTGGTTTATATATTATGTATGCATAGATGTTTACTCCTGTTTCCTACCAATAGCACAGGGCATACGTACTTGAAACTCCAAGATTATGGAGTTAGTACAATCATGAGAAGGCTACTTTTTAGGTTAGTAATAATTCTTTTTCACTTACTTTACTGCTGTTAAATGCAATTTTCATAATTTTAGTAAATTAAAGTATTAAAACAATAATTAAAAAGGATATATCTAGAGAAAAAAAATACAGATGGAAAAACGTTTGACTGGCGATTTGAAATTAAAAGTAATTTTGACAGGGACTTTATACCTTTTTGAAAAATTTGATTTTCAAATATATTTACTATTAAAATACTGGTGTTACTTTTTGAAGTGTTTGTTCTTCAGTATATAAATTCAGAAGTGGATTTAACAATTAATTAATTAATTTCATGATCTTCTGCAAGGAGGTCTGCCGTCTAACACGAATTATCCAACACGAGCCTAGCAGTAGTAAGTAGTTTAACGAGAGTGTAGAAAATAGGTGGTCTGAAAAGTTTCCGACCTAACAAAGCTTTTATTTCACTAGCTTTTATTTATTTTATTATCATCTTCATGTTGAGGTCGGAAACTTTTCAGGCCACCTATTTTCTACACTCTCATTAAACTCTAGAGCAAAATATGTCACAGTAAAACGAAATGAAAAATTCTTTTAGAATGCATATTTTGCTGGAAGATAATCTGGCAGATCAGGAAGTCTTGGGTTCGAATCCCGGACAAATAATTATTATAAGTATATAATAAAAATATTAATAATATTTTTTTTAAAATGACATTGCATTTATGCATTTATTTTAGCGACAGTCGTTAATATTTTCTTCATTTTAGTAAGTTTTATGGAAAAAAGGCACTTGGATGGTAAAAGGGCCCCTAAATAAATTTCTTTTCCCCTTCCTGAAATATTCTTAATATTGTTTATCCAAACGATTTGTTTTTTTATTAGTCTTATTGAAGATTGAACTTAATTTAAAAAAAAACTTCAACCCTTGAACCATTGTGTAGATCCTGATAATAAGTTAGATACAAAACGCTAAAAACTTTGAATGCAGCTATCCAAAAAACCATCCAAAAGAATATGGGCCCTTTTTGCAGCCAAGTCCACAATTGTTCTTCATCTACTCTATAGGACGACTTTATCGCGAGAACGTAGTATGTACTTCACAGTGTTAAATTACGAATAATTCATACAAAAGAGCTCAAAATAATATATGACAATAAATCCTAAGTTATACTTACGTTTTCCGAGGAAGTATTTGAAATACCACCTGGTCTGGTACTCGGGGTTTTCAAGTACTGGTGTACTTGGTGTCCCAAACATCTGAAACAGGCATAAAATCTAGATTGATGAGAAGGCATTTTAATATGCTTCTGTATTAAGAAAGAAATGCTATAAAATGTTTGTTGGCTTGAAAACTGAACTGAGTACATGTACAGAGATTGAAATATTCTAAAATATATATAACATATAAAGCAGATAAAAATATACCAGTTAATAAAAGCAACATAACTGAATCTAAATCTTTTAAATATCTGCTATTACCTTAAGACAGAGGCAACTTTTACCGAGCATATCGACCATAGGTAGAATAAGCTCAAAAATTATAGTAATAAATATTTCCATATTTTAGTAATAAATCAAAGCAAGAAAACATGAACTCTTGTTATATCGTTATACAAAAATGAGTAGTCCATCCTCTGTTAAGTTAGTGTTTGCTGTTTAGGACTTCACTAATAAAACAATATGTTTTCTGCCAAATAGTCTTAAAATCCGTTAATTCCAGAAATTGGTATTTATAACAAAATATCTGGCTTCTTGATGAGGATGATACTCGTATGACTATCATGAGTTTAACAAATTATTAAGAGCGTTGGTTTGGTGGCATAGTTTCACTAGAAAAAAATAACTAATAAATCTCTTCAGGGTCTTATTCTCTAGTTCTGGACTGAGGAGAAAGCTTGCCGGCAGCATGAAATAAAATCATTATATGCCTAACTCCTAAGAACATAACCTACTAGACTGCTGTAATTAATAGGGGCCCCTACTGGTCACCTAAAAAGTAATATTGAATATAGATGGTTACTCCAAACCAATGCGGCTTCATAAGGGAGAATGTAGGATGCATTGTGTCATTAGCAAGAAAGATTGACAGCACTCTTTGGTTCACAAAAAGTAGATCCTGCGCAATATTTACGATCAACTATCCAATCATGAAATTAGTTTCTTGAGCCAGGAGCCAGACGTAGAGAGCAAAACTAGGATAGGATTACTAGTAGGATGGGCATATGTTCAGAATGGGGAATGGAGGCAATCCAAAAAAGGTAATGATGCAGTATATTCAATGTGCAAGAATAAATCAAAATATGTTATGGTTTGTCGTCTTTAGGGAGAACGGTATAAGAAATTGGGATCAGCAACAATACGGAAAACTTGTGGAAGTTAATTATTATAAGTTTTATTATTAGCAGGCCGATTTTACCCATGAGTATTTGAAACGTAAATAGATCACCGAACCATGTACAAATATTCTGGTTGGAATCCAAAACTTTAAACAAATAGAATAGATTATAAATGGTTTCGGAACTGATAGGAGTCACCCTGTCGTTGACAATTATTACATTCCAGTAACAGGCAGACCTACTTGTCAGCCAAAGGTAAATATAATTATACTTTCAATTTGCTAAAGCCGTGACACCCTTAGAGGGAGTATTTAATTCCTGGATTTTCGACTCGGTTGGCGTCCCATTCCCTTCTTACCTTCTAAAGGTCTGTTTAGAATCAAATAACGATCTGGGCTTAAACCTTTACATGAACAGGTATTTATATACGGGGCACACACTTAGCTAGGAAGCCTTCAAAGTTACTAACTAAATGGTATCTTTTCTCTTCTTAACTATACAAACAACAACAAATCAACACAAAATAACGTTTGTTGTAGTAATTAGTTTATTAATGCCTCAGGATTTTAACTTATGAATCTCTTGCTTGAATAATTACTTTTTCTAAAAGTTTGTGGGAATAGTAGAATATAACGGTTCCATTAAGTAAGGTGAATGACGTAATGGATCACAAAACCATCAATTGTAATATTTCTGCAAGAAAAACTGATGATATTGTCAGTAGAACAACTGTTTTTATGCCTACGTAAGTCGGGTAAAAATGGTAAGGGGTTACACCGAACTCATAACATATTTATAGAGCTGATTTCGCATTGACAAGAGGAGGTCGATAGAAGATCGAAATATCTTTTACCAAGTACTTAAGAAACTGAAATTCTCGACATTGCTTTATACGCAACAAACTTTTATCAGTTCGTGAAAATAAATATTTTTCTTTTCTAGAGATTTTTGTGGATAACTCTCCGTTTTTGATCTATTCGTAATCAGGCTTCGATATTTTTTATCATTACGAAAAATTAAGAGCTATAATTTACGTTTTACACAAACAAGTTTTAGTCGCAAAAAAAAGCCTTTCATATAATGGGGAAAAGTACGTCGAGGTCATTGATTTTCGAAACAACTAAGCCTGCATTTCTCACAGATATTGAATTAAGCGACTTATAATAAAATATAAATTATCATCTATTTTGAGAGAAATTAAATTAAATCACACTTGGGTGAGGGAGCTCAAGAAATAAGGAAAGGGAGATTCCGCGAATCCTGGCTGGAAGTCTTCATGCTAATGTGGCCAAGTTCGAGGCCATCCAGTAATGGGCAAACTTGGAGTCCTTAACAATCGGATTAGCACTGGAGTCGATCCTCTTATTTTCTCCCCACTCCATGTATGTCGTACCGTTTAGAATTATTATACAAAAATACGATCATCTGAGATTTTCGTTTTTCTTAATTAGAAAACCAAAGTCTTTTGAGGTTGAGTAAAAAACTTAAGACATGACGTTTTAACTATTAAAAAAATAAACAAAAAAACTGCCTGTATGCCCTACTGTAGCTGTCGTTAAAATGATTCAGTCAATATGAAATTTTAATGGTATTTTCCGCAACATTTCGAAATATGCCGTTTGTGTGGGGGTAACTGTGCAATAGTGAGAAGTAACAAATAAATTTTGAAACAGTCGGCCATGTTTTGCGTACGTTAAAGATTTATCAAGTCACAGCTCAAAACCTATGTATGTGTGGATTTGTATACTAAAATATCAAATAAAAAATACATAATGCAATGTTTTTCAAAGATATATTTAAAAAAACGACCATTAATTATGAAATAAAATATTTGAAATAATAAAGGATATAAAACACGTCAAAAGGTAAGAAACACTATTAAATAACAAATATTGTCGAACCACGAGTACTAGAGACCGATAATTTAGCCTTGTACCGGCTGGTCTACCCTCCTATTTGGCATCCAGGTGAGTACAGAATGTGCATGCATGTTTCCGAAACAGGGAGTGTGTGATTAAGCGTTTATACAACCCATGTCCTCCAAGATGATTGCCTCGGCCGCAAATGCTCGCGCCCGGAGATATTTACGTACAGAAGTAATATAACATGCAGACACCGATTAGTTATTGAAGGAATGAACAAAAAACGGCTCAACCCATCAAAAACATATGTTTCTTAAACCATTTCGATCACTGAAAATCTTACCTAATGTAGCTAGGTAAACAATGGACCTTGAGACCCACTCATGTGTATGGGTGTTGCCCAAAGTTGTATTTTTGTATGGAATACCTTAGAAAATATTATTTCATGACAGTTTCTAATGTGTCCTGCACTAAAAGAAAAGTAGTACTTAAAAACACTTAAATATACTACTTAAATAGATTGAGGGATGAGACAAGAACTTTTATAAATCAGTGAAACGGGACCTTTTTCATTTTTTTTATAAATACATATTAAATGATTGTTTAAAATCTAGTAGGTATTGGGAATAGCTAAAATACATAAAAAATAAGCAATTTATATTGTTGGCTCTCAAAACTGGAATATTTTTGATTTATTTCTATTTAGAAGTTTTAATATGTCCTTAACAACTTAAAAAATATCAATAGCTTTTTAGTAGCCACATAAGAAAAAAGTAGCGCACTTAGCCAAATATTTGATTCCTAATTCGGGCTTTCAATTCTTCTTTTATTAATATTAAACGTTTTCAGTGATAAGGGGGTATAAATATCAAGAAAAATGCAATAAATTTATAAAAAGTGTATATAAAAATTTATACAGAAATTTCCATACTGATTTCTTGTGTAACTGATCTCTAAAAATTTAGCAAAAGGTTTTTGTTTCTAATTTTAATTTAAAAAGTTTTGACGGTCGAGCAAGTAGTCCGTGTTGTTGGTTAAGTAGATGACGACCGTAGCCAAAGATTTTGGGGTTTCCTTTATATTAATAGCCCCTTAACACTGAAAGCGGTTATTATTAATTAAAAAGCGAAATAATTCTGTCTTAATATTTACCAATCAGCATATTTGCTGACACAGGTGTTTCTTAATATTCTTATACCTTTAAACATTACGATTAATTGAATATTTTTACGGCCATTACTGGTCGTGCAACTTCAAATTTGTCTGCCATATGATTTGAATCAAAGTTGAGAAAATAATACTCGTTATTTCCAGTGGGTAAAAAAGGGCGAAATTTAAACTCAGAATCGGGGTGAATTCGGCCTAATGAGAGGAATTTATGAGCTGTAGAAAGACTAATTGATGTTTTTTTCTTTTAGCTGTTGAGCTCCGACTACCGAACACTTGTTATTATGTCCGGGCTTTTTCCTCAAGGCACTAATTAACAAAGTAGCGGCTCGTTAACTTGGTAAAAGGATCCTTCTGTTCTCAGTGGTGCATTCAAAGTATAAAGTTACTGCAAAATAATTCTAGCTGAATAGTGTGTAAACGAGAAATACGGTGCACGCTTAAGCCAGAAATGATTTAATAATTAGTGACAGTCAAAATATCACGGACTATGATGAGTAATATGGTTACGAAAAAAAAAAAAACTGACAGAAAAAATAATAATAATAATAAAGTAGAATGTAGTAAGATAGAAATGGTTATATTTCATAATGCGAGTAAAACAGACATTACACCAAAACCATATGGTAACGGGTAAGACATATCCCAAATAAGACATGAAGATACAAGGACTAAGGAACAACGAAATGGTTGTCTATGCGGGAGCAAAGAAATATGATTGTGGCTAAGTAGATGTGTAGATAAGTTGATTTAGAATTAGTTGAATAAGAATTTTTTTTTCCAAATAAAATCTAGTAACATTAACATAAATTTTTAATGTTCAATTTTTAAAGGTATTTTGATATGTTTAACAATTTATATACATACAAGCTAAATAAAATTGAAGATTAGGATAGGTTAGTATTGAAGACAACGTTGAAACGTTATTCGATTTGTGTAAACGAAATATTTTTCGTAGGTTTTATGCCCTTAGTTTAGGGACTCGCTATATAAGCCTCTTAAGCAGTTAAAATGCTAAGTTTGGAACATTAAAATTTCTTTGAAGGATTTCTCTTCACGACATTAAGGCATAGATATTGTATTAGAGAGAATATTAGTACTGCGCCTGCGCTAAACCACTGCATAACGTTTTCGTATCGCTCTATAAACCAACTGTGTTGTTACCGTTCATAGGAAGTGTCCAGTTCGTCAAACCGTCTCAACCGACTACTGGGTGAACGGTCCCCGGAGGAGCTATCTACAGGTGAGTGGATAGTGGAGTTGTGGGCTAGATTGCCAATAGCAAGATTCACCTCACATAACACAGCAAAGGCGGCCATATTGCCTAGGCCAACTGCCAGCCGTAGTAGAGATAAGAGTGGGGAGTCCGCAAAGCCCTCATAGCATCTCAGCCAGGTGCTAGCGAGGGAGGCTCTCAACTTAGTTACGTGCGTTCGCGGCTACACCTTGCCATATATTTTTTTTATTTATTTTTTTTTTTTAAAAATACTGAATAATTCAGAAAAATACTGCTGATGAAACATGTGTTTCTATCAGCAGTTAATGTCTGCAGAGAATAAGAAAAAACGCACAAGGTCGTTGGGACCTACCCCCACTTCGTCGCCGGTCAAACGTAAGCCGCGGCGATCTAACCGAAACATACCTCCTGTCAATTCTTCAGCTCCCAGCAGCTCTATGGAGGAACTACCATCACTACCAAGCACATCTAAAGAAACAACAACTCATGAGTCTCCGTTTTTCACGCCCAATAGTTACGAGGTGTTGAAAAATATTGAGGTAGAGGACATGGACTCTACACAAACACCCACACAGCCCAAGCCACCGGCAATATTCGTACGAAACATTGGTAATTTTAAATTACTATGTACCCAACTAAATAAAATTGTAGGTACAGGGAAATACACTTGCCTCAATCGGGCCCGAGACACAAAGGTTTCTCCGGACACTCCGGACACATACCGTACAATAATCAAATACTTAGATGAGACAAAGGCCGACTTTCATACCTACCAATTAAAGCAAGAAAGATCGCTGCGGGTGGTGATTAGAAACCTGCATCCCACTACACCAGCGGACGAGATAGAGAAGGAGCTCTTAAGCCTAGGATACAAGGTTCGCCAAATTACAAATGTGCTCCGTGAGGAAACACAAGAAAATAATGCAAAAATCAAGACACCACTGCCCTTATTCTTTGTGGAACTAGAGCGAACACCTGGAGTGGAAAAAATCTACGAGGTCACCCACTTGTATTACACAAGAGTCCAGGTCGAAAAGCCTTACCCGAAACGCGATATAGTTCAATGTCATAATTGTCAAGCATATGGGCATACAAAATCATACTGCTACCACCCTCCCAGGTGTGTAAAGTGCAGTGGGCAGCACAAAAGCGAATTGTGCAAGAAGCCCCTAAAATCACCTGCTGTATGCGTGCTCTGTCAACAAGGCCACCCGGCAAACTATAAAGGCTGTGCGGCATATAGAATTCTGAAGTCCAGAAGCGAACAACGTAGTCGTCCTGAAGAAGAAACGCCAGCCACAGGCAGCCCAAGAAGCGCCCCCGCCAGAAGTTTGAGGCCTTCAGTATCTTTTGCTGACGCTGTTCGGAACAGAGAGCAGTCACAGGCATTGCCCACTCCTCCTCCGCAAGTTCTTCTTCCCCAGCACTCCGTTCTTCCCGTCAACCAGCAAACTCAATCCCATCCTCAACCACACATCTCGCATATCCCACCACCTTCAAGCTCTTCAGATCTCACCAGCCTTTTAACCTCATTCCTTACAGAGTTCAAAACCCTAATTACCCCTCTCATTTCCCTTCTTACAAATCTTGTCTCCTACCTTATCCCCGTTAAACAAAATCCATAAGTGGATCCTTCTGACTCCTTATCCATTCTCCTTTGGAATGCGAATGGTGTTCGCACCCACACTAACGAACTGACAGCATTACTCCATGACAAAAACATCGACGTAGCTCTAATTACTGAAACAAGACTTACAAGTAAACGACCATTTACCGTTCGACAGTACCAGACTTATCGAACTGATCACCCTGATGGAAGAGCTCATGCAGGTACCGCTGTCATTGTCCATAACTCCATATCCCACCACATAGTTCCTTTGGTAGCACATGATTTCCTTCAATCCACTGCAGTGTCAATCACCACCCTCACTTTTCCCCTTACTCTAGCATCAGTGTACTGCCCTCCCAATAAATCCATTACCGATTCCCAATTCATCTCCTTTCTAGACTCCATCGGGCATCGTTTCCTTGTGGGTGGGGACTTTAACGCAAAGCACCAGCACTGGGGCTCAAGATCCACAAATACACGAGGACGTGCTTTGCTGTCTGCACTCACACGGAGACATTGCTCCACTATCTCTCCTGACACAGCCACCTATTGGCCATCTGATCCCAACCGAAATCCTGATCTCCTTGACTTCTTTTTCTACAATAGTTTAGGAACACTAAACTATTCACTCAAGCGCCTCGATGACCTCTCCTCCGACCATAGCCCCTTATTATTAACCATTTCCCTAAATCCAATTCACAAACTGCCTCCTCCTTCATTTATTAGGGGCCCAGTTGACTGGGACCACTTCCGCCAGATTCTTACAGACTCTGTAGACCTCAAAGTACCTCTGAAAACATCCCAAGACCTAGACGATGCAGTGCATTCCTTCACTACTCTGATCCAGAGTATATTAATCTATACACCGCTGATGTCCCCTCTACCACCAATACCTTCTTGGCAACATTCGCAGACGACACTGCAGTCCTGTCAACCCATCCAGACCCTAATATAGCATCCCAAAACCTTCAAAAACACCTCGACGAGATCGAGTATTGGTGCAACCAATGGCGAATCAAAGTCAATGAAGGAAAATGTTCCCACATAACCTTTACCCTGTGCCGCAAGTCCTGTCCACCAGTATTTTTAAATTCAATTCCTCTCCCTGTGTCTGAGACAGTACGGTATTTAGGCTTCCATCTCGACAAAAGACTGACATGGAACCCACACACGAGGCTAAAAAGACAAGAACTAAACAGACGCTTTGGACAACTGTACAGACTACTTCGAAGGACATCCCACCTCTCAATAGAAAACAAACTACTTATTTACAAGGTTATACTTAAGCCAATCTGGACATACGGAATAGAGCTATGGGGGACAGCAAAAAAGTCGAACATCAAGCGCATCCAATCCTTTCAATCAAAAGTCCTAAGAACAATAGTAAATGCCCCTTATTACGTCAGCAACAAAACCCTTCACAATGATCTGAATATACCCTATATTCTTGAACTCATCCCTTCCAAGTTCATAAAATTCCATAGTAACCTATCCAACCACCCTAATTCCCTAGCACAGTCATTGCACTGCACCACTCACCCCTATAATCCTCTTCGGAGATTAAAACGGCAGTGGCCTCGTGACCTGCTATAACTAAGTGATAGTGGGAGTTCTGGCAATGGCCAGTTCCTCTAATCATGTCCTGAGCGTCTGTGGCTCTCGCGCTCTTGGTCAGCCTCCGCTGGCTTATCCAGTGACGCGGCTGACGTAGGAGCGTGGGGGACTCCCCAAGACTCCGCTTCCTCCTTCGCATGTGAGGGAGGTGACCCTTGTGGACTTGGGGGGCCTCTGGGCTGTTTGTAAATATTGTATGAATGAGCGAGTGAATGATGAATTGTAAATATAGTATGAATGATGACATTTATCTCAATTACTCATTGCCTAATAAAAGGCAGATTGTAATTTTATCTTAATAAAATTGTTTGAAAAAAAAAAAAAAAAAAAAAAAAAAAAAAGAGAGAATATTGAATCAAATATTGGAACATACCTCTTCTTTCCCACTGATGGAGTCACCACTTTCCACTCTGAATCTTCTACCAATCGCATCCTGACCGTTGGCCTCCACTTGCGGCAACTGGAAACAGAGAAACAAATAGTTTAGGCAATAAAAAATGATATTCAAAAAAAAATACGTATCACATCTATCATTTATTTAAAATTTTGTCTTAAAAACTTATTATTCCTTACACTTAGGATTTAGTTAAAAAGCTGGAATCTATTAGGGGAACATAGCACGTTTCTTAAAACTTACTGGAATAAGCTATAAAAACTATTAGCCTAATGATGATAAGATGCCTTCAAGAGGAATGAAGGAATAAACATTGATTTATCCTCATCAAAATAGTACTATAATTTTGGTTTGCATTTTAGTTATAAATTGTGCACGATAAAAAATGAATGACATGAATGCATGACCGTGAATGACATTCAGTAACATCTGCCCATGATTATTTTTAGAATAGGCCAATCATATACGAGTTTGAACTAGCTGAATAACAAATTGTCTAAAGTTTGCGTTACCGTTTACTATGGCAGCGGGGTTTGACTATTTTGGGTCTTGGGTTTTGTCAGAATGAAAGACATAGGTTGATTGAATATAAGTAATAATTTATTAACCATAAAATAAGTACATTTCGGTCACAAGTTATATAGGTTAGATTGATATTGTCAGCCGGCTTTGTTCATTTGTTTCATTTTTTTTTTTTTGTTTTTTTTTGTTTTTTTTTATTGTAATACATAGTTTTCTTTTAGATATGCTGGCTGACGACTGATTCGTCCACTACGAGTTACATATGTGTCATTGTCATTATTGATATCTTCGCTCTGGCTTTGGTTCATTAATTGCTGATCTGCTGGATCGGCTGTATTATTAACCTTACCATTATTATTGGAATTTTCCGAAATTTGTGGTTTAATATTTTCATCAAGTCTATATTCGTTACTTTCTATTTCGAATGGTAGGCTAGTATCATTTCTTAAGTGTATTCTATTACGCGTCAATAAGGAGCCTCCCTCTGTCTTAATTTGATAAGCCCTATTGTTTATGTTTCTATCTATTATTACAGCCCGATCCCACATTCCTTGTTTGTTTCTAACTCTAACATTTTCTCCTTTTTCGTATTTTTTCAAATCTTTGGCTCGTTGATCATGAAAATTCTTTTGTTTCCTTTGTCTTTGTAACAATTCACCTTTTATATATGAATTTTCTTCACTTTTAAACTTTGGTATATCATATAGAACACCATTCACATTTTTACCTTGCATTATCACATTTGGAGAAGGTATTGTATTAGATATTGGTGTGTTGTTTAATTCTAGTATTGCTAAGTACACATCTTTTTTATCAAAATGAGCTTTTCTAATTACATTTTTCACAGTTTGTATGTGCCGCTCCACCATTCCGTTACTTTGTGGATATGTTGGACTTCAATGTTTCAAATGCCCAATCAACACTTAACTTTTTCAAATCTGTAATAAAATCATCGAATGACTCACCCTTTCTCTGTTTACGTTGAAAAAAATTAAATCTTGCCACCGTCTCGTTTTTTTTAAGTATGCAATAATCTTCAAAAGCTTTAACTACAATTGAGTATTCCTCTTGAGGATTGAGTATATGAAGAAAAAAAGAGTATTCCTTCTGTTCTTCTGCCGTTAAATTGAAGGTTTCATATTTATCTTGTGCATCTTCTCCTAATACGCTCAACAGTATACCAACTTTTACTTCATTTTTTTTATCTTGTGCTTCGATAGCCGACAAGTAATGATTAAACTTTCTATACCACCTTTTCCATGCTTCTGCTGTATTTCCTTCGAAAATAAATTGTTCTGGCGGTTTCAAATTCACACGTCCTACCGACTGCGCCATGTCAGAATGAAAGACATAGGTTGATTGAATATAAGTAATAATTTATTAACCATAAAATAAGTACATTTCGGTCACAAGTTATATAGGTTAGATTGATATTGTCAGCCGGCTTTGTTCATTTAATAGAGATAACAAAACCATATGACAGGTTTGAACATCTAGTTCCGTTATGACATGGCGCTAAACCTTGAAAAGAATTGCTCACTCGTGTTGGTGATCCAACTGACAACTGAAACACCGGTGTTTTTGGTATTTGTTGACTATAACCCTTACTTGGAGGTCAAAGCCTGAGTTCAAGCCCTCAAATTGTAAACTTATTTCCTCAACGTCAAGTGTTAAACTGAATATTCTGAGAACTCGAATGTCGATGGCAAAAAAATGTAGCTCCCCTGGCGAATAAAGCAAAAGTTTATTTTTTGATTCTTTTTCTCTTCTAAAAATGTTTCAATTTAGTTTATACGCTTGCGTTTTCGGTTTTGTCATCTCTTTTCAATAATCTATACTCATTTAATAGGATGATATTTTTGCCTTATTCTGACTGAAAAAACAAACTGAAAAATGTATGATGGAAAATCAGAACCGAAATAGAAAACATTATCAAAAAATATTTGAGTTTTAACAAAACCATTAAAAACAAAATTCGGCAAGAATGCTCAGACGTAACAAATATTTTTGGACTTCAACAGTTTATAATGATAGGTTAAATTTAAGAACATCAAAATTCTCGTGGAATCCTTGCATCACTAAGAACACATATATTCAATTTTAATAATATTCGTCTTCAGAATTTCAGTTTTAGTTTATAAATATATTATGAAACACTCTGTCTCTATTTTCTTACTTTAATATCCCTACTTAATATTAGGAATTTCATAAACTTCTGCCGCAAAATAAAATGAATAATATGATTATCCTATCGTTCCTCCAGAAAAAAATATTTTAGATAGGTAGGTCGGTCAAAGAAATGAAAACTGAATGGTGTTTAATAAAAATAAATACTATTGTACATACATTATCCATTTTTGTTCACCTCACTACCTAAATTATTAAACTTATTCGCTCATTTGCGTAACAAGACGGGCTGGGCAGTTGGGTTGGTACGAAGGGGTGGGTGGTGAGAGCACACACCTACCTGTCTCCCACTGTGGGGAAGAGTTCTCTAGTTAATCATATTCTCAATGCGCCTCCCCTTGTTAGTATATGATTTTGAAATGATATAAAAATTCGTGCTTTAAGCACTCGTCATCAAAGCTAAAAATATCAGTTCTGTATCTTATGATTGTCTGCTCAAAAAAAACAATTACGATAAAATGGCTCTATTTTGAGAAATTATTATGCAAATTCATACTATTTATAAGCTATATTCCTAAATACTCACCCGCTTGCCTAATGATTTCCACGTGGCTTCTGCCTTAGGATTTTGTCTTCTTGATATTTTCCAATTATTTTCCGCTGAGGTCTCAAAACATTACAAACGTGCTTTAGATGTTTTTAATTCGATACCCTACTATAATATAACCCTTGTTTTTGTTACGAAGTAATTAATTAATTAACGGCATTTCATAATATTTTAAGTTGATAAACGTATTTTTCATGTAGAGGAAACATTAAATGGGGGCTTTAGGAGAAATGGCACGATTTTCAACAAAACTGGGCTTTTAGTATTGTGCAATACCGTTGTTTTGTATAGTATATCTGTTTAAAGGAAAATAAAAGGCTTTGATCGAATTGAGGTATGCCATTTTGCATCCTTCAGAAGGAAAATTTGCGTTTAGTCGTTGCTTATTCTTCTGATGAACATGGTCCTAATATTGTAGTATAGACTCCACCAGTTTCGGTCCGCCTAGAGTGCTATGGGAATAACGTACAATAGATGCTCGCTGTTAATGTTCGAGCCTGTGTTATATCGGCCCTGGCTTTTAGAGTAAGTGCACGCCGAGGAACCCCTGGGGTGTCTCCTATTGTGGTCTCAGTTCTCAGTCAACATTCCGATCCTGGAGGCTCCTGTTTCGCAGGATGTCGAAAGGTGAGAACGATTCGCTTTGAAATGGAAACGGGGGGGGGGGGGGGGCTACCCTTTCATCTGTCTGCCTGTATGTTTGTCTTTGCTATGATGGAGGCACTTTGGCCCAATTGGTACGACTTACTGGTTCGTCTGACAAAAAAACTCATGCGGTTTCATATTTTATAAAAAATACAACAGGAAAAGTACTAAATATGATCAGATGCTTCGGCTCACTAGTGGGATAGCAACTGAAGTAATTCGGCAATGGGTGGCTCTGCGCACCCAATTTTGAGGGAATGAATCTTTGGATTGTCCACAATTAGGTGTCTGAATGTGTAATTTGAAAACAAAATTCACCAGTTGTTAAAAAATGAGTAGTCTGTTAAATATGTAAAAATCAAAGAGTTTAAAAGAGGTGTTTAATGATTTAGTATTGTGTTAATTCAGGGCTTCTAACGTACTGTCATTCTGTGCTACAATGAAAATTGGGAAGTAGCAAGCTTGAATGAAGTTAATTTTTCGATGGTTTTTCCACACTACTTGCTTTGCTCTAGCCTGGGATCCGCGAGACTGCATCAGGCAGCGCGCGGTCTGTCTGTATGAATGTGTATATGTTTTTTTCACATCTTCTTACGTATACATACAAATATAGATTATAATTTAACAAGTAATGGTGATATAATTAAATCACTGATTCAAGGGCAAATGGTTTATTTCACTAATAGTAGTAGTCATTTCATTAAAGATCATTACTTTTCTGGCGTCGGGGTAATTAATTAAAATAGATATTTTAAAATAATAATTTCTTAAATTACAGAGCACGAATGACCATTGGGTAGATTTTTCAATAATCGTAGAATGGAGTTATCATGAAAATATATAGTACCCTATTGACCTGCATTTCATGTGCATGGCAATGTTACAAGGTAACACTTATCTTGTACGTTAAGTTATTTGTGTATGTTTTTTGTGCTACGTCTTAGAAATGTGTATCGAGTATTGGTGCAATCAATGGTGGATCAAAGTTAATGAAGCAAAATGCTCCCACATTACCTTCACCCTTTGAGGGTATCCAAGGCAGTACGGTACTTAGGCTTCCATCTTGACAAACGACTGACCTGGAACCCACATACGAGACTAAAAAGACAATAACTAAACAGACGCTTTGGACAACTCTACAGACTACTTCAAAGGACATCCCATCTCTCAATATAAAATAAACTACTAATCTACAAAGTTATACTTAAACCAATCTGGACATACGGAATAGAGCTATGGGGGACAGCAAAAAAGTCGAACATCAAGCGTATCCATCCTTTTAATCAAAAGTCCTGAGAACAATAGTAAATGCCCCTTATTATGTCAGCAACAAAACCCTTCATAACGATCTTAATATACCCTACATTCTAGAACTCATCCCTTCCAAGTTTATGAAATTCCACAGTAGCCTTTCCAACCACCCTAATCCTGTAGCACAGTCATTGCACTGCACCACTCATCCCTATAATCCTCCTCGGAGACTGAAACGGCAGTGGCCTCGTGACCTGCTATAAACGCGTGACAGTGGGAGTCCTAGCAATGGCCAGTTTCTCCAATCATGTCCTGAGCGTCTGTGGCTCTCGCACTCTTGTCAGCCTCCACTGGCTAGTATCCGGTGACCAAGACCGGGAGGTCTCTGGGCTGTCTGTAAATATTGTATGAATGATCGAGTGAATGATGAACTGTAAATATGGTATGCATGAGAGCATTTATCTTAATTACTTATTGCCTTATAAAAGGCAGATTGTAATTATAGCACAATAAAGAAATATAAAGATGAAAGATGAAAGAAATGTGTAGTTATATTGTCAGCTTTTGAGATAGAGAGATCTAGCAGCCGACATTTATTCAAACAAATTTATTCTTTAAACTATTTACAATATATCCTAACGAGATTTTGTTTATCGCTATATTTTCTAAGGCATCTACAATCCTGTTTGATTGATAATCCTCTCTTTAATAAAACGAAAACCTCTTTGTTCAAAAATGTGCATAACTTGCGGAATTTTTCATGAATGAAACGACTCGAAGAATATTGTTGTTTTCTGACAAACGATTGAAAAAGACGGGGTAAGTTTTCGGGAGATACATTTCTACAAGGAAGTCATAAACAGCATAGCACGTCAGATCGGAAATAATATCGAATGATATATTGGCTAAGTTTCTCTGAAGCTCATGTTATCTCAAGTATTTTTTAATAAAGATAACATTTTTTTCTCAGCGCAGAAAAATTATTTTACGGGTCTTAACTATCGCTAAGGTCATATCGAGGTAATTATTATTATTAATTTATTTTGCTTTTTTTGGCCCGGATTTACTTTTTCTTGTTGTATTTACTTAAATTACATTAATAATTACTAGTTTCACAGTGTGATCTATTAAAGGAAATAATTCTCAGTAACTTTAATTATAAAAGAGTCTTTTTTTGAAAGATTGTCTCTTCGACGTCAGGTTATATGATATTTTTTAAACATGTTAAAAATTTAATAGGCCACATTTGGCAAAGTGACTGACCGGAGACTAAGTGGTTCTGGATTTAGAATAAACTACTTCGTATTTTTAAAAAACTTTCTTGATGCTTGGCAGCTGCAATATAATCAATACTATGCAGCAACCATTGTGATTAATAAGAGATTCTGAAACATTGTGTTTCAGTGAAAAACGGGAAAGAAATCAGATATTTATTGGCTATATTTTGCTTACGTACTATGCTATTGCAATATTCGTTATTTCGTATAGATTTTTTAAACGTAGTATTTACTTTTTTAGGGTCTCGCTATATCTTTTTTTCCAAAGTAGAAACCCTTATACAGTAAAATTTAGTTTTAGCGTGAATCCCACAATTGTTAATAACACCAAGTCCCATTTATCTTTGGGCCATAGTGTTTTTCTCTGGCAAGACGCAAGGAATTATATTCAGTTACAAATCCGGAAAAAAGAAGCTCCCGAAATCCTTCGTCTTAGACGGCAAAGAGTGCCCTGTAAGCAACAAGCTGTGCTACCTCGGGATTACCCTCGGTAGGCACTTGTCGTTCACAACGCATCTCGGCAAGAAGTTAAAGAGTGTTAGGAAGAAATTCTTCAGCCTCGGACACCTACTTCACAGTCCGGCTTTATCGGTACGCCTCAAGCTGCTGATATACCAGAGCGTCCTAAGACCTGCTTTGATGTATGGGACCCCTCTCTTCAAGTATCTGACTCCTAACACTCTCCAAACGCTCCAGCAATTTCAGAACAGAGTTCTCCGCACCTCCCTCAAACATACCCCGTTCGACCGAATGAAGGCAGACGAAATGCATAAAAAATTTGAAGTGCTCACCATTCAAGATTTTATCAAGAGAAGGCACATCAAATATTTGACTCACTCAGACATAGCCACAACCCACTATTTTCCAACCTTCAACCACCACCAATGCCCGTCAGATGGAAGCACTGCTGGACCGCCGAAGCCTGGAGGATGATCGACGTCATTGAAGCCGATGACTGAACGACCTACACCCAGCCGAGATATCGAGGCCGATCTCCCAGCCGACTCAACCGAAGCCACAATGACCCCATCTACCTGTGGAAGCAGGGTCGACCTTCCGGCCGAGAGGCTGACTCATTTCAGGCCCCTGCCGGGGTGGGCCAGGCTTCGCCTGGCCGACTACAATCCATTGCCTAGATGCCCCTAGGCTCAACCCTTGGTAGACTCTCACTACCTTCCTGATTCCATCCGCCTTTTTAGGCATTCCACACCCTATATCCTTCTCATACATCCTTCAAATGGGGGACTCCCCTTAGTGAAAGGCACTCATTAGCCCAAAATAATTTTTCTTTATTTTTCCCACATCCTATTTTTATAAGTTTGAGAGCTAAGAAAAAAAAAAAAAAAATTCTCTGTCTCCGTTCCTCTTGCTAATGTTTAGCTCTGTATTTCACCTATAAATATGATAATTTTTAATGATTTCGATTGCCCAATGATATACAAAACGTTTTTAACTCTCGACATTCTGATTAATGACTTTCGTGTAAAGTATCAATCAAACACCCCTTTGTTTGAGTTGCAGAGTTCTCTTTTGAATGTGATAGTTAATATAACTATTATAGAAGATGTGTCAAGTGTGGTCATTATGAGGCCAACTTCTTGCGTAGGACTGCACGATTAACTAACTTATTCTCATTGATGGAGCTGCTAAAAAGAATAGCAAACATCATGGCGTGAAGGACGGTACGGGTACCGGTGAAAAAAACAAAATCAAGGGAAATATATAAAAGGGGATTAGATTAGAAAAAAGGACGAATCTGGTGCCTTTTTAACATGTGCTGGATAAAACCGTAGAAATTTAACGAATGACAATTCAAGCTACCCCAACTCTACTGGAATTTCCTCCTAAATGTATCTGGCAGGTATCCCTTTGACTGCGCCTGATGGTTAGGTGAATTCCTAGATAGTGAATCATTGATAGTATGGTAGAAAAAAGATGTAGCTATTCAAAAAACTATCTTTTCAAGGGTGAATGGAACGCTCTAATCTCCACTCTCACAATTAATCGCCATCCTTTGCTACTCAGAAATATCTTGAATGAATAAACGATTGCAGATATACCACTCCACCATTCCGTTACTTTGTGGATATGTTGGACTTGACGTAACATGCTTAAATTTCCATTCTCTTGTAAACGTTTTAAATAGAAAACTCATAAATTGTGGGCCATTATCTGATCTGAATTCTTCTGGTATACCCCAGTGTACAAAACAAGACTTTAATGCTTTTATAACTGTTACACTAGTTTCATCCTTCAATGGTAAAACATCTACATATTTAGAAAAATAATCCACAACTAACATGTTTCGTTTTCTATCAATGTAAAAAATATCAGCTCCTACTGCTGCCCATGTTTTTTCTGGTATTAATGTTGGTATCAGACTTTCTTTCTGATTTGATCGTTGGAACGTTAAGCATGTTTTACAGTTGTTTATTTTGTTTTCTATATCTTTATTCATATTGGGCCAAAATACTATTTCTCTCGCTCTAGCTTTTGTTTTTTCAATGCCTAAATGATTATAATGTAACTTACTCAAAACTTCTTCTCTTAATTTGTTTGGTACTATTACACAATTATTTTTAAACAGTAAGTCATCATATTCATAAATGTCGGCATGGTAAGTATGATAATATTTAACTAAATTTGGTACATCTTTTATTTCTTTTGGCCAACCTTTTTTTATTGTATTTTTCAATGTCTGCAATTCTATGTCATTTTTTGTTGCTTCTATATATTTTTGTTTCTTTTGATTACTCATCTCGCTTGCTAACGTAAGTTCTAATATATACATTCTGGAATCTCCATCCTCTTTAGTTTATTTTAAATGAGCTCTCGATAGTAAATCTGCTATTATTAAATTTTTATTATTAAGTTACTTTAATATCATATGGTTGTAACTACTTTCGCATTTTTTGTAGTCTCATTGGTATATCAGTTATCTTTCGTCTTAAAATAGGGATCAGCGGTTTATGATCTGATTCTACTCCAAAAGGTTTACCGATTACATACTGACTGAAACGCTCACATCCAAACACTATGGAATATAATTCTTTCTTTATTTGAGCCCACGATTTTTGACATTCAGTGAATGCTTGTGATGCATATGCTACTAGCAAATCATTTTGTAACAGAACTGCCCCTACTCCGGTACTACTAGCGTCTACACTAATTTTGCACTCCTTATTTACATCGTATAATTGTAGAATAGGAGTTTTGCTTAAACATATTTTTATCTTTTTAAAACAATTTTCATGTTCACTTGTCCAGTTGAAAATTGAACCTTTTTTAATTAGATTACGCAATGGTTCCGCTAACTGAGCTGAGTTTCCTACAAATTTACCCACGTAGGTTATCAATCCTAATAATCGTTCTACTGCTTTAACATCTTTTGGTTTTTCCATTTCACTAATTGCTTTGACTTTGTCATCATCAATTTCTATCCCTTTGCTACTGAAGTAATGACCTAAAAATTTAATTCTTTCTTCTTTAAACTTACATTTGTTTTTATTAAATTTAATCCCATGCTCATAAGCTCTTTTCATTACTAATTCTAAAATTTCTAATAATTCTTTTTCATTTTCTGCCCATATCATTATATCATCGATATACACAGCTACGTTTTTTATACCTTCAAAAATCTCTGAATAAGTTTTATGGAACACTTCAGGGGCAATACTAACCCCGAAAGGCATTCTTAAAAATCTAAATGGACCATATGGCGTTCGAAAAGCCGTCATTAACGAACTCCTATGTGTAAGTTCTAAATGCCAAAACCCATTTGATGCGTCTAGAACTGCAAACATTTTTGCCCCCGCCATTTTACTAGATATTTCCTCAAATGTAGGTAAAGGACAATGTTCTCTTAGTAAACAAGTGTTAAGATGCTGTGGGTCTAAACAAATACGTAATGATTTATCAGGTTTACTGGTGATTACGATTGGGTTCATAAATTCAGTAGGTTAGTTAACCTCTGTAACAATTTTATTGTCTTTCATTCTGTATAATGTTTCTTTGAAAAGATCTAATAATTTAAAAGGTATTCTACGACATGGTTCAAATTTTCCTTCATATCCTTCTTTTAATTTGAAATCATATATTTTTGAGATTTTTCCTACACCTTTGAATAGTTCTTTATATCTGCTAAGCAATTTCGTGAGACCATGATTTGTATTCATATTTATATTTTCAACTCTGGTAATTAATTTCAGTTTTTTAATTGTATCTAATCCCAAAACAGAGCTTGAGCTATTACAGTTTACTAAATAAAAATGGTGACTGTATTGGGACATAATTCCACTTTAAGCATATGAACAAAAACCAGGTACTCTTGGAACTGACTAATATTTTTGGTTCGATACATCGTTTGGGGCAAACATTCCGATATACACAGTATGTCAATACGAAAATTATTCCAACGAATACATCCACGCTTAACAGATGATCTATGGCTTACTACAAACTCGCAGTTGAATACTTAAATAATATTTAGATCTGGTGGTTCTTAGATCCCCCACAGATGAATTTAAATTTATATCAATTTAATAACTGTCAGGTATAAAATATCTTCTCTTTTCGATAGTGGCATATGAGTGTTTAGCTGAATAATAGAATTTTATTATATGCTACTTGGAAAAGCTCAACACAAATACAGATTCTATCAAAGGGCGCATTTCGAAGATATTTATCCCGAAATTGGCTTATTGGTCCCTTAGAAAATTGATTTCATTTTAACGCCCACCTTTTTCCTCGACAAATAGCTTTTCACGCAGACAGTGTTCTACCGGCTTTTCTTATAAACAAAGGATCAAAAACAGCTTGCCTTTGTTCGTGGAAAATTAAAAATGGAACCGAATCACTTATTGTTGATCTCCCATCTTCATACCTAGTAACCTATTCTGGAAATGGTAATGTACTCGTAGATGGCAGAAAAAAAAATGAAGCATCACACAACTAAGAGTTTCGTTAAGTTTAGAGAAAATATTTTAATGACTTTTGTCTACTAAAGTCCAATATATTGCTTGATCAACAGTCATATACATATCCTAACGGTATTTTTAGGAAGAAAGTTAATGCATTTTTCAGAAGTAAGTTGATTTGAGGGAGTGAATTTCGGGTTAAAATCTCCTGTATAGAATGTTTATGGCCAGTACAAGTTCAGAGGGGTGACACGATTAATCATGGTGGAGGTATGTGCCTAAACTGCAGCTTGGGCAGACCTATTCAAGACCTCTGTCCAGCAATCCGTGCGTGCACTCAGAACTAGTAGGTTTTACTATCTATTTTACATTGGTTTTCAGTCATCAGAAGCGTAAAAATACTACCTCCCTTGCTTCCTAAACAACCTTCTATCTAATGATTACCACAGGTAAGGTATGAGATTAAGGTAGAGCATCAGGCCCTCAGGTAAGCGAATTAATTTTACATTTTTATTGTTGCATCGTTTATTCAGATTACAAGATTACACCTCAACTTGTGCTTTGACATGTATTAATAATCAGAATTTCAAGATTAAATCTAAAATAATACTCAACAAGAAAGGAAAACGTGTATTTGGATATTTTAAAAATGTTGCATACACGATGTTATTAATTATTTGAATGTCCTTTTGCTATTGTAGTTAAAATGCAGTGAAATATTCACAGTAAGGGTTTCGGCGATCTTACTCCCTCTTCATCAATTTCCTAAGTTTTATTGAATTATTTTAACAAGATACACACTCAAGGTTTTTTAAACACACCCCATTGGTTGATACTGGTATAAGAATTTGTAAACACAGCTTCAGCTGTTTTGTATAAATGTTAAAAAAAAAATTGACGTTAATCTTGTTTCATGTAATTTTTTATAATAATAGTCCAATAAATCTTCAATATATTGCAAATATTGGTAATTAGCAGGTCCTGTTATTAAATAAAGTATCATGAGCAATATTGTTTCATTGACAATAATTAACTGAGTACTGACATTTTATATTTCTTTCTTAAAAAAATATGAATTCTTTTCTTGAAAAAAAAAAATCAACGAACCTCTAAGAAACAAAACAAAATGCTAACTATATGACCATTTTCATACATTATTTTTTCCCATATCCCCTTGTTACAAATTTATATATGTACAAAATACAGATTCTACAAACGAATCTATTTACAATTGCTTCATTTCAGCAGACTGTTTTTTTTTATTGCCAAAATTACATTTTAGTCTATACATGAAAAGTATGAATATATGCCATGTGAAATATTCAGTTTGCATTTAGTTATTGTGTGCAGTAGATTGGAAAATATACTAAAAAAATATATATTTTTATTATATAAATTCAGAAGTAGTCGTATTAATATTTTGTTGTTGTTTTTCATGATTTAGAATTTTTATTCAAAATTTTTCTGAAACTCTGAAAACGACATTCGTGCTACGAGACTTGGGGAGTACGGTTCATTAGTTCCAAATAGATAAAACTAAATACTGAATGATGACCTAATAAAGTAACTGTTATACATTTAATGATTCTATTTAGGAGTTGAACAAGTCAACTAAGCCATTAGAAACAGACCGGAAACTACAAAGGCTCTGAATAGGCTTTTACGACTGAGAGAGAATAAACAATTCATTATAAAGTTGATTCTATAGTCTTTTGTTAAAATGGGAGTTATTATTTGCCTCAGTCATACCAATTGTATTGAAGAGTTTTTTTTAGACTTTTGAATGACTAAAATTGTTAAATCTATTTTTTCAATTCCTTTTCACAGATGATCTTCTTATTTTTCCTCTTCCAATTCAAAGAAATTTTTTATATTCAATCAGATCTGTTTCTTCTGAGGTAACTACAGCCGCGGTGATTTAATTTTTCAGTTTCAATTTCGTTTTATTTTGCAAGCGAATCTATTTGTATCCGCAAAACTGAAAAAAAAAATGATTTGTTTAAAACATAGTCTTGAGAATCTCGTTTCACTTAATAATGAAATGGCCTCTGGGGGCGGGGCCTGGTCAAAGTCAATGGCGAGTGCTCATTGATATTAGATTCATTATTTTTCTATTCATTCCACACTTTTAATTAATTATTTTAAATCCATCAGTGAAGAAGTTAGAAAATTATTTCTGGAGCATCAAGTGAATTAGTAGGCATGGTTACAGTATATTTAACAAGAGCCGTTCTCGTCCAAGGTGAAGCCCCCAAGTAAGGTGTAAAATTTAAACGATACTCGAATTTCCGATCGTTCCAAATTTAATGAGAAGAGACGGACCCTGCAGCTATTTTCAGGCGTCTCCATTCAATCCAGGAAATTAGAAATCGTAGTTATAAGAGCTCTGAATCAATAGTATCCTCCGGAACAAGAATCGTCGTTTTCTGCATTAGATAGAGAAATTATCAAGTTTTTGATGAGTTAATAATTCAAAAAACTATAAACATACTTTAAATACGGTTATTATATAGTTTTAAATCTGTTTATTACAATGAGGTGACGTTTTGCTGTTTTATGTTTAATATTCATCCTAACTTGGGATATGAAATGCATAAGATACAATTCATTAAATGAGTGATATATGCAGAATTAACCACGGAATCATCGGAATATAAATCAAATAAGATAGTACGTAGCTTTGCGGAACTCCTGCTAAGACAGCTCTGATCGCTTATTGGCATTAATCAAAATTCACACCATAAAATCTAGAACTTATGTTTCAATATTACATTATATATTTTAATACTGACAGGCCACTATCAAAGGCCTCTTCTAAAAACTCTTCTGAACATTTTACGTTTTTCAACAAAAATATACTAAAAGTGGATAACTATGCGAAATTACTATAATGAAAATGCAATCTGTTTATTACAGCCTCGGGAGTTATATGACTGATAAATTGTGGTTTCGTTTAATTTTTATTCAGTTTGTTATGACACCTGATGGTGGGAAGCCAGATACATTTAATAGAAGTTGCGACCATTAGCCGGGCTCGATCAACCGGAGATTCAATCAGCTGGGTGTTTTTTTCTTCTTTTTTTAAATAACCCAATTAATAAATATAAAATACATTCACGGCCGCTTTTTGTAAGCGTTTAAAAATAACTTACGTATAGTTTATTATTTTATGCAGTGTTTCAAGAGTATAAAATCAATCAAATAATATATTGTACTTGTTCCAAAATACCCCGTCGCTTTGATCTCGGTGATTAATAAAGGTTAAATCCACAGGGATGTCTGATTGTATATTAAAACAAATTGATTGATCGATTAATGCGTACTATCAATTGTCTAACGTTTATTTTTTGAGACATTCGATGGTTTACGAACGCACTTTTTATGAGGACCCCCCCCCACAACAACCCCAGGAACCCCTTTTCTACCAATTCAGTTTCACAGAAATTTTTTGTTGGAATAATACTTTTAGGGCAGTTGGTTAAAAGCTGGAAGCGGTTTTAATCTGTTCATGTGACGTCAAATAATAGTATTTTAAGTTTGCCCCGTTTCAATTCATGAGCCTAATGGAGCACCCTAGTGAAAACTTCATTTTATTATAAATTAAATATCATGAAATTATGCGTAAACCAGTACCTCAAATTTTGAATTCAATTCGACAAAAAAGACTAAATTGCGAATCGAAAAACGATTGATCAGTGAATTTTCTTAAAAAAATCCAATGTAGCAACTTTCAATTGATTTTAACATAAAACGGGTATTATAAATAAAAAAAAACCATTAAATAAAACTTGTATAGCATTGAATTCTGGAATTAACGATCACCTATTTTTACTAGTTGGATTGAGTTAAAACATAGAAATCCTGAATTTTTAAATCTCCACCATACGCTCATACCATAGGTACCTAGTTTGAACTCTCCAGCTGCACTTAATGGTTACCTACTTTAAAAATTCAACCTGAGTGTTATTTGTCATCAAATATGATGCCAATGAACTCTAAACATGGTAATGATATAATTGACGAATTAACATGTTTATTGGTATAATATAGAAATGTTATTACATATTATTGAGTAAGAAATTATTTGTTTAGCATTAGAAATTATCAATTAGCAATTACTTAGCCCTAGGACTTAGCAACAACAACAAAAAATGAACTCATAAAATGACTGAATTAACTGAATGAGTCAGTCAGATGGTTTTTTTGAGGATGGTAAATGCATGATGCGTCAATCAACTCAGCATGATGGTGGGTGAAACTGAACCCTAAGGCTGAGAGAAGGTTCAGGAGATATTTAGAATCAACCAAAGAACCATTTCGAGGAGCATTACTTTAAGTCCAATCTGAAGAGGAGACATATAGGATCTTGTCCTTGCAGCGCTTACCACTGCTTGTGAAGTAGCCATATGTTTCCATTTGACAGTATGATGACACTTCTACTCTTTTTAGGCATCATAATATTCTGCAGGAGCAATTTAAGGGATTGCGGTGGGATGTCCTCTTCAACTTCCTATAAATAGCTGTCCTATTTGGGATAAGTCTCAGTGTCGTAAAGTTTGGATCTCAAGTCCTCTTTTATTATAGCCTTAGCAGCTTCTATAACTTGAAGTCGTTCGTCTTGAGGTTTTTTCCTTGTACACCCTCACCACTCCTGCGTCCATATTTACTTTCCTGTGTTCCAGAAGCAGATTATGTTTTTTTTTTTTTATTTTTGTGTGTTCACAATTATTAGTAGTAGTATAGTAGCGTAGGACTTGGTAATTCCCCTTAGAAATCCTATAGAATATTAGAATTGACACTTACCTTTATTTTCTGTGATATAAATGCAAGCGTAATCAAAGCAAGTACTACCTTCATCAGCTTCTGGCAAACTAATTCTTGCCATAAGATTTGTGATTCCTGGCCTCTGCTGCCAAAATATCATGAGCAAGATTTGCAAGGTCTATCACGACATTTTATGCTTTATTTTTGGGCGTAGTGATGAGAGAATTTGTGAAAGGTAAAGTTTCAATACAATGGACTCTATTGCTTAACGCACACGCTTTTTTTTTGCTTTATTGGCTTTTTTGTTTTCTGTTATTCTTCTGCTGCATTCTTTCCGCATACCACACAGTTCTTATTTAAATGAAACCCATCGTCGCTGATTCATCTACTTTTCTTCTCCCTTGGCGTTCCACAGTTCTTCTTCTGGTATAATGTTTTCTATATTTCTCATGGACCTTTACTGCAACAATATACTTCACCTCTATTATTATTTTTTGCTGGGTGCGATAAATGTCGCTAACTCTTGACTTTTGGCTGTCACATATTCTTGAAGAAACCAATTCGCCAAAAAAATATAACATTATGCCTCGTCCATCATACTGATCTTGACTTTCTCTCGATGTTACAAAATAGTTCACTTTGCACAATCCTACTTACTAATGGTTCAACTACAAACATTAAATTAATTGGAAGAAAATAGAAATGTAAGTTGCCAGAAAACCGAGCGTTGTTCTGGTCTGAAAACTGATAGCAACTGAAGATTTAAGATTGTGTAGGAGAGGGAGTGCTCTCATTGTTAGAAGGGCAATGTGGCTTTTCCCCTTGAAATTGATAAAATACATCCCCTTAAATTAAATAAATTTAAACTGAGCAACAATCAACCAGTAACATTTTCTGAGAACAGTTTTTTTATTATTCCTTCATTGTAGTGAAAATTCAAATACCAATAATTTATTACTTGGTAATTATATACCAACACCCTCTAAAAATTGGATAGTTTAAAATTATTAATTTAAACTACTGAATTAGAAACTCAAAACTATTATGAATTGTTTTTTTATAAGTCTTGACTCAAAGAGTAAAAGTGCTGAATCTGTCATAGGAAAGTTATGGCTACTTCACAAGCAGTGGTAAGCTCTGCAAGGCCATGATCCTTTGTATCTCCTATTCAGATTGGACTTAAGTAATGCTCCTCAGAACGGTTGATTCTAAATATCTCCTGAACCTTCTCTCAGCCTTAGGGTTCAGTTGCACCCACCATGATGCACCTAGGCTGATTGAGGCATCATGCATTTAACATCGTCAAAAAAACCATCTGACTGACTCATTCAGTTAATTTGTGTTTGATAATAGTGGATTCAAACATCTATTGACATCTACATTACTACATAAATAATAACGATCATCAAGTTTTATTTAATGGTTTTTTTTTTTCATTTAGAATACCCGTTTTCATGTTAAAATCGATTAAAAAATACTATATTGGGTTTTTAAAAGAAAATCCCAGACTTTTTTGTGGAATCGTATTCAAAATTTGAGGTACTTTTGTACGCATAATTTCATGATATTTGATTTATAATAGAATAAATTTTTCACTAGGGTACGCCGTTTATAAGTTATAGGCCAAAAACTGAAACAAATTCGAAAATTTTAACCCCCCCCCCCACTCCTTCCTCAAAGTGTAAAATGTCAATGAGTGAGTCGAAGAGAAATTTTCCATAATTTTCTTTCAAACGTTAATTGAAAACCTGTTAATTTTGTGGAATTTCGCGTGATGATGAGGTTTTGTCCAATCCTTGTATATATGTGTACAATTAATTTATTAATTTACAATAGGATTAATACTACAATAGGAAATTGCAGTATATAGAAAAATAAAAGTTCTCTGTTATATTCTTATGTTATATAATGTGGAGCAGCGGGGAGCAAGATTTTGATGAAATTTGTAATTAAAGTTTTTTTTTTTTTCCAGGGCCTGTCTAAATTCACAGACAATTATATATAATTATAGATCCTCAGGCGAATCTATTTACAAATTATTTTTGTATTTCCTGTAGCATCGCGTACAGGTTTTGTTTATATGTAATATCTCTTAGATGTTTATGGGTTATTGATTAATCGATTATACAAGGTTGACATTCAATTTGATGCACTATCGACAATCGGTTGTCACTAGTCGAAACTGCATTATAACAAAGCTATCTACATATGACATCACCATAAAATTAAAAGCTTAAGTGGGAGCTAACAGTTGCATATATCCCTTACAAAACACTCAGCTCAATGCCTTGGAGACTAAGAGGATAACTTTCAGTCATTATCAGCCAGTAGCAATCTATGGTTAAGAATTATGGGAGACTGACCAAGGACATGGTTTGGATGTTGCGTACATGGAGAAGAATATTCATACGGCGTGCAGCGTTGCAATACAAGAGGGTGGCCAGTGTTGGATAAAGACCAATGCAGAGCTCCGCCAAAAAATGTATAATGAGTCGGATTTTCAAACAAGTTAAGCCAGAGATGGTCGGGGCACTTAGAGAGGATTAATATGGCAAGAACAGCTAAGAAGATGATCTTTGGCAACTCTGAAGGCCAAAGGAAGGAATGAACACGCAAGTAAATAGGTACACGCTCAATTAGTATAACATAGTGTTGATGAAAAAAAAAAGAAATTTAGCCTTTTGTGTGGCTATGTGGCTTTGTGCTGGTATGAGGATTAAAAATAAGTGTTCAAAAACAACTAAATAAAAAACGCAGTGTTACATCAAAAACATTTAGGCAGCGGACATTTAAATGAATGTTTTATATAAAGCGACACAGAAAAAAAACTAGATATAAAAAAAAATTTCTATTCGATCAATATAGCCTGTAAACAGAAATGCACTCCCCTTTTCCCTGCTTTATTATTTAAACTGCATTTATTAAAATAATGTCGTAATGGAAATTGAGCTATGGGTTTATCATACTTCGCTCTACTCTATTCAAATCTCACACACACACAGAAATCTATGACACAAATTATCTTATTTCATAATAGAGTGATGATTTTTCTTTTAGTCTGTAAGAGTGTGAGGTCCCTGAGATAGAATGTAGTATCGGTGACGGGATCTATTTGTTGAGGAGGAAAACTTGAAGAAGGTTTCGTAAGTATCTTTTTAATGCACAAGGAAAGGCAGATCTCTTATCAGAACTCTCATATCACTCATTTGTGTTCCAGCAGATCTGCACTCTTGCCTGGTCTAAATCCAAGCATTCACGAACAATATACTCCACTGCATCCCGGACAGTACGTCGTGGACCCAGAGGGTTGATGATCTTCTGAAGCATAGCCTGAAATCCTGCAGGCCTTTTATGAACCTGGGACATCCAGTCATATGGGGATACTAAGATGGCCTTGAGCCTTGTAGTCAATGCCGGAACGTTTCTTAGAATTACTCCCTTGGAAGAGTATATTAGTCTATTAATGTGAACAAAAAATTGACGCCACGTAAAATTCACCACTTCTAACCCTGAAATATAATTTAACTATTAAATCGTCTTCAGTTTAAACATCTTCGAAATTGGCATCAAGATAAACTTTAAGAAGTTGCTTAGTTACGTTTAGCCCGGCTATAATTAGCTACTGAACAGGATTTAATGATATCTGTTGTTAAATTAGATACTCCGACACGGCTGGGACTTCAGAACTTTTATTCACCCTTTAACTTTTTAATTGGAGACTTGGAAGAAGTTTATTTTTAGATACTGGTCGTTGACAAGTCGATGGAAGAATTCACTTTTTAACAGTAAACAGTTTTCGCTCTGAAGCCATTTGACCTTTTAAAATGTTTGAATTGTAATAATATATATGGTACTTACAAGTTCGACACTCCCGTAGTGCCTTCTGCTGAACACGCCCCTTCTAGAGATGAGGTCATTTGAAGAAGTGCTGAAACAAATATAAAAAATTATAATTACATCGTCTTCATAAATATTATTTTTCTATGGTCATATACATCTGGATATAGTTTCTATACTTTTCAAGCTAGTCTCAAAATACTTAGTTCGTTTTTTAAGTGATCCATGTTAGGGTGAAACTCACCATGTTTCAGTTTCAACTTCTGAAATATTTATTAGTCAGGATTATTCTCACTCCTTTTCAATTAATACATATTCAGCTTAAACCGAATATGGTTTGCGTAAAACAGTCCTAAATAAAGAGTCGCATTGCAGCCATTTTTTTTTTTTTTTTGGAAAAACTAATAGTACAATTATACGTGTAAATGTTATATAGGACAGAGGCTATACTTTCAAATATATATACAGAAATATGTGTGTTATACGATAGTGGCCGTAAAAGTTTTGTTAAATTAAATTGTAAAGGGATACTCCACACACCTGGGCCTACGCTGTAAACGTTTTGGTTAAGAAATGGTAACGGGGTGTATGTGATAAGTCAAACCAACTAAATGAACCACTTCACTCTGACATTTAAACAAGTCCCTGTTCAAAGCCAATTGAAATATATATAATATAATATATATTATATATATATATAATATATATATAAATAATAAAATTTATTTTTCAATTTTTCATTTTTTTCTCATACTTGATAAAACAATAAATAGAGTAACATATTGGACAAATAAAATAAGGCCTTTTAAATCAAAGGTACTGAGTAATTTCTTTACAATCTTTTAATGAGGTTTAAATAACTTTCACCGGAGTCAGGTAAGTAAATGTTTCGACGTGTATCATACATTTGAACTTACATTATCTGATTATATATAAAAAAACCTATATAAAAAAAAATTAGGTCCATAATTGTTGATGACAAATTTTAATCTATAAAAAAAGTTATAATCTAATTTAAATCAAATTAAAAAAAAAATTGAAACCTAGGCAGGCATAGAAAATCAGGCATGTTCCACCTGTCGGGACAATTCACAAAATCAAAAAAGGTCCACCTGTATAGATACTGTAGGTACATACAGTCAAGTTTTGGAGGCTGACTGACTCTGATAATATTTTCTTCTAGTTTTGTATAGAGAAAACTCCAGCCAGTTTCTTGCTTTCTGTATTTTTAGTTTCTTCAGCTTCATTGTCTATCAATGACCTGAATATCTGAAAATATTAATGGAAAAAACATACTCGTAAGATCGTTACTGGATTTTTCTATTATCGAAAAGACGAGTTCTTTGTACACTACTTTTGGCCTTAACAATCGTAATTAAAATATTTAACGTAACGCGATCAACGTTACAACTTTACCTGTTTTCGCACCGTACCTGTCAGTTTTGGTGGATTAAATGATAAATATATTCTATCCATTTAATAACATAAAACTATTGCTGATTGTAATATGATGACTAGAAAACCTTGATTCACCTTGATTCATTTTTTTTTTTAATTCGTTAAGCAACAATAAATAGAGCCACACAAAAGTGCCGCAGCGACATTGCCTGGTCAACGCGATCTATATTACTTTAAGGAAAATGACTCGGGATGATAAAATATTGCAGTTGAAGGACATTAAAGGATATGATTGATGGGTCCAAACGATCTATTCAATGTTTTAAAATACGCATTATACAATAAATATCACTTACTCGAACCGAGGAACCTTCGTATAAAGCCTGACAGTCATTGAAGAGCCCAAAGGGACAGAGCTCACTTCCATACAGAGTAAATTGTAGAGCATAGAATAGAATAGAATAGAATAGAAACATTTATTTGCACATATAACAAAAGTTTTTGCATCGTCAGTATGCTTTGCAACTCACCATATTATTCACCAGTTATAGAGAAATCACCCAATATCATAATATATTAAGTACTCAGCATGGAACTTAACTAATAAACAATGCAAATTGTTCAAAATAAATATCTTACCCATACTTCACCAGAATTAAAAAAGATGTATGATAAATTAAATATTATTTTTATTGAAAATTTTTGTGTAACCAAACTAATTTTTTTTTTATAATCACCCTGACTCCGTAAATCCACAAGTTGAAGAAATAAGAAATTACGCAAAATTTGCATCCACAAAAGGACAAAAACATTTTATTACAGTAGGCATTTTTGAGTTCCATTTAACCAAACTTTAAACGGATGCAAATTGTTCTATAATATTCAGCAAGGAATGGCGAGTAAAAAATTATCGAGATTTTAATATCTGGTTAAATGCTCAAAAAAAAAAAACTAAATTCGAGTGCGTTTTCAAAACTAACGCGCTTCAAAAACATTTCAATTTTTTATTATTATTTATTTATTTTATTGGAACAAAAAACATGCCATAATGATGAGGATTGACGGGCAGCCAGTACAGAAACAAAAATCAAGTACAGAGAAAAAAAAAAATAAGAAACTCGTCAAAGCAAAATAAATGAAAATACCCATGAAATAATTTAAACGAAAAGTAGGTGCAAAATGTGAAATAAAAGAAAAACGCAAAAACATTATTTCATAGAAAAACTAATAAAAATAAGAAAATAATATTAGTTATACAGCTAAGAAATAAATAAATACAGATGAAAAACGAAAAAAAAAAAAAAATGGTCTGTCAGATACATACCTAAACTAAGTAAAATTTTAGAACTCTGAGATGTTAAAATTTTTTTAGTGTTTTACATGATTTGAAAATTTGTAAAGGATTATTAATTTTGTCACTGGATTTGGATGAAATTTCACATGATATTTTGCCTTGTGCAGCTTATAAGCTGGTGAGAAGTCAGCAGTCAGTAGGTAAATGTTTGATAGATGTTGGTAGGTTGGATGTTTGATAGGTGTATGGTCGCTGTTGAAAAACGTTCTGGAAGACATTTTTCTTGGCGCCTTTTAGACTTGTATGACTTGGTATAAAGTTTTAACCTTCCTTCGTTTACCTTATTGCAATCTTTCAAACCGAACATTCTGCATGTGAACTCTAGTAGCTCTTTAAAAGTGCAATCTGCTGAATTTGTGTTTGCTATGTCAATAAAGGCTCCAAAATCTTTCATTCTATTTTATTATTTCTAAGGGTTTACTTTTCCATCCTCGTGAATCTTCTATTTCTTGCCACCAACTTGGGCTCTTTCTTGGGCCTTGGGCTATCGCCTATAAGATTCACGACATTCTGCCGTTGTTTTTCTTCTGGAACCTGTATCACTGATTACAAAGGCTAAAAACTTGGTAAGGGCTTCAGGAATTTCAATTTCTCCAGCATAAAGATTGCTCGCAATAATACTTTCTCCAAGAGGGTAAACCTGGGCATTTATAATCTCATTTTTAGTTTTGGTGCAGCTGTATTAAGGCTGTTAACAGTGGTTTCATTATGGCTGGAAACAATTTTATGATGCCGTAAAGCTATAAACTGCTGTCTTATTACTTAATTTTGAAAATTTAATTTCAATTGGAAACACTTTCTTTAATTTTGTTTCCGTGAACGTATTACTGGATTGGTCTTTTTGTTTTTTCAAATCCATACATGTTACTCACGTATCTTTATAAATAATTAGCAATGCTGTTAATGTTTCAACGAAAACTGAATCGTTAACGAAATCCCTCATTGTACATGTAGCTTGATCGTGGTTGGTTTTTTTAGGATTTACAACTCGAAAGGATATTTTTTTAAATAGTTGAGTCGACAAAAGTTATAGTAAACGACTTATTTTGGCACAAAATCACCTAGAGCGCATAAGAGATAACATTTCGAAGCCATTTTTCTAGTTCTAGTCTAGGTTTGCATGCAATGAGTTTTTGAAATGTTTTTTTCTAGATTTTTGGAAAACCAACACATTTTCTCAAATATGTTATCTGGTGATGAACATGTGCTTTCAAATACTCAGTCCTGCAGTCTGTTTGGCAGTGCCTTAAACCCTTAGTAGCCGGGAAATGGTAACCTATGGTAATTCAGCAAATTTGTCGTCAGGTTCAAAGGCACGAATGCATTTCAAAATTTTTTTTTTCTATTTAAACACTTACGAAATTTATAATTAAGTATATTCACGAAACTTTACAATGATAACTTTATTTGTATGGCTTCAAAAATACTCAAATTCACTTCTAATAATAGGTTGAATAAACAACAATTAGAAGAGAAGTTGACTTAAGTTCAAATTGCACTGATTGCAAATGGAAAAGTACAGAGGGAGTGGGGTGGCTTTTGTCTCTGACATTGGGTTTGTTTATTTGGAAATGTAATGTTTCCACGAATCATTTTAATACCATGCGTTTCCAACGCTAAAAAATTATGTAAATAATTTATAAATAATTGTTTTTTAAGAGTGCTATTATAGATTTAAAATCGTGATAAATTATTATTGATTTATTTTATTTATCGACGATATTTATAATTAAAACTCACATTTTCAACAAATAAAAAAAATTAAATGCCTGAAGTATTGATATACAAAACCTTTTAGCATCGGCTGGAAACCTATTTTTGGTGTTTTATATCGTTCACTCCCTAGACATCGTTTTATGGAATATATATTTATTTATTATTTTAACGTTTCAGTCAGCAACACGTTCATGACATGATTTCGTTTTGATATTTTCCCTGTTATGGAATTTATCTAACATATTATCAGTATACTTCGTGTTTAATTTTTGATCGATTGAATCATTTTTCAAGGTTACCATCATTGAACTTACTGATAGATAGATATATGAAAGACGATCACCCGTACCTGAATCAAACTAAGCTTCTCTACCTTCAGGCATGGCAATACAGATTATAAATCCTGCCAGTTAGACAGGGCGGGTTATTTATACGCTACGTGACTTCTTTGGCTAAGTAGAAACTGCAAGATGTATTTTTCTACAAGCTTACTCTTTCATGGCTGAAATGAAATGAGCAGCGATATGACCTGCCTAATCCAGCGGCTTATTGATAGTTATAATTTTTTTTCTGATTTAGTAAGTAAATGTTGTCGATATGAAAAATGCAATTCAAGGAGGTTCGGGCCCCCAGGTCCATTTTGTGTGTGTGATGATAAAAAAATCAATCATATTTTAACGAAGAATAGGTTTATTGGGAGTGATATTAGAGGGGAGACCGCCACGGCTGGAATCGCCACACTGCGAATGGTTAAACGGGGGTACGCAAATGACGGATGACCTTTGTCAGGTTTCAGTTTTCGGTGGGAACGTTTCGTACATTAAAATTGATATGTGTTGAGATCAGAATGATTGTAAAATGCGAATTATCACCGATCAAATGTTACTACAAATTGTGTTTTTTTTAATTTATATATATTTTGTTATAGTTAATATCTATAGGTTCCAATTTTTTACCTTACCTTACTAAGGCTACGAATTTTGTTTCTGTGGAAACGCCTAAGAATTTGCACTATTTTACTGAGAAATTAATTCTTTTGCCTGTCTGAGAAAAATATTAGACTTAAGTAGTTCGGATTAGTTATAAAGGTTTATGAGCTATTGGCAATAAATATAATAGTTTAAATAGATAAAATTATGGCAAGAAACGATGGAATATGGTTGGGAAATTGTTTGTTATTTCACAATCCACCCTTGGTTTGAGCAGCTTATGATACAAAGATTTTTTTTAATTAACTGTAGTCATTTAGAACCATCATAAAATAAACTTTTTCGTGACCGTTGTGAATGACATTCTGCATCCTTCCTATGAAATCAATAACATTGCCTTTTGTTTAGAAAATTTATGTGAGTTATTTAGCACTCTATTTTATTTCTCTCTTATGGTACATTAGAAACATTTTACTTTAATGTACTAATATTTTATGAAGGAATCGCTTTGACCCAATGCATTTGTTGTAGAATATAATAAATCACTATTCAGCAAGCACTAATATTTTGTTATAGAGTATTGTTAAATGAACCAATTAACTCTGCCTGATAGGAATGAATAACACAAAAAACGGTTTAATTAAATAAAAATAAAATTGATATACTCTTTGCAGGTAGTCTTTAATAAAACCCATTTTTCAACTCAATTCTATTTCTATCTCCATCTCGGGAAATGCCACTTAATATTATTTGAATGGTAATGAACAGATCATGTAGATTTATTTTATTTTTCTTAACTGTTTCCCAATGATTGGTGACCCCGAAGGGAGAGGATCTACTTCCTTCCAGGTACAGAGTGATACCAATATAATCCCAAAGATACTTCAAGAAATAATATTTTGAGATTGTAGCTAGATAGACTACTAGCAGATACCAGAAATAAGTTGCCTTCTGTATCTGAACAAATTACCTGTGCAAATATTGTAAAATCTATGAAATATGTTAATAGCTTTGGATCATGGATACCAATGTAAATATTGTTTGAATAATAAATGTCGTGGGTTTAGAGTAGTTCACAGACGACCACAAGAAGTGCTAGAATTTTTTTTTTGATAGTTGAAAGAGCCAGCATATACTGACGGGGCAGCCAGGAGGGGGGGGGGGCAAACGAACCTAATCAGTCAGAATAACGGCCCTCCTGATTGGTCGGTAGAAGTCACCTGGTCCTATTTGCATTGATAGTTCAGTATTAGCCGAAATCCGATAGTTGTTAGTTGTCAAGAACCACTAATGCATGTTAGCATTGCAGTAGTAGGAGCCCCCTTTAGCTCATGTATATTTTTATAAATAAATATTTAGGAGCTATGAAAAAAAAGACAATTTATTGTTTTAGACTCAATAAGAGCAGGACCTAGTGGTTTGGCAGGTGTGCCAGTGGCGTGGTGGGCTCAGCACCCTTCTGGTAAATTACCAGCAACCACTACCACGGACTATAAAACCACCGCTTACATCAAGAAGAGTGCGTCGCACAGACATTGAATAACGGAGATAGCTCCAGTATTGATTGCCACAACACTGATTTAACGACGAACGATCTTATCACCACCAGATCAGTCAACTACGTCAGTTTTCCGGTGTTTGTCATTAGAGAGTTGAGACGTATACCCCAATGCCACCAGTGTTCGGGCACCCTCACAATCATTGTGGTAAGCTGCAGTGGTGCGTGAGATGTCCGCAAGAGATTGACAGAGTCACAATGCCCTCGCGATAGGATTGTGTTGAAGTGTGCGAACCATCGACTATACGTGGAAACCCTCCGAGAGTGCCTTTAGAGACAAGAGCTGCTGTTAAAACGACCATCCAAGGAGATCCAAACAGAAGGAAAAAAACCACAGCAGGTAACCAGCACCAACAACGCTACCCCCCCCCCTGCAGCCCCTAAGGCTTGGGAAAAAGAGACCTTAGATCCGAGGCTTGACACACTGCATATCATTGTACCTGCTGAGGGCGTAACTTTATAACTGGGGAATGATGACCTCAACCACAACTCTAGTGGGCCAGTTGCCACCGGATAGACAGCCCTGTTTCCCTAAGAGACTATTTGAGATTAACAAGCCTCCCAGGAAACCTAGTTTATGGTTAGTCTGTAAATCAAAGGTGAGCCCCATCACCAGGTCATGTTTTAGTTTGCATAATTTCCCAACGGTTTTGTTACCTTTAAGTTCCTCCTTTAAGTGCATGTAATGCAGCAGAAGGAGCTCATTTAAGTATACCCCTTTTTTTTTTGTTTCAATAAATAAAGTTTTTAAGGGATTTAGAAAAAAAAAGAAGACGATTCAGTCAAGCTATGGCTCTGAACTGGTACTTCCGGCTGTACGGATGTTTCTAACTACTGCCTTGTCATTTATGAATACCTCTACACCCCTCTATTCCAAACCAGCTAGATTTAGTCTCAGTGCTGGCAGCATCCACGACCTTCCCAGGTTTAGGCCCTAGCTCCTGCCCACTGAACTGGTAAATCCTTGGAAGGGACCTATCTAGGTCCTATCCGATTTGTGTTTCCCCCAGTTGTCCAGTCTGCCTCTTCATACTTCATACTCGCCTTTGGGATCCGGACGGTTTTTGCCTGCACTCCGATACCAAGCGTGAGTGCATACCGATTGATCAGGCCACGTAAACTACCTAAAACTTCTTTTAAACACCTTTTAAGATCGAATGGAGTCAGATCAATGAACCTCAATAACCTCCCAGAAATGGAGTCAGGTAGATCATTAATGGGACCCGTCACCAAGCAGTTGTCAAGATCATAGACCACTTAACTCTTTCTCCGCTTCTACGGTTAGATCAGTGACACCCCCTTGTGCAGGCGCGGCAGAGATAATTGAAATTGCATATTTTCATAAAATATTTCTAAATGATTTATTTTTGTCCAAACTTTCGAGATTATTTAGTTTTTAAATAGCCGAGTTTCATTGTGATATATAGTGTATGTGTTTATATACTGTATGTGTGGTTGTATACTGGCAAATAAAAAGATAATGAAATTCTTTTATATACACATTAAACATGCCTGGGGGGTGAGAAAAAAAATATATATTATTTGATGTCATACATTTTTTAACTAAATTACATTTACAGAGAAGTTTATTATACGCTCCAAATCCTTTCACACTATCACTGAAAACATTTATCAGCATTCTAGTACAAAGTTTTTTTTTGGAAGCCTCGGTAGAGGTTGATAGTTGCGGTACAGTGGTGAGCGTCCACTGGTGGCTGGGCCTAGAGTCCCTCTAGGCATGTAGTGCAGTCTTATTTAGTCGGATAGCAGTGTTCGGTGCCCGTTAGAGGCTTGTTGTTGGTGGGTCAAGTGCCGTGATGCCCACCATTTCGTCTGCTTTACCAGATCTTGAGAGTTGCCATCTTGCCGGTAGCGGTGGGGGTGTCATGTCTCGGAATTAAGGGTTTTGGCTATGTTTCATCGAGTCAAAGAACTTGATGTGTCTTCTTTGGATGGCTTCGGTGATGGAGAGGACTTCGAACTTTTCGTGGATGTCGGGAGCCTTCATATCACGAAAAGGGGTATGCCATAGTGCCGTGCGCCGGATTTTGTTCTGGAAGCTCTGGAGTCGAGTTATTGTGCTAGTGTGTAGGAACCGGAAGAGTGGTGTCCCAAACAGTAGAGCTGGCCTCAGGACGCTCTTATATATTAACAGTTTCAGCCGAAGGGATATAGTCGGGCTTGTGATGAGATGCTGGAGAGAGAAGTATGTCCTAATTACTCTTTTCAACTTCTTCTGCAGGTGTGTGTGAACGTCATGGTCTGCCTAGGTTGATGCCGAGGTAGCAAATGCTGTTGGAAAGTTTGCATTTAGTCCCGTCTATGGTGAAACTGGTTGGACGCTTCCGTTTTCCATGCTGGAAGGAGAAGACGATCCCTTGAGTTTTAGCCGGGTTCACCTGAATATGGACAGCTCGTAGCCTGTCGGTGATTAACTGACTGGCGCCCTCTGCAGCCTTTAGAGCTTTCGCTGGGTTGAGGCTGGTGCTGTAGACCCCTATATCGTCTGCATATGCCACTACCTCACAATTGGAGTATGATGCTCTTACTATGTGCGCGGTGTAGATGTTGAAGAGTAGGGGTCCCAGCACCGACCCTTGGGCAACTCCGACGACGAAATCTCTTCTGGTGGTTGATATGGCTCCTATTCGCACAGAAAAGGTTTTCCCTGCTAGATAGGAAGTCATGATGTTCTGGAGTTGTGCATGAAATTCGTGCTCGTTCAGGAGTCGCAGGAGTACAAAGAAAGATTAATTGAGATTACTTTGTTGAACTTGTGAACTCATATTACGAGAGTTGGCTTTAGTTTTTCTTCCGTGGGTCTTTCAGTCGTTTAAGTTTTAAAAAACTAATTAGCACATTCAGTGTTATGAAATATATCATTAGCACTGCAGAACAATTTATATGGTTTTACAAAAAATACGACAAAAGATGATCGTCTCGCGACTTCATAAATTTTATAATAGTAGAGTTTCATCCTTCAAGCAGGTAAAAAAAAAGTGTCTTATACTCCGTGATGTAGTACTTTCAGTAGACCTACTGGAACAAATTAGGTTTTTTTCATGAATAACATTAGTAAAAGTGGTGAACAGCTTTATGAATTAAATAAGTCGAACCACAAAAAAATTGAATGGCAGCTATTAAAACTTCTTTCGAGAAACGATTTAGTTTGTTATCAAAAAACTAATTTAAAAAAATAAATGTCATCCTTTAGAGAAATCTATGTAAAAAAAATAATAACATTTCTGTTATAACTACCTTCGGAACAGCCAGTTTTCCCCGTCTTAAACTCTAAAATTACTTCATAACTCCGGGAAAACTTTGTAAACCGGGATCTACGGCAGGAGTACAATCGAAGAGGTATATTGGAAATGGAAGAAAATCCCAACCGTGGCTTGTGTTGTAAACTTGTACCCGAAACTAAGTACACTCACAGCTCAGGTCCACACGCATGCGTCTCTCAATTAGTTAGTTTTATTAGTAGGGAAAACTATTTATTGAACTGAAAAGTATTTATATCTTTACAAAATTTTATGAATCGAAATCTCATTTGCTACTTGATAGTACAATGACACCTGCATTTCTTATCTGAACTTTTAAATGAGTAGAGTAGGGTGGTAATAACTTATGAAAATACCCCCCCCCCCAACCCCCAAAAAATCTTGATGTCGGAGTCATCGCTGTGTTAGTAAAAGGGTATATATAATAGGGTTAGGATGACCGTCTAGTTTGTTGTGAATTTTCATTAAAAAAAACGAAAAACCTTTTCATAACAGCTTATAAAGTGGTAGGGCCAACTGAAGGTGCAAGGGTAATTAGAACTAGAACGTTACCTCTCAACCACAAAATCAGTTTTGTTTATTCAAGTAGCTACACGAGGCTTTTTGGGCTCTGTTGTATGTTTGGGCTAAAATGTGATCAAATATATTAATAACGAGAACTGCTGTATTTGTTATTATTAAGAATACAAAACCGGATGGACTATTTATGTTTATTATGTCTTTAATATAATTGTTAATATAATGCAGTTACAGTCATACTGTGGTGTCTCGTTCCAAATGTAATTACAAATTGGTCTGATACATTTCGTATAATAAACTGCAATGATTGAGTTTCATTTTATCACCATAATACGAAATTTCTATACCGAACTTTCATGTTGGCTTTAAAATTGTCTTATAAATGGTTTGGAAAATTTGAATCTGTTTACTTATTGAACATAAATTGATTGCACTTATTTTTAAATGGATAACTAGTATTTAGTTACAATAATGGGATTATTATACATTATGATAGTTTAATCTTCTCTGCCAGTGAAAGTATCATTTCAGACAGAAAGAATTCGCTTGCTAAGACACGCTTATTTTTGTCAGTATATTCAAATTTTAGGAACATGACAAAAATAGATATTTTGTAAGGGACTGATATACCTAAGTAATTTGAGTGTTGATTTTTTTTATTTTCACTTAAAGAGTGAAGAGCCATTACCGTGTGTTTCGGAATATCAGATTACAATTTGAAAAATACTTAAATGTAGTTTCTATACAGACATCCAAAAAAATATTTTCCATTCAGGGATCGTGAGTTGTTTTGTTTTCTACTCAAACTTTCACCTGCTTTTTAAGTAATTGTCTCGAGTTCTTTCGTCATTATTGCAAGAAGTTAAGGGTGAAAAAGGAACTGTAAGATTCTCTTACACACATAAAAATAAATGAAGTAAGATGAGACATACTTTGATGTGTTAGTCAAAGAGAAGGAGAGAAGCACTCAGAGGTCTTTATCCTGTGGAGCTAATTGAAGCAAATTACACTGATTAAGTCGTCAGCTTAAAACACCTGAGCTCGGACACCCACTCACCTTCTTAAGCCTTGAATCCAATTCAGACCTAGAATTTTTTTCCTCTGCTCTGTAGTAGCTTTATTTTTTCCAATTTTCAAAGAAGAGGAGCTGGGAAAATAAATCCTTATAATCCCGCAGTCAAGGCTAAAACGGAAAGGGGCTTATTTAAATAAATTCTGTGCGCACATATTGTGAGCGAATTGTAGCCTACTCATTACTCATGTTTTCACCATGATTGATTTAACGAGTTATTAATTTTTTGTTCTCCAAAAAAATGATTACCAAACTAAAGCTTTAATAAAAAACTGAAAATCGTTAATACTTTTATTTATTAATTTAAAGAATTAAATTGTTTTGTAGCGTATACATCTGTGGTATAAAACCAATCTTAAAACCTTCCGTATTTTGAAGAGATAGATTTATGAAAAATGCCTTTTTTGCAGTTTTGACAGAAAGTCACATGATTTTGATGTAATTACGTTGTACCCCAAATCAAGGTTAACAAGATTGGAATCGACAAGAGATACTTATTATGTTTGTTTATTTTTGTTGACCCCCTAAGTCCATTATCAGGTCTTAATATGGGATAGTCAAAAGATGGGAGTTAAATATACACGGCTTAACACATAAACATATCGGAGAACCGATATACAGAATAATTTTTAAGATTAACAATAGACTTTCTGATCCCTTCTTTAGGGTAGGAGTATATTGATGGGAGGCACATCATATAGATTATTCCTTGAATCGGCACATGATCTTATGATAGTATCGTATTCGCTTCCATATTCAAGCAATTTTTTTAATATGAAATAAGCTTTTGATGAAAAGTTCAATGCACATTAAAAAATGGTACGAGATTTAATAATGTATTTTTAATCAGATGTCAAATATTACTATTTGCTGATGACAGTCACGAAGCTCAAGAAGCAGCTGCAGTATACAGATTGGGTATAGTCCCGGAGGACTTGCAGGTCTCTGGAGAGGAATGTTTCCAGCTAATGTCTCCAGGCGCTCGTCCGGCTCAGAGGCCCGTTGTCTTGGGAGTAAAATGTACCTGTCAGAAATCATCGACACCCCAGTGGGGATTGGTTACTGACTTTTATTTTGCTATGGAAACGGATGAAGATGCTGAGATTAGAGGCTTCACCTTAGCCTTTAGATAAGCTAAAGAGAAGATAAGACTCTTATTAACATTTACATATTGTTTATAAAACAAGGACTTTTATCAACATGCCAAATTAGAGGTCGCCCAATGCTCTCTAACATCTGAATTAATTAAGTACAAACTCCCATGGTCAAACATATGGTTTTATACCCTTGCTTTACCACCAAGTTAATGTATTCATATTACTCGTAAAACAGACCATAAAAGTATGATTCAGATATAAATCCACGATAGAATTTTGCTATATCATCTGCCTTCATACTTAACTTAAAATATAAGCCCAAGGTAGCAAAATGAAAAAGAAATAACAAATAAATCAGTCGGTAATCTAATGCAGGCACCAAATACTTCTACTTTGTGTGATCTGGTTTTTCTGTCTACTTAGTTCATTAATAACATGTAGTATTTTTGAAGCATATTGAAGGGCTGGAGATTAAACATTAAAAGGATGTTACATGGATTTCAAAGTATAAAGTAAGGAGTCAATTTTTCAAAGCGTCAAAACTACAGTTATAATATAAATTTATTTATGCACAAGCTAAAAAGTTGCTCACGTTAAGAGCTCATAATGCTATCAGGGTAGTGTATGACCCCTTACTATAAAATAGGTTTTTTTCACAATTCTTTGAAATAAGAGTCCGCAAGCAGGAAAAACATTCTATTACACAAAGGTAATTTTATCTCGTCTCCTTTATCAGTTCGCTTGTGATTCACTGGTTACATTGAGCTCCTTAATTAATTTTTTTTTCACTTCCCATTTGGTTGTATTTATCTAAATCAACCGAAAAACGAGTGAACAAACCTGTTCTTTGGTTAACTTGTTTAAACGTTTTTGGTTAAATAACCAAATGATTAAAAAAAAAAAACATTAGCAGCCGTAACGTTTATCAAATAATTTAAACTCAATGAAGCTCGTGAATAAGAAATCTGGATACATTTCAGGTAATCTCCTAGGTAATATGGGACTGATTAGTCAACAGGACCCAATTTATTTAGGTGATGTTTTTCAAAAGAAAAAATAATGACTCTAAAAAAAAAACTCTCTGTATAGGTTATCCTCTAAAACAAAATATAAATGACGAGGACATAAAAAAGGAAACGAATGTAGAATGGCCTGGCGGTGAGTATGATCGAAGGCCCAGCCCGAGGGAGAGTGCAAGAGAGATGGGAAAAGTTGAAGGGAATTACAAAGGTAGGGAAGAGTGAGATTTTTCATTCTCTTTTGGCAAATTAGTGGGAGGGGGTGGATTTTCCTGAGGTGGAGTTCTTGGTGAATTTTCCAGCTCCATCTCCGGCTCGGAGGATCGTGACGATTCGTCATGTCGTCGGTTCATGTATCTCACTTTATCCTAGAGTATTCTCTTTAGGCTTGGGAGTCCGTTTTTTTCCTTAACAGGAGCATGTTATCATAAGAACCAGGTTTTACTGAATAATACATGAAGAGGAGCGCCTACGTCTATTGAGAAAGCAGAGGAATATGATTGAATACCTTTTTTGATGCATCGCAAGGTGTATCTCATTTGACTAAAGCAGCACGGGCAAGTCTAACAATACCAATAAAATAATAATTGAGTTTTTACATCTTTTGAAACATTTGACACAAGATTATTTCTTTCTTGCCAATGTGCATTAGATATGCTGACTACGTAAATCCCCTACATTTAAGTATTTGCTTACTACCTTAGGCCAACTATTTCTATAAAGTTAAATTGGTTCTCAAGACATGGTGGGAAATGTGGGGGTGCTGATCAGGTATTTAGCTATATCCATGTATGGGAATCTGCCAACGATTCCGAACTCGCTACTAATGGATATTGTCACCGTTTAAAAGTACTTTTATAATGTATGCCTTATTTTATGCTGGAAAAAGTATGTCATCATATTTATAATAATTATAGTATTTAATATAATTACTTTAATTGGTGAGCCCGAAGGTTTGCTTCTAACCTTTCATTTCTGCTATTCCTGGAAACTCTCAGGGAAGACTTGACAGAGAAAGAAGGCGCCTAATTTTGTTTGAAATTAAAATATTCAAGTTAATTGCTCATTTAGTTAGCTATAGTTCCAAACAACATAGTCAAATATATCATATCATTAAATATTCTAAACCTATATTTCTGTTGGATATTTCCTTCTGTTCCCTATTGATCTTTTTCCCTCTCACTTCTACCAATTATTCCTTCCTCGTTCATTTGACGTATTTCTATATATCTATGTATGTCTATAGTACGCTATTTCTATCAGTCTTAATAATTTCTCCAAATACATTCTTTATGTCCAGCTGGGTTTCAACCTTCTGGCCTTGCCTACTTTTCACCTTACAGCGTATGAACTCAAAAATGCATTTTGCACAACTAAAATTATACTGAGCTCATTCATATTGCCTTTATTTTGGACGAAATCTCTTCTTCAGAGACAACAACTCAGGGACAACATCTTATACCTTTAATTTTATTTTGAATTATTTTCTTTAATTTAAGTCCTATACTATGGAACAAAAAGTCACAAGAAATGCTTTATTTTTTTTTTACCTTCATTATTTGTTTATCTATAATTATTGTATTATGTGATATTGTGGTGTGTATTTACTAACTCCTTTATAATGTCAGGTCAGTGCAACCGTGTTATCCCAACAATGGATGTATTCGCGTGAAGAAAACATTGGGCAATAACCTCCCTCTTGTACTATTTTAGCTAACTGTAGGAGGCAATGCCGACCACTTCCTTTGGTATTTAACTAATATCTAGCTGGACCTAGAAGGCCTTGACCCCCAACGTCCAGGTATCAGGCTTTACACCCAGAGTTAAATGCTTAGACTGAACCAAACAAGCGACATAAAACACTACCCTCTGTACTTCAGGTAGATTCAAGCAGGCCTATTTAAAGTGTTTTAAGGTCTTTACTGTCGTTAGAACGTTCATTAAATAGCACACAGCCATACGTCGATTTCATTATGCCTTTTTGATTACTCAACCATGATGGAGTTAGGTTGGGCTAAGACTCCTTGAAGCACCCAATTAATTGATCGCGATCTGAACCTTCGTGTCATTAGGTGGTGACTCTAACCGCAACAGCGTAAGGGAGCCCATATAAAGTATCGATTGATACCCATTGAAAACATTAGGGCTGAGCAGGCGATGTGATGAAAGGCCTGTATCGTATCGGACGGGCAATATCGATAAGTTATCTGCTGTTAACTGAGCGCTGATTGGTGGGCCAGCTCACCAACCCTATTACAGCAATTAACTCAATTCGCACTAATTTATCTTCCATGCCATTACCCAAGGGCCCTCCGTCATTATTCTCTTCTCCCTACCTTTGAACATTCTGCATTAGCTATAACTGAAACTAATCACATTGCATTTATTTTCACGTCTCTACAGAGGGGTGAATAAAAAAAACAAACAAGCCATAATATCATATTGGGATTTATCAATAAGCTGATCAAGAATGCTACCGAAACTTTACTTCTGACTACTACTTCCTAGATCGCAGGCAACAAGCTGGCTACCAACGAAGAAATGCTATTTTTTTTTAGGATTAGTAGATTCTGTTTTCCATCTAGGAATCAGCATATGTTTAAAAACACGAGACGGAAAAATAAAATCACAGTTTCTCCAAAAGACCATCGAGTTATGAAGCCCAGTGAATTTGAACGTAATCATGACATCGCAAGCATCAGTTTCATTATTTCATAAGTCATAAAACTACCATTCGATAATTACTTTGTATGATGTTATTACATGTCGAAGTGACCATATACATTTTACACCATGAGATTAGTTTGTCCATCTATTGTCAGAGGACAGTAGTAGATATTGTTTTCTTATACCAATTAACAATAATTTGGTTGCAATTGCAGTTAATTAAACTAATACCCGAACATGACCCACAAGAGGAAACTTCATCACATATGTATGGAATTTCTACAAGGCTTAATGGAGGAGCCCAATCGAATCTGCTCTTAAATTCTGCATGCCAAACACATCGATCGGAAATGTTGCAATCACTCCATTAGTACCCCGCAGGGACTGGACCATATGCACCTATCAACCTACATGAGTATTTAATAATGCTCGGGTGAATAGGTAGCAAGAACCGCTTTATGGTTGTCCGGCTAAAACATCACAGGTAGAGGCTGAGTTGCAAGAGAGGCATTGTGCCTCAGAACAAGGTTCTGCTGTGCTTCCTGTTTTGGAAATTTCCCGGTTACTACAATACAGAGTAGATAGAGGATGACAATGATAGTCAACCCTATAAGCAAAAGAATATCAAAATATGAGTGAGACCACGGAGTACTTCGGTCGTAGCAACTGTCGAAAGGAAGTCACAATCACTTGTCTCTAAATAGGCCATAGCATGCTTACTTATATCTATCCCGTCACAAGAGATGCCTAAAATGTATTATATCGAGTACTCTACATGCCTTTGAAGACTGCCACTACCACGGATCAGTATCGAACCATGTTGACGTGCCATTGCATAAATCAGTGGCATTGAGGGATGACAAATCTGCTATAATTGGAGTGATTACGTTTATTTTGAAATGCATAGTTCTTCGTATTAGTTAGCTAATTATCCTATTAGCAATATAGCCAATATGTGGAACCGCTCCAATATGTAAGCCTCCTTGACTAGGTTTTGGGCGCTGCTCTCGACGTGTGCTCTGTGCCTCTCAACATTAGTAGTCTTTAAATTAGTCGATTATAATGCCATAAAATTATAATAATACAGATAAAGGTTTCAGAAGGTTGTATATATCATTAATAAATAGAACTTTACCGTTTAGATTCATTATTATTTTGACACCTTTTTTTTGTTTATATATTATATATATATATGTTTAAATTTTATATAAAATGACGTCAAAACCCAAGCCAAATATTATGCCTTTATTTCAAGTTCGGGTCGACGAATGCCCGCAGACGAATTGGTTGAATTATAAATTCACTAAAGAGTGATAAGTGTGGAAGGAAGAAGGCTGGCTGTGGGATATTCATAATATTACACACACCTCTCTCTCTGGTCTACTGTACCTAGGTGTTAGAACCGTTCGTAAATCGACCTCCACCACAAGGAGTGGGAGAAGAAGCTCTCGTTTCTTAATAGTGTAGTACTTCGGAAGTAGTGCAGTTGTAGAGTTCAAACTTGTAGGTACCTTTTTGGCTACTTGAGAACGTATGGCGGAGATTCAAAAAGTCAGGATTTCTATGCTTTACCTCAATCAAACTAATAAAAAAGATGATCATTAAATCCAGAATTCAATGCTCTAAAAGTTTTATTATATAGTTTTTTTTCATTTAGAATAGGCGCTTTAAAGTAAACTCAATTGAAAATGGCTGAATTGGATTTTTTAAAGAAAATTCTCAGATCCATCGTTTTACGACAGTAAATTTTGACTATTCTGCAAAATGGAATTCCACGTTCAAGGTACTCATTTCACGTAAAACATTTAATGCCCCTTAATTTATAATAAAATTCACAGGGGTGCTCTTTCAAAAAGTGACAGGCCAGACACTTTAAGAAATTCAGGAAAAATAGTGGTTACCTTTTGCCCCTCGCCTTGGCTCACCATTTGGAATAGAAAAAACTTAAGATACTATTATTTGATGTCAAAAGAACAGATTAAAACTATTTTAAAATTCCCAACACTTACTTCCAACTACGGTGGCCAAAAGGTTAAGATTAACTGGCCTAAAGTAGACTCAAGAGATGTGTAAATTTATTATAAGCAATAACCGTCTAAATGAATATGAAGTATTAACCATATCTTTGGTGAAATTTGGAATTTGTTAACATTACAGAATAATTAATGTGGGAATATACAGTTAAGACTTATGTAAGAGAGGTGAGCGATGCCTGGTTGGGGAAAGTCACAAGTACTCTCGAGGGCCCTTGCAAGATCTTCAACGAGACACTTTACTTTCCTCACCAAGTCACATCTTTGTGCTGCTTAACAGACAACCTCAGCTGCTGCTCCCACCATTGCTCGGACATTGTACATAGAAGAAATCCTTCTTTTAATAATAAACAAAAAATAAACTACTTTATGTAGCTTAGTGTTTTTTCTAAAGCAAGAATAGAACATATAAACCTTGAGAACGGTATAGATAAAACATTCCCATGGAAGTTTTCATTGCAATACTCCATCCATTAGATCCTCAATGCGTTTGAGGAAGTAATGATATGTTTGTATGATGCACAAATGCCAAAGGTTAATAGCCACAAATAAATCTCTAAATCACACTTAGTGTCGCTCATAAAATATAAACAAAACAATTAATTAATTATTGTTAGTACTCCTTCGCATGCGAGGGAGGTGACCCTTGTGGACTTGGGGGGCCTCTGGACTGTTTGTAAATATTGTATGAATGAGCGAGTGAATGATGAATTGTAAATATAGTATGAATGATGGCGTTTATCTCATTTACTCACTGCCTAATAAAAGGCAGATTGTAATTTTATCTTAATAAAATTGATTGACAAAAAAAAAAATTATTGTTAGTCAAATAAAGAAAGATAGGCAGGGCCATGAATCAAACCTGATACACGATAAGGTAGCTTATCCATCTGAGCTATCTCATATCGAACACGAATCGTAGCGATATACAAATCACTATGTTTTAAGTGGGAGATGTACAAATTCAATAAAAGGCATTATCCAAACCGCATAAACCTACTATTCATATTTTTAAGAAATATCTTTTAACTGAAGTTGTGGAAGGTTTTTATTTTTAAATAACTCAATATAAAGTGAAAATCTACGGATGCTCTAAGCTTTGAATATAACACAGTTCAACATGTGAACTGTATTTTTCTGAAAAATACAATATTGTAAATGTAAATACACTTTGGAGCGACAAATAATTGAAAATAGGAATCGATATTGAAAATATCACGGGTCCTCAGGGAGCATAAAGTTGATTGATTTGATAAAATATTATTGTTTGTTGTTTGAAGTAATAATTGAGACAGGTGTTTTATTATTTTGGACACAGAAAATATATCTTGTGAAATAAAAACAAAGATAACTGAAATATGGATGTTATGTATTGAAGGTTCTTTATTGTGTTTTAGAACACTACACTGATTAGTTTATCCATCGTTTACTTTAAACGTAAAAAAAACTTAAAATAGGTTTTTAATCCAACAGACAAACAATACGGAATCGCCGAATCACAGGAACAGTACATTGAGATCCATTCGTATATGCCTGACACTCAACCGCTTAGACAGAACTGCATGCAGACAATCATGCAGGCTTGAATGCCATTGTTCCCTTCTTCGAGTCTCAAAACAGTGACCATCCATTTTATTCCTCGGATTTTACAACGGCATTTGATATAATGTACTGTTTTAACTGAGCACTTTTGCTTGCCGTACCTGTTCTTGGGCGCTAGTTAATGATCTCGCAACGTTTAAAGCTTAATTTCGTACAGTACGTATACAGAGAGAAAAGCTTTTCAGTGAGCTCCTGCTATGGCGCAAAAAAATCTTGAGTTTATCCTTCCAGGTTGTGGTGTTGAAATTAATGCACTTCCCAATGCAATTTATGTGTTTTACTATTTCCTCTCTATGCAAATCAGGGGTGGAAAACCCGTGTAGATTTTCTGAGTAACCCACGGCCAACTTCTCCAATACTTTCCGAACATCAACTGGTACATTCGTATACAATTACAGTTTTCCCAACCCTACTTTTTTGATCGATTTCTTCTTTTTCTTGTGAAATGAGCAAGAGGAAATACGAAAAGGACATTTAAACAAGAGTAAACATTTAATCAGCGATTCGGAATAACGGTAACCGTTTACAATAAACAATCTCGCAACAGTTAAGACTTTTTATCAGAAAGCTTTAAACGTTGCGAGATCATTAATTAGCGCCCAAGAACAGGTACGGCAAGCATCAGTGTTACCAGGTACTCTGAGTCACTAAGTACTGAAGAACTTGGATCACTTTCCGAGGTACTAGGTCTCTCTTCATCTTCATACCAACTGAAGTATCCTTTGGACTCACAAGTGTCCACCCAGAAGACACCGGTCTTCACAGCTTGTAAATCTTAATTTTTTTTTTTTTTATTATTTTACAGTATTTATGCATATCTTTATTCCTGTTCCAGCTCTTTAAATTATAGCAGAACAAATTAAAAATTTAAGACTACCAACATATATGGCATCATTTCAAATCAAAAGGGCTGATTACGATCACATTCCTAATTTTGATGGTAATCCGGATAATTGATTAAAATTCGTTAATGTTGTTAGACAAGTAAGGAATACAGTATGCGCTCAAAATAACTCATTCAGAGAATTGAATAAGATCAGGACTATCAACAACTTTATCCCCCAAGAAAAACCACCTCAACCCTGAATGGCACCCGATAGATCAACAAGCCTATTTCAAAAACCAAACCCAGGAAATTTTAGGGTTAATTGTCAAAAATCATACAATGATACAACCGGACAGACATTTTCCATGCGAACCGTTAACTCATCAAAATCGTCAACCGATGTATGAGGAGGAAATTAAAAAACCTGAAGAGATCCCTGCGATGCGAGAATTAATGACGATAAAACCAGATTGGTTTGAAAACATTTTTTAGGGTCAAACCGGGACGACAACAATCCAACATAATCCTAGAACTACAAAATAATGGTTTTCTGAATCAAGAGACTATTCCAGACAAGTATCTTCTTCCTAGCATCGCCGATTTATAAGGGAAATTGAGAAGGGGAACCATTTTTACAGCAATGGACTTATGCTCAGGGTTTCATCAAATAAGGGTAGACAAGAAATCAATCCCTAAAATAGCCATCTCTATTCACCAAGGACATGTTGAGTTTTCAAGAATCCCCTTCGGGGTTGGGCAACGCACGGCTACGTTTTAAAGGACCATGAATATAATATTTTCTGACACTCTCAATGTGTTAATATACATGGATGATATATTAATTTTTTAAGAAGATGTATTAGACCACCCAAAACACCTAGACAGTTCTAGAGAAACTCGAAAAACCATAACTATAACATATCGAAAATGTGACAAAATTTTACGTTTTTCCGAGATGGCCTCCTCCAAAATGTGAGAAGTTAATCACTTAGGCTTATGAGACATGTTTTCAGGCCTTTTTTTAGTGCTGATCACAAACTGGCTGTTAAATAACAGAATAAAATAAAATAATTAGCCTTAAATAATTAATTAAATTTAAGTAACAGAATAATAAAATTATATATATATATATATATTGTAACATTCATGATATTTGAGAATATCATGACCAGCCACCCTCCCACTTTGTCCAGCATCAGCCCTTATGCTCTTAGGAGTGGGGATGAGATGAAGGACGAGTTTTAGTCAGTCTTAGCCTAACACCCAGAGAGTGAACAAGAGCAAGACCCCGACTTGGCGGTATCCAACAGAAGAAGAAGAAGAGATCAACAGTAACGTTGATTGGATTAAACGGAGATCATCGATTGGGTGATATTTATGTTTTTTTTTATTATGGATCCATTAAAAAGAGATTGAGCTCAATTTTCATTTTTTTATATAACTAATTAGTAGTAACTATCCTTGTTCAAAAGGAAATGAATATTTTTTTATATAAACCATGTCAGCACTATTTATAATTATAAGTATTTGTTATAACCATTTTACTTGTATATATTTCACAATTCCCAGTTTCTCAATTTATTAATAACTATAACATTAGCCTTGAGATCGGGCGATTCAATCGGGATAATTTCCTATGTCGAAGACATAAAAAATAAGTTGAATTAAAGATCTCATGACGGACCTACCAAATTAGTTAAGGTCAATTGATATAATAAATTAGAAAATAAAATGGTAGAAAATGAGGTAGGTTTCAATGGGGGCCGCTCCGGGATTAACTTCAAAAATTCTAAAGAAACCAAAGGAATTGTGAGGTATTGCATGTTAGAATAATAACTAGAACTAATCAATAACAAATTATATATTTTCCTATAATTTTACATTTGTTACACAAACACAGACACAAATGACGAACACAAACATGTGCGGGTCTGACTCAGGTACTGGGGGGGTTGGGTCAAACCCAGCCTCTAAAGGAGACCCCTCAGCCCCCGACCCCGAACCCACGATAAATCATGCCAAGTTGTTACAACTAATCCTTGCCCAATTAAACAGTCAATTTAACGCAATTAAAGAACAAAAAGAGTTGATCGGGAAGTTTGATCAATTAAGGGAAGAAATAAAATCGGGAAGATCGGCTAAATTCGAACAAGGTTACACGGATGTAAACTATGAATTAGATAGACAATTGCGAATTTGTGAGGAGAGAACACCCCAAGTAAATAATAATGTAAATTCAAAATTAAAAGAAGAAATCATTCTATTGAAAAATACGACAGATCATGAAAAAATAAATTTAACAAAGTCACAACTAGTTGATGCTGATTGTCAGACAGATCTTAGCTTATATTCAATTAAGGATAATGAAGAGAAAATGACGTCATTGGAGGATGAACAGAAGATTGCAGATAACAATGATGAGTGTACCTCACGTCAACATGATCTAATAAAGCTTGACGATGAGAATAATATGAGTTTGTTGGAAAATAAATTTTCAGAGTTAGAAGATACAGCGAATATCAAGAAAGGAGAAGTGATTTCGTTGAAAGATCAAATTACAGAGCATCAGCAGACAACCAGCGATAACGTGAAAAATTTAAAAATAATTCAAAATAAAGTTTTGGATATGAAGAAATTGGAATCTCAAATTCCAGCTCATCTTGATGAAATTCCCTTTTGCGTGTTTGATTTGAACAACATTAAAATTAATGAATGGAAGGCATTTAAAAATAATTACAGGGATGTTTTTTGTTCGATACAATATGACTTCAAAAAAAGAAAGAAAATTATAGTTTTCTTTTATTGTTTTCATTATTAAATGAAAATAATACTGATCGGATGACACATAAACTTTAGAAAGTTTACACAAACAAAAACAAAACTATTATAAGAAATGCTGACCCTAGTAAAGTCTATGGAATTATCGGCAAGTGAAGCTTCTGACTTCATTATCACTTAATCTATAGAACAGATCGTAAATATTCCTTGAATGCTTAAGTCCATTTAATTGATTTATTTAATATTATTTTATACACGACAACGACCTCCCTATCTTTTTGTAACATTTATAGTTTTTTTATAAACACTATCTTTTCACTCAGGTAAAATATTCAAATCACACACACACACACACTCAACAATTTTCTCTATTGTTACTAATTACCAGTAGAATTGTCTAGTATTTTAATTAAAAACCAATATGTATTACAAATCACACTCAACCGTCTTTTCAACAAATGTTTTCCAAATCGCATTATGATCCATAAAACAATGTACCTTCGAACTAATCCATACTAATTAGCATAATAATTTAGTTAAGTAAAAAATTAAAACAACTTGTACGCTCTTCAAGCAATTTAAAACCTTGCAAAATTTGAACTATTATTATTATAAACTTTGTAAAATTTCATCACCCGTTATAAACAACCAATTCAACAAATCGAACGCAGCAACAAAATATTGTGGGTCCACTTAAAAAAAAAAAAAAAAAAATGTTTTATAAATTTTTTTTTTTTTATTTATAAGGGAAGGCAATTGTAACATTCATGATATTTGAGAATATCATGACCAGCCACCCTCCCACTTTGTCCAGCATCAGCCCTTATGCTCTTAGGAGTGGGGATGAGATGAAGGACGAGTTTTAGTCAGTCTTAGCCTAACACCCAGAGAGTGAACAAGAGCAAGACCCCGACTTGGCGGTATCCAACAGAAGAAGAAGAAGAGATCAACAGTAACGTTGATTGGATTAAACGGAGATCATCGATTGGGTGATATTTATGTTTTTTTTTATTATGGATCCATTAAAAAGAGATTGAGCTCAATTTTCATTTTTTTATATAACTAATTAGTAGTAACTATCCTTGTTCAAAAGGAAATGAATATTTTTTTATATAAACCATGTCAGCACTATTTATAATTATAAGTATTTGTTATAACCATTTTACTTGTATATATTTCACAATTCCCAGTTTCTCAATTTATTAATAACTATAACATTAGCCTTGAGATCGGGCGATTCAATCGGGATAATTTCCTATGTCGAAGACATAAAAAATAAGTTGAATTAAAGATCTCATGACGGACCTACCAAATTAGTTAAGGTCAATTGATATAATAAATTAGAAAATAAAATGGTAAAATATGAGGTAGGTTCCAATATATATATATATATATTTTTTAAAATTCCTTATTGTGCTATAACTACAATATTCCTTATTAGGCAACAAGTAATTGAGATAAATGATCTCATTCATACCATATTTATAATTCATCATTCAATCGCTCATTCATACAATATTTCCAGACAGCCCAGAGGCCTCCCGAATCCACATGTTTGTCACCTCCCTCGGCATACGAAAGAGGAAGCGGTGTCTTGGGAAGTCCCCCACGCTCATCCATTAACCGAGTCACCGGATACGAGCCAGTGGAGGCTGACCAAGAGCGCGAGAACCACAGACGCTCAGGACATGATTGGAGAAAGTGGCCATTGCCAGGACTCCCACTGTCACGCATATATAGCAGGTCACGAGGGCACTGCCGTTTCAGTCTCTGAGGAGGATTATAGGAATGAGTGGTATAGCGCAATGACTGTGCTACGGGATTAGGGTGGTTGGATAGGCTAATTTGGAATTTCATACACTTGGAAGGTATGAGATCAAGAATGTAGAGTATATTAAGATCGTTATGAAGGGTTTTGTTGCTGACGTAATAAGGGGCATTTACTATTGTTCTTAGGAATTTTAATTGAAAAGATTGGATGCGCTTCATGTTCGACTTTTTTGCTGTCCTCCATAGCTCTATTCTGTATGTCCAGATTAGCTTAAGTATAACTTTGTAGATTAGTAATTTAGTTTCTATTAAGAGATAGGATGTTCTTCCTCTGAAGTAGTCTGTACAGTTGTCCAAAGCATCTGTTTAGTTCTTGTCTTTTTAGCCTCGTATGTGGGTTCCAGGTCAGTCGTATGTCGAGATGGAAGCCTAAGTACCTTACTGCCTCGGATACAGGGAGATGAATAGATTAAGATAAACTATTGGACAATACTTGCGACAGAGGTTGAAGTTTTTTTTTTTTTTTTTTTTTTTTTCCCCCTAAGCTCTCAAAATTATAAAAAATAGGAATGTGGGAAAAATAAGGAAAATTATTTTTGGCTGGAAAGTGCCTTTCACTAAGGGGAGACCCCTATTTGAAGGATGTATGAGAAGGATATGGGGTGTGGAATGCCTAGAAAGGCGGATGGAGTCAGGAAGGTAGTGAGAGTCTACCAAGGATTAGGCCTAGGGGTGCCTAGGCGATGGTTTGTTGTAGGCCAGGCGAAGCCTCTTGACTGAGTGAGTCGGCCTAATCGGCCGGAAGATCAACCCTGCTTACACAGGTAGATGGGGTAATGTGGCGTCGGTTGAATCGGGCGGGAGATCGGCCTCGATCTCTCGGCTGGGTGTGGGTCCGTCAGTCCTCTGGTTCTATGATGTCTTTCATTCGCCAAGCTTCGGCGGTCCAGCAGTGCTTCCATCTGACGGGCATTGGTGGTGGCTGAAGGTCGGAGAATAGTGGGTTGTGGCTATGTCTTAGGGAGTCAAAAAATTTGATGTGCCTTCTCTTGATAAAATCTTGGATAGTGAGCACTTCGAATTTTTTGTGGATTTCGTCGGCCTTCATTTGGTCGAAAGGGGTGTGTTTGAGGGAGGTGCGGAGAACTCTATTCTGAAATTGCTGGAGCTTTAGGAGAGTGTTGGGAGTCAAATACTTGTAGAGAGGGGTTCCATACATCAATGCAGGTCTTAGGACGCTCTGGTATATCAGCAGCTTGAGGCGTACTGATAGAGCCGGGCTGTGAAGTAGGTGTCCGAGGCTGAAGAATTTCTTCCTAACACTCTTTAACTTCTTTCCGAGGTGCGTTGTGAACGACAAGTGCCTACCGAGGGTAATTCCGAGGTAGCACAGCTTGTTGCTTACAGGGCATTCTTTGCCGTCTAACACGAAGGATTTCGGGAGCTTCTTTTTTCCGGATTTGTAACTAAATATTATTCCTTGCGTCTTGGCCGGATTGACTTTAATGTAGACGGCATCGAGTTTCTCGGCGATTTGTTGACTGGCACTCTCAGCGAATTTCAGGGCTCTGGATGGATTGATGCTAGTGCAGTAGACACCTATATCGTCCGCGTACGCGGATACCTCGCAGTTGGAGTACGAGGCTCCTACGATGTGGGCGGTGTAAATGTTGAACAGCAACGGGCCTAGCACCGATCCTTGGGGGACACCGGCAGAATAGTTTCTTCGGGTCGTGGTCGTAGTGCCTATACGAACCGAAAATGTTCTGCCTGTAAGGTAGGATCTAATCAGGTTCTGCAGCTGATCCGAGAATTCGTATTCCCTCAGACGTTGGAGTAGGATGTAATGATCCACAGAGTCGAAGGCTTTCGAACAGTCCAGAGAAATCATTGTGGTAGCTCTGTTGCTTCGGATGTTCGATGCGACGTGGTGTTGCAATCTCACCAGGTTGTTATTCGCGCTGCCTGTGCTGAAACCAGTCTGCTCTGGTGGGATGACTTCCTGTGACTCGCAGTGCCCGGAGAGATGTATGTGGATAATTCTCTCGAACAGCTTCGAGAGTTGAGTCAGCAGACTGATGGGGCGGTAATGAGATGGCTCATATCCGCTCTTCGCTGGTTTCAGAAGAGGGATCACTACTGCATGTTTCCAGTTCTGAGGGAAATAATGAAGCCTGAAGCAGGAGTTCAAGATGTTAGTTATGAACGAGATTCCTTTCCTCGGCAGCTGCTTCAGTAGGATGCTCTGGATCGAGTCCTGCCCTGGTGACTTCTTGCCGGTTGTTCTCCGAATGATGGCTCCGACTTGCCTGTGAGAGGTCCAGATATCGGTAGTGGTGGGGAGAGAGGGGGAGGGGGGATCGAGCGTTACTATTGGTTCGCCTTGGCCACGGCTCACTTCCTCGTAATAGGTCGCCGAAATGTCCGCTTGCTCGGTGTTGGGGATGAACTGGCCGTTGACGGCCAGCCTGACACCATTCCTTTTTGAGGTAGAGGTCTTCACGAGTTTCCACAATTGCTTATGGTCGCCGTGCAGACTGGTGAGGCGATCTTCCCAGACCGAATTTTTCCACTGAGCCATCAGGGACCTTACTTGGTTTGTGAGAGAATTTAAAACCGGTTTTAAGTCCCTGTTTCTGGTCCTAAACCACCTGTTCTTAATGTTGTTACGCTGTCTTATCAGTTGCAGGATGTGATCCGGAGGTTTCCTCAGAGAAGGGGGCTTCGGAGAAAATTTGGGGATCGATGCATCGGCAGCTCGTTCGATGACGTCCTGTAACTGATAGATAGCGTAATCTATGTCCCAGGTGTGCCTAAGGGGCGTGATAGTGGGCAAATCGGTTTTAATGAGACGCTTGTAGAGGTCCCACTTAGCCTCATCGTACCTGTATCTAGAAGCAGGCGGCTTTGGCATGTCGCCTTCTAGTTCGTAGAGAACAGGACGATGATCGGAAGTGGTAAAGTCCAGAGCGGAGCATCCGGTGACCCGGTGTGGCTCTTGTGTCAGGAGCAGGTCAGGCGTGGAGGTCCTGTCTGGGTTAGCAAAATGACGGAAGGTCGGCAATCCTGGGTGGATGACCGTAAATGGAGTTTTGGTAATATAGCGGCCTAGGCCGTTTGCTCTAGTACTACTCCACCAGCTGTGGTTTGCATTTAGGTCACCCACAATGACGTGTCTTCGGTCATGAGCTACCGTACTGAGCAGACGCTTGTACGGGTCACAGGCGGCTCTCGGTCTTCTATAGACTCCTGACACAATGGTATTCTTCGTGAGCCGTAGCTGGAGCGTTACAATAAATTGATCGGGGCCTAGGTTGACGGGGGGGGGGCAGTCTCCTACAGGGTATACCGTTTCTGACTAACACCGCTACTCCTCCTGAGGTAGTTTCGGTGTCGTGACGGTAAACAGTATAACCCGGGAAGCGGCAGAAGTGTATTTTCTTCAGCCGGGTATCTGTAAGGACGACAACGTCCGGCGTATGGCACCGTAGAATTACTTCTACGTCGGCTTGTTTGGGCATAATGCCGCAGACGTTGTAATTTAAAATTGCGTGCCCACTCATTTAGATGCAAGTTTTCTGAAATCTTTCATCATTTCGGTTACCGCCTCTGATAGTTTGTTCATTGACGCGATCAAGCTGACTAACACGGCCATGATGGCATCATTGTTATTGTTGTTGTTATTGTATTTATTGTTTTGTTGTGGTAGGGGCTCTGGGGGAACTTCCGGAGCCCTGGTGTTACCGGATGCCATCTGGGCATAAGAGGCTGTCTGACGAGGTGGGGGGGGGGGGGGAGCAGGCTGATATCTGGCCAGGTTTAATAGTGCAACAATTTTTTTCTTTTTGCAGGAATTAAGAAGATTCCCATTGAAAATGCGGCTCAAAATTAGACTCTTTTTCTGTAAAGACTGATACATATGATGAAAATACTTCAAATATGTAAGGGATGAAAAGACACATGTTTTATATAAGTGCAAGGTCGACTGCCTTACTTTAGTGTGTTCCATCAGTATTACAGTGTGAATTTTCAAACCAGAAAATACATTCCCTTCTATATAGATATAAAGAAAGTTGCTAAACCAAAAAGACAAAATCAGGCTGGCCAGAAAATCGAAATATCAGAAGCATTTTAAACAAATTTGCTCCTTCTTAGAAGAAATTGAAGATAAACAACATACAATCAGTGATATAATTTTTGTAATGAATCAGTATCTACAACAAGGAGAGAAAACGCTTCGAGTCCCTAGTATCTGAATTCCAAACTGGTTGAACTCTGAGGAATCAACATTCATAAGTAAACAGCAAGGATAATCGGATATTGCCATCTTAAGAGACTCTATAAGCTCTATAATAAGAAAACATTAAGCAAGACAGGAGTCGGCAGATGACTAGTCTGAAAAGACTAACAGAAACAGTTGCAAAGTTAATTAAAAGTAACACCAAGAGAAAGCAAAGTGGCGTGGGAAAGAGTAAATTTTATCAACCAACTACTGATCTGAACATTGAGGGCAGTCTAGAATATTTTTTTGAAGTTTAGACTAGTCTAAAATTACCATGTTCAAATATATAATGTCATTGGCTAATCTATAATGCAGGCATGTATATCAAGAGCTGTTCTAACACAAATGTAGATAGGTCATTCACTATTGATGCATTCTCATTCCCGATTTCATTTCCTTCTACACATACCAAGTCACCTTGGTTTCAGTAACTTTTTTAAAGAAATTAAAAAGTTTGTAGCCGGTATATCTGTAGCTACTGGGGGTACACTCACAGAAAGGGATGAATGTGGCACAGTTATGTTTGCATCTGACAGCGTTCATCACAATCTTGGAATTCTTTATTATTGAAACTTGTTTATAGTGATAAATTATTGGGCAATAAGTAGTTGTGAAAAAATTTTTCACTCATTCCATATCTTGCAACTTTAAATGATAAATACGTTTCACGGCACTGGAATGATAGCAGTGATAGGAACAGACCTGAAAACTAAAAGAGCCATTGGTTTCAAGTCATTCCATACAAAATAATATTATTGAAGAGTTGTGTTAGAGGTAGTGTTAGATTTATAAATAGATTTATGAATATTTATGTGATAAAAAATAAAGTGAGTCTGGCCTAACAATCTGCCAAGCCCACGAAGGTCTGCATTAGGACCTACCTTGGAAAAAACCATGGCATGAACACGCCAGGATGGCCGGGTACTATGAATGCAATGCATACTTCTCCTGCCAGTGGGAAATACAAAGTTTTAATACTAACTATAGTTAATTTCTAACCAAGTGACATGCCATCTACTATGAAGTATATCTCTCACATTTGTCAAAATCACAAGGGATCTCTGCAGTTATTACATTTGATCAATCTCTGTTTGTGAAAGCTTTTCTTATAGCTAATGATAGAATATATTTAACAAAGTTTAAGGATTTGGTCATTAAACCGGGGTGTTTTCACACTTTGACGAGTCTCCACAGTGCAATTAGAAGTTTGACGAATGACTCTGGAGTAGAAGAGGTGATACAAACAGTTTATGGACAAAACAAAGTGAAACGAATAATGACTGGAAAATCTCTGCCCAGAGCATTCTGTGGGCACATGTTGAATACTTTAATACGACAAAAAATTGATGTTTTGAGATCTCAATATTTGACTAGTGAATTGTGGGGGAGAGTATCTAGACATGGTAGCCCTCACACGTGAAGCAGATAGATTAGGATCTAGGTCTTTACACCTAGAGACCATTCGTGAATGTTTATCATTGTTTGCAGCAGCAGGTCCCTTTAATTACTTGAAATAAGTTTTCCTTTACTTGAAAACTATGAAACAGCTTCCTGAAAAGAATCCCAATCTATATGCGAAATTTCAAAACGGATTTCATGTTGTGTACAAGTCACACATCTCGGTCAGGCTTAGGATGTGACCAAGTCATTGGATTTTGACTATCATACACAGTCCCTCTTTTAAACTGTGTAAAAATGACTTATGTTGCTATTTGTTCAAGACCAGGCCTGTTGTTTTACTATTTCCAGTAGAATAAATACCTTTTATGGATTTTCAGTGGTGTATAAATTTAAACCATTTAGAGTGCGTCAAGGTAATTTATAATTCTCAATGAAATTGGTAATTTATTGGTCATAATTAAACGTTTGAATATAAATTTAAAAAAAATAAGGAAATTTTTCAGTTTTATGCTTTTTTCTTGCTGGTTTATTTTTTATTTAAAGACACGAAGTTAAAATATATATAAAAATACATGAAATATATGCATATAAGAAAAGGTACGTAATTATAATTTGATGTTCATTCAATGTTTGCCAACATATTATTCTGTTAATTAATTTCAATTTGCCACTTGTGTGCAAGTGGCTCTGACAGCAGTAGCAAATATTAACTAAGACTCATGTTGGACTTTGTCTGGCAGGTTAATTTCCTAAGCAAATAGTAGACCAAGGGTTTCTAAATAGTTGGAAAAGCCCTATCGGCATTAAAAATATACACATTTAAATATGAAATCGTGTAATTAATACGAATAAACACTGATAATTACTACAACCTACAATAATTATTAGTTCACTATTGTTCTGAACCATCTAGTCAGTTCGCCTACAATTAAAAGTATTGAAACGAGTTCCAAGTCAGTTTTTTTTATTAAAATGTCTTATTTCTAATACCTAACAAAGTAATCGGTTAAGAATTTTCTTTTTTGCGACATTAGACAGACAATTTCAATAGCCAAGGACAACATTTGTAAAGAGCAGAAAGATGACAAAAAAAACACTTGATAACCATTAGTATCAGGACCGCGAGGTTGAATGTACATTTTCTTATGGACACATTCTTACACCGATTGTTTCATTTCAAGGAAAGTTAAAAGAAATTTTACAAAATTATTAAAACCCTTTTCTTTTTTGACTCTAAATGTTTCAGAGGGTTTTTATGATGGATCTATCTCAAGACGGACGTATGCAATTATTATCAATTACTCGACCTCCTAATTTTGTTTAATTATTTCATGATATTAAACCACACTGAATAGCTGCATCGAGCAATGGACTACTTGTGTACTACAATGTTGTCTCGAATTAGACTTCTCAGACGTTATGTCGAGACCAAACAGTTGTCAGGCTGCTTACAAACATTTTCCGGATCCCGTAAAAGATGTTTACAGATAGGCACTAACATTCTAGAACGTAAAAGGGGCGTAAAAACTCCAATGAATGGTCACCCAAACAAGTCGAAAGGGGGGAATAACCAGTTTCCTTACAGTGTATACAATAAAATATACAGTTTCCTGCCACAAAACAAACTGTGCTATTTGACAACGGGGGAAGAGAGAAACTTTGAGAGCAATGTTTTTGTATATGATTGCACAAGCAATTTTTTTTTTGATTTTTTAAAAGTTTGGTTTAATTTATTTTCAGAATATAACAACTTGGAACATCCACTTCGAATTTTTTTAATGCAAATAAACTACTTAGAGTTATTAATTATTAGAAGATATACGTTAATAACCAAGAGACAATTATTTTTATTTTTTTAAATATTAATTATTAGGGTTATTAATAGTTTAATTTATCAATACAAAGGATTTATTTATTATAACAGAAACTAAGTCTAAGGTAAAGTCCGGCAGATTTGAGAGAACAACACATTCTCTTTAGGGGGGGGGGAGTGCAACCCCAAACCGCCAATAATGACGATGTTTCGAATCCTCAAAATGTTTTATTTTCTCTTTGAAGCCTAACTATATCTATTCATTATAGCTTGCAATTTATTTACAACAGTGACAATAAACTCAAATTTATCTATCCTCTAATATTAGATATAAAATATTATTTTAGAAAAGAATAATTAATTTTGTGCACCATACAAATTTAGTTTTTAAAATTTGGTTTCCAAAACTTGGAAAATCCTCTAATCACTCATGCAACAATAAATAAAATTTATCAATCGCAGTGAAGGATAATCTAATTCATTTCATAGCTAAACAATATGTTTTACAAGTAAACAACATTACCCTTTTCTGTGATGTTTTTGATTTTCCGATTTGATACGGCCATGCATACGATTCCTGTGTGTTTATTTGAATATTCAGTATGCCTAAATATTCAACACTGTTTGTCATGAATTAATTTACATACATATATATTATAAAATAGAAAATCCTTTAAAAGAAAAACTATAGTTAGAAAATACATTTTGAATTAATTTGCTATTCGGTTTGAGATTTGATAATATCAAAAGCTATACTGTTATATTATAAATAATCATTCTTTTAGATAGTTTGTTTGCCGGTTGGTTTGGAATATGCAACAGCCAGCCACGAAATGGTTAAGCCAGTGTTGATGCATTGCCATGTAAGTTGATCTGTAAAGTTATAAATAGGTCAGCTAAGCATGTCTTATTCACAAACGGCAATCCGTTTGTCTTTATCCAAGTTCTGTCTTTTTAGTTCGAGGGCCATTAAATGACCGATTCTAGATCTCAGTCCATAGTCGCACTACTGACTTCTTTGCATTTGTCAATGTGACCATATAATCATGTAGAAATTCTTGAGAGATCTACAAATCAGAAGCAACGCGATCAAGCTTGATCGATTAGCTTATTTTCATGTACTCGTATGCGGGATGAAAGCCAACACATCAAGAATTAACATCCTTGAGTCAGGATGGTTTGAATTATGTAGACATTTTACTGTGCTACCTTTTGTCTTTAAGTTCTTATTGATACTAATTAATAGAAACAAATATAATAAATGAACATTGTACAGATGAGAACTGTACGAAGGAGGTTGAAATTATACTGATGAAATGAAATATTACCTCACCTTCACCACCTAGTGGTCAGCTGAGAGAACAACTAGGCTTTGTGTTTGAATCCAGCTTAATGGCAGAGAGGACATGGAGAGGATAGCGTTGTGAACAATTTCAGTTGTAGATAAGCCTGGTAAATATTAATTATAGATATTGTTAAGTTAAGTATATTGTGTGTATAGTTTGTGTATTTAATGTAATTTAAGTATGTGTTGTCTTGTTTTGATATCACATGGTAACATTCAGTTTTAAGGCAGATTGGTTCTGTTACTGTTTATTACTTAATTCAGTTTATGTTTAAGGTAGGATTGCAAAGGTAATTAACGTGCTTAAACAGGATATGCTCAAACGCTTTTCCAGTAATTGTTAATGCTAAATATTAGTATATATTACTTCTAATAATACAGATTCCTTGGTCATAAAGTGTTTGTGTATGTAATAGAAGTCATTTTATCTGCTCGTATTTTGTACCTGTTATTTTGTTGGTGATCTATACTGGCAGATTGTTTTGGAAACTAAAGTTCAATTATTATTATTCCCTCTTGTACCAGCAGTGTGTCAGGATATAATTATGTTAAATAGTTTAGTATTATTATCTTTCATTTATAATAGTATATCATAATAGAGTTGTGTATGTAATTTAATTCATTTTAAATTTTCGTATGTTTACCGTCCTCTTACATTAATTTTATTATATTATGGATGGTGCTGGAACCCAGTTTAGGTTACCATTATTGTATCTCGTACCGTTATTGAATCTAGGTATACTTATACATTCGATAATCCACTATTTAATGATATTCTAAATGTACCTGCTGGTTTGGGATTCATCTTAATTCACTTCCCTCAATCCCGTTAGTGGGATCTGGCACCCGTACGTACCCTTCTAGTTGATTGTGTTGAAAATTTGTTAGTTGTCATATAAATAATTAAACAACTTTAACGCTTTATATATACTAAACTCCAAGCGAAATTACTTTATGAAAGAAAAAAAATCAAGATGAGATTAGTTTTTAACGCATACAATTAAAACTCGATAAAACTCTCGTGTTTAATTAAATCATTTGAAAAAAACCCAACAACGTTGCCTTGACTTCCTAGGTTGTTAATCAAATAATCAAAAGCTAATCCACTTTCATACAAAGGGACAATTTTTCTTTCTGCTTGACTGTTTATTTTCGTTTACAGCTCTTCACAATTATATCACTATAAAGATATTTCCTTTGCATCATATTTAAGCAAACCCGTTTATTATGATCCAAATTAAACTAACAATGTTTTTTGGTTTTATTCTACCCTTTGTGGGTATTTCCGTTTGAAGGAAAAACCCAATAAATCCACAAAAATTTATTTCATAAAATTAATGCAGACATTTCAATTTTGATTTCTTTTGTATATGATCTCTAAAAATTTAGCGAAAGGTTTTTCAAAGTTTTTTTGTTATAATGTTAAGATAAAAATGGTTTTGATGGCCGAGCAAGTAACCCATGTTGTGGCTTTAGTGGTCGACGATCGAAGCCAAAGATATGCATGCCAAAGATTGGGTGTACATGAAACCACTGTTCGGAGAGCAATTAAATGATACCGTAAGACATTTATTTTACTGTACTACAGTTGCTTCGGAATCGGTATTCAGCTGCTACTGAGACTGCTCAGTTCTTCGTGCAACTCGGGGAGTAGCAATATGTGCAGGAACTGTTAGAAGAATAGTTGCGCAAGTTCAAACCCTCAGAGACCAGAAAACATCGTAGAGCTCTATGTTCGCGGTCGAATCCCACCCCTATTCCACTGACGTTACACACGGCATGTGTAGCGCTCACTAGACCTTCGGTACACTCTCATCCGTCCATCTGGTATATTTAGAGAGAAGCATCTGAAAACACCCGTTGCTTCATTCGTTTTTAGTCCATATAACGTGTTCCCTCGCAAATTCCATAAAAAAAAAAAAATGAAAGATATAATTAACATTTTTAAGTATCATGATCATGCAAGAATAGTAACAATTGATGCCTTGATGATTTAAAACTCGAAGCCCCCAATGAAAATGATGTAATAACATAAATTACTTGGTATATTTTTTTAACATTATTAACACAGCGTCAAATCAAAGAACTCGAAGTAATGATAGATAGTACATAAATGTATTTTATGTGTCGAGAATTTACTGGAATGTTTTATTAATAGTTAAGAGTTATATTAATTAATTAAGAGTTCATCGTAACGAAACCTTAATGTTGTGTTACTTCAGGCATCACTCGAAGTTTTGATGTTCAGCGAATTTCTTTATTCCACATGTGTAAGCTTAATTGTGGATATAATTATTCAGTAGCAGCTCCTTGAATAAAAAGTCTTCAGCTGTAATATGAAGTCCCGTTATTGAAGTCTTAGTTATCTTTTATAATAATATTTAAATCAATTCTGCAGAAATGAAAACGGAGCTAAACCACCGGATGTTACATTGACCCATACTGCATAGTATGTAGTCGTAACACATAGTATATAGAGGCATATGTTGAGATATATAAATAAAGTTACACCACTCGAATTTTCTTCGATTAACTGAAATTTCGGTCACAACTAGGCGTGTTCATTTAAGGGAAGAATTTTTTGTTTTTAAAAATGCGAGAAGTGGGAACTGCTCAAGTAGATTAGGTGACGTGATCACTTATATATCTCGTGAACACTCACTTATCTTTTTTATCAACTAGATCGATGTCTAATCAGCACTTGATAGTTCATAATTAGCTTTATCATATTGCCTCTATTCTGAGTCGTATACTACATAGTAAAATTTAAAAAAATATATAGCTGAATCATTGGAACACCGTTCCATTTCATCTGATTTTCTTAGTCACCATTTATCACTTTCAGAGCATATATCAAGAAATTTTCTACAGCCAATTTAATTTAATTCGTCCATTTAACTAAAAAGAAATTAACATCATACTTTCTTTCCCATCTGACAAAAAAAAGAAAGCTTTTTCATAATTTAAACAAGTACCTACTGTAAGTAGCGTGTTTGACTTTGTCGAACATTTTTCATCGTAATACTTTTTTACAAAAAATAGATAAAATCGTGGAATATTCATAAATCATAAGAATTAGTATGTAAACAGACGGTTGAAAATATTTACAATTAGGAAAAGTATTATAATGAAATGATAGAATATCGCTTGAAGTTGCAGTGGTCGCAGTCGCAAGTAGAAAGGTGCTAATGTATGTGATTAGTCCAGGGCTGGGAGTATTCTTGATTCATTCATTTTAAAGAACCGATGGTAAAAAATGTTTCAATGTCCGTACCAAATGCTTTTTTATTCAATTACATCCTAATTTTCCTCTGAAAATGCTGCTTTACCATGTTCCGTGTAAAGTGGCACAATACTCCACGAACTTAGACAAAAATTACCGCAGAAAAAAAAAAAATTTTAATTTTTTTTTGTGAAAATTTGAAACTTTTTATAAAGATAAAGCCGATTTCCAAGATATAATAACTGGAAAGTTGAATTCCTCTCGTAGGAGGGCTAAAAAGAAAACATTTCTATAAAACATAAAAAAAAAAAAAATCGTTTATCAAACAAGGGGGCGGAACGGTAAGTTAAGGGATTTAATGAAGGGTTGATTATCCCTTGAAACTTCCGTTATGTAAAAGGGTATACAGTTACCGACTTACTACTTCACTTCAAGCCGACTTCAGCTCAAATTACTTAACATACGTATGCATATATTTCCGGGCGGAAATAATTATTCAAGCAGGAAAAGGAAGCAAGAAATTCAAATACATCTCTAAATGCACTGATTATGTTTTGGAATAAAATTAATTAAGGTAATTGAGAAAAAACCAAATTAAACGTGATAAAAGTCGGTATCATTCTCAAGTCATAATTGATTTATAAATAATAGTTTTGATTTGTACTAGATCAAGAAAACAGCAGATACATCAACACAAGAACAAAGATTTTCGATATTTCCGGTATTACCAAGTTTTATGTTTGCTAAAAAGGCGGTTTTTATCAACCGGTATGGTTTAACTAATAAAATACACTGTTTCATTTTAGTTCCATAAAGAAAAGTGGGTTGCTCCTAATAAGATAGCCTGCCTTTCAGCCCTAAATGGTAGTTAGTAAATAAATAATTAAACATATAATCTCTTAAAGAACGCACCCAGAACAGCTTTTGTTAGTATTCCTTTCTATGTATGTGCTTTCTAGTAAAACTATTGCATTTTATTTATAACTTATCTGAAAATATTTTATTAAGTAATAATAAAAATGGAATGTTACTAGTCAATCATAAGTACAAAATATTAGTGGCAGCTAACCTGTAAAGTAAAAGGACAATAACCAGAAACGTCTTTTTGAAATTAAATATTTATCTATCATTACCTAAACAAAAAAGATTTTGAAAGGGACGGGCATCGAACTAAGTACCTGTATCTATCCCAATATTGAAACATATCTTTTAAAGTTTTTCAAATTAAAGGTACCAATAATACTTTAATAAATATTGTTGAGCTCACTGATCCTTGGAACAACTAGGAATTTATATTATTTTCTTTTGAATAATAAATTTACCAATCCCTCCTTCCAAGGACAGATGACCTAAACGTGGTATATGCTCCCCACCACTATCCATCGGAGAAAACACCGGCATGTCAGGAAGATTCGTCATCAAGGAATTATTCTGAAGTAATAATGCTTATATTATTGACGGGTCTCCTTTCCGATATTGCTATCAGCTGACTCCCTTCATCGCTCTTAGGTGAACAGAAAAAAATGTACGGACTATTAATGCATTGAGTTTTTATTATAGTTTCAAAGTGTTTTATTTTATTTGATTGTGTATGATATTTATCAAATTGTTTAACAGTATTTCAATATTTCTTGGATCTATTTTTTTATGTTTACATGACTTTTTTTTTTTTTTTCTTTATTGTGCAATAATTACAATCTGCCTTTATAAGGCAATAATAATACAGATAAATGATCTCATTCATACCATATTTACAGTTCATCATTCACTTGCTCATTCATACAATAGGACATGATTGGAGAAACTGACCATTGCCAGGACTCCCACTGTCACGCGATTATAGCAGGTCACGAGGCCACTGCCGTTTCAGTCTCCGAGGAGGATTATAGGGATGAGTGGTGCAGTGCAATGACTGTGCTACAGGATTAGGGTGGTTGGAAAGGCTACTGTGGAATTTCATAAACTTGGATGAGATGAGTTCTAGAATGTAAGGTATATTAAGGTCGTTATGAAGGGTTTTGTTGCTGAGGTAATAAGGGGAATTTATTATTGTTCTCAGGACTTTGGATTGAAAGCATTGGATACGCTTGATGTTCGACTTTTTTGCTGTCCCCCATAGCTCTATTCCGTATGTCCAGATTGGTTTAAGTATAACTTTGTAGATTAGTAGTTTATTTTCTATTGAGAGATGGGATGTCCTTTGAAGTAGTCTGTACAGTTGTCCAAAGCGTCTGTTTAGTTCTTGTCTTTTTAGTCTCGTATGTGGGTTCCAGGTCAGTCGTTCGTCGAGATGGAAGCCTAAGTACCGTACTGTCTCGGTTACAGGGAGAGGAATAGAATTAAAATAAACTAGTGGACAAGTCTTGCGACAAAGTGTGAAGGTAATGTGGGAGAATTTTGCTTCACTAATTTTGATCCGTCATTGATTGCACCAATACTCGATCTCGTCAAGGTGTTTTTGAAGGTTATGGGATGCTATGTCGGGGTCTGGGTGGGATGACAAGACTGCAGTGTCATCTGTAAATGTGGCCAAGAAGGTATTGGAAGTAGAGGGGACATCAGCGGTGTATAGGTACATGGCTTTAAAAAATATATCTTTCACCGTTATTTAACCTTAGATTATAGTTGACATCACGTATTTTTTATGTTATGATTGTTTTAGCCACCTGAAGACGACGGTACATTGTGGAAAATATTAGTAGTGGGGTCAAAAATATGGTGACAGATATCTTGATTGTTTATTGATATATTTTTGTTCAACTCGCATAAATCACAATACATCTCTATATAATGTATTATCCCGACATCAAAACCGTATTTCAGCACCGTTCTTGCCTTCTCCACTCCTGGTCCTGAACCGAATAAGTTCTCAAAGGTTTCGTACAACTGTTGAAGGACCGCTTGCTCAAACAGAGCATGAGCATGAAACTTATGAATATAATATGCGAATACGTTTGCATAATTGTCGCTTTGTAGAGAAGGGATGAGTCTGGTCTTTATTGGGACGGGAATACTAATAAGCCGTTAACCGTAGCACAGATATTCTGAACAGTGAAATTGGAGAATGGAAAGAACTTAAATATGGAAGAAAGTTAAGATCCGGGCTATGTAGTTCACCCACAGCGATATAAAGGTTGATTAACAGCATCCAAGGCTCAATGGCAATTATATACGTATTCATGAGTGCGCGCGCATCAAATATACTATGTATTGTAAATTAAGGGTTAATTTTGGCTTCTTTAACACTGCAAACGGTTTTCATACCTTCCAGGAGAGGTAGGTTGTACTTTCAAACAGGTATGTATCGATGGTTATTTAATTGATCTGGTCGAGCTGACACTTAGAGATGGGAACTGATTAGCGAAGAATGGAACACCGAAAAGAAACATATCTCTATCGAATCGGCCAGACTGATCCACCCAGGTTGTATTTTTACCAATTCCTGTTACTAGTTAATGGTATAATAAGGCGGGCAGTACAGTCAGCTTGAGATAGTAATACTATTTTTTTTAATTTAGCAGCTGTACAACAATAAAAAAGTATGTATATTCTATGTACATGTATACATGTTATCTTTGAAAATCAAATTGTAAATATGGAATTGTCAAGGAACAATTACAACCATCCCATAAGAAAAATCTTCAAATTATCTTATCTTCATTTATCAATTACGTTAATTATAATAAATATTCAACTCGTTGAATGTGAAATTGTGTGAGGTGAAATATAAAGGGAAATCGTGGGGAACTGTCATTTGTTTCATGTTGAAGTCAGTGAATTAGAACTCTTAAAAGTTGCATTTATGACGGTCTTGCCGACAGTGGGCGAGCACAGGTACCGGATGAATGACTAAGTCTTTGGGTCAGCTTTAAGTTGCTTAATACTATGTCCAATTATAACTACTTATTATCCAATTAATACCACACCATATGGAGGAAGAATGAAATTTGAGACCATACGGCGAAATAGCGAGAGGGTTAAGCAAGACCAGAGGAGCTTGGTCTACCGTCTTCAGCCGGAGTCGAATCAACACCTGACGTATTCCTACTCTCCATATGCAATACCAGAGGACAATTTTAAAGAGATACAACCTCCACTGATCAATACATCCTAAAGGAGTAAGCTCAGAATTTTATACACGAGAATATTCAACATAATCGATTAAATTCAAAGATAATTATATATAGTTTTCAATTTGTGATTTTGATTAGTTAGATTAATAAATTTAATTGTAGCATAATTTCCATTTATAATAATAATTTAGGTCATTGTTTTGCAATTCATTTAAAGTCAATTTCAAATTTCTATGCACATAATAAACATTAATAATTAATGCAGATCTTAATAAAGCTTTCCTCAATTTCCTATTTATTATTGAAATTATAATTGCATCCTGTTGTCAATCAATTAACCTTATTTAAAAGCAGTTGCAAAGCAAATCTTCGACCCAGGGACTTATTCCTATACATTCAACATACGGCCAAGATTAATAGTAAAGTAATTACCAAAAGTTAATTACAATCATAAAATTAAATTTTAGAAAAATAAAATAAGGGGGCAGACATGAGGGATTCATGTAATAATATATATAAATGGCTACTTAAATACCATGCCAACCCGATTATGCTATAATTACGTACAAGTCATTTGAAATGTCTCCATAAGTTCATTCGCATTTTTTTTGCATCCCCAATAGCATATAGAGGGATGACATTTAACATGAAAGTTGCACTCGATTCTACTAAAAGATTTTTTCGAATTGATTGGTTCGGCCACAAAAAGTAGCATCTTCTGAATGTGTATTTTATTGTTTACTTTATCGGAATTATGAACTGTCATATATATGGGAGGAAGTGTGCAAAATGTGCTTACTTACCACTGAGCAAATAAAGTAAGGTAACAACGGTAAGATGAGGCTTAGATCATACTTCTTTCTCGGGCAGCAGAGGAAGCTAGCTTGGCGAGTTCTTCCACTCGAAGCTTCACTTTACCGTAACTGGCTGCATTCAGTGCCTAACGTTCTATGCTATTGTATACGCTTGCAGCTTTGGTTATAGCTTCCTCTTCTCCAAGTCAGCTAAGTCTAGCTCCAGCATTTACTCTCTTTTTTCTACCAGTAAAACCTCCTCATGCGCCATAACTTGAACCACTTCTCATGTAGCTTGCGTTATTCTGGCACCTTTTAAGGATGAGAGGTTCTAAGTGTGGAAGAGAACTTGCACTACATGAAATATTGCAGCGGAGAAGTGAATGGCCAATGGTTTTATTGTTGTGGTACTTAAGTCTTTTATTATTTGCCTTGGGAATAAAACGAGTGGAGTCAGTCATTTCGCTGCAGACGTTAAAGAATAATAATTTTAAAGGTTCGAAATAGCCACTGTTGTGATAAATATTATTTTTTAACTTTTAACGATTTAAGAAAAAGTACTTAACTATAAAAGTAATCTAGTAGAAAATAAAAGTTTAAATAGTTTACATATATAAAAAAAAAATGGAAATTTCTTGGAAAACCTGTTCTGTTTATGATTAAATCTCATAAAAATTAACAGTAATTATAATCAGTCCTATTTTCTAGTGTTATGGATTTCAACTAAACCAGCAATTAATGACATATCCAAACATTGACCAATAGAGGAAAGCATTGTCTGCTTGCATTAAGATGGAAACTCTTTTTAGGCTTGCCAGGTTCATCTTAATAGAGATGCTTAAGGTTAACCCAACGAAACCCTTACTCAAGGTGTTTATGCCTTACTATCTCCTAAAAATAATCATTCACAAATACCATAAAATCACTAGGAATCACTTTCTATAACACCTTATATACTTCTCCTAATCCTCAATATGATTTTTTTAAATTAACTAATTGGTGATTTCATGCCTTGATTTGTAAACCATTCTTATTTTTCACCAGACATTCATTCACAAATAGCACATCGGAGTGTGACAAATACATCGAGCTGACAGAATTTTCTTAGCCATGGAATGCAACTATTTCAACTATTTATTTCTGGACGAGGGTCAGGCTTTTGACCTGGCTTGACATGTCGATTCTGTCTATCCTTCATTCATTTTCTTATCGTGGATTACAATTTACTAAGTTTTATGATGTTCGCGATTTTGCAGTTTAGCATCCTGTGGTCAGTTTTGCCCTTTGTGTTACTCGGCAATGTCGTGAAAATAACACTCACAAAGGCACTATGTCTGGAACAGTAGGAAAACTCTCCAAACTAAGCAATAAAATTTACACCTTACAACCCGAGGAGATTGAGGAATTACAAATAATTATAAATATTATTAGAGTATGTAGGCAGTATTCATCCTATGGATATTTCCGGTGTGTACCGCTTGACTTACTAAGCCAGTTTTATTATTTTCTGATAATTTTCATTCTAAGGTAATAAATAATCCCTAAGATCCCCCCTCTATTATTCAGTATCACGGTATGATCAGCTATACCTGGATCGTGATACTTGGTCATGAGCTGAAAATATCCATATATAACCCCATTATCGGTATAAATAGGGAAAACTCTAAGCAAACAATGAAAGTTCCATACGCTAATCCGAGGTAAATAGAGTCTTTTATATAGATAACTTAAAGGAATAGATTGCACCCCTTGAGCGTACCGACTGACTTACGCTGCAGTTCCACCTATAAAGGAATTCGAAAATCCAATTGAGTACCCAAAGTGAGCATTAAATTTTTCATCAGTTCATCGAGCAACTTGTGTTCCACTTACATTTGTATTAACTATTCAGCAAAAGACATAGCCCCTTTCTACTCAATAGACCTACCTAAAAATTCTCTTAAGTTGCGATAAAGAGAAGAAAATGAAATTAACTATTAACTAACTACCTCAGTGTTTTTAATAGTTTATATTTTTAAAACGCCACTCCATGGGGGCTACTTGGCGTGCTATTGATTGAGTGGTTACCAGCAGAATGTTTTTTATAAGGGCGAATTTTATTTTTGGTATTATTATATGATATAGGATTTAAAGAATAATGTTCTAGAACGTTTCTATGTAAACTTCAACAAAGGGCCCATTAAATATAAAAATAATTGTGAAGGTTGGGAAGAATATTCACCTACCAATCTATTTGTACCTTTTTTCCTTTTTTTTTTTAATTCGAAAGCCGATAAACATTAACTGGTGCCGAAACCCGGGATTCGTGGAGTGGAAAGAAACTAAGCGACGGCTATTCGATTTTTTTTTTATTCTTCTTTTTGCCGTGTTCAATCAAAAAGAGAAGAAAGAATGGCGGAAGGAGGCGTGCTACTACAAACTGTTCTGAATGTAGTGGATGGCGCGGAACATGTAGCAACGAGAAGGGTGGGCGTTTTGCCAGAAGCTCATGCTACCGCTCTTGCGTTGATGAGAGTAAAAGCAATAAACACTCAAGATCTGAGAAAGGCAATTTCAGAGCTGGAATGGTTCAGTGGTGAATCAGGAGAACTCAAAAACCTTCTTAAGGGAGGAGGAACTTTCTCAACCAAGTGGATGAGGAAACGTCGTGGGAAACGGTGAAGATGCGGCTAAAGAAAGCATAAGGAGCTACCATAGAAGACGCTAGCAGATGCCTTACCAAATCCGAGAGTTACACAAATTACTGGGGATCGTAGGGGCGATAGACCACTTCCGGCTCTATGTATTTGGTAGGAAGTTTCGGGTTCAAACGGATCATCGAGCAATCTAATGGGTGGAAAAACTGAAAGAGAGAAAACTGGAAGGAGTTCCTCAGTCAATACAACATCGACATTATTTACAAACTGGGGAAGTAGAACGTCGTGGCCGATTGATTATCCCGCACGTTGGTCGTGAATGCGATTGAAGACGTGATTCCGGGACCATCACGTGACATCCATCAATTCGTCCAGCAATGGTCACCTGAGGAATGTGAACGGGAAGGGACTCCAGCTAATATGATGTCCCGAGTGACAGAAGTTCAGCGGGAGATAGGCCCTTGGACATAGAGGACGTCGACGCCATCATAATTGACAAGAGGCGCCAGATCATTTGGCTCACCAAAACTTCCGGGCTCTTCAAGATAAAATTCGAAAAGTACGGCTACTGCAACATCGTCTAGATCTGGTCAACACCGGGGATCAACGACGATGTGATTTGTTACGCCCTGAAGGATGCATACACTCCAGGGAAGACACACCACATGTACGTGGGAAATGTGACCATCTGGGTCCGCATCAAACGTCTATGGAGGACGGATAGGATCGGAGTCGATCATACGTTCGTCCGATGTACCCTGAAGGTGGAGACAGTGAAACAAGAAACGTGGCATAGAGAAGTGACCCTTGCATTCCACCAAGGCAAGACAAACCACCGGGGAATCGACGCTACCCTGCAAGCATTGAAAGAAGATATTTCTGGTGTGGCATGAAAGACACAATTCCGAGAGTTATTGGTACCTGCGACACATGCCTCACAACGAAATATGACCCCCCCCCCCAGAGCAATACAGCAGGAACCGACGGAAGACAGACCACTGGAGAGTTGACAGATTCAGGTAAACAACGATGGCCCATCTGATAGCAGAACGATCAGCGGAAGCAGTCCTAAGGGCACTGCGCACATGGTGCCAATTTAATGGCGTATTAGACACGATAGCTTCCGACGCCAATAGGGAGTTCGCTAACACCGAAATCAGGGCTGAGGCGGTGGCCTTATAGAGATCCGTTGGCATCTCAACACTCCAGGACACCCGAAGAGTCGAGGAGACGTAGAGCGGCTGCACAACACGCTCAGTGACCACCTACGAATTTACCATGGAGAGAAGGGGCTAGAACCCAACGTGGTGAAGGAAAAGGCAGTCATCGCGTATAACCACTCAATTCATTCTGCCACCGGTTTGTCTCCCTTCGTAATCAGATAGCACTAGGGAAACAGTAGATGACCGTTTGGAGAAGGAATGAGGATAAGAAACGGCTACGGGTGGCGTTATAAGTTCCTAAGACACTTATAGTTCAAATATAACGCCGCCTCCAACACTACAGCCACAAGTGACAAAATTGACAAGTGACCTATTACTCAAGGAAAACAATGGCACATTACATGTTACCCTAAGTCCGCAATATTCTGGGCGAACTCAAACTCGGCGCGCTTGTGTACCGGAGAAAAGGGTCCAACAGGGGTAAAGAACTGGTGCGGTACGAGGGTCCTTTCCAAGTGATCGGTCTCCATGAACATAACGTAGTCACGGTCAAAAGTATTACTACCCCGACCAAACGGCGGATGGTTCATATAGAACAGCTCAACTTTCCCGCGGTGGAGCCTCGGTGCCCTGTCGTTTGGTGTACGTAGCAGGTGACGGAGATTAATTTGAGATACGCGACCTCAGCGTTCCAGTCCCGAGAGTCCTATTATTTTTTTTTTTTTATTGTGTTTTTGCTGTTGTATGTGTCTGTGCTATGATTTTAGATATACCTGGAAGACGATTTTTTCATTTCATATTTTTATCATTATCAGAGTATGCTTTTTGTTTTTGTTGCAGAGTGGCGACCGCACCCTAAAGTGTAATACAGTGAGAGGGATACTGTGCGAGTTGCCAATAATCAGAGTCGAGGGGGGAGAGAGGTGCTTGGTGGATACAGGAAGCACCAATACCATAATGTCACGCGGTGCGTTGGAGCGGCTGTATGGCAGAGAGAGGGCACTCCAGGTCAAGGTATGTAAGTGCAAGTTAATTACCCTGGGCGGGCCCTGTAAAGTGGCGGGAGAGGCGGTCGTGAATTTAGAGAAATGGGCGAAAAAAAAGGGCGATATTAACGTACATATTGTGGAGTACATGCCGCGCGAGTATGAAATAATAGTGGGGTGTGACTTATTGGGTCGGGTAGGCGCGCTTGTAGAGAACAAGGGAAAGGAGTGGCGGATCAAGTTGGGGGGGGGGTTACTTATCAATGTCAAGGGACCGTAAGAGGTGGGAGTGCGCGGATAGGGGCAGTCAAGAAAGTTGTGGACTGGAGGGAAAGCTTACGTAGGGAGTTCGGAGATATTTTTTACGTGGAGGGTGATATGCTAGGGGCAACGGGGAAGACAGTACATGAAATCCCATTAAAATCTGACCGAATAACGTACGTGAAGGAGAGACGATATCCGCAGGCACTCCGCCAACATATCCGGACAGAAAGCGACAGCTTAAGACGACAGGGTATAATCGTTGATAGCACATCCCCTTATAATAGTCCTCTGTGGGCAGTACGAAAGAAGAGTAAACCGGGAGAGGAGGGGGAGAGATATAGAGTCGTCGTCGATTTTAGAAAATTAAATGAAAACACAACGGATGAGAAGTATCCGATTCCCCGTTTTGAGGACATTCTCGACAGACTGAATGGAGCCACAATCTTTAGCACTTTGGATTTGAAAGCAGGGTACCATCAAATCAAAATGAGCGCTACCGATCAACACAAAACAGCGTTTACTTTCGAGAGGGGGCACTATGAGTTCACTCGGATGCCATTTGGTTTGAAGAACGCTCCGATTACTTTCCAGAGATTGATGGACGAAATCCTGAGGGGGATAGACGAGGCGGTATGCCAGATTTATATGGACGATCTGTTGATCTTCAGCCGAACAGAATCCGAACACATCGAAGATCTCCGGAGGGTGACATGCCAGACATGGCAGAGTATCTCGTACCCATCAGTAACCTGCTGCGGAAGGGGGCGCGGATAGCGATTACACCTATTATGGAGCAAAACCTTCGAAAATGCATGGCTCGACTGCAAGAGGAACCAATCCTGGCGTTTCCCGATTTTGAGAAGCTATTTACTATCACCACCGACGCAAGTGAGTATGCATTGGGAGCGGTGCTGTCGCAGGAGGGAGATGGGGGGGAACGACCAGTGGCGTACGCGAGTCGAAGACTGACCGACACGGAAGCGCGGTACAGTGCCCTCGAGCGTGAACTTCTTGGCATCATATGGGCTATTGATCATTTTCGTCCATACGTCTTCGGGCGGAGATTCAGAGTACATACGGACCACAGACCTCTTCAATGGGTGGGGAAGCTTAAGGAATCATCAGCCAGGGTGACACGCTGGAAGGAGTTTTTGTCCCAATACAACCTGGAAATTGTATACAAACCAGGGAAGGACAATGTAGTGGCGGACTGGCTATCTCGAGCGATTACCGTAAATGCAGTCGAGGAAGGGGAAACGTCCGGGGATCACAGACAATTTATCCAGGAATGGGCGCCCGGGGAAGATGGAAGTCGTGGTACGCGGGACGATAGCGATGGGAGCGAACACCAAGAAGCGGAAGAATCTGCCGGAGAACGTCCGGTGGAAATGGAGACGATCGAGGGTATGATTAACGATAAACGGCGACAAATTATTTGGAAGACGCAAACGACCGGCCTGATGCGAGCTACTCATGAAAACTATGGCAAGAATAGTATTACGACAATCTGGTCCCAACCGATTGTCAAGGGTGACCAAATTTGCCAGGCATTGAAAGATGCATCCAGACCAGGGAAGACCTACCATCTATTTGTCGGCAACGTGACAGTGTGGGATCTGATCAAGAAATTATGGAGAACAGAACAACTGGGTATTGATCGATCGTTTGTTCGTTGTCTGTCTATGGTCCAGACACTGCGTGATGAGGAACGGCAGCGGGAAGTAACGCTTGCCTACCATCAAGGGAAGACGAACCACCGCGGTGCGCAGGAGACTTTGCAAGCATTACAGCGACGGTACTTCTGGTGGGATATGAAAAAGACGATCCAAGTGATCATAGGAACGTGCGATATATGTCTTAAGACTAAATATGATCGACACCCACCACAGGGACAACAGGAGAAAACACCCACAGCAGAGACGCCACTGAGTGAACTACAGATTGACACGTTCACTTGGAAGGGATATAAGTGGGTTACGACAATAGATACCTTCAGTAAGGTAGCTATGGCGTATGCCGTAAAAGACAAATCATCCAACGCCGTCTTACAGGCATTACGAACGTGGTTCCAGTTTTATGGGGTACCGGACCGAATCTCGTCTGATGGGGGTAGGGAGTTCGATAATGCAAACGTTCGGACGGAGATGAAAAATCTTGATATCGTGTGGCATCTCAACACCCCAGGACATCCTAAGAGTCGCGGAGGCATCGAAAGGTTGCACAGTACCTTGAGTGACCACCTGCGGGTGTATCAGGTAGAAAAGGGTCTGCAGGCGAACGAGGCGATGCCGAAGGGAGTGGCGGCATACAATCATTCCATCCACTCCACCACGGGGTTTACGCCGTTCGAGATCCTCTTCGGACTGCGCGCGAGGCGCCGGAACGGGACAGAGACGGTGGCGGACGAGGGAATGGCGGAGCAAATGTTAAGTGCTCACTTAGAGCTCGGAAAACTTTGGCGCAAAGTTCGTGACAAAATCGTGAGGGAGAAGGTCAAGAGAGTTTCTCGGGTAAACCTCAAAGTCCGGGGTCGAATAGGGGACCTTAAAATTGGGACGATTGTATATCGTACAATTGGCTCTAATCGGAGCAAAGAGTCGATCAGATACGAGGGTCCATTCAAGGTGGTGGTGATCAGGGAGCATAACATCGTCACCATCGAGAGTACAAGACCTCCGACGAAACGGAGGACCGTCCACGTCGAACAGTTAAAACTCCCACCAGGGGGGAAGGGTGCTGGCCATGAGTGAGTTGGAGTGTCCTCGCTTCTGCACGTAGCCAAATTTGGTATGGTATACATACATACACTTTGTACCATTTGTAGAAGTATTTTTTTTTTTTTTTTGTTGTCTTTTTAGAATGTGCACAGGCTGTGTAGAAATATCGACTTTGCGTAGCGTGTAAGATGCCATTGTTTTCTGTGAGTAATGAGCCATGTAATTTTTTTTTGTTTTTTTTTTATTTTGTCACTAGTGGCTGCAGTGTTAGAAGCAGCGTTTTATTTGGACTATAAGTGTCTTATAAATACGACCGAATGTAAGGGATTACAGGTTGTGTACTGTTTGGGCTGGCCTTCGCTCCCTTAGTACGATTAGGAGAGTGATCGTAATATCGCCTAAGTCGTCCTCAATTTAGACTTAGACTTCATAGTTTACGAGGAGATGTGCGTAAACTGGCAGGGGGGAGTTAAGCTCCGGGCAGCATCAGTACTCAACCTTAATCCCCGAACGTCGGGATGTAAACATCCCGAATGTAAATATACAGGGTTATAGACTCGAAATAAACAGTCTAGTTCTAACTTTCAAGCGTGTTGTTTCTCTGTACCTTTTTTCCCTTTGTTTCTTAATTCTAAAGCCGGTAAGCATTAACTTATATATATATATATATATATATATATATATATATACATTTTTTAATTACATTTTTAATTAATTGGTTAGGTGTCCGCATGATGTACCGAAATAGACGAGTTGAACACGCAGACGCTCTTGTAAACGTGACATTTGTAACGATATCGTATCGTACAGGAAATTATATCCCTTGGGAGCTGTCTAGAATGGCAGGGTATAATCGACTGCTGCTACTCGATGCGACAACAGTCAATAGACAATACACATACAGCTAGCAGCTGGAGATCGCATCTCGACGGAAGCTGCAGAGGAAGCCCAGAAGCTCGTTTACTTCTTCTGTGCTGTTTATCTTCGTTAATTAAATTAACAAAGGAGGTATTATTTTTTTATCAACGAAATACACAGAACTGTAAAGAAGGCTTGCTTTGTATGGTATAGCAGAATCATGGGTGTTCAAAATGAAATAATTACTTTAATTTTCAAAAGTCTCTTGATCTTGCATGATTTTTTCAAAGTCTAGAATTGATATAGAGTGGTGAAGAGATTAAGAAGATCTATGCAATTCAAACAAGATGTTTTGTTAAGAGTTATGCTTACTAAAGTAGAGGATAAGGAGAGGAAAAGTAATTGCTTGCCCACTGATGCGATTCTAATGTCACCACAGTAGACTACTGAGCTATCTAAATAGCTCATTATAACTAAATTAATTAAATCTAAGTTGATCAATAGACTGAAATGCTGCTTATGTTTGGTTTAACGCCTTTATGTACTTTAAATTATAACAGGAATGGCGGCAGTTTAGTGAAATATTTGTATTCACGGATACATCTCTCACCGGCGAAGCGTCTTTTGGTTGAATAATAAATGTTCAAATCTTAATCCTGCTTTTAAACAGTCCTGTAAAGAAGTCTGCCCCACAGAAAAACGTTTAATCATAGAATATCACGCTGTAGATGTACTATGTGTCATCGCATCTAGAAATAGTATGTCATGAGCAGTTTTTTTATTTTATTAAATGAAGTTTAGGATCCTGATTTCTCAACTTTTCCGGCACGTTGAATCAAAAAAAAAATTGCCCGTTCTGATGAACTGTTTTGTTGATATCTTAAGTTCTCCTCATATCAACAAATACCCAACGTACTTATTTCTTCTATTCTTATTCTTAATTAGTATTCTTCTGTCCTAAGCCCCCATCTACACCCCAAGCAGGATATTTCGTCTTTCAGATTATTGCATTGATAGTCAAACCTCAGGATTTATATTTCTAAGACGTAAAATCTCTTTTCTAACAACAAACAGATTCTAAAAGCTCTCTTAGAAATCTCAAAATGACGAAGCTAGTCGTCCTAGATGAAAATGCTTTTCAAAATGAAGAGATTGAGCTTCAAGTTCTGCAAAAAGTATTATTCTCGATACGTAGAGTTAATATGTAGATATCGTAGCTAATTATTACTATTGTATAGTTTTTTTTATTTTGCTTGTTCCTTTCCCATTTAGTGGCATACAGTCATCTGTTTATTGTACTTTTCCTGGCCTGGCAGCCTTTAATTCTTTTCTCTTTAAATTATTCTAAGGGAGGTATTGACCAAGAATAGTGGTATTTTCTAAATTTTTCCACTCACATCTAAGAATCATTTATGTATATAATAGCATACCATAATATCATGGAACTGTAGTTCTATTCTATATTTTATATATTCGTTTAGGAGAAAAAGCCATTTAAACAGATTCCCATGTGATCCAATGTAGATAACAATCGACTTTTCGTTACATAGAAACTTTGTTGAAATTGAATTTCGCTGAGATAGACCTTACTAACTTGTCTCTGGCTACATGACACTGGAGAGACCTTCAGGAGAAAGAAACAAGGTGCTACTAATCACATTATCCCCAGAGGCACTGTACATAGTAATGGGGAATGTTCCGTGGGCGTCTATAAATCCGGACTTCTGGTCCAGGTCCGAACCAACGGGGAATCTAGTAATCTTTACGAATAATTTTCTCTTAATGGTAGAGCCTTTTACGAAATTCGTAATAAATCCAAAAAAAAACAACATAATTTATACACATAGGTTTGACAATGTTATGCGTCATTCGATGAATTTTTAGGGTGTATCGTTTTTTTTTAAGAATCGAGAATGGACTTTTAGCAATTACTATCAGAACATTACTTATTATTTTAAATTTATATTTCAAGGCTTTTAAAGCGCAAATATGGCATCGACTATAACCATTAATAATACTAACCTCAATCAGCTACATTCGTAAGCCACAAATCGTTTCATAGACCAATTAACCGATGATATAATTGATCGAATCATAAGTAACCTTAGTCCTCTAACACCTGGGCTCAAGCCCACAGCAGATGGAAAGCGGAAATTAGCCTACTACCAATCAGGTAGGCATTAGTTGCAGATCTTGGGGGCTTACCTGCGCCGATCAGCCCATGAGAACCTATGCCTGATTTTCTCCATAATCCTTGCTAAATCTGTGGTAATTCTGATATTAACCGAAATCTTTGGTTTCATAGTCATCTTTGATCTTAACCAGGAAGATCATGATTTCTTTCCTAATATCCCCAGGATAAAACTATGCATTCTCACTCTGCCTTGGCAGCTTCTCGTGAATTCAATCCACTTTGAAATACACCCAGGTTAAAGGACAGAAATCATGGACAATTAACGTTGTGTTATGGTGATGTTGGTAAACCCTTTTGGTGATATATAATGTTGATATTTTATGCAATTCCCAACATTAACGAAATTAATCAAACACTATAACATTCGGAATATTATTTCTTGATAAGAAATATCTTAAAACTAGAAAATCCAAGACCCTGTTTTACTCTATTATATTGTACTTTGTTTTATTAATTATGATCCAAGTTTTTTCTTTTAAGCGCTAAAGAATCTTTGAATTAGTATTTACTATTTAGTATTTAGCCTTAAAAATAATTTTTGATCTCTTCTGAATCTAGACATACATAAGTTAAGTTAGTATAAATAAAAGAGGAATTTAAATATTACAATAAATGATATTATGAAAATTAAAATACTTTATTGTTTAGATTTTTGTAAAAAATTGTCTTCTTGTTTTTGAAGAGTAGTTTAAAAATACCAATTATAAAAAACTTTCTTGGGGAGCAAATTATTTTTTTGACAAATGAATGTACTCTTTAAGACTCATACACTGATTCGCATATCACCTGTGTTAGCTAACAGTTATGTTTACTGAAAGTCACAGCTTTCTTTTTTTAATTTAATTTAAAATAATAAGATATTGAGTTTGCGTTAAAAAAAAAAAATTCACCAAATATAATTACGAATTAATATACATAGAAGTAATTAAGCCAAATTTAATTGTGCACGTATGTTGATGAATGCGTTTCTTAGCATATTTTTATAATTTTGAAAAGCAATTATGGAAGTGTTGGAATTAAAAAAAAATTAAAATATAACGTTGGAGCCAAAATTCCATACTACAATCGTATTACCAATAGTAATTTACCAAGTGAAGACACTTCCCTCTTTTCCACCTCTGAAAACGATTTCTCTTTTTTACCCTTACACAGCTAATCCATTTTCAGCTTTTATAACATTTGAATACTTTAGTTGTTTTATTCTATATTAAGACAATTAAGCATATTATATGGCATATTTTGTAGTTTTATACTAGCATACAAATCCAAGTGCTTATAACCGATGGCCTAGACTGAACATTCAGCCAAACCTGACGGACCTTACAAATTGGACCTGACCAGTGATCACTCAATGTCACACAGACTACCCGCTTCCTAAGCCTCGTGAATCAATCAAGGTTAAATAGTTATAATATCGATTTAGGAATCGACTGGGGATTAGATTCGATAATGCACCCGTTTATTATTTATAGATGATGACCCTTCTATCAATTTGTGATTATTGAGTATAGAGTAGCCCATGGAAAATATTTTAAGTAGATGAGAAGAAAACAACGTAGCAACAACAAAAATCGCTCGCAGAATAATAATATTTTGTGGAAGCTGGAAAATATTACTTATAGACTATCCTATAAACATCTTTAGCAATGCTCGGAAACAATATGACGCATTGACTTCACTAGCACTTCTTCCTTGAATAACTATACAGAAAACTATTAAATATAATGTAATCGAACACAAATGACGTAAATGTATAATAAAGCGAAACGCTAAAAACCGTTATATGTACTCTGCCACGTAAGTTTAGTATAAAAATAATAAAATTAGTTGATTGAAATTGGCTAGATGATAGTTTGGCTAGGTAGGGGTGTCCCTTACCGACGGTTATAAAGAATGGTTGAATAGGCTGTAACCCGCTTGTCTGTGCTAGGCACAGAGGTAAAAGTCATAAACCTGCTGGAACGCAAATGTGTGAAAATTCCAGTTCCTCAGCTTGGCTCTAAGGAGGTGTAAAAAAAAAAACTTTTAACTGAAAGAGATGTCAAGAAAACACAGTTTTTCTTTAGAGGTGATCAAAGCATACGCCACCCACCATGGTAGGATAGAAAGTAGTATTGTAGGTGAGAGAAAGGTATATGTATATTTGTAAAAGTTAAGGTTCGGACATCGTAGGTATCCAGCCTAATCCCCAAGTCATCGGGATGTAAACATCCCGAATGTATATAGAGAGGATTAAAAATGCTCAATAAACAGTCTTGTGACAACTTTCGATCTGTGATTTCATTGAACCTCTTTTTCTTCAACCCGGAAGCGGAGTGGGTTCGAGTCATTGACGTGCGAGTTCGATTTTTTTTTTTTTTCCTTCTCATTCGTGTTATTTAAATAAGATAAGCGAAATGGTGGAGTTGCGGCCGGCAGCGTTTGAAGTTCCGCAGTTACCTCACAAAACCATGGCTGAAGCCCATGCGAACTCGCTGGCATGGATGAAGGTGCGGGCAGTGACGTCGCAGGACATGAGGAAAATAATCTCAGACCTCGAAAAATTTTCTGGGGAACTGGGTTAGTTGAATCATTTTCTCAAAGGTGGCGATAGAATGATGGAGAGGATAAAAGCCAAGATGGACGAAGGCCTACTCGACCCACGTGACGCTAAGTCAATAAAGGCAGACCTGGTGTGCAGGGTAAAAATGAAAGTGCTGAACATGGTACAACAAGGAAACCTCATGGGAGACAGTAAATACGAGACTGAAGAAAGCATATGGAGGGGGGGGGGGCGATGGACCCCAGAGGAAGATATCTTCCAAATGTTTCGAAAAATGAAATCTCCGAGACAGAATAGTGGACAGTATGCTGGAGTCCTGGTAGTCCGCTACAATAAAATAAATGAAAAAGTGAGAGAGACGACTAGCACCGAGGAAGTAAAGGGCATGATGAATTACCTGTCTACGATCTTAAAGGTGCAATTGGGAAAGGAGACGGGAAGGAAGGAAGGGTTCCCTAATGAGCGGTCGTTCCTCGAATACGCCCAGGCGATGATAGATGCTAGCGCAAGAGAGGAGGAAGTGAAAATGCACGAAGATGACAACGATTGGAGCCGGATCTCATATAGAAGAAACTGGACCCCGAATGTGGTGTGAAAGAGACAGGAAATCCCGTTCACCGGTAGAGACAGGGGAGCGACGGGAGGGAGAAGATTGGGAGGGAGGCCGAGGTACACGCCTCGGAAAGAACATAGGAAATGCCATGGCTGTGGAAATACGGGCCATTTAGTAGCTCGGTGTCTTCGCACTAATAGCTTTGAGTGTGGGGAAGAAGGACACATAGCAAGACAATGTCCATACGTGTTTCGTCGAAAGGAATTTCACAAAGCAGAACCAATGGAGGTGAATAACCAGGAAATCTGGGAGAGGTGGAGCACGACACCAAGAGAAAATGGATCATCAGGCGACGAGTCATCAGGGACGTCGGAGACAGACGGAGAGGAGTCGAAGCGCAGCGGGAGCAGAAGACGAGAGTGGCAGAAGAATCCCTTGCGCAGATGGGAGCGGCGTACGGAGGCCTGAGGAGAGTGGTAGCAGAGAGGCGACCGCATCCTAAGGTGTAATACAGTGCGGGTCCCCAATTATTGAATTCGGGAAGGGGGAGAGGTGCCTGTTTGATACTAGCAGCACCAATACAATAATATCTCGTAGAGAGGCTGCATGGAGGAGATAGATCACACCAGATTAAGGTATGTAGGTGTAAATTACTTACTCTGGGGGGACCATGCGAAGTAACGGGAGAAGCGGTCGTGGGGCTGGGTGAATGGGCGAAGGTAATGGGTGACGTAAAGGTCGTGGAAGACATGCCGCGGGAATATCAAATAATAGTGGGGTGTGATTTACTGGGAAAAGTAGGCACGTGCATAGAAAACGAGGGTGAGAACTGGAGGATCAAACTAGGGAAGCGAATCTATCGAAGCCGGGGGAGGGGGTAAGGGATGAAACGGTGCAAATAGGAGTGGTTAAGAGAGTGGAGAATTGGAGGGAGAGTTTGCGGAGCGATTTCAGGGATATTTTTTTTGCTGAAGGGGACACGCTAGGAGAAACAGGGAAAACGCTACACGAGATCCCGTTAAAAGTAGAGCGGGTGAAGTATGTGAAGGAGAGGCGGTATCCGCAAGCGCTCAGACAACACATTAGGAAGGAGATCGAGGATCTCAAGCACCAAGGGATCGTCAGAGATAGAACGACTTCGTATGATAGCCCTTAGTGGGCAGTGAAAAAGAAAAGTCAACCAGGAGAAAGTGACGAAAAGTACGAAAGTATTGGTGGATTTTCGGAAACTTAACGACAATACCCTGGATGAAAAATATCCGATTCCGTGGTTCAAAGACATCCTAGACAGACTCAACGGTGCGAAAACTTTTAGCACATTAGACCTAAAAGCAGGGTACCATCAGATCAAGCTAGCTGCGCATGACCAACATAAAACGGCGTTCTCGTTTGAATGAGGGCATTTTGAGTTCACGAGAATGCCGTTTGGTTTAAAAAATGCCCCAATAACCTTTCAGCGTCTCATGGACGAGCTTCTGAGAGGAATGGACGAAAATATGTGCCAAATTTACATGGATGACCTGCTGATCTTCAGCCGAACGGAATTGGAACACATTTAACACCTCCGGAACGTATTTAGGAGATTAAGAGATTTCGGGTTGAAACTGTCTGGTCCCTGGATTATATATATATATATATATATATATATATATATATATATATATATATATATATATCAATCAGTAAAAGGAGAAATTCTGCATATATTTCCCTACATTTTATGTATGGATACAATTGAATATATTAGCATACACTAATTTATTGGTTGGTATTCATGTAATTATCTGGAATAGAATAAACTCTTATTCGCTGAACATAGGAAAACTAAACACATTATTCCCTAAGAATAGAATGGAGGTAAAAAAATATGTAAAACAAATAAAGGACATAAATAGAAATACTACTTAGTGATTCGCTGTAGCTGATTCAGAATCTAGTTTTCGGACTGCTGCCAATAGTCCTGAACCTTTTAACATAACACATAGTTTCACTATATTATTTTTACAACAAAAAAAATCTATATATTTAGCGATGTTGTAGACTCAAAACTGAAAAATCGCGCGATACCTGATCAAAGCAGATCTTTTACTTTGGACTCGGCAATAATTAGTATTTGTCGTAATGTACAGTAAAATTGTAACTGATTAATGTTAATCATTCGTTCAAATTAGCCTTCCTAAACTCTAAAAAAAATCATTCTAAAACGCCTACTACTTAGGTAAAAAAAAACTACTTTAAAGACATCCTATCCGGGCATCAATGACTCTTGTGGTTCCTAAACAAAAGACACTTAACGAGACAGCATTGGTTCAGTGGTTTCAAGTCCTGCCCATCACTTACATTATCATATATAATATAATATCAGTCCTCCTTTAATACAATGCCGTACTTACGGCTCTGTCTTGACAAAATACTAACATGGAATCCACATACGACACTAAAAAGACAAGAACTAAACTACTACTTTAAAGATCATCCCATCTCTCAGTAGCATTCACAAAGTCATACTAAAACCGATTCTCACGCCCTTGGTAAGCCTTTACGGGCTCGAATCCGGTAATACGACTAATAGAAGAGCTTATAGGATCTTCTGAGCCACCAAAGTGGCAATCCATGAGAAATTGGAAGGTAACTGGGCCTGTGTATTAGTATGCAAATGAGTGAGGAAATGTTAAACTGTAAATATGGGATGAATGAGATCATTGATTTACTTATTACCTAACAGGGTAAATCTGTAATTTCATGTCAATAAAAAGATTTGCTAAAAACACACAAGTTACTATGTGCACATTTTATTTAATTATATACTCTATACTTTACATATTCTGTTAATAAAAATCACCGTTTGTTAATGATCGTTTTGGAAGCCACTAAAGCAGTAAATGTAAGCACTCCATCTTTTGTGGAAATGAGTTCTCTAACAGGAAACAGCCGAAGAAAAATCTCATCCCTGTCGCCGGCCAATATTTCCAAGTGGGGAAGTTTTCCACGAACTAATCCATTCGCAATAACTTAACTTGCTCCGAAACGGCTTGTTTACCAAAGAAGAATGGCCGATTTTTCCTTTAACTTCTTAGGATCTTCGGCCATTCATGTTTGCTGTCTAGCTGGATGGCAAATACTCCCGTCCTTTTTGTGAATTCATATTAATTCTTCTGCTAATAAAGAATTTCTTGCTAGTAAAATTCCCGATGACGTAAGTAAAAATATTTTTTAATCGCAATAATGTTGGTAAGTTGTCTAGTTGTAAAACAAGAATATTTATAGCGTTATAAGCGCAAATAAACCGGTGAATGTAAGCTAATCAGACAGAATCACACTAATCTTAAAATAACAGGGGTTACGGTATTCATATACCAGATAGACATTAAATAAATCTTTTTTAAGAGGCCCTGGACCCATTTTTATTATCTGGTTAAAGTATCTGTTTAGGCTAACGTAAACGTATTTTCATGCAAGTACTAGAATATGATTATCGTAAGTCATTTTTTATTCTTTGTAATCATTTCATTTCTTTTTTAATAAATTATGCGTAATAATTAATAATAAAAAACGAATAATATTTATAGCTAGTCAACGACAGCAGTCTCTACATTTTCATAACACCAGACAGAGAGGAGTCTGGTGTTTTTCTCCGGAGCATCACCTTTGTCATTTTTTCTTCCTCTTCGATGTTCAGGATTGCTCTCACAACATTTCTTTTCTGCATACTCGTCAGTGCATTCTTTTAATTATTCTGCTAGGCGTTTTATTGTTTTCATTTAATACCTACCATATACTAGAATCCTTTCCATATTTTACCATGAAACCTCCCTATCGGTTTATATAGGACATAGGTTTTTAAAACAAATCCAAGGTGCAGAGAACTTCCTGTAAGGTCTTGAAGGGAGTTGATTAGGGGAATAGACTTTCATCAACAATTCAAGTTTAAAATATTTAGCTGCTAAAGGCACACTCCCCTCAGGAAGTACTTGGCATAGGTTCCTTGGACAACAACATCCTGTTCTTAATGGTTCAAATCAATACCATATCATCTCGCCTAGTGCACTCTTTGAGAAGTTCCTACAATATTATTAACCATCAACCTGTTCTTATTACATTAGCGTCATCGATCATGGTAAGTCTACCATACATGAGGGTCCAGGAGATTAATCGGAAATCGCAGATACAACGACTAGACGCCCTCTCCCTTCCCCCTACATTGAATCTACTAATTAACCAATAATCGACTTAAATGTGAATTGCGCGTGTAGTTTGCTTTATATGGACCATTCTCGGAGGTACTGCAATACCCTGTCAACTCACGAGAGGGGTGGAGCAAGCCCCAAGCAATCCATCATTTCCTAAAAACAGAATGTGATTGCCACATGTCAAAGCACTCTGAGGTGCACTATCCTTTATTCATTTTAAGGCGTTTTCTATTTCTGCATGAAGTAGTGTTATTCCATTTTTGTGAATATGAGACAATTTGATGCTTTGTGTCAACGCACGTTTAGGGCTTCTAGTTAATCTGAGAAAAGTACTCCATAGGATAGTTAAAGAGAACTTGCTCCCTTGTGGTCCAGTAGATAATGCACAATTATTTTTTTCATACTACATTTCGTCGTCAGTGAAGTCAAAAACTGTACACGAAATTAAGATGCCTTTGTCATTTATATTACGCTATCTTCATCCTTTTAGTTTTCTCTTTCTTTTCCAAATACTGCGTAGTTTTAAATGAAGAGTGAAATTTAGCTTCCTAGTTTTGGAAAATAAAGCTAAAGGAAAAAAAAACCAAAAACGAAATTTGCAGTTATTTCTTTCCTAAAAGAATACAATTAGCAGTTTTTTTGCATCTACTAGCAGGATGCATATTATGTTTATAGGAGACAACAAGAAAATAAATTATGAGATGTAAAAAACAAAGAAAGACTCTTGAATAGTAAACAAGAAAATCCTCAGATTTTTTCTTAAATTACAAAACTCAGGCAGATCCTAGTCTCTACTACGGTCACTGCCATCACGAGGGGGGCTTACCCCAATCGTGGTGGTGGATAAAGAGTAAGCGGTTTTTGACCTTGACAACTGCTTGATGACGGGTTCCATTACTGAACTATCTGAATCCATATCTGAGAAGTGTGTGTCCCAACTAAACACTATGCCCGGGAGAAGAGGTACAGGGTAGGTGTTATACGTAGTTTACGTAGTCCCAAAGGCGAGTGTGAACCGGAAAGAGGCAGACTGGATCGCGGGGGGTGACGCTATTAGGTACATATTGTAGCCAGGTAAATCCACTGGGAAGGCTCACAGCGCCAAAGCAAAATATAATGGGTTAGGAATAGAGGTGCAGAGGTAATAAATTAAGTTTGAGTAAAGCAGAAAGTGCCAGTGCAGAGAGACAAGGCAGTGTTCACTTCAATTGTCTGATGCCTACTGAATTCAAAAACTCGGAATTTCCGCCTTATATAGGCAGGTAGATTTCTGCGACAGCAAATGAGAGGCCGGCTTATTCCGACTAATCAGGGCTAACTACGCTAGCACCCCTAGTGCTCGTGAAATCGGGACCATGAACTCCTATGAATGAAGTCCTATCTCTCTGTACTGACCCCGTAGTTTTATTGATACAAAAATATGGAAAAATAGTGGGATATTTTCTGATCCATGAAGAGGGCAGTTGGCACAACACAATGCCTCTAAATGACATTTACTGTAGGATTGTGAACACTTGTTGTAAATCTACCGATTGTCCATTCCTCCAGTGACAACCTTCAGGATGTGACCCCCAAACATCAAACTCCAACCCACGGTAGCTCTCTAGTTGATATCTAGTGGTGCAATATTCATTAAACTATAATAGAATAATTCGATAAAGTTGATAGCATTTTCCGCAGGGATGTTACTTCTACCGAATTCTTCGTCCAATTGTCTAGCTTAGCTTTTCTCTCATTTGGGTAAAATAAGAACAGGTCAGAGTAGCTGCCTTGCGGAAAATGCCGGAGACATAAACCAATATCAGAATTTAATATGAAGTATGTACCTACAAGCTATCTACTCACATAGCAGACGATGCCCTTCGCCTGTGAAGCGGGTGGATGTCCCTGGCCATGATGCAAGGCGGGCCAAAGCCCCCAGGCTGGATGAGGGCCGTGGCCAACTTCTCCACGCAAAGGGACCTCGAGCGGTCCCTTCCTTCTCTCTTCATCCCTTTCAGTCTGGTCATTATCTGTATAGTTGAAGGGTCTATGTTAGGATACGCACTGAAGGTTTTTTTGGCTAGAGTGCACTACCGATTTCCAGTCTATTACTTCGAAAGATATTACGCATATTTCGTTATCAACAGAATTACGTCTCTCATCAAAGAACGAAAATCATGTGTCAACATCAGTTAACCATGTGAATGACAACCACGTTGGTAAGGCGTACCGAGTGGAATAGTACATCGAATGTACTACAAGTGCTACTAAGTGCTAAAACCAAGTAAATGGCGAGAAGGAACCGTAATCATGATTTAGAGAACCATATGAATGACGTAGAGCCTCTAATCATAAAACAGAACCAGTTATCAGAACGTAAAGGCAGATTTTATGTTGGAGATCATGTCTCTTTGTACGCTTTGTTCAGAGAACTCAAGAAAAGTGAAGCTTAATTATTTGTGAGATAATTAAGTGACATATAAGCATCGTTGGAAGTGAAATCCCATCTATGGACCCAAGAAAGAAAAGTACAACAAATATCAAGGGAAGAAAAACAATCCGATTTGCAGTTCATACAGGATATCCCAGATTAAGAAAAGGAACCTGGTGACAGAATACTAATTCACCTGTTCGAGAATGTAACGATAGGAAGGGGATCTTGAGATGGAACAAGGAATACGTACTAACTAGGATGGTATTTAGATGAACCTTCAGACAGGAAGAATTAAAACGATGAATACTTTGCTTATAAGGATATGGTTAATATGTGGTGGGAATGCACGTTGAATACATATAGTTCCTGCAATCAGTTATGTTGATCTGAAGAAATAATTAGGGGCATCATCTGTTTTGCATTCCATGAAGATCCTCATGAATTTCATTACTAAATAATAACTGTCGGGTCGTCACGAAGGGGGTGCCTAGTTACCCTAGCCCTGGTGACAAGTGAGGGTTGTTCGAGTTTATAACATGGACCATTGTTCCATGACGGCGTTACTATCTAACTCCATTTATGATAAGTATATGCCCCGAAAATGCACTATGTTCAAGAGAAGAGGTACAGAGGTTTCATAAAGAATTAGTCAAGTTTTCAGAGTTCAAGCGGAAACCAAGCAAGCGTCACCGAGTAAAGGTCGCGAGGGATTCGCGAGAGCCTCACGAGGAGACTAAGAGACTAACAGTGCCAGGGGCCCTGCATAAGTACCCTCTCTACTTCCTGCTGGGAGGCTGCAAGGGTTGTTAATGTTTATGACTGCCCGCTGGTAACCCTTTCTCGTGTGACCTGGAAGGGTTGTTAATGTTTATGACTGTTTGTGACTGCCAGCTGGTGACTCTTTCAAGTTTATGACTGCCAGCTGGTGACCCTTTCATGTTTATGACTGTTTACGACTGCCAGCTGGTGACCCTTTCTCGTTTATGACTTAGTTGGCTACCGCCTTTTATCGCTTAACACTTTTACAATGATTTACATTTGCTTATAATACATTTAGTTCATGTTATTTTACTTTTGCTTACAATATATATGCAATAGAGTATAGGGTGATTTATCTTATGTAGTTAGCGGTCGCTACAATAACTAATCACATTAAAATGATAATAAAAAAGAAAAAAAATACAGAAAAATTGATTGGTTGGGCCTGAGTTTTGAATGGAACTTTTTTTTTATGTAAAATACTAGCTATACAGAGATATAATAATACACTAGCTCTGATTGTGAGGTTCCGCTGCAGTATTTGAGTGGTACAAAAGCAATGACAATTTTTCTTATATAACCTATGTAACATATTGAAACTATTCATCTTGAAACTGGCCACCTCTCTTCTAATGAGGGATTTAGGCACTGATGTCGGCCTCGAGCTTTAGGGCTATTCAACTTGGCTGCTGGTTTTTTATGCCGTCGCTAATTTGTTAGGTTCCACGTTTCTTCACCGAGTTGTGGCAGTTCCGTTTTTAGGCGCTGGAGAGTTTTTGCCTGGTTGAAATTGTCCAGGTCTCGAGCTATCAGCCTAGTTTTGATGTCGGACAGCAAAAACAGCTAACTCAACTCTAACTTCTGAATGATTGCATACTATCAAGAATATGTTTTTTTGTGGATACTCACTATGTTATGGAATTGGATTTGTGATACAGTAGGGTATAAACAAGATTGGGTTGTTTTTCACGTACTATGATTTTTATATTATGTCCAGGTCACTTAACTCTTTCTTGGCCACCAGGGCTGGGTCAACGAGACCCCTCGTGATGGCCTGGAACTTAGTTTTATTAAAAATACGTTTCACAATTTATTAGTTTAAATAAAAAATTTAAGGCTTGCTCCTTCAACATAAGTGATATAAAAAGAAAACTTCTGATGGAGGAGGAATGCTTTAGAAATCATATCGATGACGTTTCCTTTAGAAATGTACTGATTGAACGGCTCTCACATACTGACTTCTGAAAGGGGTAAATAAAGAAAATTGAATACAGGTTCTCCACCGGAAAGCAAAATTCAAGAAGGGCCGAAATATTTATGAGGAGTGAAATATTCTCGGTAAATATTTCCTGTTTCCAAATTAACGAAAAACCTCGAACCGATCAATTCACAATTATACTAATTATGTATATCTGAAGTAATCGTGACAATTCTGTGACATTGTTGGTTTTTTAAATCACGTTCATATGTATTAGAATCTTATAGCGGAGTTTAAATTAGTATGATTTAGAGAAGAAATTAAATTTACTGTGTAGTTTTTGGTTTTTTGTGAACTTAAGTACTTGCTAATGTAGTTTACATTGATGCTGTTGGTTTTACGAACATTATTTGAAGCATATGATCCAAAAAGTTGGAGAAACAATTTTTTTTCAACGAGCGTATTCTGATCAGTTCATACTGTTTTAATAGCTAACTTTGGCCTAGTTTATTAAATAAAAATCCACTTTCAGGTACAAGAAAATAAAAATGGAAAGCTGGCAATAAAAAGAAATGGTTTAAAACATTTTAATAATGTATAATGCAAAATATTTGGCACGGGTAAAACAAAAAAGGCCTAAGGAAATACAGGTCATAAAGGAAGGAACAGCATGGTAGGTCTGTTTGGAGTTGTAGGATACTTTAGTGAAAAGTTCCTCCATTTGTGGGCTCTGCAAGGGAAAAGAGGATCCCCAGGATTTGAAGCTGTCATGGACATTTAGACTCCACCACTGACCACTACTGATGGGGTGAAGAAGAGAAGATCGGGATGGAAAGATAAAATGAGGAGATGTCTAGTTTAAGCCAGCATTCAGGTACAGCTGTAATGTGATGAGAGTTATCTAAGAAAAATTGAACGAATTCCCCCGGATTAGCAGAGAGTGATTGGGGGAGGGGGAGGTACAGGTTGTAAGGGTGCTAATCATGAGGAAGAGAAAAAAATCCACAAAAGGTATAATTGTTATCGTTGTTGCTATTTCTTATAATATATTATTTGCTTAGACTAGTGCTTGGATCAAAGCTAGTGGCATATTCGCCTAGTTAACTATGGCTGCTGGAGAGACCCTTTAACAGATTTTCCACATTTTATCTGTAAGCCTCACGGAGGGGAGTGGTAAACTGAAACTGCTTCCTTAATTTACAACACTTTAAAGCAAGGCTCGTTCTTTGGTACCAAATGTTCAGAATCAATACAGAATTTGTTTTAAATCTCTAAGTACATTTAACTGACCCATTCCTATTTTAGGGGTCCTTCGCTAAGACTAATGGCAGAAGATCAGGAGTGTTCGGCTCCCCCCATTGATTTTTATTAGGTTAATTATTATAAATTTGTATTGTTATAATAACTTGATATCATATTCATATCAACGTATCATAAAAGATCTATAGTGAGCCATGGGCAGTATAAGAACCATCTTTACTCTTTCCTTAAATTAAAAACATACAAATGCCACACCGTGTATTCTGAGCTTGGCGTTTTTTTCCCATCTACATTTTAAGTCGGATCATGAGAGAATTTTTTAAATTGTAGCTTGTGGGCGTTGGAAAACTAATTAGAAAGTAGTTTATTAAATTTTCACGAGTTTTAATTAATTCAGGCAAGAGAGAGCGTTACTACGAGGGAAGATATTTTATTTAATTCCGTTGCCCTGACAACTGTCAGTTAGCAATTAACAACCGATGGCGTGGACATCACCTAATTTGAACACCCTGTTGGTGGCAGTCAACCTGAATCTAATCATGCTCTATAAAATAGATTGACATCTTCATACGTAACCAGGAGCGATTGACAGTCATTTATTTTGTTTTATTAAGGTTAGAAATAAAATTAAATAATAATTTTAGCCAAAGAATAATAATAGCATAAGAATGAAGTCTTTGTCCAAATCAATCATATTTTGTTAGATTTTCACAAACACCATTAACATTGCATTTGAAGGGGGGTGAGACGAGTAAAACAGTCTGCTTCCTTTTCAGCACTGTAGCGACCGCTAACTACATAAGATAAATCACCCTATACTCCATTGTATATATGTTGTAAATTTATTGAAACAAATGTAAATAACATTACCAAACCATAAGTCATTGTAAATGTTGTAAACAATAAAAGACGCAGCTACATAAAAAACTAGTTAGAGGCTGGGAACCCTTATCCTCTACCCAGAGCAGGTAGCAAGCAAACCAGACCGAGGCCTGAGTCACCACGAGAACAAAGCGCCACCGCAAAATGGGATATCATTGGCCACACTAAGACCTCACATAAATGGGTACTAACGAGGCACGCCGAGTATAAATAGACCCGGGGTTTTGCCTGAAAATCATTCTCACGACGGCTCTCAAACTGGTGAACTTGCAGCTGACCCTCTCTAACTGATGTTTCAAGACTTTGCCTTCTCATTTATGAAAACGTCTGGACCTCTCTTCCTAACCTCGTTATGTTTTAGTCTGGCCTTGTCAGACCCCACACTCTCCTATTGGGGTTCTCTGTCTTCGCCTCGCTATAACTAGCAGCTCCTTGGGAGAGACCTCTCCCTCGCGGGCAATGAATGTCGTGGCCCTACAAACTTTACCTAGTAGTGTCTCCCACGGCAATCCAGTCTACCTCTCACCGGTTAACACTCGCCTTTGGGATCCGGACGGTTTTCACCTACCCTCAGATACCCAGTGTGAATTCGTAGTCATTCCAAGACCACACAAACTACCTACACTACCTACCCTATACCTCTTCTCCTGAACATAGTGGATTGTCGGGGCACATACCTATCAAATATGGAGTCAGATAGTAAGACCATGAGTCATGAAACAATTGTCCAGGTCATAGCCTAATCAACCCTCACTTCGTCACCAGGGTAACTAGGCACCCCTCCGTGACCACCCAACAAGCACTATTATTTTATTTTAATTTTTTTAGGCCCAACTTTTTGTTTGTAAATAAACACATAAAACTTAAATGCCGATACAGTAATTTTAATGTGTCCGAACTGCATTTTAAGGAATTCATTGTTAACAACTTTATTATGATGAAATTACAATCTGCCTTTACTTAAAAGGCAATAAATAATTGAGATAAGTGTTTTCATTCATACCATATTTACAATTCATCATTCGCTCGCACATTCATACAATATTTACAAACAGCCCAGGGGCCCCCCAAGTCCCTCGCTAGCAAAAGAGGAAGCGGAGTCTTGGGAAGTCCCCCACGCTCCCCCCACCAGCCACGTCACCGGACTAAGGAATTAGTGACTATGTTTTGATTGGTTGATATTAACGATCCACTCTAAAATATGACAAAGTTATTTGAGTTACCCATGGATTTGTGATAGTGGGAAAACCTAATCTAGCGTCTTCACAAGGACCTCTTGTAGCTCACCTTTTTCTGGAATGTCCACATTCTGAAATTGTTGGCGTCACCAAGCAGTGGTTTAAAGTTTCTGCTTATACAGCAAGGACTGTGAAATTGTGCAACCGAGCTGTGCATATGATACTCTCATGAATCATCATCAGCTTAAGATGCAGTGATAGAGAAATATATTGGTTTAAAGCCAAAAGACATGAAAACCATTAAGACTTAGTGGCCACTAGCTCGAGTCTCAAAGAGGGCAGAAAAAAAAGGTTCTAGTTCATTTTAATTCTCAACTGCTGTGAGTTTCATTATTTTTGCGCCTTTAAAATGGTTTTGAACTTACCTAATTTCTCAACGGTATTGTTACAGTAAGTTCCTTGAGACTGAGCTGCTAACTCATCAGCAAATCCAGCTACAGTTGCATTCTAGTAGTTGGCCTAAACAATTGCAAATGCTTTAAAAGAAAATGAGAACAGGCTCAGCTCCTTGAGGTACTCCGCAATTCAGAAAGACGACTAAACTCGTAGCCTCTCCGATCACTTTATTAAGAAAGAGACCAGCAACATTTAGAGTGGCACTCTGGTTATTCCCGAACATATAGCTATAGAGTAACTAGCTGCTGGCATAGTATCCCATGGGATAAGGGACACTAGGGACTCAAAAGCCTGCGTGACGTCTAAAGATATCATAGCGGTTGTTTTGTTCTTGTTGAGATTATAAATGGCTTCTATCTGTTTTGTCTCATTTTCTGGTCTAATGGCATTACATGTATAATATGTACATATTGTTTATTATGGGGGCTTATTGTGCTATTAAACACACGTACAAAGGCATGTAATAATATAAAATAATTTTACTGATTATATTATTTTATAATAATTAAAATGGTTTTATATAGTCCCGCTCCTTTAATTTATATATTTAATATTTAGCAGTTATAGTTTAACTTTTTGAAAAATTACGTTTTTTCTCAGATTCTTAATTTTTTTGGTTGATCCCGATGAGAAAAATCTTAATTTTTATGAATATGATTTTTTTAAATTTACAAACTGCTGATATACTAAGGAGGGTAGTAGATGGTGAAAGGGTTCCTGGAGGAATGATAATTGAAGGGGACGTCAATAAAACTTTTATAAAATTTACCATTCAATAAAACAAAACATTACTATATTTTTAATATTTAGCAGCCAAGGAAAAAATACAACAGCAAAATCGGGAGGTCTTACCTGAATGAATCTTTAACTAAGTTCTCGAAATGACGGTAAGAAAAAAAAAAAATGAAAATAAAAAAAATTTCCTGATTAGTACAAAAAAAACCTTTCAGTACTTGATATTTCCTCCTCTGGCTTGAGTCAAACTTTCAAGTCATCGAGGAATACTTCTTATGAAGTTTGCAGTAACCTCTTGATTAATATCCGCTTTTCTTTCCTCTACTCGTGTAAGTTAAAGAAGGGGTTGATCTGTCGTCTTATACGTCAGCCAAGCTTGTCCCAAAAGTGCTCTCTAGGATTTGAGGAGTTAAATCTGGGCTCAAAGCCAGAATACCCACATCATTGCGATATTGCTAAACAAACCTTAGTACCTGTGGTCGCGCATTATCCTGCATGAAAATGAAACTTTTGCAAATAAATGGTGCAAAAGGGATCTTACTCTTGTACAATTTTCTTCACGTACACATCTGCATTAAGAGAAGGAAGCGAAACACGTGGAGCTCTGTGTTCACCGTCGAAGACATTCTACCCCACATTATTACTGAACCACCTCCTGATCCATCCACCAAAAGTAAAACGAGAGAAGTGTTACACATTTAAAAACAACAGGTTGGTTCATGGTGTTGTCAGTCAACACAAATTTATCCCGAACAAATGTCAAACGAGCTCTACGGTGTCCTCGGGTTATGATGGCCCTGATACTAGTCTTTGAGGGTTTAAATTCACTTAAGCAAGTCTTCTTCTTACGGTTTCTGGACATATTGCTACTCCTCAAGTTCTACGAAGTTGAGCAGTCTCAGTAGCAGTTGAAAACTGATCCCGAAATGTGTGTAGTATAATAAGCCAGTCATCTCTTGGCCCTGTCACTCGTGGTCTGAGCCGCCTTGTCTGCGGGCGACAAACCTGTCTTGCGGTAACGTGTAATTGCTCTCCGAACAGTAGTTTCAGGTAATTCCAATGACGGCTTCGACCTTCGTCCTCTAAAGCAACAACACGGGCCACTTGCTCAACCGTCAAAACCATTTTTTAAATTAAAATAAAAAAAAAACTTAAAAAACTTTGAGCTAAATCTTCAGAGATCAGTTATACAAGAAGTCACAATCTCGAATGAAGGTAATGCTTATAAAAGTTTTATCTTTTGTTCACTTCATAAAATAAAAGATTAAATAAGGTAAAAAAAGCCCTTGAACAGAAAACAAGTCATTTCTCCTTAAAATAAGTTTTGAATTTTCTTTAAATTAAGAAATGACCTTTAATAACGAATTATTCTTAGTCTGTCATTTTTTGTGTTGGGCTGTGTTTATAATATTAACTACTAACATCGTGATTTATTCCACATCAAAATCGCTAATTAAAAAAAAATTAGTGTGAATTTTTTAACTATATAAATTTCCCATTTAAAGATGATTATGATTTTCAATAAATAAATAGTTCATATTATTTTATTTATATAATGAAATAATCGTAACAAAATATATTTCTCAATTTAGATGACGAAAAAAAGTCATGTATTATGTTGTTTTCTAGAATATATCTTGTTCGATAATTTCCGAAGCACAAAAGAGAAAAACAGAAAAACATTTTAAATAAAAAAACGGTAAGGAAATAAGGGCATAGTGGTCCGTAGATGTTTGTTTCTTAAAGAAACAAGGAATCCGAGAAGCAAGATAAAAATAAGCAGACATATTGGATGACTTGGAGAAGAGTTTTATATGTGAAAAAAATATCGCCCACGTTCCTCTTCGACTCAGTTTGCGTAACTAGCACTACTAATATTTCACTTTTTGAACGTTTACTTTTCTAATTTATTTCACACTAAACCCAGTGATTTCTATTGTTTCCTCACAAACTAGTTAGTTTTTCCAATACCTTTAATATAATTTGTGTTTGTATTAAACAATGAATTGAAAATTGAGAAATCATTAAAGGATGTGTTAAGGTTTATATGTATATGTTTAATTTAGTTCCATGCTGATTGTTATTGTAATACTTTTTTACAATTATTATTATCTATATCTTTAAGCTGTATACGACTCCAATTATTTAAATTTCCTGTTATTTAACCCATAATCTAATCTTATAAAAGAGTAACCACTAATATTTATGTATTTAATTTTACCACTCTTATTTTTTTTCCTTATAAATTTCTTATAATACTTTTTTTCTCATTTTGTATAAAAACAAACTTTTTAATGATTTTGGTTTTTAATCTGAGGTATACCTCTCAGTTTTTTTTTTTATTATTTTCCTGTGTGATATATTTTGGCCAGATCTGCATTTATTTTGTATATCTGCATTGTTATTATTCATAAGGGACAGTCATATTTACTAGTGCTATTGGAAGTAAATCCTTTGGGCTTAGTAATTAATTAAGACTTTTAACGAAAAATGAAATGTTGTAATTAAGTATTAATTTCTTAATGATTTTTTGTTTTTGCGACGTATAAAATAAACTGAACCAGCCAGGCCAGAAGAAAAGCTTAAAAAAACATAAAACCAGTTTTAAAACACAAAGTATTGAAAAAGGAAGTGTTATCATGTTCCCTAAAATCCCTTGTAAAGGGCCAAGGCTCCTGACAGTTTCACCTAATCCAATTTCTTTGTAATTTCTAAGGAGCTTTTTTTCACATAGAATTTCCTCCATCCTACGGTTGAAAAGGTACGCTTTCGTCCGCCAGGAGATCCTTTAACATCCATTAACCTCGGGAAACAGAGTTAAAATTCAATCCGAATACTGTAATTAAAATTTTAACTGAGATTTTAAGAAAATGTGAACAAAAATAATTTACCGGTTTAGTTTATTTTGTGTACAGTAAATGACACATAGCCTTTGGTACTTCATCATTGAATCAATCTTTAATTCTGGTCAATAACGGTTACTAGGGCAGCTGGACTACTAGGTCATATTTATTACTGGCTGTGGCTTGTAATTTAATGGACGAATGGTCAGTCCATTCCAGTACTGTCTCACAAATCAGTGAATTTCTTAATATCAGAAGCGCTGTTATCAGCTTGCCTTTTGCTTTTATTACAGCATTATCTAATGTTACAATATCATTAAAAAAAATTTAGAAAGTGACGAAAGGTGAGCCTCAGAACAGATCAGAGCAATAAACACTTGTCCTTTTTTCAAGGGAATCATTTTAATCGCATTGAAGTAAAACATACTGTGTGTGAATAAGTGAAACTTATTCGCTGTATAAGTAATAAACAAATGCCTAACGAATCTTTTTGAATTCGAAAATAGTGACGTTAAATTTCGTTTTACTTAGCGAATAATATATTTAAAAAAAGGAAGAATTAGTTCAATATACTCCTCACACTTATTAAAGATCGATTCATTTTTTCTGTCAAGTCTCCTGGTTTTCATTTTCATAGTTGTTTCACTTATTTTTTCTTCCATTGTAGAATAAGTTTTCTAAACTACACTAAGAAGTATGAACGGCCATCGGAAACCACATTATTTAATCAAAATCACATCGCAAAATTTATAGATTCTTTACAGCTGAGAAAATAACTTAATGAATTCTTTTAATTATAGTTCAAAAAGAGAAATCTCACTTTACATACTGATAATATTTTACAGTTACAGGTATAATTCTAAATTATAGTGAAATATGTATGTATGAAACGCCATAATACCAAATGGGGCCTCTGTTTTGAAGTTAATGTCTTTAGGTCGAGCAGGAGGCTGAAGAAACTTTGAAAATATAGACATAAGGATAAAAACAGGTTTCTGGTTTTGAAAAATCCCATAAAACACTAAAAATTAACTTTGACTGGACTAAAATAAGAATGAAGCCATCAGTTTATCACTATTTTTCTTTTTACATGATTTTTCCAATTATGGAAAGCGTTTAAAAAAGAAAATTTCATATAGCGTTTAATGTAGTTTACGCCCGCTATTATAAAAAGTTAATCAACATAATAAGTTTTATTTGAACATCAACAGTTTATAGTAGGTAGACTCTCACTACCTTTCCCAACCCACCAGCCTCCTTTAGGCATCCCACACCCCATATCCTTCTTATACATCCTTCAAATAGGACTCCCCTTAGTGAAAGGCACCCATCAATCCAAAATAATTTTCCTTTTATTTTTCCCACATCCTATTATTTATAAGTTTGAGAGCTATGGGGAAAAAAAAAAATACAGTTTATAGTTTATAGTAGTGATACTACAGGAAATGCAAAATAATTTGTAAATAGATTCACCTGAGGATCTATAATTATATATAATTATCTGGAAATTTAAAGGGGTTATGAAGAAAAAAACAAACAAAAAAAAACAACAAAAAAAACCAAAAAAACTACAGTTTATAATTGTTAACCAATGAACGACTAGACCACCATTTTCCTTTTAAAAAAGAATGAATAACAAAAATTGTTTTAGCATTTCTTCTTTGAACTATTCAGGGAAGGCTCGATTTCAATGAAATTACACAAGAAGGAGAGACAGGTCACCATAAGTAGTAGGACACTTTAATCCAGCGATTGAATTTGTGTCATACTGAACTATATTTTAGTGAATATATATGCACATATATATAACCATATATGCATGGAGTTTTTACTAACCATGGAGCTATCGATCAACGATAAAGTTTAGTGGTTTGCTTATTGGATGGATAATGGAACTCATTCATATTATGAATAAAATTATATTTTAATCTTATTCACGTCGCAATCCAAAATTTAATAAATTAAGTGGAGGTGGGGGGATTAGAAGCTAAGAATGTTCTGGAAGGTAGCTTTAGGGTTCGACCACGCCCACCTGACTTTGATCTTCTATCTGTCATGGATCACTAGATAAATAACTTTGACCTTAGCGCAGTGCTGGATAAGACGTACTGTCCCCAAATACGTTGAGCGGATCGAAATAAGTAATTGCCTTAGGACTTAATCGAAGCGACCCGAAATATGAAAACAAACAAAAAGGTTATGACAGGACAAGGGGATATCATGTTGTAACGAGCAAAATAAATCCCTGAAAATTTAATAGAAAAAGACATTGTGGGCTCATCTGGATACGAAAGCGTAGCTAATGATATTTAATATTGGCTACTAATGCCGAATTCCATACTTATCAACTAAAAGAAGAACTATCGCTCCGAGTAGTGATCAGAAATCTGCACCCGATCACACCAGCTGATAAAATAGAACACGAACTCTAAGCTCTCGGATTCAAAGTTCGCTAAATAATGAACGTGTTACGTGGGGATAGGAAACAAGACGAATCAATCAAAACGGTGTAACCATTGTTCTTTGTCAATCTCGAGCGAACACCTGGATCGGAGAAGATATACTATCTAACACACCTGAATTACACAAGGTTGAAAAACTGTATCTCAAACGCGACATCGTCCAGTGCCATAACTGTCAGGCATATGGGCATAAAACATCGTACTACCACCACCCTCCCATGTGTGTAAATTGCAGTGGGCAGGACAAAAGTGAATTGTGCAAGAAGCCCCTGAAATCGCCTACAGTATGCGTGCTGTGCCAGCAAGGCTATCCGGACAACTTCAAGGGCTGCGCCGTTTACAAAATCATCAAGCCCGATCATCAAGGAGCAAACAACGTCGTCGGCCAGAAGAAGAGAAGTCAGCCACAGGCAGCTAAAAAGCGTCCCAGCCAGAAATTTGAGGCCTTCAGTCTCTTTTGCTGATGCCGTTCGGAACAGAGAACAGTCACAGGCACCACCTCTGCACACCTCTCACAAGCACACTCCCTGTCCGCAAGTTCATCTTCCCCAGCATTCCCTTCATCCCATCAACCCACAAACTCAATCCCATCCTCAACCACACACCTCGCATATTCCTCCACCTTCAAGTTCTTTAAATCTCACCAGACTTATAACCGTATTACTTACAAAGCTCTGAACCCTAATTTCCCCTCTCATTTATCTTCTTACAAATCTTGTCTCCTACCTTATCCCCGTTAAACAAAATCTATAAGTCTCCTTATCCATTCTCCTTTGGAGTGTGAATGGTGTTCGCACCTACACTAACAAACTGACAGCACTAATCCACGACAGGAACATCGAAGTAGCTCTCATTACTAAAACAGTTATTGTTCTACAGTACCAGACTTATCGAATTGATCACCCAGATGGAAGAGCTCATTGTTGATTACTCCATTTCTCATCACATAGCTCCTTTGGTAGCACATTATTCCCTTCAGTCCACTGCAGTGTCAATCAGCACCTTCATTTTCCCCCTTACCCTAGCATCAGTGTACTGCCCTCCCAATAAATCCATTTCCTATTATCAATTCATCTCCTTTCTAGACTCCATCGGACATCGTTTCCTTGTAGGTAGGGAGTTTGATGCGAAGCACCAAAACTGGGGGGTCAAGAGCCACGAATACACAAGGACGTGCTTTGCTGTCTGCACTCACATGGAAATATTGCTCCACGATATCTCCTGACACAGCCACCTATTGGCCATCAGATCCCAACCGAAATCCAGATTTCCTTGACTTCTTCTTCAAAAATAGTTTAGGAACACCAAACTATTCACTCACGCGCCTCAATGACCTCTCCTCCGATCATAGCCTTTTATTATTAACCATTTTCCTAAGACCAATTCACAAATTGCCTTCTCCTTCATTTATTAGGAGCCCATTCGATTGGGACCACTTCTGCCAGCCTCTTACAGATTTTGTAGAACTCAAAGTGTCCCTGAAAACATCCCAAGACCTAGACGATACAGTGCATTCTTTCAGTACTCAGGTCTGGGAGGCATCGTCACCCCACCGTCACCTAAAGATTCACAATCGAAATCGTTTACCTCAGCATCTCAAAGACCTAATCCATCCAAACGCCACTCCAGAACAATGTGGCAAAGATCCCGATATCCTACTGATCGCCACTCGTACAATCCGTACTGCAGATTATTAAAGCGGCAATTGGCATCTCTCCGTTCCGATTCTTTCAATTCTCACCTCTTCTCTCTGTCTAACAGGGATAACTCTTTGTGGAATGTAACCCAAAAAATCAACCTGTTTCACACCCACTCCGTCGTGATGATGGGACCTGGGCGGCTTCGGATGGGGATAGGTCGGAAGAATTGACTCTGCATCTTTCGCATAGTTTCTCACCTCCCCTTTCTCATCAAAACCATACTCATAGCACAACTGTTGAAGATTTCCTCACTTCAGCTATTCCTCTCTCTCTTCCACCAAAAGCTGTTAACCCCTGTGAGGTTAAATACCTTCTGAAAAACTTACCTTACCGAAAATCCCCTGGATATGATCCCCTTACTCAACTTATTTTCAACTTACTTCTTTTATTTTCCACAACTTCCGCCGAAAGCAATAATCTTCTTAACCTACGACTATAATTGCATTATCCCAACGACGTAATCGTCCTATTCGCCAAACCCGGTAAACCACCCAATGACGCCTTATCTTACAGTCCAATCAGCCTACTCCCGATCCTCTCAAAAATATTTAAAAAACTCCTATTAAAACGTCTACTTCCAATTGTTGAATCCAAAAACCTTTATCCTACTCACCAGTTTGGTTTCCGCCAACGACATTCCACCGCTCAACAAGGTCTTCGCGTTGTTGATCAAATATCCTCAGCCCTTGAAACCAAACAGTATTGCACTGCTGCCTTTCTTGATATAGCTGAAGCTTTTGACAGGGATTAGCACGCAGGTTTGCTTTACAAGCTCAAAAGATATTTACCACGCCTTTTTCCTAATCCTAAAGTCCTACCTTTTAAATGGCTTCTTTCAAGTCCGCTGTGGTTTAGAATATTCTAACTACTGTCCCTTAAAAGCAGGAGTTCCACAGGGCAGTGTCCTGGGCCCCATCTTCTATAACCTATACACCGCTGATGTCCCCTTTACCCCTAATACCTTCTTGGCAACATTTGCAGATGACACTGCAGTCTTGTCATCCCACTTAGACCCCGATATAGCAACACACCTTGATGAAATCGAGTATTGGTGCAAACAATGGCGGATCATAGTTAATAAAGCCAAATGTTCCCACATTACCTTCACCCTCGGTCGCAAGTCTTGCTTTATAGTTTATCTTAATTCCATTCCTCTCCCAGTATCCGAGACAGTGCAGTACTTAGGGTTCCATCTCGACAAACGACTGACCTGTAACCCACATACGAGGCTAAAAAGACAAGAACTAAACAGCTTTTGACAACTGTACAGACTATTCCAAAGGACATCCCATCTCTCAATAGAAAATAAATTACTAATCTACAAAGTTATACTTAAGCCATTTTGGACATACGGAACAGAGCTATGGGGTAAAGCAACAAATTCGAACATCAACCGAACCAATCTTTTCAATCAAAAGTCCTGAGAACAATAGTAAATGCCCCTTATTAGGTCAGCAAAAAAACCCTTCATAACGATCTTAATATCCCTACATTCTGGAACTCATCCCTTCCAAGTTCATGAAATTCCATGGTAACCTATCCAACGACCCTAATCCCGTAGCACAGTCATTGCACTGCACCACTCATCCCTATAAACCTCCTCGGAGACTGAAACCATGTGGATTTGTTAGGCCACCGGGCTGTTTCTAAATATTGTATGAATGAACGAGTGAATGATGAATTGTAAATATGGTATGAATGAGAACATTTATCTCAATTACTTATTGTCTAATAAGGCAGATTGTAATATCATTATAATAAAGTTGTTTATCTATCTAAAAAAAAAAAAAAATATTGGCTAGGCTTGTGTTCGATATGTGTCAATGTTTAATACTTAAATGTTAAGTATAAAAAACACCAATGGTACATGAAAAAAACTAACTTTTAGAACACTTACAACCAAATGACTTCACGCTTAGGTCATCTCTGAAGGATTTTGCTCGGGCAATCCTTTGCGATTGGCAAGAGTAGTATTAATAATTAGCTAGAGATATTCCCGGAAAGCAAGGAGTCCTACGTTCGACTGTTATTTTTTTTTTTGGCTAATAATTACTATAAAAATTGTCTTATTAACAAATCATTTAATACTAATTGTTTAATGTTAATTGTTTTAACAGTTTAAACATAACAGTTTACACTGTTAAACAGTTTAAAGAATAAATTTAATTTAAATAATTAATCGCACTTACAGAATGACAGACTTAAGTAAGAATTTTACATGCATAAGTGCAGAAGGGCTGAAAAAACTCAAATAAGCGTTCGTGCAGCCAACTGATAACTAGGAATATTTACTAAGGGAATGGCTGATGACAGAATGGCTTTATCTCCTGAATAATTTCTGTTTTCGGCTTCTATGTCATTAATTGTCCCGGAGCTGCGGTTTGGCTTCGTTTCTTGGACTCACAATAAATCACAGTCGACGCTGACTGAACCCAATTAGACTCTGCCTAGCCAGGGATTTCTCTTCAGCACTCCCAGCCTTGCAGAATTAGCTTAAGGAATTGAAATGATCAACTAGAAATAAATCAGGCTTCTCAGAGGTCTTTAGGTTGAGTGATTGCCAAATTATAATATTGATGATATTAAAACTGGATGTTTGTATTGTTTTTTGTTGTCCAAATTAAGGAAGATATGTCTGAAAAAGAGGAGATATGTTTGTCGCCTTAAGGTGCCTTTGGGATACCTGAGGGTAGCGAGTATAAACCGTTTTAGACTATGCCAACCCTCACCCCAGGTAAGAATTAACTCAGAGAGCACAGAAGCAACATCTCTCAGGTAGTTTTCAGACACCAGAAGCGTTACTTTTATCATCCGTTCAATACTCGCCACTCGATTCTAAATATCCTTCTATACAATGATTGCCGCAGGTAGAAAATTGCACTAGATCCACATAATTCAAGGTAAGTGAATTAAGTTAACTTCGTCTAACATTTTTTGTCCCTGTGACTCATATTTCAAAATTTAGCCTTTAACTAGAGCGCGCACACCTGCTGATGAGAACTGAATAGTTAAACGCAATTCACAAACTTGGTACAATATCTTTACCCATTTTGTGTTTTACTATTATAGAAACTTATCCTTCCTTGTGACAGATGTACATATTTTCGCATTACTTATGTTTTACCTTGTTACTTAGTTCGCTTGATCAGCTAGAGCGATTTTGAAGCTATATCATGATAGCAAATTTGATTCCATCATCATTTTCGTCTATATTAGGGAAGACAAGAACATAATTATCCCTTCCTTTTTTTATTTAAGTATTATGTAACAATTATGCATTATGTTTATCTATAAGTGTATATACATGCATGTGCTACAGGACAGTTAAAGCAATCTACCTATTTAATAAAATATACATTTCAAACATTGAACAGCTATTCCATTAAGTCAGGGGTCACACTGAATAGCTAATGTTAAAATACAATTGTAACCGCAATGGACCAAAAAAACACGACATCTTTACTTCACTCAAATCTCAGAATGGCCATTGAAATGTCGATTTTCTTCGCCGTCGTACAAAGGAGAAAGTTTATACGGATATGAGAACAATCCAAAGTAATTTTTATTTTGAAGGAGAGCTAAACAATATAGAAAGATGGCCAAGAGAGATTATGTGGAAAATACCAAGAAGTTTTTCCTTAATCATTTAATTAATCTGTAAAAAAATCACGTTGTGATCGGGCTGTCATATAAAGTAAGCTATGGGATTGGAGGATAAAGATTCTAACTGAATATTTTTTTTTTAAATTACGATAAATATTTTTATTTTGTTAGGCATTAAATTTACCAGTGATATAAAAAAAAAAATAACAGGTTAATAGATTTTTGAATCTACTTTTTCACTGATTTATTTTATCTCGATATACCAATGAAAGCTTAGGATGAATAAATAAATGATTACAGTTAATTCGGAATTAGACGTTTTTTTTTTTGTTTTGGTTTTTCAAGTATGTTCTTTGTTAGTACCCTGTTTTGGGAAATATTCTTAATGGCCCTATTTGATATTATATAAGATAAATACAGCCATTTCAATTATCATGACTAAGTGTCGTTATTCTTAATTAGGGTATCAGATTAAAGATATCAATATTCTGGTAACAATATAATAGTTTATGTTTTGTTTTTTTTAGTTCACATCTGTACTTCAATCTGAGTTTTTAAATTATTTAATTTATTAATAAAGATTTATCTTTCTTATCGAGTAAGATAGCAAATTAAAAATCACGGTTCCTAATTATTAGTGATATTTAATATATGTTTGTTTCGCAGTGTACTATGATAACAAAAATAAAAACATTATTTGAAACTGTTTTCGAAGCCATAACAGAACTTAATTGTGTGATGGATCATACTTTACTTGAATTTTCATTCCTGATATCCTCTCCTTTGTCCTGGCAAAGACGATGGCTAGATGATAATGAACGCCTTTATCCAGGCCACAGATCCAAGGAATGGAGAGCTTGGGCACACTCTTCACGAACACTTATCCAGCCTCCTACACTGCACTTTTTCTCATTATGCCGGCAATTCTTCAGGCTTACTGTCTTAAATCCTCTGTTCTGGAGCTAGATGTTTTCATAAACGTTGCAACTACTGAACCCACATAAAAGAAACAAAAATCGAACTAAACAAAAATGTTAAATGTAACTAGTAATTAGTAAGTGATCGGTTACATAGCTATTTTTCGACAACATGTCTAAGTTTTATTTTTACATCACGAGAGCCTCTTAATATATTATTGACAATCATTTGAATGATTCCAAAATAAAACCTGTTCAGACCTGTCATGCGTATTTCTGATATTTTAGGGTAAAACAACATTTATTTGTTAGGGAGTGACTTTTTTGTTGAAGCCCTCTATATAGAATCTTTCAAATTTCTGTCTGATATCTTCGGGTTACTTTTAGGCATTCTGGGGGTACCAATTAATTAGAGTGGCATTAAAGTGAAGTTTAGGCACATAAAACAGAAGTTACTTCAAACCCGCGTCTAGAAGTACGCACTGAATCTCAGTAATAGTTAGATTTTAATGTTTTATTTATAGTGGCCTTTAGAAATCAGGAACGTCTTATCCTCTTTGATATTCACCACCTTGCTTCTTAAACATCGTCCTACTGAATGATTACTACAGATAGGATATGGTGCTTGTCGGGTCGTCACGAGGGGGTGCCTAGTTACCCTAGCCCTAGTGACGAAGTGAGGGTTGATTAGGCAATGACCTGGAAAATTGCTTCATGACGGGTCTATAGTACTGACTACTGACTACTGTACTATCTGACTCCATATTTGCTAGGTGTGTGCCCCGATAGTGCACTACGTTTAAGAGAAGAAGTATAGGGTAGGTATTGTAGGTAGTTTATGTGGTCTTTGAATGACAACGAATTCACACTCGGTATCTGAAGGTAGGCGAAAACCATCCGGATCCTAAAGGTGAGTGTGAACCGTAGAGAGAAAGACTGGATTGCCGAGGGAGACACTACTAGGTAAAGTTTGTAGGGCCACGGCAACCGTCGTCCGCGAAGGAGAGGTCTCTCCCAAGGAGGTGATAGTTTTAGCGAGACGAAGGCAGATAATCCCACTAGGAAAGTGCGGGGTCTGACGAGGCCGGACTAAAACATAGCGAGGTTAGGAAGAGAGGTCCAGAGGTTTTCATAAATGAAAAGGCCAAATATTGAAACATCAGTGCAGTTGCAAGTACCAGTCCAGAGAGCCGTAGTTAGAATGATTACCGGCTAAACTTCAGTGATCAGCTGCGTGAAATGATTTGACACAAGATAATTAGTTAGGTAATCGACTTTTTAAGTTATTTTACTAATCCGCCTTAGATGAACTTTCTGACTGTTACTGTTAGTATTTTGGGACGTGGTCGGCGTTTTAACCTGGCAACGTTCTAGAATTTAGTGCTAACTAGATGTTTTTGTTAACATCTAAGCTGTCCACTTTTATAGTGCTCGGGCGGGAAGTACTGAAATGTAGAAATTATTTCTGGAGTAAATACCTAGCAATAAGTTCCCATAAGGATTTGTCTTCCTGTATCCCCAGAAAATACTGTTTAGATCACCTAAAGTAATTAGTGAAGGTGGATTTGTATAAGTGTTTATACAACTCGAGATTGCTTATACATTATTTGTAATTACATGCTCCTAAAACTTGACATTATTTTTTATAATTAATGCTACACCCCCAAGCGGTCATAGAATTTCCATCTATATTTGTATTAGTATACTGAATTTAATTATTTCTAAAAAGTGAGTTTCAGAAATACATTCAATATCAATATTATTAGGTTCTAAAATCAGTTTAAATTCATTAATTTTACCAGTAATGTCATGAGGACTCCAGTGAAACAGTTTAATTTAGGAAATTCATTTATCATAGATATACTTAAAGGTAATAGTCACGAGTTTGACCTCCGTGGAACAAAAACATTTAATAAAATGGATAATGAACGTATTAAGTGGATAGTTAAAACAACGATATAAAGAAAAAAACACAATGAAATATTAAAAACGTAGTTTATTATAAATTTAATTACCCAATTATGGCTCTCGAATCTGTTTTAGATTTTATGACTTGAACTGCAGTTCATAAATTCAGTTCATAGGCTAGAAAGCCATTACCAACCTTGATTACATTTCTTTTTTTTATGATTCTTTTTCTTGAATTGACGCCTAATTACCTTGGTATTTATTTGTTTGGGGACATTTGTTTAAATGATGAAATTGAACTAATAGTTTTCAATTATTTCTATCAGATGATAGACAGTCGAGCACCGCTCATATATCTTTTGAACAAATCCTTCCTCTAAATAACAAATATAGTTACTTTTGTTTTTTTTATATTACAACTTTATTATTTATTATGATAAAATTACAATCTGCCTCATTGGACAATAAGTGATTGTGATGAATGAACTCATTTATACCATATAAATATAGTTACTATGATCATTTTCAATTGAATGAGTAGTAGTGTAAAAAGTACATGCATACTATATGAAATAAAAGATTATTACTACTTACTGTTAAATGAGTTAAAGATTACATTGATAAGCGTTACGTTTTAATTTATTTTTGTTTTAAACACACACTCCAGGTACCACTCGTATCACGTTGTATAAAAACTTGTGAGACGCAAAAAACACCTATCTGTTCCTCTTTTGTCTACTACAGTCTATGAGTCATGGTTTTATTACCTGATTTTGGCTATCTGTTCATCTACTTTTACTGTAGTATTAATCATCTTGAATTTTGTACTTGGACTCTGGAAGACAGCAAGGCACTCAAAAATCAAACACATTTAATCCTCCCAATCTAAAGTTTTTGGAAAAATACTGAAATCTAATAATTATCCTTTATTGTGGTAAGATTACAATCTGCCTTGTTGGGCAATAAGTAATTGTGATTTATGTTTTCATTCATACCTTATTTACTATTTTCATTCACTCGCTCATTCATACGGTATTTACAAACAGCCTAGAGACCTGCCAAATCCACATAGTTGTCACCTCCCTCGCATGCGAAACAGGAAGTGGTGTCTTGGGAAGTCCCCCACTCTTTTACGTCAGCCGCGTCACCGGATACAAGCCAAGTGGAGGCTGATTAGCCCGAGAGCTACATACGCACAGGACATGTTTGGAGAAACTGGCCATTGCCAGGACTCCCACTATCACGTGGGAATAAACCCCTCCATACTGATCTTGATATACTTAATATCCTTGAAGACGTTCTCTCTGAAGTTTTAAAATTCTGTGCAAAACCATCCGCACATCTTAATCACTTGGAAAGATCTCTATCTAGCTCTACACATCCCCGTGACTTAGCAACAGCCAGTATGTTCGGAGTGTCTGCGTCTCTCTTAGTCACTCATGTGGCTATAGGGGCATCGTTGCTACAGGGATTCTTGGTCTGTCAATAAGTCTATTCTGAGTGCTTGTGTGTATATTGTAGATCTATGAAAGATTGAAAAATTGAAAGAAATATTGTGTACATGGTACGAGTTTATTTCAATCACACCCTTAGCCCTTTTGGAGCAGGTTGAAATTTTTTTTAAATAAAGTTTTGTTTTTCAAGTAGTAACTTGATGTACATCTTCTAGCGAGTTCTATGGAAATAAAATGTTTTAATCATTGACAAAAGGACTCTAGAAATCGAATCTGATACGCAGCCGGTAATCCTACGGAGACATGCAAATCCAGGTGGGGACCTATTAGCGCCAGTATGAGCGATGATCAACTCCGGACATGCTAAACGCGCTATTCCGTGACGCCGAATAATCCGGGACACGAATAGTCGAACGATCTATTCGTGGCCTGTTATTATTCAACCTTCTTTCCAGTCACTATTTTTCACCACTAACAGTCGGAGACCCGGGCAATCCCCGGCTATGGCACGAACCGTTGACACTGATAAATACATTTCTTTCCCTACAAATTGAGGGGGAAGAGATTTTCATTCGATATGTCTTAAGCACTTTCCATCTTTCTTAAGGGACAACCTCAAGCACTGTTCATTCGTTACTACTCATGTGATTGTCATACAGGCTAGACAAATTAATTAGCCAGTCTGAATGTTCACTCTAGATTAGTCGTTAAATAAATAGTTTTAACGGCAGGTTTCGGGGAATATCCGTTGAGAATCCAAATATAATCGATCCAAACAACTCAGTCAATTAAAAATAACTATAACACATACCCACCTACGTATCAATCACGACGTTACATGACCACTTCATGGTAACAAAATTAATAAGAATAATTATCAAAGACAGATTACTACATTGAATGAAACCCTAACTTTACTGCAATATAGACATTTATCCACCACCCTTTTCACAAATCTACATCGATGCTATAGAAAAAATTAGCAGCGAGACCTTCTTGGGACATATCGGGATTACAGACAATACTAGAAAGATTCAAAGAGTACATCTATAAAGTAGAAATAAACATCGTAGAAGCCATCTGCAGTAGTATGCCGTTGTAAATAAATGAAAATTTAGGGTACAAAAAATGAAGTATTGGAGCTAACGATAGAACCTCTCCCATCAGAAGATATTTTATATTCAGTACGAACTAGTTAGAATTCAATTTATGAAATATCAAAATGCTGATATTGACTGGAGTCAGGTGATCATTGTTGTTTTTTTTGTTTTTTTCTGTTGGAATAACTACAAACTAGCTACTTAGTTCCCTACTAGGAGATGATTGGACCCTGTTCACTGCAAACTAAAATAACTTATCATTAATTATTTAAACACAATGTTTGTCTTTTTTTTTTTAACTTGCAATCAATAGCAACGACCAATTTCCTGGAATCATTCGGCATTTCAATAAAAGCAAATATAACCGTTTAATACTGAAGGTAGGCCCCCCTTAACATTCTTCTTATTGTTATTAATATTAATATTTCATGAGCCGTAAACGTTAAGAACGGAGCAGAATAACCATAAAAAATACATAAAAGCCAGAGTATCCTTTTCGTTTTAGTATCACGCCAGAGGAAACAAGTTTAAAAAACATTTAGAGTTGCATTAGATTGAAAATCTGTTTATTTTCTTGTAGGTAACGGGTGTAACTATGATTATAGAAATAAAGTCATAGGTACTAATTTTATTGATTCTGATGTGCCGGCAAATCAGTAGCAAAATATATTGTATTTTTGGCTTATATAGTACAGTTAAAGGTGAGGTAGATGTAGAGATAAAAAGAAAAGCTTTTGGGAAAGCAGTTTGCCAACGTTTATGGATTTAAAACATGGACGAGTAATAACAATGTCATCTTTGAACCAAGAACCACTGTAAGTGATAGAATATGCTAGAGCTTTTAAATTACAAGGCGTTTCATGACATGTTTGAAGACTAATGACACAATTTCCTAAATGTAATAAAATACTCCTTGTTTCGTTACTCCACGATAGATTTATTTCTATGTACCAGCGCTTTAAGCTCCATCATATAATAGTAACTATGCTTATAAGATATTATGATTGTATCATATACTAGTTATACTTAAAAATTATCATGGTTGCATGAAATGCTAGTTATGTTTTTTTTGCAGAGAAGAACTGCTCTGCCTACACCATGGAACAGCCAAATGAGATTTAAAGAAATCACTGGCGATTCAAGGAGGGTCACCATAGCTGAGAAAGACTTGAAAAGAAAGAAAAAAAGGGAATGTGGAGAAGAACAGTATCTGGCAAGGGATACACTTCATACTTTAATTAATACATGAAGAACTATCGAGAAAAGTCAAGTGATCTATCTCCCAACTAAGGCTAAAGTTACGGTTGCGAAAACGATTTCATTGACAGATTTAATCACTTTTTATAATAATAGTCCACTAGAACCTAAAGTTATTATCAGAGCTTCGAGGTATTTAATTTGAAGCCCAGCCATATATCAAACCTCCAGTATGATATATTTAGTTTTATATCATAAATTTGTTAATTGATTCTGTTCAGCTTGAATAATTTACTAAACGGTCATGAATAACTAGCTTGAGTGGTACTACTCACTCGAGACATGATGGTCACAGGAATAAAAGTTTTTCTGTTTTTTGTTTTTATCGAAATTTTCTTTATATCGATTCGAATATAGTTTTTGCCATATTTAAATAATTATTCAAATCCCATAAGAGAAGGTAACGTTTTATTTCTACAGCAGTTGTCATATATACTTGTATATAGATTTAATTTAAATCAACAGACCAGGACTAGGCTAAATTAAGTGGTTTCAGTCAAATAGCACATACCCCGCGCACGGTCCGAGACTTATCCAAACTGTATTGTGAATTGATCAGAGTCCAGCCATAACATCTGCTCTAAATGGATTGAATGATATCGATGTTGACTGGACAGTGAGTTGACTTGAACCTTAACCGTAAGTATGAACAGAGAGACATTTAGCTTAGCCAATGGGCCTTTGACAGTTAAAGACAGTCGTAGAACTCTCAAAACAACAAACGATCACAATGTTCCCGCATGAAATTAGATCTTGTCTAACTTTTCCCACATTGATTTTTTTTTTCTTCGGAAAACAGTTTAACTTATCTTTTTATTGTCATGAGTCGAATCCGAATTGTTAACTATGAAGAAAAGTCTCTCTTTGACTCGTGTCAAACATCCAAACATTTTCATGGCCATTATTGGTTATACAGGGAGGCACGGAAAAAATCTCCGGGTCTGATTTCAAATCGAACAGTGGCTTATTTCAATCAGGGCCGATAACAGTAAAAGTTCCTTAATAATGCAATTGGGCCGTGGCTGCTGTGTTTGGCAGGTCCTAGTTCACGTTAAATAGATCTAATAATAAAGCTGTCACAAGTCCAAGTGAATCAATGTTTAAATTACAATTACATTTAATTATAATACTTCGATTTGTTTTTAAAAATTTCATGGTAACCAAAAATGCATTTCATCTAATATATTAACGCGAATAACCACGAGAAGAACATTAAAATTAAATAGATTTAAACGTGAAAATAATTCATTACTGCTGACAAATAATACATTTTGCGATATTTATTCTCAGAAACAGTTTTATTGATCGTATTTTACTTTTTTATCTTATCTCACAGCTTGCCTATAAACAATGCTACAAAAAGCTTTTGACTTTTAATGGACTGATACTTTTATCGCCGTTAGATAGCGCTGTTATGGCCAACTGATATCCAGGGAATAGTTCTTGGTGCGACTAAAACAAAACGAGAATTTAAAAACAAATGAATATTTTTCATCTAAATCGCAATTTTTTTAAGTGAAAAACGTTTACGGATCGCACTTATATTGCGGTTATGAATCCATTCCCTTCATACCTTGGCCCTAATAGCTAACAAGCTAAATGATAGAGGCATTAGATGGAGATTCGTGTTGACCAGATCAATGAGACCAACTCGATTAGCCATGGGTTAATCTCGATTTGTGACTGATAAGATACTTGTCGAATCGATATTACTTGTAGTTGTAATATCGATAACCCCGTAAAAAGTCCGCAAGCAACAAGCAAACAACTGTTGTCGGGATAATCATACAATAAATCTGAAATTTTAAAGAAAATTCTCAAGGCCCGAATGAATGAATGGTTATTTACGTGTGTATTTTAATGTTCTGATTTTTTTCTCTAGGTTTAAGAACATTAAAGACTAACGTGAAAAGAAATTTTGGTATTTCAGAAATAAAGTTTTGAGAGCTAACAATAGTAATGTTTTGTTTTGATTAATATCTTACTGTTTTACATTTCTTGTTTATTAGTTTAAAAGGGGATTTTTTGAGCATGAGATGGTTTAAAAAATGAAAACACATAGATCAACTTGTTTAAATCAACAATTTGTAAGTAAATCTTAAGAGGTTTGTGATGTGTAACGGTATTGGCATTGGGTGGGTGTTCCTTTATTAAAAGAACCGTTTATGCATCGGTTGATGGCCCACGTTTCTGGTTTTAGTTGATTATATTGTATTTTATTTTCGTATATTGATTAAAAGTCATTATTATGAACTTTAATATTCCTTATATTAATAAAAGTTGTCAGTGAGTTATACAAGATTTTGTTTCTTTTATGTTTAATGAATAATAAGTAAGGTTTGTTATAACGTTTTAAACACTTTTCTTAGCCAGGCCATGCCTTTTAGGCTAGGCCAGGATACTGGTTATGCCTAAAAGATATGGAATGTTTCACCTGTCTGTCAATGGAAATAGAACTGGTACAATCCCAGATCGGTGATTTCTCAAAGTGATTTGCCTTGATGGCACTATACTCCGAGATAGGTCTCCGACAATATTTCCGAGAGGCATACTACGTGATCCTCCTTCCAGTAAATATATCCCGTTGCCTCCAGGGCAGGGAGGAGAAGGGCTTGCATGAAGGCCAGATAGGCTTATCACCGGGACCTTTCTACGTTATCCTCTTATCCTTTATCATGCGATCCTTAAGCAACATCTTATCTGCTTCGTTCTTCTTATGAGAATGACTTAGGATAAAAAGAAAAACAAAAAAGAATGACTGTAAAAATGTTATTGAATAAGGTCATGGTGTTGCATACATCATGATGAGAATCTCTAGGTTACAAAATCACCCTGCTTTACGAAAAAGAGGTACATATTTTATATTAGGTTTGATATTGCTGGTCGTTGGTTGTGATAGAATAAATTATAGATCTATCAGTCTTCCCACAAATAGGTCTATATTATTAACACAGAAGCATTTTTGGCAGCGCCCACTGAACTAGACTAATAGGTCATACACCCTTCAAATAAGCAATATTTTATAAATAGGAGATGTTTATTAAAAAAATACAATTTGCTTATACAGCATTATTAATTTTGATGTGAGAATTCATTCATACCTAATGTACAATCCCAATCATACTGAAATTCATTTAATGTATACCCATCGCTCCTAAGCCAATGCTCCCAGCAAGTTGATGGAAGGGCCGAAAGCAGCGGAGCTCCTCAGGTAAACCCCATCTGATGAAGATCAGAGAGAGAGAGAGAGAGAGAAAGAGAGGACAAGAGAGCCACAGACACTCTAGACGTGAGTAGAAATGATGGGCAGTGCCCGGAAAGCGGTATAAATTGGTTGAATTGATTTAAGGTTGTGAAGATTATGGATGGACAGAATCCTCGACGGAGAGTAAAAGTGGTGTGAACTCATTTGCCTTAATTTATCTTTATACACCATTGATTGTGAGGTAATTTTAGACGCTACTGGATGCCACTGTTGGATCTAGATGGTACGAAAGAATCGCTGTGTCGTCAGCAAAAGTTGCAAGGAAGGTGCTAGTACTCGCAGGAATGTAAGCAGTGAAGCACCGAGGAAGCTACCTTGTATGGGATAAAAGTTGGAATATTCTGAACCACGACATGCCCGAAAGATCTGCTATGGCAGATAGAATTGTAGGGATAGGTGAAGGGTGTGCGGTAGAGAGAGTTCTAGCCTGTTAAGCAAACCTGCAGGCCATATCCATTTGAAAGCCTGAGCTACGACATAAAGACTCCTATGCACTAGTGTTTGCTTTCATGTGCAGAGGATGTATGATAACATCGTAGATGTCTTTTTGAAAAGGGGAGTGTCTGAAGTGGATGCCAAATTGATGACTGGGAAGAAGGTTTTTGGATTCAAATATGGGAAAGAGGCGTTTAGTAAAATATAATTAAATGTGCAGATGAGGTAAATATTTGCTTTAGGTGGGAGACACCTAAGGATCTGTGCTGTGAGAAGTCCCACGGAGTGGTAGGTTGTTTAGGAAGTATCTGACTGCTTTGGAGGAAATGAAAGGAGTAAAAAATCGGAAAAGGGTGGTTGTGCGAATGCTTCAGATCTTTCTTCATTTGCCGCAACCCAGGACCCTTCACCACGACGGAGTGCCTGCGATGCATAATGGTATTTTAGGAAATTTTGGGTAGCTCTCCAGAGATAATTGTCCTAAGTGGAATAAGAGAAGAGGGAAGAATTAAACGTTTGGGATCGGAAGGTTCCTAGATGTCAGTTTAGCAATTTACAGTTCTAATCGCAACAGCGGCGATAAGCAGGTTGTTGGGTTCTTTTCCATAAGGATGTAGATCGCCGTTTAATGTGGATAAGTTCAAGTCGGTTTGAGGGAAAGAAGTTATGTTCTAGAATCTCGTATAGGCTTGAGGCTTTAATGCATTCATTCCATGCACATTGTTGGATTGAGGAAGTGAAAGAATGTATGGCATTGCCTAGATCCTGAGGTATTTTTAGGGCATCTCTGAGGTCAGTGGAAATAGTTCAAAGTTCATGGAAGAGATTGGAGTCGACTGGCCTCTCATGAATGAAGAAAGAGGTCGTATGGGAATAGGGTGTATCGAAAGAGTGAGGAGTAAAGGCGGGGAAAGAAGACAGATCATCGAGCCGTGTAAAAGAACAGTTTATCTTTCTTAATCTATGGTAGATGAAGCAATCAAGAATGCCAGGATTTTGCAGGCCAATAGGAAGGAGTATAAGGAGAGTGAGTGGTAGAGTTTGTGGATAAAAGTGCAGATAGGAAAGGACATCCTCGAGAGTTAATGGTTCTTGAGTCGCACTGCTGGTGTTTTGGATTGAAATATTCACCCAGAAGGTAATAATATCCAATTGAGTTAAGAAGGTAAATTGTAAGTTAAAAATGGACTTGTTAGGTGGACAGGACACTGCTAAATGGTGAGGGCAATGTGCAATGTGACGCCTGGTATGTGGCTTTTCTACCATGACTCTGGTACAGCAGTCGTATTTTACGTACCTTTCGTATATCTTCTCAACGGAGTTCTTGTTAGGTCGACGAAAAACAATGGTAGCAGAGTTTTGGGGGAAGTTATTATACCTTTTCCCTCCCTAAAGATATTGACTATTTGTTTTGCTTTAAACCCTTAGGCTACTAATTCTTCCTGAATAACGTCGATTGGTGTTGTAAGGTGAAGAGATTCCTAATGATTTTCTAGGGTCGATTTTGCTTCAACTGGTAGGTGTGGTTCAAGCCTTTAAGGTTTGTAACGATCTAGCGCGATCCTCGTGTATCTACTTCTATTGAGACAGGTGAACTTTCCAATGCCTATTATTTTTTTTTTTAATTGATCACATATCAATATAAATTTTTTTATGTTTTTAACATACATTGGAGGGGGCTTTTTTTGATGACGAGATGTGTTTTGTGACAGTGGCGGCCTGAAACGATTTGGAGTTAAAATAGGAGATTCTTCAGGAGCAGAAGACGGTCCTTGTTGAGGAGTTAACTTCTCCATTAATGTGGTGGCTGAGTCGGACGGTTGCAAAACTCTGCTAGGTCTACCTCTGCGAGATTGGTGCTTAGGTCCAGAAGTCGGTGTGGTTATGTTATGGAATCTCATTATTCATGGAGGGGAATAAGAGGGCTAAAAAGAACACAACAAAAAATAACTATATACAAATACTTCGTTTATGACCGATTAAAACAGTTCAATTATTTTTTGATAGTTTTAGAAGGAACTCAACTTGGTTACTTAAAAAGAAGTCTATAAACTCAATATATAATTTTATTACTTCATTTTTCGGATTATTATTTTAGTTATCAGTTCTTTTTATACAATTTTTAGTAACCGTAGAGCTTATAAAATGAATTTTTCTCATCAAGACAAACCAAATGAGGGACTGAAAATGTCCTTGACTCGTATCCAGACGCAAACTATATATTTTCATGGTCAAATCATGCTCTGAATAATAAGTTTTGTTAGTTAAATTAGTGCAGTGAACAATATAAAACTATTTTTTTCACAATTATTTGTTCCAAAGATTTACTTTTCGTATTATTCATTGTCATATTGTCACGCACCTAATGGCCTGCAGTGCGTCGATAGAGGACAGTGATGTGATTCGGAAAGATGTAGAGCAAGAGAGCAATTGAGCAACAATGGCCTAAGTTGCAGGTGCACTTGTTTAGCTGGATACTACACTAATGCGTAGGGCAGATAGATAGCGCTCAGTACACAAGTGGGAATCGATTCAGGCTAACTGCCTCTCCAGTTCGATTACTAAAGCGTACTCGGGGCTAACTGTGGAATTATTGTGGACAGTGTCGGGCAAGTCCTCATGGCAAATCTCCTGAGTAAAAACATTCGTGACCAACTGCCAGTCATCATATCTTTATGATTAATGATCTTTATTAGCTTGTTGATCGGTTGGTCACTAATTTTAATGGTCGGTTTTTAAGTTAATTCCCAATCAATTCGAGACGTGTTCGCTTAGTATACAATAAAGGGAAGACAGATAAAAAAAATCATAAAAATAGCCTAAGTGGAGAAACTGTTTAAGAATTAATGTTATCTTTCTTTGCTAAAGGCCGATTAATAAAAAGAAGAAATTTCAAAAATTACGTATTTAGAGCCAACAATAGATCCTTAGATACAACAATAGAATTCTTATTAAACACAATTATTTTTGTTATTCCTCAATCCTGCTATCCTTCATTTGTTTCCTTAACCATCTGACAGCTTTTCTCAATGGTTTTTTCCTGTTTTTCTTTTGGAGAGGAATTTTCTCTGGCCGTCGTTCTTCCCCGATCAGACGTCAGTGCCGTTTGATCCAGTTGGTCTCCATTCTATATACAATTGTTTTCTGGACCCCTACTTTGATTATGATATCTGTATTCAAGACATTTGCTATATGTTCGGTACACCTAAAATCTTCAAAAGGCAGTTTCAGCAAATGAGTGAAACATATTCTTCTTCATGGATATACAACCTGGCACAGTTGAAAGAAGTAGGACATTACGTCAATTTCATTGGCATAAATAACTCCATGTTTGTTCCGTGTGAAACCTCGAACGGGCCCAAATTTCGCGCCGAGATGGAGAAGTGACCCTGTAATTTAAAGGCATTCCGTTTGGTAGCACATCAACTAGCCGAACTTAACAAAAATGTTTTCGTAAATACGAGTCAAAAGTCTGTTCATTTTTATTAAATAATTTAAATTAGAGTTGGGAAAACGTCCCAAATTTTTTAATGCTATTTAATACCAGATAAACCGTTAAATAAAAATTAAGGATATCAGTTTATTTTTATTACATGACACAATAGTTCCTTATAACAAGCATCTATGCTTTGTAAGTGTCCCGTGAATCCACAAATCAGTAGCTTCCCTATTTTTTATTTATTTATAAGGTTTATTTTTATCGATTATGAACTAAATAAATAAAACTAAGTGAGTTACGTAGAAAACAAAGAAATAATGTTGGGAGATACCCAAGGAACCCTCTGTGTTTCTTAATGACTCAATACTTTCAACCATGAGAATAATAGAGAACAGTGCTTTAGCCTTTTACCACAACTAAGGTTCCACAAGGCACCCTTTTATTAACTATCTAACCGAGTAAGGAGTGTAGTGGTGCGTGTGTTTTTGCAACATGTAGAGTGTGCTGGATCTAGCAACTGTGTACTATCTGTTCACCTATCATTTCTGCCCCTAGATAATCGCCATTTTCTATAGAACTCGAAAAATGTTGATTTCTCAAAATATCTGAGCTGGGATTTGAGTAACTACAAAAGTTAGCAATAATGCTCAGACTTCTTTCATGCTAAACAATTGCTTTTAAATTTCCTAGTTACTGTTGAATTCGACAATAACTGCATTTTTTAAGGTGTGGTAGAATAATTACGGCCACTAAATAATACATAAAGGAATACGAAAGACGATCTTCTTCTCTTCGGACTCGGCAATCACTGTAGCAGGGATTTTCATAATACCAACTTTGTATATATACAGTTTGTGTAATTCCTCTTTCTAATGTCAAGATAAATCCGTTTACCACGAATATGACAACACAGCCATTGTGGCCCCTTAAATTAATTCAATATGAAAGTTGCGAGCGTCAAAGTTGATGGCTTTGTTCCAGAAAAGTTCGACCTTAGGGCCATTTATCGACTTCGGAAAAATTCCCATTTAATTCAAATATTACGTGAGTTTGAGAATAAAGTTCTATTTAATTTTATTTAGCTGAAAACATGTGGAATTCAAGGCTCGACGTTGGTAAGGAGAACGTTGTCAGTATATCGCCAAACCTCGGACAAGAAAGGTCAAGTAGAAAAATAAAACAAGCTGATCCAATCGTAAGGAGCTTTGCTCAGGATTTTATGTTCTTAATCCGAGTAAGGGCAGGATGGGTATTTTGTTGGGCAACGACTGAATCGCAGAGGAGCAATTGATAATGTATTTGTAATCCCTCTCCGGGTTCATACCCTGGTCTTTTATACGTGGGCAATCTTTCACTACCGTTGCTCATATCGTACCAATTTAGGTTCATGACGGTTTGTTGAATTTAAATATTATATAAACAGTTCAACGCCAGGGAAGATCAATATTATAAATTTTATTCGGCGTTAAAGAATAATGAAACATCCCATAAACGTACTTACTTCTATATATCTTCTAATTGACGACTATTTGTACAAAATCAACAACTAATTTAAATACATTGGGGTTATCTCCTGATAGTACTAGTGGAGTTGACTGTGTACATGAAGTCAATAATGGCAGAAACTATGTCTGCACATGCTGTATGAAGATACCAATTTTATATAGAAAAGGAACTGGATTTTCAGGTTTGTCAAGGAGGAAACGAATTCAGTGCTCTCAACATATGTGTAGAGGAAATGATGGTTTCAAAGATTACTAATTTCTGGTCTGTCTCGAAAGAATACAATTTTGACTCAAAAGTAAGAGAAAATCAGCAGCCAGAGAAAATTTTTCATAGGAAATAAGGAACAAAGTTTGTTAAAAAATTTTAAAAAAAGTACTGCTAGGATAAAGCTGTGATATGTAATCAAACTCTGTTTGCCCCAACGTGACGTCCCAACAAAAAGAAATTAACATACGATTAAGACTAGTTATTTCCCCAATAAACAATCGTTCAACTAAAAAAAAACAATAAAACATAGGAGACTGATTTACACAATGATACTCCCAACTAACTGGTCCTACGGAAAGGAAGTTTTGGCGAGTCCCAAGCCCTAAAATATTCTTCGAATCCAATTCCTGTGATCGAGAACCGTCAGTAACATCGTCAATCTCCCTTATATATCAACAACCCATTCCCAAGCCTCCTCCTGCGACCAGAACTTACTTCCATCTCATCCAAAACCAACTACTATTTCGTTTATTGTGAGCTCTGTGGGATCAAGAAACTAGTCAAAGGCTATCGGCTAGTTCCCCCCCCCCAAAAAAAAAAAACAAGACCCACTTGAAGTTCATGAAATATATCATGTTAAAATGATCGCTTATTAACAAAAGGACTTTTCATCGACCAACTGCAATCGGTTGCAATTACTCTTGCTCGGTAACTTTACCCGAATAATTAAAAATCCTCTCTTTTCTCTGTTTGTTTTTTTGCAAAACAGAAATTGAAAGTTGTTAATTACCTGGAAAATTTTCCTACCAATCGGGAGTGTTGAGGGGTTTGTCTGCTGATCACTTCCTGTTACGGCCGATTATTAATAGACAGGATGATAAAAAAGAAGAGGGGGGGCAGCCTTTCTTAACAACAGTTTCTCGATCGATAGAGGTAAAGAATGCATTGTTGGACCCTTCGAACGTAATTGTTGTAGAAATCGAGGGAATCGCATGCTCTATGAAAGTTTTCGAGGCACTAGATAAACTCAGGATGTAAAATATCACCAATATGTTTTATTTACCTTCCTAATAAGATTTAATATTTCTTCAGATGAACCATCTTTCAAGTGAAAAAAAACAAAAATAAAGAACACTAATTATTAGTCCTGAAATGTTTTAATTCATAAACATATTAAAGAGTGTGAGGTCCCTAAAGGCTAATTCAATATTAAACATCTTCACCTGAAATTACTCAGAAATACTGTTTGATCCGCTTCAAGCCTTACAGCGTAAATATTTTTGCTCATATTTGCCATACAGACATCGAGTACATAAATTTTTTCGTCTCAAGCAAGAGATGAACAACTGGTTCTGATACACAGTGTCTGACAATTAAGTTATCTGTGCGAAAGCAGTTACTTTAGGCAGTGAACTAAGGAAATACACTGCTCCAATTACCTTTTATCTTATCTTTACTTTTTAGGCAAAACACAAGAAACCGGAGAAAGCTCGGGAGGTCAATCCGTGTAAAGGAGATGTTCCTCAGAGTAAAGTGTTTCTCAAAGATTTCCAGCAGTGTTTTCAATCAAAATTTCCAAATCACCCTGTCATTTTCAGAACATTTTTCTTTTTTAACGAAACCGTTTTAGCCTCCTTAAAACAAATAGTATTAAGTATTTGGTGAGAAGAGCTCCTCATTTCAAGTCTTACCTCCTTAATTGCTTGTAAGAATTTCCTCTTCCTGTATTCTAGACAGTACGGCATTAAGCCTTCCATCTCGACAAAAGGCTGACATGGAACCTACACACGAGACTAAAAAGACAAGAACTAAACAGACGCTTCGGACAACTGTACAGACTACTTCGAAGGACATCGCATATCTCAATAGAAAATAAATTACTAATCTACAAAGTTATACTTCCATCTGGACTTACGGAATAGAGCTGTGGGTGACAGCAAAATAGCCGAACATCAAGCGTATCCAATCCAGTCCTGAGAACAATAGTAAATGCCCCTTATTACGTCAGCAACAAAACGCTTTATATCGATCTTAATATATCTTACATTCTTGAACTCATCTCTTCCAAGTTCATGAAATTCCATAGTAACCTATCAAACCACCCTTATCCCCTAGTACAGTCAATTAAAATGCGCCACTAATCCCTATAATCTTCCGTGGAGGCTATAACCACTGCCTCGTTAGCAGATATAAATACGTGACAGTCCTGAGCATCTGTGGCTCTCGCGCTCTTGGTCCTTCTCCACTGGCTCGTATGTATCCAGTGACGCGGCTGACGGAGGAGCGTGGGGGACTTTCCAAGATTCCGCTTTCCATTACTCATGCGAGGGCCATGTGGATTTGGGAGGTCTCTGGGCTGTTTGTAAATACTGCATAAATGAGCGAGTAAATGAAAATTGTAAATATGGTATGAATGAGAACAATAATTGGTTATTACCCAATAAGGTGGATTGTAATTTTATCATAATAAAGTTTAAAAATAAAAAAGGTTGTCAAAATAAGCAAATTTTCACTCGCAGATCCATAAAGGTAATCAAATTAAAATGTAATATATTAAGAACATAAGGTAGTTTTTTCTTTTTTGTAGTTTCTGTCATATTATTTTCGTTACCTAATAAAACTTCAAGGAAAAAATAATAATACTCCTAGGCACACTCTAAACTACGATATTAAAAACGTAATGATGGCAAAGAATTCACATTACCCCACGTTTCCGATTTTGCATTTAAAAAAAAGATGTACATTTCTTTTATAAAATAGATTACACTGTACTTTGATGTAAGGAAAATACATTTTTATTCTATTAATGTGATTGAATTTTGTTTTTCACAATAATGTTTGTAACATGTATTGTCATTGATTTATGGCCTAGCTATTGAGATCGCATTGATAGCTCAATTATTTACATGAGTGACCTTTTTAAAATATTTTGAACTAGTAATATTTGAAGAAGTAATATTTTTTATTTTCGGGTTTGCTTCCTATGGTATGACCATTCTTGCCTCTCCGTTGGAGCACATAGCCCTAATTACTATTACAATGGATAATTATTCTTATCGACCATCAGGTGCTCCCTTACATTAATTAATTTAAAATTGTTTCAGTTCAGCACAGACGTAGTGATCTGTTCTAACTATACAGCAATGCAATTGTTCAAACTACGCAAACGTAAACTAAACAATTTTAGTACAAATTATCCAACAATATGATAAACGTCTAATGGGCTATAGAGCATACACGTGTACGTATAACGAGGTTCCAGACAAATTTGCTGGGAAAAGTACTTATTTGTTTCTACAACTGCTTAGCAGGAGATAATTAAAAGGGCTTTCATTGTGGTTGTGAAAAGTTTCAAACATGATTTCAATGGCTTTTTGGAACTGTGCTTGACTGATATTATTGTTAAATATTAATAATACCGGTGTGAAGTTTAAGAATTTGATAGGAAATTTTATTGACTAATAAATAAGTAATGGATGACACTGGATAATTAAATGGGAATTCCATGTACAATCAAAAATTTACAGCTTCAACAACTGACTCAATGGCCAAGGGAATACAAATTTTAACGCAGAAGGCTTTTCTGGTTTCGAAAAAAAAACCTTCAGACCCTAAAAAGTAGCTGCCAATATGTTTTTACATATATAATACCGGAACACACACACCTCATGGCTAAATGGCCCAACAGAAAATGATAAGCTTGGTAACACGATACGATTTCTTGATTATTTAGTTAGTAAACAACGTTCAAAATAATTCAGTATGTACTCAATCCGAGTTTTGAGCCCTAATGGAATATACGGGTATAGGACCATATAATAGGATAGGGACCATTGCGTTGGGAGTTCGCAAAAGCATATACCATTTTATAATAACGTTTTATTCAACTTATTTTATTTAGCCCACAACGAATCGTAATGGCTTTGTTTTGTGATATTATCAGTATGAAATAAATAAAATTATCCTTTAATCAAAGTTCAGAAAACATATTTTTTGTTTCAGTTTTGATAGCCTTTATTATGTATTCAACCAGAAATGTGTAGCTTAACTGTCCAGAGCCACTAATTTAGAATTCACAGAGCAGCAATTCAACATTAATTTGCTTTTACTGCGGGATTTGAATCCGCCTGAACCATTTAGAAGCTACCACGACCCCTACCTGCTATAGAGGAAATTTATAAACAAAACTAGATTGATGCAGAATTAAAAACAAGTTTTTAAGCAGAAATTTATATAAAAATGTTTCACTTTGGAAAATATTCCTGGCAATAGCTATTTGCCTATGTGCATTTCGTCAGCATGTTCCAAAGCATAGGTCCTAAAATTCACCCAATATGCAATTATAAAGAATGCCCTGACCAGGACAGACCGGGAGTACTGGAGACCAGTACTCTTGTACCATAGCTGAGATTGTACAAGGCACCCACCCGGCTGGCCTCAACTGCTGATGTGACTGCCGATATCCTAATAATTTGATGAAACTTAATACTCAAATACTGAGAAAAACTTGGCCTACATCTGGTATGAGCCACTAAGAACGTAATTTCTAGATAACAAGTTGATGGAATGGTATCTATAGGACTGTAATCTATCTTTTTTATATTAAGATTATATTAGAGCACCTATCATTTATCAGAATTATTATTAATTGATGAAAAAAATAAAAAATAGAAGAAGAAAGATTTATGTGCTCTCAATTATCATAACTGCGCTCAAACAGTATTTAGAAAATTAACACGAAAAAACCAACTATGCAATTTTATTTTTTATTTTATTAGTCCGTTCTTATCGATGAACATCAAAAAACAATAAAAATTTATACAATAAATCAATAATGGAGCTATCGCATGATGTAATGTTTTCAAATCTCTTGATTGAAAGTGAATTTATTTAATTTTCGTCAATAGAAGTACTTTAGAGTACAAACAATGAAAAAGGTGGATATTATTTTTAGGTAAGTTTCATAGATAATCCATTATTTGTTATTATTGTCAATTAAGGCTAAAACAATCGACTTCAATAATAACATAATAATAGAGGACAAATATATTCATTTTAAGTAAGTACGTTCCAATCAATGTCCATTGATGTAGGAATAACAATGGTACTTCCCTTAGACGTTTATCTTATATTTGTTTACAAAACCAATATAACGGTTGTGCACTCAGCCAAAGATAACACACATAAAATGATATTTGAACTTGCAACTATAGACATTGTGTATTATGTTCATGAGTTATGCTAATTTTAAAAAAATAGAATTTTCTTATCAGTTATACAGTTTTGAAACGTATTCAAGATACTTTTAATTGAAACCTATGGACAGTAACAATGACATCAAGAACGAGGAACTGTTTGACAGGTCTGTTATTAGAGTTATTTCTGTGTAACAGATAAGGCTTATCATCTGGCATTTACATAAAACATACACGAGCTAATTTTTTGACACATGAATGTCACGTCCGATAAAGAGGCCGTATCTCAACCTTCAACTTTGTTTACTTTTAGAAACCTGCCTATTTATAATTTTTATGACATTAAATTAATGCATAAAAAATATATAATTTCACGAAAAATTATTTGAAAAAAGAGAAAATGAATCAATATTCTCAGAGAACTATTAAAAGAAGAGACGACGTTAGGTCGTAAGGCACTATTGAAGAAAATTCCTAACTAATATATATTACAGACTCGACTTTTGCTTATTCTGACATATTATTGACTAAAAGTGAAATAAAAAATAGACTTAATCACCTTCAATAACTTTTCCTTATACCTGTAAAAATCCTTCACCAGCCTAAAAAAAACCCAATCCTTAAATGAATTTAATAGGCCGATTATCAGTTTAGTAATAGATAGAAAATAATGTGTAGTAATATTACTCTAATATAATGTTTTTTTGTAATATTTTATTCCAGAAGAGGACTGAATAAGTGACTATTTGAATTTTCTTAAATAATGCCTTGTGAAAATTATAATAATTAACCATTATAAGATCTATACTTAGCGTTTACCTATTAGGTAAGATATGTCCCATTGTTAAATTTTCGAATTAGATATTGTTTTTTAAAATGCTTTGGACTAGAGAAGGTTCGGAGAAGGTTTAGTAAACACTTCAGCTTCTCCATGATAAATATCAATTAATAACAACTAAATTTGGTGATAAGTTTAGCGTGTTTACAACCTATAGATATAGTCAACGAAGGATTAATTTTATCGTAAAGACAAATGATTTGGAATTATATACTGTGGAGTTGATGATTTTTATAACTTTTGGTGAGTATGTTTTAAACTATCAATTGAATAGAATATCTGAAATTTACCTTTGTATAGTTTTCCATCACTAGAAGAGATTTCCCGAATGTCCCATGGGAACTTTTTTTCATTAAAATAATAAAAAAAATAAAACACTATAACCAGTGCACATTAAAATTGGCCATTATGTCTGCGAAAGTCCTGTATTATATGACCCTGTGGTAGTCATTGAATACGGCATACGTATTATTATATGTCATAAATGTACGTGAGTATGGGATAACCGTATCAGTGCCAGAACCGTACGGACAGAAAGACATGTCCGCGGTGTACGGCAGTCGCGCTCCCACTGAGTGGTGCTTGCGCGAGGTGCTGCAGTCTACTGAGAAGGGTTGGCAGCTCCGAGGCTATGCATGTGTACATGTCCACCTGTGTATATATGAAATGTCTGCAGTATATTTGCGGAAGGGATGTTTCTTATCCAAGAATTGTATAAGCTTTCAAAAACTAACAGAGGCTGCAGGAAACAGGAATAGTCCTGTATAGCAATCCTCAGAAACAGAAATAATTAAATGAGGAACAATTTGTATTTTTTTTATTATTTGGAGAGATAAACTTTATTTTTTTATCGTTTAAGCCATATTTACAAAGTATTTAGAATATCTATTAAAAAAAAAAGTTTATTCATCGCAAACTCTCATATGCTTTTTAAACCCTTAATAAGATAAAATTATAACTTTAAATCTTTAATAACTTCTTAACTGGGACTTGATAAATCCCATATCTCATTTAATACAAACACTTCAACTAAATACTAACCAAGACTAGCTTAGTTTCCATGTTGCAGAAAATTCTTCATCTGTTGAAATCCATTAACTTTTACTGTTCCCTTGATTTTTCAAGGCCAGAAACCTGCCTTATGTTTAAGCTAGAGACACTTTCGTATGCATATCCTATTTGATGCAATATAAACATGAAGATAGTAGCCTTTTACTATTCTACGCAATTCAATATTTGGTGAGTCATTATTTATATTTTATTAAAAATAAAAAATATATTTGACTACAATTTTCAGTTGGATATCAAATCAGTCATCCACACGTCTTGATGAACGTTGTATAGTATGCGTTTTGTTCAAACCATATTTACAAACAGTCTTTTACGCTCTCATTGATATATCGGGTTCACAACTTAAAAGATATCTTAAGCCAGAAGGACTCAAAAAAGTAACAAAGATTTTTGCACTCCATTAAATTTTCATTCCTTGAAAAAGGACTTACAATTTCATCAAGAGTATTTCATTACAAATCTGGGCCTTTTCAATCAATGCTTTGAGTTCCTCTTTTTCCATATCGCCGAAATCCTTGAGTGTCCCACTTCTAACTTGAATTGTTTCTCCACTGGCTAGCCAACAACATATTGCTAACTTTACCTCTAGAGAAAAACTTTTGAAACAAATCGTTTCCGAACAAGAATTAAGGGAGGAAGAACTAGAGAATGTTTGGTTTTAGTTTAGACTTATTTTCAAGAAATTATTATTTCAACCATGCAATTATTTAGTAAACTTTGACAGCTATAACAAATGATCTGAATTTAGAGTCAAACTTTAAAGGCCTTAACGCTTTAACGGTGAATATTTGTAGGTGCTTTTAAACTAGGTAGTCATTAAAATACAAAAATTCGTATCATAATGATTGGAATATATGAATAGGGCTTGAAAAGAAACGTGTTTATGTTCAACAAACCTTGAAATATATGGACCGGCAATATAAGTAGGGCAATAGTGTAGTGGAGTAGGCCTTTTAAGTACATTACCAATATGTTGCTAATTTATGAAAACTAGTGGAAATAGGTAGAGGAAAATCATTGACCTGGAACCCACATACGAGGCTAAAAAGACAAGAATTAAACAGACGCTTTGGACAACTTCAAAGGACATCCCATATCTCAATAGAAAATAAGTTACTGATTTACAAAGGTATACTTAAGCCAATCTGGACATACGTAATAAAGCAATAGAGGGCAGAAAAAAATTCGAACATCAAGCGTATCCAATCCTTTCAATCAAAAGTCCTGAGAACAATAGTAAATGCCCCTTATTACGTCAGCAAAAAAACCGTTCATAACGATCTCAATATCCCTACATTCTGGAACTCATCCCTTTCAAGTTCATGAAATTCCATGGTAACCTAGCCAACCACCCTAATCCCGTAGCACCGTCATTGCACTGGACCACTCATCACTAAAACGGCAATGGCCTCGTGACTTGCTATAAATGCGTATAGTTGGGAGTCCTGGCAATGACCAGTTTCTCCAATTATGTCCTGAGCGTATGTGGGTCTCGCGCTCTTCGTCAGTCTCCACTGCTGACGGAGGAGCGTGGGGGGCATCCCAAGACTCCGCATCATCTTTCGCATGCGTGGGAGGTTACAACCATGTGGACTTGGGAGGCCTCTGGGCTGTTTGTAAATACTGTATGAATGAGCGAGTGAATGAACATTGTAAATATGGTATGTTTGAGAACATTTATCACCATTACTTATTGCCTAATAAGGCAGATTGTAATTTTAGCACAATAAAGAAGTTTCAATTTCAAGATATTGCAATAGTGTGAATGGAAAGTGTTCTTTGATTTAGCATTCCCAGGTTTTTGGAAATAAAGAAACTAGATGCGCTTTGAGAAGAAATTAAGCTTGAAAGGGTTATGATAAAGATATTACACGCTAAATTACTGAGAATAAATTAATGAATATGGGTGGAAGAAAACGGTGTGACGTGAATACACTTGAAAGATTTAAATTGATCATATTAGCGCAACATAAGTTAAATAAATAGTAAATGAACATTTTTTCAGTTATTTTCGTTGGACAGAAGGAAAAAAATAATGGTCAGTTAGTCTCCAAAGTAATCTTATATTTGATAAAAAAAGTACGGATCGACGTTTTGGAATTTCCACGGTCTCAAAAAGATGTATTTATAAAATTACATTCTATGCTAGTTACAAATAGATTTTTTTTTTTTTTTATTTCAAAAACTCAAAAAATATATAATGTACAAAATAATTGAATTCATAGATTTCTCCTCTTCCTGCATTTACATGCATTAGGAGGAGTGCATAATATAATAAATTTGTTGTTGTTAAAAGTACTTAGTTTCATATTTAACACTAGGTGATGAGGCTCACCTTCGACTACAAATAGATAATTTTTCATTTGCTCTTAAAACAATGTTTCACATACCATCATAGGTCCAGGAGCTTACAGTCAAAATATTGTAAGTAATTTATATTGATATGGTGGCATTATTATAACAGATAAGTGACCTGTAAGCGGAGGTGAATTGTTTTATTAGAAATCATTGTAAGCGCGAAAATTTACCATAAATTGTTATTGTGAATACAATGTTTTTTTAATTATATTTCTAGTCATTTTAAGTTCCATATAGTAAACAGTAGGTAAACTGATTCATAATAGCAACAACCGTTATTGCGATAAAATTACAATCTGCCTTGAATAAGTAATTGTGATCGATGTGCTCATTCAAACCATAATTTACAGCTCTTCATTCACTCGCTGATTCATGGAATATTTGTAGTCCATAAATCTCCCAAATCCATATGGATGTTGCATGTGAAAGAGGAAGCGGAGTCTTTGGAAGTCTCCCACACTCCTCCATCAGCCTCTTCACCGGTTACGGACCAGTGGAGACTGACCAAGATCGTGAGAGCCACAGACGCTCAGAACATAATTGGAGAAACTGACCATTGCCAGGACTCCTACTGTCTCGAGAGGTGAACTAACTGTAGCTCTTAAGCAATGCTAAGGATTATATACTATAGCTTAAAACATAAAAAATTGAGCTCTCTTGTTTGTCCCTAAAAATCCATTTTTTCACAAAGTTTATTTTTTGTCAATCCTGCTCTAATAATTTAAATGTTTCGAAATAATAATTATTTAGAATTTGGGAGTAAGTTTTGAAACTTACAGTGAAATCGCGATTATCTGTGATATGCAAAGCTTCTAAATATATTCTCTAACTTTTGTCTGAATGCAAGCAGTTGAGTTTGTAAGCTAAGTCAGATTCATGGTTTCGTTCAATTTTGTACTCATAATGATGCCACGCTGTTTAACAGAAAAAAAAAAACCGACTATGGGTAGCCCATTTAGTATAATAATTCGAGTGAGACATTGATAAATAAGGATTTGATGTCATCATGATTCTTTTAATCTCCTATATGGTTTTAATGTCGTTTATGACATCTATTACATCGAATGGTTTTTTTTACGTTGAATTCATTGTTGTCTTTCAACGTAGTTTCTACTTGCTGCTTCCTAATTCGATAGCTTCCCTTTAACCCGCATAAGAATAGATAGGACTTAAGATTACTGGTAATATAATTCAAATAAATCGTTCATACAATAAAAATTAACGATAGATGGTTGGTATGATTGTTAGACATGATGGCAACTGATTTGTTACAATAATGATGGCAGCTCAATATAATTTACTTATTTTATTTTGACTTTGAGTATGACAATGTGAAACATTGTTTTAAAAATAAATGAAAAAATAAATAATTTTAAGCAATATATAATCCAACCGTAGAAATAAATCTTTTTAGATATTGAAAATGTCAGATATGATGGAGAATCGTCGTATCGCACTATATTATAAGATATAAAATATAAGATTATTCTAGAGATTAATTGACCCTAATGCTTCTCCTTCTGTCCACCTTTCACAGTCATCAGTACAAGCATCAAAACATACTCAATAATTTTTTGTTTTCAGAGATCTTATTATATTAAGATTTTATTATCGAACTTTTTTCAGATTTCTGATTTTTATTCTATTTTAATAGAGCTGTGTTATTCTGAAGTCGTTATTTTTAGAATAAAACCTATTTAATATCGTTTTATTATATTTTTTATAATTATTCTCCCAAACATATACAACGGTAAAGATATATCTAAGGTAAAGATATGCTGTTCTTTAATATCGACTTTACATTTAGTGAGTAGTGTGAACACTTACTTAAGATTATTCAATATATCTAGTAGTCTACGGCTGAGAACTGTTTACATCCGTATCTATTATAAAATAGTTTAAAAAAAAAAAATAAGGTAACTTTATTTAACAATGTGGTCACCACAGAATTACAATAGAAGAATATTACAGAATGGTATAAAAGAATCTCTGCAAGGCTTTGTTAATACGATTTTTTAATTAAATACCTCCCGGTATTCTTTGTGTTTTATACATTTGAATGGCATCTGGGTTTTTTTGTCGGCACCATTTAGGAGGATCACGAAGTAGCAGCGAATGGATTCAATAGGCTAGATATTTTTAAATATATATATAATTCCTTTATTGTGCTAAAATTACAATCTGCCTTGCTAGGCAATAAGTAATTAAGATATACGATCATTCATACCATATTTACATTTCATCATTCACTCGCTCATTCATTCAGGACATGATTGGAGAAACTGGCCATTGCCAGGACTCCCACTGTCACTTGATTATAGCAGGTCACGAGGCCACTGCCGTTTCAGTCTCCGAGGAGGATTATAGGGATGAGTGACGCAGTGCAGTGACTGTGCTACAGGATTAGGGTGGTTGGAAAGGCTACTGTGGAATTTCGTAAACTTGGAAGGGATGAGTTCTAGAATGTAGGGTATATTAAGGTCGTTATGAAGGGTTTTGTTGCTGACATAATAAGGGGCATTTACTATTGTTCTCAGGACTTTTGATTGAAAGGATTGGATACGCTTGATGTTCGACTTTTTTGCTGTCCCCCATAGCTCTATTCCGTATGTCCAGATTGGTTTAAGTATAGCTTTGTAGATTAGTAGTTTATTTTCTATTGAGAGATGGGATGTCCTTTGAAGTAGTCTGTATAGTTGTCCAAAGCGTCTGTTTAGTTCTTGTCTTTTTAGTCTCGTATGTGGGTTCCAGGTCAGTCGTTTATCGAGATGGAAGCCTAAATACCGTACTGTCTCGGATACAGGGAGAGGAATAGAATTAAAATAAACTAGTGGACAAGACTTGCTACAAAGGGTGAAGGTAATGTGGGAACATTTTGCTTCATTAACTTTGATCCGCCATTGGTTGCACCAATAATCGATCTCGTCAAGGTGTTTTTGAAGGTTATGGGATGCTATGTCGGGGTCTGGGTTAGATGACAAGACTGCAGTGTCATCTGCAAATGTGGCCAAGAAGGTATTGGGAGTAGAGGGGACATCAGCGGTGTATAGGTTGTAGAGGATGGGGCCCAGGACACTGCCCTGTGGAACTCCTGCATTTATAGGATAGTAGTTTGAATATTCTAAACCACAGCGGACTTGGAAGAAGCGGTTTGAAAGGTAGGACTGTAGGATTAGGAAAAGGGTCTGTGGTAAATATCTTTTGAGCTTGTAGAGTAAACCTGCGTGCCAAACCCTGTCAAAAGCTTGAGCTATATCAAGAAAGGCAGCAGTGCAATACTGTTTGGTTTCAAGGGCTGAGGAGATGTGATCAACAACGCGAAGGCCTTGTTGAGCAGTGGAATGCCGTTGGCGGAAACCAAATTGGTGTGTAGGAAAAAGGTTTTTGGATTCAATAATTGGAAGTAGACGTTTTAGTAGAAGTTTCTCAAATATTTTTGAGAGGATAGGGAGTAGGCTTATTGGACGGTAAGATGAGGCGTCATTGGGTGGTTTACCGGGTTTGGCGAATAGGACAATAATGGAATGTTTCCAGAGGAGTGGGAAGTGCGTAGTTCGGATAATGCAATTATATATATAGGTTAGGAAGATTATGGCTTTAGGAGGAAGTTGTTTGAGAATTTGAGGAGTAAGGAGATCATATCCAGGGGATTTTCGGTAAGGTAAGTTTTTCAAAAGGTATTTGACCTCAGAGGGATTAACGGCTTTTGGTGGAAGAGAGAGAGGAATAGGTGAAGTGAGGAAATCTTCCACAGTTGTGCTGTGAGTATGGCTTTGATGAGAAAGGTTAGGTGTGAAAGTATGGGTAAGATGCAGAGCAAATTCCTCCGACCTATCCCCATCCGAAGCCGCCCAGGACCCATCATCACGACGGAGCGGATGTGAAACAGGTTGATACTTTAGGATTTTTTTGGTTACATTCCACAAGGAGTTATCCCTGGTAGACAGAGAGGAGAGGTAGGAATTGAAAGAATCGGAACGGAAGGATGCCAATCGCCGCTTTACCAATCGGCAGTACTGATTGTACGAGCGGCGATCGGCAGGATGCCGGGATCTTTGCCACACTGTTCTGGAGCGGCGTTTGGATAGGATTAGATCTTTGAGATGCTGAGGTAAACTATTATGATTATGAATTTTTGGGTGACGATGGGGTGACGATGCCTCCCAAGCCGACCTCTGGACCAGAGTAGTGAAAGAATGCACTGCATCGTCTAGGTCTTGGGATGTTTTCAGGGATAATTTGAGGTTTACGGACTCTGTAAGAAGCTGACGGAAGTGGTCCCAATCGACTGGGCCCCTAATAAATGAAGGAGGAGATAGTTTGTGAATTGTTTTTAGGGAAATGGTTAATAATAAAGGGCTATGATCGGAGGAGAGGTCATCGAGGCGCTTGAGTGAATAGTTTAGTGTTCCTAAACTATTGTAGAAGAAGAAGTCTAGGAGATCTGGATTTCGGTTGGGATCTGATGGCCAATAGGTGGCTGTGTCAGGAGTGATAGTGGAGCAATGTTTCCGTGTGAGTGCAGACAGCAAAGCACGTCCGCGTGTATTCGTGGATCTTGACCCCCAGTGTTGGTGCTTTGCATTAAAGTCCCCACCCACAAGGAAACAATGTCCTATGGAGTCTAGAAAGGAGATGAATTGGGAATCGGAAATGGATTTATTGGGAGGGCAGTACACTGATGCTAGAGTAAGGGGGAAAGGGAAGGTGCTGATTGACACTGCAGTGGGCTGAAGGAAATCATGTGCTACCAAAGGAACTATGTGATGAGAAATGGAATTATGAACAATGACAGCGGTACCTGCATGAGCTCTTCCATCTGGGTGATCAGTTCGGTAAGTATGGTACTGTCGAATCGTAAATGATCGTTTGCTAGTAAGTCTTGTTTCAGTAATGAGAGCTACGTCGATGTTTTTGTCGTGGAGTAGTGCTGTCAGTTCGTTAGTGTGGGTGCGAACACCATTCGCATTCCAAAGGAGAATGGATAAGGAGTCGGAAGGATCCACTTATGGATTTTGTTTAACGGGGATAAGGTAGGAGACCAGATTTGTAAGTAGGGAAATGAGAGGAGTAATTAGGGTTCTGAACTCTGTAAGAAATGAGGTTAAAAGGCTAGTGAGATCCGAAGAACTTGAAGGTGGAGGAATGTACGAGATGTGTGGCTGAGGATGGGATAGAGTTTGTGGGTTGACGGGATGAACGGAATGCTGGGAAAGGTGATCTTGTGTACAGGGGGTGGGTGGTGCCTGTGACTGCTCTCTGTTGCGAACGGCATCGGCGAAAGAGACAGTAGTCCTCAAGTTTCTGGCTGGGCCGCTTCTTGCTGCAAGTTTTTCCACTTCTGGCTGACGGCGTTTATCGGTCCTCGACTTTAGCGTTCTGTAAGCCTCGCAGCCCTTGTAGTTGGCCGGATGGCCTTGCTTGCAAAGTACGCATACCGCAGGAGGGGGTTTTTGTAGGGGCTTTTTGCACAAATCGCTTCTGTGCTGCCCACTACACTTTACACATCTGGGAGGGTGGTGGCAGTAAGATTTCGTGTGCCCATATGCCTGACAATTATGGCACTGGACGATGTCTCGTTTGGGGAACGGTTTTTCAACCTGTACCCTTGTATAGTACAGGTGTGTTAGTTCATAAATCTTCTCTACTCCAGGTGTTCGCTCGAGATCGACGAAGAACAGTGGTAACGCCGTTTTTATTGATCCCTCTTGTTGTTTATCCTCACGTAACACGTTCGTTATTTGACGAACTTTGAATCCAAGAGCAAAGAGTTCATCTTCGATTTCGTCAGCTGGTGTGGTCGGGTGCAAGTTTCTAATTACTACTCGGAGCGAGCGTTCTTGTTTCAGCTGATAGGTGTGAAAGTCAGCATTGGTTTCGTCCAAATATTTGATAATTGCCCGATAAGTATCGGGAGTGTCCGGAGATATTTTCGTGTCCCGAGAGCGATTTAGGCACGTATATTTGCCGGTACCAACAATTTTGCTCATTTGTGAGCATAGTAATTTAAAGTTGCTAATATTGCGTACAAATATAGGAGGCGGCTGGGGCTGTGTTGGAGTTTTGTTGACTTCCATTTCTTCTGCTGGGATATTTTTCAACGCCTCAAAGGTGTTTGGCGTGAAGAAAGGTGACTCTATGGCGGGATCATTATTGGATGTGCTGGCCTGTGGAGGTATCTCTTCCATGGAACTAGCCGCAGAAGAGGTTATTTGTACATTCCTGGTTGATCGTCTTGGTTTACGCTTTACAGGCGACGTTGTCGGGGTTGGACCTAGTGATCTCGATCTTTTTTTTTTATTTTGAGAGATCACTTGTTGATAAAATTTCATTTTATCATAACAAAGGTTTTTAGTTTGTAGGAAAAAAAGTACGTGGCGCCGGTGGGAATCAAGCTCACAACCTCCAGTGGCGAGTCACGGGTCTTGGCTCTGAGCCACAAGACCGACTGGCTCAGAAACAATTGCTCGACGTTAGTGAACGATCCGAATGGTGCTAATGTCTAATGGCCGACCTCTCCTCTGATTTCACTTCACTTTTGTTCTGCACAAATGTAATAAGCTATTCACTTACGTGTTGAGGGCTTCCTCGTGACCAGCTCACGTAAGTTGCCTGGTAGAACAAAATTTTTTGATGTACTGTGGCCTAAAAACTGTAGAATAAAGTGTTTGAAGGACGAGCGAAGTTGAGAGGTGTTTCAGGATGTAGCGCATGCGCAAAAACTGGGCTAGATATAAAACTAAAATATTGCAAAGAATTATTATTCTTAACCAATTGAGGCCTGGTCACCATAACGAGATTTGTTGTATCTTGCATTCTCTATGCCTAAGCACGTCCATGTGTTCCAGTATCTATCGCTATCTTTCTACGATGAATCTCAATAGTCTTTATCTTCGGACGCTCGCTTCTTTCTCTTCCTCAGAATCTTGAGCGGTCTTGTGCCCTATTAGTGATGTTGAAATAATCCGACCCCTGTAATATTCTCCATTACCGGACAAATAAGAGGAACACCCTGTAAGGGGATCGGAAGGAGAGCCCTGTAATTGTCCTCTTTGCTCACCATCGCATGGAGGTCAGATTCCGAAATGCCGAGTCCAGTTGTGCTCTGGCTTGTTTCGTGATAGAACAAGAGAACGTGTCTCCAAAATGAGGGCAAGTATGCTCTCCTAAACATGTCAACGTCAGCATCCTTGCACAAAATGATAACAAAGTAATTTCAGAGCTGTTTTTTCTTAAGTGTGGTGATATAAAAGCTTTCTATACTATAATAGTTTAACAAGCTAACAATAATCAATACGGGTTACACGTTGATAAAAAATAAAATAAACTTTTACTCCTCAATCTTCCAACAATTGGGGGAAAGGGAATGCTGTAGGAAGAATAATAAGATGAGTTTTATTTTATTGATTTTGTCGATCGCCTACAATTACAGGATAACGGCGGAGGGCATGTGGTCGTTTCAATTTCGTGCCAAGGTTCGACAATACATCATCCTAAGGCCTGAAGATCGATCTTGAAAACGCGTTTGGCTCGTCTAATGTTGATTGAGTTAACGCTACATACGCAAGGCTTATAATTGGATCAGATCTTCCTCAGATGGTATGGGAATTCATAATCATATGGGCGGTACGATCTTAGTGCAATCAGTATAGAGATGAGGGGGGGGGGCATTGATGCATGGAAGATCAGAGGTGCTTGTAATCATGGAAGATAGAAGAACAGAGTTATATCGCACCGAAGATCACAGGCATTATGCCTTGAAGGATAATCTTCATTCTGAGAATAATCTTCATTTAAAAAAAACCAGGCACTGACTTAAAATAAATAGAGGGTTTTTGGCCTGGAGTGAAAAGCCTAGAACCCACGAAACTTCTCTGTCAACAAGCGATCGGGTTGGATTTCAGCCAAATCCTGGTACTAAGCAAAATAGTTAGGGTGATATAATAATAATAATAATAAGGTAACCAGTCAACATATTTTCCATTCTAATGGTGGCTTTCAATGGCTTGATGGAGGGGTCGAACGATACTGTTAACTCTTATAAGAATTTATTATTTTTACATATGTTATGGCATGAAAGTAGTTTTTTTACTTAATCATTCTTTAATAATAATAAAAGCTATTTAAAAAAAATGTCCTTATCATAATTTAACTCTAAAAAGTTGTTTCAAAGCAATTATTATAAATCGTTTATATGAAATTATTTTAATAAATAGTAAAATACTTTCATTTATTATTATTACAAAATGTAACGAACAATATTATTAGCTTCACAGCAGGTAACTATGTAATCAACTCACAAAATATGAGAAATTTGCTTGTAAATTTTGATTTTATTAAACAAAACTGATTATGACATATAAGTTCATTGTTGAATTTGCTTTTTTTGTAACGGTGAAATGAAATAAAGGTCTTATTTGATATTAGGAAGAGATGGAAAATATTAGCATCCCCATAAAATGTGAGTAAGTGTCATCAGTTAACTAATCAGTAGATTAGTTGATATTTAAAAAAATATAAGTTTTAGTAAGGTTTAAAATTAAAGGTAACGAGATACTAATTATCATTATGAAATCTATTATTGGGTTTTTCAAACAATAATTATGAATTTTCATCACCCTCCTTGAATATACATTAATCTACAGTTCAAATGTTTAGCCTACTCCCGGAAAACACGATTCCGTCTCTCTGATCTTTATAAAGGATGTCCCAGAATTAACACAAGTCAGTTCAGTCAAGTCATGTAGAATGTATATCATTATACTTGTTTATTCATTATATAATTTCTATAAAATAACAAAACCTGTATATAATGTAGTGATGCTACAGGAAATACAAAATAATTTGTAAATAGATTCGCCAGAGGATCTATAATTATATATAATTATCTGTAAATTAAAAAGGGCTATGAAAAAAAAAAAAAAAAAATTAACACAAGATTTGAATTTGCCGCCATTTGTCTGCTCAAATTTACTGCTAAAGTGCTGGCAACCCTGAAAAAAAAAAACAATTTGACAGCTGACAGTTTAGGGTTGGTAAAAATGGAGCGTTACACGATAGAACAACGTGTCGTTATTGTTGAACATTATCTCAAAAATAATGAAAGTTTGGCGGCCACAGTTTGAAAATTTCATACAAAATATGGTCGGAATAGTGTTTTGACTTTATCAGCTGTGAAGAGATTAATTGAAAACTTTAGGGAGACTGGATCAGTTGGAGACACTAAACACACTGGTCGTCCAAAAACAAGGCGTTCAAATGTCAATATCGAAGCAGTGCGTGAGAGTGTTGTCGAAAATCCAGGTAGATCAATTCGGCGTCGTAGACCAGAATCGCAAATTTCAAGAAGCTCTCAAGAGAGTATACTCACTAAAGATCTGGTCTCCATGCTTAGAAAATTCAGTCAACACAACAATTGAAGCCTAATGACCATTCATAGCGAAGAGAGTTCGTTGAATTGATTATTGAACATCAACAAGTGGATGCTGATTTTTTGAGCAAAATTATCCTAAGCGATGAAGCACATTTTCATCTTGATGGCTTTGTTAATCGACAAAATTGTGGCATTTGGGGTTTGGAGAACCCACATGTGATTGTCGAAAAACAAATGCATCCACAACGTGTCACCAATGTGTGGTTTCAACAAGAGGGTGCCACATGCCATACAGCCCATGAAACAATTCAAATACTGCATGAGACAAAACCTGAATCCTAAAATTCACCTTAGGAACCTTTAAAACACCTCCTCACAATCAACACAGACGATTTCTAATAGGGTGACAATTTATTCATTATATTTTCTATTTTTATTTCATTGTCTACTATACATATATAGACTTTTGGATGGAACCTTCCTTCATTACTATTGTATATCCAGCTTTTTGTCGTTTTTTTTTAGTGTTAGTTCAATGTTATTCATATAATGTTGATTGTTTTCATTATACTTCTCCATATTGTTGTTTTTCATTATAGTTGTTTTATATATAGTGGACCCATCTATGAATTTATTTGCTGAATGAGTTTAAATTTTTATTTTATTTTATTTAATATTATCTTTTCCCTCTCTTTTTGCGATGTTATAGTTATTTTCATTTTCCAGAAATGAAATCATCTAAACATTATTTATATTAATAGGGGAGTTAGTCTCGTAATAAAATTCTCTTTTCTATTCTATTATAATTACAAAAAAACATTTAAGATTTCATCAAGTTCGTGTTTACAACTTTTACTCAATCAGTGATTTTTTATTGGCATGTTATTTTTTATGGTATTTTCATTTAATGCCTCAATGAAACCAAAAGTGAAACCAGCTCTATGGAAAATTATGAGACGTCATTAATAAATTAATAAGTTGTAAAAAATTCATTATTGAATATAGTAACGTTTATTAAAGATCTTGACGTCCTGATAAATATTCTGTAATAGGCCACATGGCTAACGTGAAGAATTTATATTAGCCATATAGGTATTTGTCACTCTTTGTCATATCCCTTTTTCATAAAGAGTAGTGATATTTGTTAGAAAGTTTTATTGGTACCCTTATAGATGCTAAAAACAAAAGCAGGATTTTTCCATGTTTAAAACTATAAAAATTTTCAGCAGCACTATCGTTTTGAGTTTTGTTAAAAATAACATTGACTCACTGTATATTATTCTTTTTCGTTTTGAAACGCAGGAAATAAATATTTATGAAACTCGTCTTAGCAAAACACGAACTCATTGATGTCGTGATTTCCAAAAGTATAATCATAAGTAATTCGAAATAAATACTGATTGGCATAGTTTGAAGTGATTTACATAAATTCAATGGTATCAAATTTTTCAAAAAAGTTCTTTTTTCACATGTAGCTCAGGGATACCAAATTATGTACTTGGTGAATCACGGACTCCGACTCTTCTAGAGACAGCGAATGGAGTGGTGAGGGTGTGACTGAAGGCCTCAAACTAAAAAATTCTTTAAAGAAGTAGAGAGAAAAAAAAAGTGGTCTTCGAGTCACCTTTCAAGACAAAGCCACCACAATGGAGGCAATCGCTAAGTTCCTGTGCCTGTCAAACAGAACAGCGCGGCTCTCCCATGGGTCGGTGAGCAATCTATCTTTGTAGCGACTATGCTTCCCCAGCAGTAGCTTATCCAAAGTAATGCTGTGAAAGACATATTTTACATCCCCCCCTTTTTTTTTTAATTAACGAGAGTTCATTATTTTTTAAAGCTTATAAAACTCGCTTTATTGTTTTGTTTTTACTGGTGCATTAAACCGATATAAAATTTAACTAACTTGTTATGTAGATTATCTCTTTTCTTGTAAATTTAACGAATAAACATAAAGATTAATTTACAAATAACTTACATCATTTAATAATTATACAATAGTGACATCGTGCTATTCTTTTACATTAGTTAAGGTGACGACATGAGTCATGTCCACTACACAATAAAAATATACGAAGTGGAAATTCACGCCTTTTTCTATATTTCATTTACTTCTGCAATGCATAAGTACCATTGCAAAAAAATATGCTGATACTATTAAGAGAGAGTTGCAACAGCAGTTATTGTACTGAGTCCTAATAAGATGTGATGAACAATGGCCTACTAAAGCTACGAAAACAATGTAATGAATTTTTCTAATAATAGTCCACTAAAGTCCCGTTAGATTACAATGATTTCAAGATGGTACTTTATTTAATATTATGAAGAAAAAAGTTTTAATTAGCAGTAATTGGTTGATTAATGATCCTAAACCTTGGATTTCAATCGAATCCGGCTTCTCAACAGTAGTCAACATCTTCACTGCTAAGATTTTTCTACGGGATCACTGATATGGCACCTCTTTTCCTTTCGTTCCCGACTAGCTGCAAAGATGTGATCGCTTAACGCGCACAAGACTTGACGACTATCAAGCGTTCAGGGTACTCATAAACTCTCTGTGTGACTTCTCAGGTACATTCTCTTCAGATGTCACCAGTTTCACTTTATCTCATATTTTTCCATCTCCTCCTTCACCCACAACACAAAACTGCTTATCTTACTTTCCCTTTGACCCATCATTCGTGGGGAATGATTAATATTTTTGCTAAATCTCTTCTACCTTACACCTTGTGTAATTAAATCTTGCAGTAATACAACTGTTCCTTACAGTACTCCTGTTAATAAATACAATTTGGTCTCCCAGGTGATGTCTGCCCTCCTATACATGAATAATTTTCCCCTCCAAAAATCTGTTTTACCAATATTACACTACCAAAAGACTAAAATTGACCAAATTAACAATCGTAATTCGTCTAAACGTTACCAAAACCTAGGATACCGTAGGCCACTCAATCCTTCATTTCAGATTACAATCGATAAAAAATTCCGGTTCGTTTCGATCATTCCTCTTTACCCGCACTCAAGTGGTCATAATCCATAATTGATCCTACCAGCAACATTACCCTGTTCCGTAGCCCAAAGATTGAGCATTTCTACTCTTCATTTTAGTGTAGATATTATAACTAATATTCCCATCACCGTTATGATGACGACTCCTCCAAAAACTAATTATCTTTTCCCACCTCTAATTTATTTTGCCAAGATTCAAGAAGACTTAGTTCGGATTACTGTCTAGAAAAAGGAGAATAATCTAAGGTTAATAAACCCTGCGAAAACTAAGGATATTGTCATAGCGCCGTTTACTTCCTCTACTTCAATGAAGATTTCCCTCCTTTAAACCTAAATGATTTGATATTAAAACTGAATTTGAGAGGGTGTTAACTTAATATGAAAACCAATGCGCCATAGGTCCAAACATCTAGTAAAGTGTTTGAGTGTGACGTATCAACTTGTGAAAATTATCAGTATCAACGAAATACAAATATACATAATCACAGCATACGATAGTGTCAGCTGTTAGATGTTTATAGATATTAGGTCACGAAAATAAAACATTTGTGCATTTTTCATAAGCTACGTTCACGCCACCTGCACATTATGGTATGTGATGCTACACACTTGTCTGCTTCATAGTAGATGGTATCTCACAGCTCATATCACAAAATCAGCTCACGGAATTACCGTCTATTATAGAAGTAGGATTTTAAAATGTGGTCTTTATGAGTAAATTAGTTTCTGAGAAACAATTGTTGCCTAGCCCAATGTCCGAAGTTTGAAGTTGGTTTTCGTTTTAATATTGTTAAGACCATGTTCATTTTTTTTTTTAATTTAAGGTAACTGGGGCTTTAGGACTATTCTTAAAAAAGGGCATTTGTCTTAATACAAAATAGCGGCATTTTAGCCTCCTTAGGTTTATCTCAAAACTACTCGTAGTGAGATTATATCGTGGTTTTCAAATGTTAGAAGTTTCTTAACCTTCTTTAATACTCACCTCCTCCCTTCCTAAAACATCATTTTTACCCCATAAACAACTCAGGCAGAAGATCAAGATATAGCAGACACTGAGTTATGTGATTTAATTTTACGATGTCTAACTGTTTCAATATTTTATATTGAAAAATTATTTGTTTTAAGCCTCAAAAGATATGTAAAGAGAGGGATTTCATATTCGGAGCCTAAAGGAAACAGAAGAAGAGTTTGACCTAGGATAAAGTAGATTAAGATAGATAAGTAGATAAATAAATAGATGAGTAGATAAAGTAGATGGCTAGGCAAGGACAATAATAGGTCAGAAATGGCTAGTCTTTGCTATAAAGTTCAATAAATAATTTTTTTTTTTAATTATACAATATTTATTAAGAAAACTACCAATAAATATTTCGGACTAAAAACTTAATTAAAACTACCTTGGAGCGTAATAAATACAAGATATGTACTGTTATTATCAATATCATATTTTATGGAATATTGTTTGTATTAGTATTTCCTGAACCAAGGGAAAAAATCTTAAATACTTTCTGAGCTGAGATTTAAGGTATGACAATTAAAACAACAAATTTTTTCAAAATTTTTTTATCATGCTTCCTCTTATTTTATTAGAAATTTCTTTATATTTCTTTACTTTTAACATGTTAATAAACGCAATCAAGTGAAACATGGAATGCGTCTTTGAATACCAAAAAAATAATCTCTCTCTCTCTCTCTCTCTCTCTCTCTCTCTCTCTCTCACTCTCTCTCTCTCACTCTCTCTCTCTCACTCTGTATGTATACAGAGAGATAGCGAAGAAGAAACACATAGCGAAGATAGTTATAATCGTAATGTTAATTAAAAGGCAGATAAGAAACTTCATGTCCAATAGTGTTTTCCTGCTCTTGTCGAAGTTGAAGTTTTGATCTTCAAACAATGACAGATGTTTTTCAAAGTTTTATTTCAAAGTATTATAAATTGAAATGGTATTTAGTAAATTTTCATCCTGATAAATTCTTCTATTATCCTTAGATCGGTCTTGGTACACTAGTTTGTTACTGACAAACCTGGGAATATTCCCACAGTTACTCTCAGAGAGCTTTTTTAGGATTATAAGTTTTTTAGTTTTTTTGTCGGTATAGCTCCAGACTCAGTGATCATACATGGGCAGAGTACTGAGGAAGGTTCAAAAGATCAAGATGGGAAAATCCGGTTTCAGGAGTGAATTCCAATTTATAACATGGTATAGCACTCCTAATTTCTAAATACATTCCTTTCAGTATTATATTTATAGTACTCATCAGTTTGACATGGAAGTACTAACAAGACGGAGTTTTAGATAGATTAGTTGGTTTTGGTGCGTACAAGGGATGGCGTCAGTTTTGGTACACACCTGTGTGGAGTAAGAAAATCTTTTCACTCGCAAAAGTATCCTTAGAGATCTTGTAATGTATTCATGTTGTTAGTAAACAGCAGTCATCAGAAAACACGGCTATTATACGGATATATACAGTGGTAGGTAATTGGGTAATGTCATTATAATCATTATTGTTAGGTTAATGCCATTATATAATTGTAGTAATTGATTAGGTAATGCCATGAAAACCGGTGTCAGACCCCCTGCCAACCGGCATTTATACGTTTTGTTGTAGGTAGCGAGATAATAAGCAATAAACCATTTTACATGACAGAAGTTTATGGTTACATAAGTTGGTACAGGGTATGGTAGATTTTGGTCATTGCTACTACCACTATTGTATTGTAACAAGGATGTTGAACGTAGAGAAATCCTCCTTCACCATCTAGGAACAGCGGTGGAAAAATACTTGGTCGAGATTTACCACATTATACAATTAAATTTGTTAGGTTAAGTACATATAGTTTACAAAAGGAAAGTGGGTCCCTATAATTTACTAGAGTGTGTAATGAGAACATAACAATGTTCTGTTTTAAATTACATGTTAGCATTTAGTCTACTGTTCACTAGTTCACTAAATTTATGTTTTAGGTAGGACTGTAAATAGTTTTCAGCATCGTGGTATTAACATGCCATGTTAAATGAAACAGATATTCAAACGCTGGGCCAGTGACCGTAGATATAAAGTAATTGTTGAAGCATAGCACGGTAATTAGGTTTTTATTTGAATATAAAATAAAAGGAATAATTAAATCTAATGCTACCGGTTTCTGTCAATCGGTTTTCAACAACCAAGCCCGAAAATATGTAAATAATTTCCCTTAATCAGTATTTAACGATCAAAACCCGAAAATCCGGATATCATCCTCTAAAAACCACCAAAAAGGAGAATTGCCTACTCACCTGATTTCAGATGGCTTATTTATTGAAACGGTTCAGCTTCTTGAAGGAACATTAGACACATGAAAAGAAACAAAAGGAAAGGAAGACTGAGAATAAGCCAGAATTTTTGTAAAGTGCCTCACCGTAAGTTCGAAGATCTGCAAGGACACATATTAATGACACATATATAAATAAAATTAGCATCCCCAACTATCGGCAAAATAGTTTTTCTTTGCCTTTTGTGCTGTTTATTCCTCAATCAGAGTCAAAGACAGAACAGAAATGAAACAAAGCGTATGCCCCAGAAGTATATATATATAAATACGGGGTGGGGTGAAGAAGGGTCTGTCGGGTGCTCTTCTGGTATCAGTCACGCACAGGCCCTTGAGAGGTAATCGCGTTAGTTCTTGTTTACGTTGAAACAGTATATTTATATAAACAGCATCACCTCTGGGACTTATGCACTGAAGATACCGGTGGAGGTGTTATTTTATCCTAAAGACTCTTGGGCTGCTGAGTAAATGGGGCGGAGAACCTCTTCTTCTGAGGACCTGTTAAACAAGCTGCCCTGCCGAAAAAGGCAGAGCATTCATCAACATGGACACCACTCAGAAAACTAATGGGCCCAGACTATAGACAAATTACACTCTTCTACTGCAATAGTTTAGAAGGACAGTTATGCCACTGTGAAATATCGATAGAGAATATAGAGCCGCGGACCTCTCATGAGAAATAAGTGGCATTCTACCTTGCTCAATGCTCACTTTAAGTAATTCCTTTATTGTGCAATATTTACAATCTGCCTTTATAAGGCAATAAGTAATTAAGATATATGCTCTCATTCATACAATATTTACAGTTCATCATTCACTCGCTCATTCATACAATATTTACAGACAGCCCAGAGACCCCCCAAATCCACCGCAAAGAGAAAGCGGAGTCTTGGGAAGTTCCCCACGCTCCTCCGTCAGCCGCGTCACCGGATACTAGCCAGTGGATGCTGACCAAAAGCGCGAGAGCCACAGACGCTCAGGACATGATTGGAGAGACTGGCCATTGCCAGGACTCCCACTGTCACGCGTTTATAGCAGGTCACGAGGCCACTGCCGTTTCAGTCTCCGAGGAGGATTATAGGGATGAGTGGCGCAGTGCATTGACTGTGCTACAGGATTAGGGTGGTTGGAAAGGCTACTGTGGAATTTCGTAAACTTGGAAGGGATGAGTTCTAGAATGTAGGGTATATTAAGGTCGTTATGAAGGGTTTTGTTGCTGACATAATAAGGGGCATTTACTATTGTTCTCAGGACTTTTGATTGAAAGGATTGGATACGCTTGATGTTAGACTTTTTTGCTGTCCCCCATAGCTCTATTCCGTATGTCCAGATTGGTTTAAGTATAACTTTGTAGATTAGTAGTTTATTTTCTATTGAGAGATGGGATGTCCTTTGAAGTAGTCTGTACAGTTGTCCAAAGCGTCTGTTTAGTTCTTGTCTTTTTAGTCTCGTATGTGGGTTCCAGGTCAGTCGTTTGTCAAGATGGAAGCCTAAGTACCGTACTGTCTCGGATACAGGGAGAGGAATAGAATTAAAATAAACTAGTGGACCAGACTTGCGACAAAGGGTGAAGGTAATGTGGGAGCATTTTGCTTCATTAACTTTGATCCGCCATCTGTGTGTCATCTGCAAATGTGGCCGAGAAGGTATTGGGAGTAGAGGGGACATCAGCGGTGTATAGGTTATAGAGGATGGGGCCCAGGACACTGCCCTGTGGAACTCCTGCACTTATGGGATAGTAGTTAGAGTATTCTAAACCACAGCGGACTTGGAAGAAGCGGTTTGAAAGGTAGGACTGTAGGATTAGGAAAAGGGTCTGTGGTAAATATCTTTTGAGCTTGTAGAGCAAACCTGCGTGCCAAACCCTGTCAAAAGCTTGAGCTATATCGAGAAAGGCAGCAGTGCAATACTGTTTGGTTTCAAGGGCTGAGGAGATGTGATCAACAACGCGAAGGCCTTGTTGAGCAGTGGAATGTCGTTGGCGGAAGCCAAACTGGTGTGTGGGAAAAAGGTTTTTGGATTCAACAATGGGAAGTAGACGTTTTAGTAGGAGTTTCTCAAATATTTTTGAGAGGATAGGGAGTAGGCTAATTGGACGATACTAGATACTAGATATCCAGGGGATTTTCGGTAAGGTAAGTTTTTCAGAAGGTATTTAACCTCAGAGGGGTTAACGGCTTTTGGTGGAAGAGAGAGAGGAATAGGTGAAGTGAGGAAATCTTCCACAGTTGTGCTGTGAGTATGGCTTTGATGAGAAAGGTGAGGTGTGAAAGTATGGGTAAGATGCAGAGCAAATTCCTCCGACCTATCCCCATCCGAAGCCGCCCAGGACCCATCATCACGACGGAGTGGGTGTGAAACAGGTTGATACTTTAGGATTTTTTTGGTTACGTTCCACAAGGAGTTATCCCTGGTGGACAGAGAGGAGAGGTAGGAATTGAAAGAATCGGAACGGAAGGATGCCAATCGCCGCTTTACCAATCACTCAATGCTCACTAAAGTAATAATGAGTGTTGGTGAAAATTCTAGAAGACAATCGATGCACTAAATTTAAGTTTCTTATTTAATATTAGACAAAGCCAGGAAATAGAATGGTTTCCTAGGAGATGGAAATGAACAATTTCTAGAAATATACTTTTCCTGGTGCTTATACATTTCTCAAAGCAACTACAACTACAATATAGAATGTTTAATTTTTCATAGTCTGTTTTCATTGATTAAAATGTGTGGATATAAAATTTTTATTTTTATATTATTTCATTATGAATTTTTCTATCAACTATCAACTATCAACTTATAACAATTATTGTAATTATAAATATACTCATTTCAGGGTGGTCATCTATAAGCGATTGGTCCAGTGTGTTATAAAGCCTACTAGATGACCAGCCGCGATGTTTGTTTATTTGGTTGTGATGCATTACATTCTATTGTCGGCATGTTAAGTTTGTATGTTAAGATGGAGTTTAGGAGCTAGTTAAGGAGGAAAGTTTTGCAATATAAAAACAACGATAATGCAATAAACAAGTAAGACAATGTAAAAGGAATTTACTTTCCTTAATGTCTGATACTTAATCTCCTACCGGTGGCAATCAATAGATAGAAGGACGGAAGCAAGAAGGAAAACAATTTAAATATACACACAAAAGTTTTGTACTTGCACTGAGTGAACACACACGTCACTTGGTTGAGGTTTGAGATCACTTTCCTTAAATGAAAAGGGCAAAGAAAGGGGTTTCACGTAAGGCCAAAAATATCATACCTCCGCTGTACCAACGAATCCACTGGTGTCCCCGAATATCCATATGCAAGTACACGGAGTGTTTTACCAAAAAGTTCAATCCCTAACTCAATTAACTTCCAATAGAGAAGTATAGTTTGATCCTAAAATATCTTTACAGTACATCATAACAAAGTTTATAATCATAAAAAATTATAATAAGTAGTTTATAATAATAAAAAGACATATCGAAGAAATTTTAAGTAAACAGTTTTATTCGATCTTAGAAGACCCTGCCACATAAAAATATTTTATAATGTTTTGTATCCCTCATATTCATTAAAATACATAGTTTAGGGTTTTTAAAACAACGACAGCTAGGAGGAGGAAAGCACTGCCTTGAAAATACTTGACTCTTTCAGTGACAGGAAGTTCTTAGAGAAACTGCTATCACTGGGGAACATCTTGAAGGAAATGGATCGGGACGTGGACAGTTCTGCCATTATTACAGATAGCGAAATAATTTCCGAACGATTAACAGAGAATCAGTGCAGAAAAAACGGGAAATGAGAAACTTTATATTTATAAGCATTATCTCAAGTATGTAATCTCACTGGTTTTATGAATATTATTAAAATAAAAACAGATTAACAGAATAATTATTGGGGGTTCATTGCCAGAATGGAGATGAGGATCGCCTAGGTTCGTGCCCTGCCTTTTTTCTAGGCTAATAATGGGAGAATTAAAAAGTAACTGATCTTTTTTTTTTTATTGCTGATACTCAAATTTAAAACCTTTTCTAAATATCAATGACGAAAACTGTAGGAAATGGGACGATTCATAGCTTAAGGTCTTATGGTACTATTTAATAGGAAGAACTATAAAAAAAAAGTCTTTGATTTTATTGCCAAAGGTATTTAAATTATGATATAGTTGACAATTTGACATATATGAAAACGGTAAATGTAAGAAAACAATCACATATGTGTGCTGATTTTGGTATTTATTCAGTAAATTGCGACTAATATATAATCCTGTGTGCCAACAGTTGTGTAAGTCCTTGAAATTAACATCTGATTGTATATACCGTCAATGATCAACTCAATGTAAATCCACGGTTCCTGTACAATTTTTGAAACTACTAATGAGACATCCAGATTGAAAAAAACCGTTTGATACTTCGAAAACTGTAATTACGCTTTGGTCAGAACATTATTTCCCCAAAAAAACACAAAATAAGGCTTAATGATTTCGTTTTTCATTCCTACCATTAGGACTCCAATATAATAATCATAGTGGAATAGTTCTCCACTATTCCAGCTTGAAATTCCACCATGACTTTATAATAACACTTCCTGAAAATAATATATTAATGAAAAATCACGGGTTTAGATTGCTTAGGGGTTTCAAAAAATCACAGATTAATTACACTTCTTGCTGGGCTGACAAACACCCAAATGGACATCTCTCGTTGGCCAAGCTACAATTTTTTCCTGACTGGCAAGCTATTTACTTTATTTTCCCTACATGACCATCAAGCAGTATTTTAAACTGTTTTGGTATACAATCTGTATGTTTTTAGTAAATAATTTTTTTATTTACTATAATTTTCAAAGTTGTTTCCAATTTCTTCAAAGATTTTTAAATCATTTTGTATATTACTCAAATTAATGACGTAAAATGCTAACTGATTCGGAAAATGGAACCCTTTTTTTTCCCCCATCGCGCTTTTTTTTCTTTTCTTTTTACTTTAAAACCTTTTTATTGATAAGTTTTACAATGAACAAAAATTTTGATTCATAATTTTCTCCTCTTTCTGCGATGCACTGATGCATTCGAACGAGGGCTTACATATAATACAATTTCAGATTGAAGTTAAAAAGTCAATATATATGCAATACTAGGTGATGAGGCTCACCTTCAGTTTACAATTAGGTAAAAAACTAAAAACTAAACCTATATCTAGAACCTAAGACTAAAGCGTTCCTGCCGCGACAGCGTCCTGCCATCAATAGGGGAACGGGGATCGTGTTAAACACCGGGTTTGTCAAGTACTGTAGGGAGTCAACAAATTTGATATGTCTACGTTGGATGAGTTCATCCACAGTACGTCAGATGACGAAAAAGCGGTGCACCATACAGCAATGTGAGCCTGAGTATATATACGCTTGTAGATCAATAGCTTCAGACACAGTGATAGATTGGGGGAAGTCAATAAATGCGTAAGCCAGTAAGACTTCGTGTGTGTTTGCTTCAACTTCTTCGCAAAATGGTTACTAAAATGGAAGTATCTGTCCATTTAAATCCCTAGATATACTAGGTTGTTGACTGGTGAGTTTTGCTGCGTTCCTACTGTGTAAGTAGTAGGCAGCGGACTTTTTGCCTTTTGGAAAGAGAAAATTACGCAGTCAGTCTTACCCGCATTTACAGAGATATTGAGTCTCCCCAATCTCTCACTGATCTGGTTACAGGCTACTTCAGCCTGTTTAAGAGCTACCTTGGCACTCATGCTGCTACTGAACACCGCTATGCCATCTGCGAAAGCAGCAACTGTGGTGTTTTTATAACGGACTCCTACAATTTTTGACGAATATACGTTGAATAGTACAGGGGATAGGACGGCTCCTTGGGACACTCCACAGGTCAGTGGCACAGCTTCGGAGAAGCTATTACCTACCCGCACCCGCATTGATCTGTTGCTCAGGAAGCTAGCCAGAATTGAATAGAGTTGTTCCGGGCATTCCCTGGCGCAGAGCATTTGACACAGTGTCCCGTGAGACACCGAGTCGAATGCTTGGGTGCAATCAATGGAAATCATAGCCGTGGCTATGTTTCTATTCAAGTTATGGCTAACTTCTGACTGTGCCTTCAGAAGGGGATGCTCTGCGCTCTTACTGGATTGAAATCCAGCCTGTTCTGGCGGCATGATGTCGTTTTCCGAGCAGTAATTTTTGAGATAATTCAATAGAATTTCCTCAAACATTTTCCCCATCTGCGGTAGCAAACTGATCGGGCGGTAGTGGGCTGGGTGATCTTCGCTCTTTGCTGACTTGAGTAATGGAAACAAGATGGCTTGTTTCCATGGGTCAGGAAAGTACCGCAATCTTATACAAGAGTTGTATAAGTATGCGAGTTGTACTATCCCTCTCCTCGGCATTTGCTTAAGCAGCACTGTTTGCATCCCGTCGTGCCCTGGTGCTTGGATTTCCTGACACCAGCGAAGAATCGCCTTGAGCTGCTTCGGCGATACAAACATGTGGTTCTGTTCAGCATCTACCAGAGAAGGCGTAGGGGCGTAGTGGTTGGCCAGTTTTGTTGCCTGTTGCTCAGCGGTCAGACATTTTCATCTTCGTGAAGACAGACAGTTGCTGACTTGTCTTTTGTAGTCTTCAACAGCTACCAGAACTTTCTGTGATAGCCGTGAATGCTACGAAGTGGCTCATGCCACTTCGCTGTTTTCCAGAGTTTCATCAAGCCTCGGATTTGCGTTATGAGAGAATTCACAACTATCTTAGCTTGCTGATCTCTTGTCCTGTACCATCTATTCTTCCAATTATTGCGCAAGGCAATAATTTTAAGAATATGGTCTGGAGGTGGTCGCAGGGAAGGTGGCATGGGGGTGAACTTCGGGATCACAGTGTCTGCGGCGTCTACGATCACATCAGTTATGAAAGCTAGTTGAAGATTTACTTCTTCTTTTGTGCGCAGGATTGGTACCGTATGCAGATTATGGTAAATTTGCGACCGATACAGCTCACAGTCGGCACGACGGTAGTCGTATCTCGAGGGCGAGGGGTCACAATTTTACTATTCACTACGTACAGTACTGGCCTGTGGTCAGACGTGATAAAGTCAAGGGCTGTGCAACTAGTGAAACGGTGGGGTTGTTTTGTCAGTAGTAAGTCAATGGTCGAGATAGCCTACGGGTTACCTCTATGTCGAAAAGTAAACGTCTGGGGGTGAACAATCGTAAACGGCGTTCTCAACAGGAATCCCCCAGCCTTGTTTGTTGCGGTATTATACCACATGGTATGTTTTGCATTTAGATATCCCCCCACCCGGTGGTTAAACCTCTGCGCACATGCGTGTAGCAAGGCTGAGTACTCCCGGAGAGACGCGTACGGTCGTCTGTATAAGGCGGTAAGGTAAATGGTTTTCCCCAAATTTACCTTAACTGTCCAGTGGTGAAGCTTGGGGTCATTTGTAGTCAGTGGCGAAGCCACTTTCTTCCAATTGATACCAAGGCGTATTGCAATGATAACACCACCGTAACCGGTGACCCTTTTAGTGGCAGTTGAATAACCTTTGAAAAAAAAAGCAGTGTTGGTGGCAGCGGCGGCTTCTGTGCTATGGTGACCACGGTATAGCGGCTTACATTTTTGTTTCTTGCCGCAGTGGTTCCGGGTGTGGCCGAACTCCTGGCAGCGGTGGCATTGTGGGGCGCCTCTCTGCTCTTTGAACGTCACGACTCCGACGATGACGTGGTTTATGGCGCGAATCCTCTTCATAGAATATAAAGTGACGCTATCAATAGATGTAACTAGTACTGGCGCAATACCCTGTTTCGACCTGTTGGGTCACTTCTTCTTAGTCGTCGCACATCGACGACTTCTGGTATGGTCTCAATTATTGTATTTTTAATCTCTTCAATGTCCTCTTCTACATCGAAGCCAAGAATTAAAATTTTCTTTTTAATGCCACGGCGAAGGTGTGGTACTCATTACCATCAGCTTGAATCAATTTCAGAATTTTAGTTCCTCTTGTTCCAGGTATATTGTTACTCCCTCTTTCGTCTTTCTGAGGGCGAATTTTGTTATATTTGCTCTTGAGAGCAGCTGAATCAAATTAGTCGTTGTCTCTCCTGCGACAATGACTGGTAGTGGCTTCTTAGTCACTGGTTTAGACATTCTCGCGTGTTGGGTATCGGGGAAGCCGATCGCTTCCTAGAATTCATATTTCCATCTCCATCTCCCGTCAAGTTCAATACTTCGAACACAATACGGTAAAAATTATTTAATGGGGTACCGTCCCCATGTAACTACCACTGACACTTAAATAAACTAAAAGTTACCTTAAGTATCACCTCTCACAAGAACATTGGTAGACGAAAGAACTGGTAGCAGACGATGTTAACACTTCGGCTGCTAGCACTAAACTCCCATCGCGCTGTTTTTTTTTTGTTTTGTTTTTTTTCTCCTAAACCCCTAAACTTTAATTATACAATGTGTTTGCGCTAGGGCTCTTAAAAATTAAGAAGTCCACAAACGCCAGAAAATTGCGCCGGTTACGTCTTGAGAAGCTAGAGGTTTGATTGTGTCGGCTAGCTCTCAAACTTGCCAACAATAAGGCATATACAATAAACAAAGTCAAAAATATTTAAGAAATAACAATTCATTTTATTAAAAAACAAAACAAAAAGTACTGATCAGCAACTTAACCAGGCCTGAATATTAGTATAAATAATTGTTAGTATAATTAACGTATAGAAATTACGAAAAAGTTTATAGTCACGATACGCTGGATGTTCGGATGGTCAGCCGCAGGGCGGTGATCTTCGGATAGTCAACCGCAGGATGGCAATTTGCACGGAGAGATAAACTGGCAGATAGGCCGAGAAGTTCAGTTGTAGAAACAGCGACTTCGTGTTCGCAGGGGAACAGGCCGGTATAGAGTTATCTTCATCACTGACTAAAAACTGGCTCAGACCTAAAGCCTTGACCTCTAATACGCAAAGACGTGTTTATTTACTTCCTCGAGCTGTATAATCCTTCGAACTATTTCCTCTGTCTGTTGATGTATGCAATATTTACATACTAATTGTCTCCAGCCGAAACAATCGGAAAAGGAAAGCAATTAAATTTAAAAATAATTACGATCATAAAAAAAATCCTCTCAAACAAAAAAATTAAGTTTAATAAAAACTTATTTACTGCCTAAGGGCCCGAACACAATGTGAAAAATATGAACAAAAGAATCGACAAATTTTCTCCTCTTTCTGCTATGCGCAGATGCATTTGAAGGAGAATGGGTTACATAAAATCAGATTGAAGTTATAATAGGAAATAACATGAATACAAATCTAGGTGATGGGGCTCACCTTCAGTTTGAAAATGTGGGAGAAAAACTTACATCGCGCTGTTTAAGAGATATTATATTAGCTATACTCGTGTGCAGTAGAGATAGCGCGAACAACTGGCTTTATCTTTCTGTTTTCTAATAATTATTAAAGCCTTGGGATTATCCAGTCCAATAAATCTTTTTATTATCAACTGTTTTGTTGAAGACTTAGCGATATAGTTCGAAAAAGATTTGAAAAGTCTATGAATACATGCCGTAAAAGAATGTGAAGATATTTAAGTGCCCTGACCTGCTTCCTCGTTTACAGAAAACCAACCAATAAACGTCAATCGAGCAGAATTGCAACGGATAACCGACACACTCTGATCCACAATGCAGCAACAATAACCTGTTTTTATTGGAACTTGGCTCTAGAGACATGTAAACACTGAGGTATTTATAGCTTGGTAGAGATACCAGGATTTAGATATTCTGGGCAAGCGGTGCTTACACTCTACAGACAGGGGATACATGAGTTCAGTTAAGATTACAACTTTGGCATTGGTAGCAGGAGTAAATATTGTTTTTTACTGCCTAGTAGACATTTAGTCACAAAAACACACATTTAAATTTTGATTTGGCTTCATCTTCCAACAGGTACGGTGGGGCCTAATTTCGTCTGCGTGAAACATTAAATGATATTTCTGAATTATAAAGGTATATTCAACATATCTCCGTACTGACATCTATACGTTAGCTGACCCCCCACATTTCTCATTTCATCATATCATCATATCAATTTTAAGTCAGTGCTCGGAGCAATCTAATATTTGAAGTTTTGATTTCCCCCGAAAAAAATAAAAAAATATATTTGGCATGAGAAATCCAACAACAAGAATCTCATATTTTCGTCCGACCCGATTTTAATAATTTATTTTTATAAATATTTCAGCTTTCTAAAGTTTTTCTAAAATAACTTTCAGCCTGCTAAAAATCACCTGCTATTTGGAAAATTATTGAGTATTTTTCAGACATTAATTTGTTAGGGATTGTAAATACTATTGTATCAATAGAATCATAGGCCACTCTATTTTTTTTTCAATGCCATTGCCCTTTGTTACATTTATAGTTATGAGCTAATGACGCATTATACAGCTAAACTGTGGCTATAATAAAATAAATTGTAATCATCAGAAATGGATTACCTGAGGAGATCCAATGAGATCAAGAAACCCGAAACTGAATAACATGTACTCAGAAAGAATAAAATAGAACAGCAACATTACAAAATGTTATCGTGGTCTGATACTGAGCCGAGAAGTTAAACAATGAAGCCATACCGAAGATATCCTTGAGTAACTGCTGCACCAGAAGGGAGAAGTGGTACTTAGAAGGAGATGTGATCGTCTGTCTGTCCGTATCTATGCAAGTCTTTAAAACGTGGTTGTAAAATTGATCCAATCGGTCTACAATATTAATCTTTTACGTGCAATACCCCTCTTTATGATGATTATTTGTACCTAATAAAAAAAATTTTTTTTTTCCCTTCGTTATTTCAGTTTTATACATTGTTTTTGTTTCTTGAAAGTGAAATACATTGTGCTGCTGCTAAAGGAGGGAGATGGCAGGTGCTGCCATAGCCATCTTGTGGCTATGAAGTCATCGTTGTTTGTTTTGTTTTTTTAAGGATGTATGAGAAGGATATAGGGTGTGGAATGCCTAAAGGAGGCGGGTGGAATCAGGAAGGTAGTGAGAGTCTACCGAGGGTGGAGCCTAGGGGTAGCTAGGCAATGGTTTGTAGTCGACCAGGTCAAGCCTGGCCCGCCCGGCCTGAAATAAGTCGGCCTCTCGGCCGGAGGTCGACCCTGCTTAAACAGGTAGATGGGGTCTTGTAGCTTCGGTTGAGTCGGCCGGGAGATAGGCCTCGATCTCTTGGCAGGGTGTAGATCTTCAGTCTCCGTCAGGGGGCTAGGGTTCGATCACGTCCATCTGTCTCCAGGCTTCGGCGGTCCAGCAGTGCTTCCATCTGACGGGCATTGGTGGTGGTTGAAGGTCGGAGAATAGTGGGTTGTGGCTGTGTCGGAGTGAGTCGAAAAATTTGATGTGCCTTCTCTTGATGAAATCTTGAGCACTTCAAATTTTTTGTGCATCTCGTCTGCCTTCATTCGGTCTAACGGGGTATGTTTGAGGGAGGTGCAGAGAACTCTGTTCTGAAATTGCTGGAGCGTTTTGAGAGTGTTAGGAGTCCGATACTTGAAGAGAGGGGTCCCATACATCAAAGCAGGTCTTGGGACGCTCTGGTATATCAGCAGCTTGAGGCGTACCGATAAAGCCGGGCCGTGAAGTAGGTGTCCGAGGCTGAAGCATTTCTTTCTAACACTCTTTAACTTCTTGCCGAGATGTGTTGTGAACGACAAGTGTCTACCAAGGGTAATCCCAAGGTAGCATAGCTTGTTGCTTACAGGGCACTCTTTGCCGTCTAAGATGAAGGATTTCGGGAGCTCCTTTCTTCCGGATTTATAGCTGAATATAATTCCTTGCGTCTTGGCCGGGTTGACTTTAATGTTATCGAGTTTCTCGGCGATCTGTTGACTGGCGCTCTCAGTGAATTTCAGGGCTCTGGTAGGATTTATGCTAGTGCTGTAAACACCTATGTCGTCTGCATACGCCGATACCTCGCAGTTGGGGTACGAGGCTCCTACGATGTGGGCGGTGTAAACGTGGAACAGCAGGGGGCCTAGCACCGATCCTTGGGGGACACCGGCAGTGAGGGCATCGCTGGCCTCACAACTGCAAGGTATTGGGAGGATTCAGACTTTTTATGAAAATGTAAACATTGATGGATTTTACTGAAGTATCTATGTTAGGTAGCTTGGATGAATTTTATCTACATTCCGATCATATTTGTGTCTTATAAACACAATATATTACCACCGCCTTACATGTGGGACTGGGGTGCCACATGGCCTCCGGGGAGCCTTGGCTCTGCTCGGCCTCGCATCGGAAACTCTTTTGAGGATGAGTTTAAGTATAAATACAACGCCGTGACCTGAGATAAATCCTACAAACATACATATAGTAAATGTTACATTATTTAATACTTAATTCTTATTTATTTAATCCACGAGAAATTTAGTCAGTGAAAAGTAATTTATAAAAAAAGGAGGGATGAGAAAAGAAATGGTGACCGAGAGACTCTCAGGATCGAGTAATTTATAGTAAGTTAATAATTATGCATAATAATTTAACCCTTAATTTATGTATGAAAAAATACAGTACTAAAAGAGAATTATAAATTGTACTGATAATTGCTAAAAGGGACAGATCTAATGCTGTGGAATATTTGTAATTCAAATTTGGCGATCCTTGATTTGTATTCTGTTTGGGCGGGCCTCAGTACATTTCAATATGCTGGTTGCTATGGCAATTTTGATTGAGGAATGCCAAAAACAACAATCACCGGACTTTAATTACAACGGACTAATTGTTCTATCCAAGATGGGTATTGATGAAACTAAATTAAATACTACATTGAAGCACTAGTCTCTCAGTCACCGAGGGCTTCGTGTTTTATTACCAAATTAATTATACCCAATTTTGATTTAAGTTTGATATTCAGGCTAACAAATATCGCACTAATCTATGACTAAAGCTGGAGAGCGGATACTCGTGCGAAACCACATAAAGGGTCAGTACTTAACCTACAAAGTATAACCTCTTCGTTTTTGGAACTTCTATTTGACCTTTGTCATGAAAGACCTTAGTTTTTTATTTCTATAAATTCAGGAAGTCGGCTGTCCCATTTCCCTTACCAATGAGCCTGCAGTTGGGGTCTCAGCTCTCTTGTCTCACAGTGGAACTGTATCCTTTGATTCGTTATTTATATTTACTTAAACTTGCAAAAGAAAACTTATACTTTTTAAAATATTTTTCAACTTACTTAATTGTTTAAGTATTATTATAATTATTATATAATTCATATTATTATATATTATTATAATTATTATATAATTTATATTATTATATATTATTGTTATAATTAATAAAAATTACTTAATTTTTTCTTTTAAATACCTGACGGATTTCAGACTTAGGGTTATGAAACTATAATTATACTTGAATTAGGAAAGCGGCTAGAGTCAGAGGTATACTTAGTAGAACTGGGCACTTGCTTTTTAAGTTGTTAATGAACTTCTTGCCGTTCCAGCAGATTCATATGCAGGCAGCCTTTCTTATTTTTAATCCTTGATTATGCCACAGCTAATAATATATGTATATATATTATTTATTTAACTGGAGGTAACAGTACCCATTATACCTGAGAGTATTTGGTCTATCGGCCCTCCCCCCTCGGCTAGTGTAGGCTGACAGAGTTGTTTAGCAACACTAATTATCAGTGCATTTTAGATATTAGAGGGTTGTTATCAGAAGTTTCTAATATTCATTTCAATACTCACTCCCTTGACTTTAACCCTACGATTACCACAGGAATTTAGCAGACGCATAGTTTAGGGAATCACTTTTACATTGCCTAACTGTTTTATTGTTGCATTCTTATAATTTACCTTAACTGGAGAAGGCAGTCAACTAGTGTTTTATTATTCAAGTATTGAGTGAGGGTATACTTTGGAGAAAACACTGGGTCACTAAGGATTTATCTTTACGGTGCCTGGTCAAGATCCCTCAGCCTCGTAAAGAAAGATGAAACTACTTGAATGGGAAAGTAGTAACCCAAAAATAATGTTGGGAGGTAAAAACATAGTGTGATCTGTCAACTGTATCAAAAAAATTACTTCAGTCCTACCGATCAAAAAGGATTTGAGTACTTCTAGATAAAAACTATTTTATTATATTTATTTTATATTATATTTTATAAGCGAAAACTGAAGAATAGTGGAAAATATTTCTCGACACTGGTAACTTTAGTGCTATAGCTTAAAACATCGACCAACTCCACGAGTGTTACTCATGACATCCATTTCCACGTTGTCATTTATCTGTCAGTCACATCCATCTAGGAAATGTGCTGTCGTTTGGAAAGCTACTATGTTGCATATCACTAGTTTCATACTAAAAAAAATGGAACAGTTTGTGAATGGCAATGAAATTATGACCAGTCTCATTAAATTACCTACCTATAACATGATGAAGAATATAATCATTTATATGGATTGAGATCCAACTGTATTACATATATTAAGACTTAAACTCCTTTCCAAAATAAATAACAAAGCCATAGAGAAATAATCTTAAAAAACAAAACATTCATTCAGAGTATTTTTTTAAAAATAATATTATCACTAAAATACGATTAGCTTGTATATATTTAAATATAATGGTACAAAGTACTGATTATTGTATCAAAAACCTGGCCTGATTTGAAATAATAAAGGACATTTCTCTCCGACATTTCTTTATAGACTAAAAATATGTGCGAAATGATTGGAAATTTACACAGAAAGCTCATAGACTGTTGTTATCTTATGATTTAAACATACACCATGGAAATAGCATTCAATTTTTAATAAGCTACATAATGACAGAAAGAATATCCTGGAATATTTTGGTGCTATTATTTTTTCTTCTTACATAAACTTACTTAAGTATTTTATACTGGGAAATATTGTACTATTTTATTGGAATACTGTTAAACTTTATTCTTTTTAGTATACAACTATCTTCTTGATTGTTGTAAATTGAACTGTTACCTCAAGTTACCTAAATAAAATAAACACGGCCTATTTATCTATTATCTAAAAGTTTTTAACAGTATTTTGCTGATAAATTGGTATTAATTACTCAGGTCCTTGATAACAGTTATATCCTCAACATTTAAATTGATCATAGCCCTAGCAATTTTTATTTTTAGATTTTAATACAGTTAGGAAAATATAATGCAGGGTTGCTTCGCAACTATCCTGCTAATGGCTAATAATATATGCAATAGGTTTAATATTCTCAACCTCATTCTAGTATAAAGTAACATTAGGAATTTCGATTTTGATTAGTGGGTTTTCAGCTACAAGTGTACATTAAACGAACTTCCATTGGCGAATGCGAGTGTCAATGACCCTTATGGTTGACATGCCCTTTAAAAAATAAAATAAAAATGGGGAATGAAGTGAACAATCAACTTATTATAAACATCACGTACCTGTTTAAATCATCAACTTAATACACTGTATGAAACACATGCAACGTACCTGTAACAAAAAGAAAATTATTATTGTTTAACAGATAAAATAAATATAATTAAAAAAATAATTCAATATTGAGTGAAAATGAGACCAAAAAAAAAGAAAAATCTATACCAGTCACAAACAAGTCTGTTAATTGTAGAGCTGATCTATGTTCCGTCCATTACAATAAAATACATAGTGGATTAGTAATTTATTTTTCCATTAGTGCTTGGTATATTTCTAAGATTCACCTTTGTATTAAAATATGATTGGAAAACTTTTCCTCAATATTATTTTTTTAAGACTGTAAAGTTAACTGGTATTGACTTCAAATAAATTTTCAAAGGTATATTTTATGATGACAATATTAATTAATAAATCAATTAATCAAGAGGAAATTATTCTGTTATTTTCTTTTAATAAACAGGATTGGTATTGGAGCAACACAAAAAAGTTAGTATAATTTCACATTTTTTTATTAATGCTTGTTTTATAAAATGACTTCTAGGTTTTTAGTGAAATGACTGATGTTATATTATATATTTTGTTGATCTTTTTCAGAGCAGTGGGGAGCATTTGATTCCATTGAAATTAGGACAACAGACAAAGATTCAAACAGTATAAAAATCAGAATCCATAGTCGATAACTATTTCTAGGTGAAATACTACAAGTTTGGTCTAATTGGTGCATGGAAATACACCGTGGCTTTTGATTATTTAATACTTTTGTAAACTATGTCATTATCAATAGTATTTAGATATGAATGAATGGATTGGTTGGGATATCGGTCCGAAAATGAAAGAACGATAAATCAAAATGTTGTCCATTAATAAATTTGATGAAATATAACATCTTTGATTCATCAACCGGTTATATACCACTGTTAAGGCTCAACATCCAGGTTTTCATGGCATCTAGCGGCAGGCGAGGAAACTACTTGAGTTGCTAAGCCAGCCACTAGGTAGCGCTGGGTGCTCTGCCCAGGCCAAAACGTAAATGTGTTTCACATTTTAATGTTGATATTCCCAACTCAATATCTCCTCATTATAAGAAAGACTACGAATTCAACAGTAATGGCTATCAAGTTTACAAAAATACACCATTATATTGAGAGGTTCTCGTATTTTTGAAATATTTTATATTTAATTTATACCGATAGCAATTTTTTTTAAATCGATTAAAATATAAGCCCCAACGAAGTTCTTGTATTGTTTGAGAAGAAAAGAAACAACGATACAGGAACTTCGTCACGGTCACAAACAACGAATTCAAGAACTGTCAAACGGGGTAACTATTCCCCATGTGGTAATAATAGTCAGCATAGTTTACTGACCAAGAGGTGATTTGTGACCGTGACGAACTTCCTGTATCGTTGTACTTTTAACCACAAAAACAAAATTTATTATATTTTTGCACTCCTTCAAATGCATCTGTGAATGGCAGGAAGAGGAGGAATCTGTATTTCAATTATTTTATTATATTATTTTGTTCATTGTATTACTTTTTGAGGTTTTGAAAAAAAAAAAAAAGTATCGTGTTTTTTTCACTTGAGCAAGCGAATCAGACCAGATTTTTTTATATTTAATTTTTCATCTATTTCCAATTATTTCATTTTAACCAAAAACTAACCATAATATTTAGAAGTGGCGTTTCTGATCAGTTGTATTTAATTAAACATACAGACAGAAAGTAGAACCTACTCCTGGGGCTCAACAAAAATTACACATTGTATGGGTATTTTCAATTCCAAAATGTGGAATTAATTGCACATCTTTTTTTCACAACTACAATTTTCTGAGAAACTTGGCCTACAGGCTAGTCATGACGGCAGCACAACCAACATTGCCAATCAGTGCAAACATTTAAAATATAAAACACTTAGGTTTTATTAATTATGTAAATAATATACTTATGAATATTATACTTTTAAATTAAGTATATTAATTTATTTTATTTTTTTCTTCTCTCCAGGGGTATCCACTTTTTCCATAAATTTTGATAAAAAATCTTCGGATCTTCGAGTGAGTGAAATATTAAAAGTAATTAGACACCCCAGAATAAGAAGCAAAAAATATAACAATTAATTTAAATATAAAAATTATTAAATTCCGTTTTTAATTTAAATTAGTAGTGTTTCGTTTAGGGTTCTTATTTCCACAACTTAAACTTAAAGAGAGATTTTATATTCCTAATTCTATACAACACAAGTAGGTAGTACGATTTTCAGCCCTTAATCGGAGTCTATAAGGTTTTAAATAATTAAAAATTAAACAAATACAGCTGATATAAAGAGTAATTTGTAAAACGTAGTTGTTGTCTTCCAAGCAAAATTACTTATAAACAGGTGTACCGATAATCGTCGTCGTTTTCTCTTTACTTGTGTTTTCGCATCTTTTAGCATGAAATATAAAAGTATGCATCTCCTCATTCATTTCATCAACTTTGTCCCACTTCTTTCCTCGAGGTGACGATATGAAACTACAATTACTACTAACGAACTGGTTTATCGGCCTATTGAAAACAGACACGAAATACTGTGAATGCCACAGTGTGTGTCCTAGATTTCATTAGTACCGGCTCAAAGCACATTAACTTTATTTTTTACTTGGTATCTTTAATTGGAACACATAAAAAATAATAACGAAAATAGAATTACAAAAAAGTAAAATTTTGAGATTCAGCAGTAGAGTTGACAATTTCAATATTTTATATAGATTAATGTTTTATTTATTCACATTTTTTTTGTTTATTAAGAAGATTATTTTCTGCTGTACAAATGGTTTAATAAATCTTATATAGTTGTTGAAAATTTTCTAAAGAGGGTTACGCCATGTCCCATGAGAATCTAAATTTTATAAACCTTATTTTTTTATGCGATTAAAAATAAATTGCTATCGGTATAAATTAAATATAAAATATTTAAAAAATACGAGAACCTCTCAATATAATGGTGTATTTTTTGTAAACTTGATAGCCATTACTGTTGAATTCGTAGTCTTTCTTATAATGAGGAGATATTGAGTTGGGAATATCAACATTGACAAATGTGAAACACGTTTACGTTTTGGCCTGGGCGGAGCACCCAGCGCAACCTAGTGGCTGGCTTAGTAACTCAAGTAGTTTGCTCGCCTGTCGCTAGATGCCATGAAAACCTGGATGTTGAGCCATAACAGTGGTTGTTGCGGCCAACAAATGTAATCCGTGTTGGTATTGTTGCCAGCCGGATACTAGCTATAGGATTAGCGATGTTACCGGGGCAATCCCGACACACGTCAGCGAGACATTGCCGTAGCGTTACGGTCGCTCGCTCTCTCTATCTCTATCTCTCTCTCTCTCTCTCTCTCTCTCTCTCTCTCTCTCTCTCTCTCTCTCTCTCTCTCTCTCTCTCTCTCTCTCTCTCTCTCTCTCTCTCTCTCTCTCTCTCTCTCTCTCTCTCTCTCTCTCTCTCTCTCTCTCTCTCTCTCTCTCTCTCTCTCTCTCTCTCTCTCTCTCTCTCTCTCTCTCTCGCTCTCGCTTCTCCAGAGCCATCTGATTCTTCGGACTGACGAGCCATCCAGTGAGACTGTCCTGTATCTGGACGTGGACAAATTTTCCAATTCCAGTTAACGTTTCATTATGTTCTTATGTGTTGAAATTAATTGTATTTCATTTAGAGGATTTGGTAGCCTCTGTAAAGACAGTTTAAGTTTAATTTCAATAGACCTCTGTAAAGATATTGTTTCATTTTAATTTTAATAGATGTTATACTTATAGGCTCAAGGTGTTAACACAAGGTAATTTTCTTTTCTCTATTTCTTTTCTTTATGTCATTAGTTTTAGTAGTTCAATTTTCACTTTCATTGTATACTATATAATAAAGCAATGTTCATATTACATTCGGAGTCCGTAAAATTTTATTAGAATTAGCCTGGTTGCCAGAACATTTGGTCCTCCGGGCCGGATTTTTTTGGATTAAAACAGTCTGCTCTGCTAATTCCTTAGGTCCTCCGGCTTGCAGATTCCGGTTTATGAGTGTTGCTTTGTTGTATTGTGTATTGAATTTAATTTTAATTTTTTTCAGTGGCCTCTCTGTGAGCACATTCCGCTTGCAGTAATTTCTATTCTGTCTCTATTTATAATTTTTTTTGGCCTTTCCATACTAAATCAATATGGAAGGAGAAACAGTAATTAGAAAAAAATTCACCGCTGCTGGGGTAAAAATCAGGGGCATTGTAGAACAGGGCCGACTCGTAGACACAGATCATTCTAACTTGTTTCTTTTCAGGGGGATGTATAAAGGCTTACAGGGTCAGTATGATACCTTTCAAAAACATTATGATGAATTACTGGAGTTGTATGCTGCCAATGGTAAGGAATCAGAATTTCCGTCTTCACAAGACAAAAATCTACAAATGGCTGTAGACAGATATTTTTATGAAGCTCATGCAATTTATGAGAAACATGTTAATACAACCCTACCATCAAACATTAACGCAACACAACAAGGTGCTTCGTTCCTGAACGAAACTCGATTGGTCAGAGCCCGACTTCCACAAGTAAACTTGCCAACCTTTAATGGAAATCAAACCGATTGGCAAATATTCCATGATACATACAAGTCACTAATTCATGACGAGTCCTCCATTTCGAACATAGAAAAATTCCATTTTTTAATGTCCTGTTTAAAAGGACCATCCCTCTCCTTAATTAAAGGTGTAAAATTTGTGGAATCTAATTACGAACAGGCGTGGAAACTACTCACCGACACTTACAATGACAAACGACGTCTGGCTGGTACCTATTTAAATTCGGTACTGAATATGACTCCATTCCGTAACAAGCCTTCAGTTCTTAATTTGAAAAATTTTCAAACAACGGTAATAGAAAACATAGCATCTTTTAAACATCTTGACATTCCAGAAAATGATGATTTTATTCTTTGCTATCTTGCGTTACGCTGCCTTGATCCCCAAACCCGGCGGGATTTTGAAGTGAGATATGCTGATGTTGAGTTTCCGACCTTCGAGAATCTTAGAGGTTTCATAAAGTCAGAGCTTAGGTCACTGGAGCTTACGTATGATGTTGGACGAAATGAAGCCAAAGGTCCGGTTGGTAATGTCATGGCTGGAGCCAAGGGACATTCATTTCCTGATTACAGACGGACATTATTTTCTGATAATGACAATGAAAGAGAAAATTCATTTCGTTCTAGGAAAGAGGAATTTAACCAAAGGAGAGATAGTTGCCCCGTCTGCAAATCACTCCACACCCTTTATCAATGCAAACGATTCAAGACCCCATCGGCTCAGGAGAAAATTAATTATCTTCGTTGTTGGAGTGGATGTAACAACTGCTTATCGTCCAGGCACAACACGAGGGGTTGTCCCTCAAGCAGATCTTGCCAAACTTGTAAACTTCCTCATCACAGCTGGCTTCATGTCAGTCCGTCTACCTCTGTCAATCCATCCAATTTAGGAACGGTACCTGACATGAACCCATCCACAGCCAATCAAACAGGTGTCACCCTTAGTGGTACCTCCAGTTGTGGAGAGGTTATCCTTGGCACGGCTTTGGTTAGGGTCAAGGATGCTATGGACCGTTTTCAAACAATTCGCATTGTGACTGACTGTGGGAGTCAGAATTCCTTCATCACGGCTGCATGCGTGGAAAGGTTGGGATTGGTTCCAGATAATCATGACCTCACTATCTCCGGCATTGGGCAAGTGAGGGTCGCTGGTACTAAAGGTCGGGTTAATTGCACGCTTCGGTCCAGGTTTGGAGGAGGAGAATTCAGAGCGGAACCCGTAGTAGTGAATGAGATCACTGGTCACCTCCCTCATTCGCTCCTCCCCAGAGATTTCCACACCAGGTTAGGTGCTTATGAGTTGGCCGATCCCACCTATTGGAAACCTCAGCCCATTGACTTCCTTCTTGGAGCTGACTTGTATTTTGAGATCATTACTGGTGGGCCGTTTCAAGTCAGTCCTGGATATCCAAAACTAGTTCCATCGATATTAGGTCACATAGTCGCTGGTAAATGTTATCATGTACACCATCAACAGGATTATACTTCTCTTTTATGCAATCAGAACCAATATGTTGGCGAGATAATTTCCAAATTTTGGGAATCTGAAAACGTCCCAGCCGACCCCCCGGAATCAGACGAAGACAAGACGTGTGAACGCCTGTTTACGGCTACGCACTATCGCCTGCCATCAGGGCGCTTTGTTGTCTCGTTACCATTCAGGTCTACCATAGATACTCTTCAAAGTCCTACTGTCCAAGTGAAAAACCGCTTAAAAAGGCTAGAATACCGTCTGCAACACAACCCTCCTCTTTTGAATGAATATGTGAATTTCATGAACGAATACACATCTCTTGGTCATATGACTCTTACCTCCTCAATAGGAAAATACCTTATTCCACACCACTGTGTCTTCAAACGGGAGGATACTGCTAAGCTTCGGGTTGTATTTGATGGATCATGCAAAGGTCCACATGGTTCACTCAATTGCCACTTAATAGTTGGTCCTAAACTCCAAAGGGACATCAGTGATATAATTCTGAACTTCAGAATCCACCGCATAGCACTTGTCGCTGATATCGTAAAAATGTATCGACAGATCCTGATACGACCTGAAGACAGGATCTACCAGCATATCCTTTGGAGGCCAGACCCGGTCGGTCCAGTCCAGGAATATGAATTAAATACGGTAACATATGGACTTGCATCAGCTCCTTACCTGGCTATGAGAGCTTTACAACAGCTAGCAAAAACTGATGGAGTTAGATATCCCCAAGCAGCTCAAGTCATTCTCAATGACGTGTATGTTGATGATATAGTCTCCGGAGCTGACACTTGCATGAAGTATTAGAGTTAAAATCACAGCTGATTTCATTGCTCAGGCAGGGAGGATTTGAGCTAAGTAAGTGGAGGAGTAATAACCCTCGCGCGATAAATGATGTGAACGACTCTAGTTGTGGTACCCCTTTAACACTAAATCCGGAAGATGATCAGGGCAGTTATAAAATCCTAGGACTACAGTATCTTCCTTTCTTGGACTGCTTCACTTTCAGTATTATTAGTACACTTTCATCATGCACTAAACGAGGTATCTTGTCCACAATAGCCAGGATTTATGACCCATTAGGCTTCTTGGCCCCAGTGGTCTTTCTGGCGAAAATTATACTGAAGGAGGTTTGGCTGGCAAACTGTGATTGGGATGACTTGGTTCCTTCCCACATTGGGAACCAATGGCACTCCTTTACCCAACAACTTAGTACATTGTCGGATATTAAAATTCCGCGACACCTCATCACCCTCAAAAGTTCCACATCATATCTGATAGGATTCTGCGATGCTTCTGAACGCGGTTATGCAGCAACTTTATACCTTCACTTACGCTCAAATGAGACTACGAAAACCTTTCTGTTAAAGGCAAAAACCAAATTAGCCCCTAAAAAACTGATGACAATCCCTCGTCTCGAGCTCTGTGGGGCACTTCTCCTTACACGGTTGGTAACATCGTGTCAGCGCTTCATAGAAAAAATCAAGCCCAACCAAACGTTATTCTTTACGGATTCGACGAATGTGCTGGGATGGCTTCGTACATCTTCTAATCGCCATAAAGCTTTCGTTGCTCGTCGGGTTGTTGAGATATTGGAGGCCACAGAAATTTCTTCCTGGCATCATGTGTCTTCTGAAGATAATCCCGCAGATTGTTCGTCTCGGGGAATTATGCCTCATCAACTAGCATCTCATCCTCTTTGGTGGTCCGGCCCACCCTGGCTTGCTGACTCTCCTCAAATGTGGCCTCTTCATCACGTCTTTCTGGAAACTGAAGAACTTCCAGAGCTTAAACCCGTACAGCAAATTGTTCTTCATTCCACCAGTTTTCCTGATATCCTGCATTGGATATCAAGATTCTCATGTTATTCCAAACTGATCAATTCTATGTGTTTTGTTTTGAGATTTTTGCTGTTGACAAAGACCCGCATTAAAAGGTTAGGAATTTTCAACTTGGCCGAAATCAATGAAGCTCGAATCACCTGTATTCGATTGGTCCAGGAACATCATTTCAACCAGAACAAAAATATATTCCTATCAAAATTATGGAAATCGTTGAATCCCTTTCAGGATGCCCGTGGTATTTTCAGGGTGGGCGGTCGTCTAAGTCAGTCTTCACTTCCATTTGAAAGTAAACATCCTGTAATATTACCATCATCCCATTTTTCTCAATTGTTGGTCAACTATTACCATGTCATTCATCTTCATGTGGGCCCATCTACTCTCCAGTCATTGCTCCGTCAACGTTATTACCTTCTGTCAGCAAGGAAAATCTTGCGTTCTTGTGTGAGGAGGTGTCGAACTTGCCAAATTATTTCCGCAAAGCCTCGCCCTCCATTTATGGGTGAATTACCATCATGTCGCCTTCAAGAAGGACAGGTTTTTCAGCATGTGGGAGTGGATTTGGGTGGACCGTTTTTACTGAAAGAATCCAACCGACGCAAAGCTGCCTTAGGAAAGGCCTATTTGTGCCTCTTTGTGTGTATGGTCACCAAGGCTCTCCATCTAGAAATTGTTACCAGCTGTTCAACTGAAGCTTTTATAGTGGCACTCCATCACTTTAAGTCAAGACGCGGAAGACCCCAACACATATACTCCGATTGCGGAACTAATTTTGTGGGTGCTGCTTCAAAGCTAAAGGAACTCCTACTATTACTGAGGAATTCCGATTTCCAGGACGATGTCCATCAATTTGCCACGGAACAGGAGAAAACTTGGCATTTCAATCCGCCACACACACCCCACTTCGGGGGGCTATGGGAGGCTGGCATAAAGTCAGCTAAGACGTTACTTGCGAGGAACCTGCGTAATACACCGTTAACTTTCGAGGAGATGTCAACGCTGTTTTGTCGCATCGAGGCAGTGCTTAACTCCCGACCGCTGTGTCCTATTGAGTCCTCCACTGAGGCCATGGATTGCTTGACTCCTGGTCATTTCCTGATCGGGGGACCTATCATTTCGGCACCGGAAGACTCACTCATGGACGCCAAGGAACATACACTGAATCGATGGCAGCTGATTCAACAGCGGGTACAGCACTTTTGGAAGCAGTGGCGAGCCAGCTACCTCAATCAACTCCAACAGCGCAGGAAATGGATATCCCATCATCCCAATCTGAAGGAGGGAGATTTGGTGATATTAAAAGACTCCAACTGCCCACCTACAACCTGGCCATTAGGCCGTGTATCTGCTACGCATCCTGGATTGGACGGAATAGTAAGAGTCGCTACCATACGCACCTCTAAGGGGGAATATAAGAGGCCTGTCGCCAAGTTGGTTCCCCTTCTCTTCCCTGAACATTACAGTTCTAGTTAAAATTTTTATTAAAATTTTGGTGGGCGGAATGTTGCGGCCAACAAATGTAATCCGTGTTGGTATTGTTGCCAGCCGGATACTAGCTATAGGATTAGCGATGTTACCGGGGCAATCCCGACACAAGTCAGCGAGACATTGTCGTAGCATTACGGTCGCTCGCTCTCTCTCTCTCTCTCTCTCTCTCTCTCTCTCTCTCTCTCTCTCTCTCTCTCTCTCTCTCTCTCTCTCTCTCTCTCTCTCTCTCTCTCTCTCTCTCTCTCTCTCGCTCTCGCTTCTCCAGAGCCATCTGATTCTTCGGACTGACGAGCCATCCAGTGAGACTGTCCTGTATCTGGACGTGGACAAATTTTCCAATTCCAGTTAACGTTTCATTATGTTCTTATGTGTTGAAATTAATTGTATTTCATTTAGAGGATTTGGTAGCCTCTGTAAAGACAGTTTAAGTTTAATTTCAATAGACCTCTGTAAAGATATTGTTTCATTTTAATTTTAATAGATGTTATACTTATAGGCTCAAGGTGTTAACACAAGGTAATTTTCTTTTCTCTATTTCTTTTCTTTATGTCATTAGTTTTAGTAGTTCAATTTTCACTTTCATTGTATACTATATAATAAAGCAATGTTCATATTACATTCGGAGTCCGTAAAATTTTATTAGAATTAGCCTACCGGCGCCACGTACTTTTTTTCCTACAAACTAAAAACCTTTGTTATGATAAAATGAAATTTTATCAACAAGTGATCTCTCAAAATAAAAAAAAAAGATCGAGATCACTAGGTCCAACCCCGACAACGTCGCCTGTAAAGCGTAAACCAAGACGATCAACCAGGAATGTACAAATAACCTCTTCTGCGGCTAGTTCCATGGAAGAGATACCTCCACAGGCCAGCACATCCAATAATGATCCCGCCATAGAGTCACCTTTCTTCACGCCAAACACCTTTGAGGCGTTGAAAAATATCCCAGCAGAAGAAATGGAAGTCAACAAAACTCCAACACAGCCCCAGCCGCCTCCTATATTTGTACGCAATATTAGCAACTTTAAATTACTATGCTCACAAATGAGCAAAATTGTTGGTACCGGCAAATATACGTGCCTAAATCGCTCTCGGGACACGAAAATATCTCCGGACACTCCCGATACTTATCGGGCAATTATCAAATATTTGGACGAAACCAATGCTGACTTTCACACCTATCAGCTGAAACAAGAACGCTCGCTCCGAGTAGTAATTAGAAACTTGCACCCGACCACACCAGCTGACGAAATCGAAGATGAACTCTTTGCTCTTGGATTCAAAGTTCGTCAAATAACGAACGTGTTACGTGAGGATAAACAACAAGAGGGATCAATAAAAACGGCGTTACCACTGTTCTTCGTCGATCTCGAGCGAACACCTGGAGTAGAGAAGATTTATGAACTAACACACCTGTACTATACAAGGGTACAGGTTGAAAAACCGTTCCCCAAACGAGACATCGTCCAGTGCCATAATTGTCAGGCATATGGGCACACGAAATCTTACTGCCACCACCCTCCCAGATGTGTAAAGTGTAGTGGGCAGCACAGAAGCGATTTGTGCAAAAAGCCCCTACAATCTCCTGCGGTATGCGTACTTTGCAAGCAAGGCCATCCGGCCAACTACAAGGGCTGCGAGGCTTACAGAACGCTAAAGTCGAGGACCGATAAACGCCGTCAGCCAGAAGTGGAAAAACTTGCAGCAAGAAGCGGCCCAGCCAGAAACTTGAGGACTACTGTCTCTTTCGCCGATGCCGTTCGCAACAGAGAGCAGTCACAGGCACCACCCACCCCCTGTACACAAGATCACCTTTCCCAGCATTCCGTTCATCCCGTCAACCCACAAACTCTATCCCATCCTCAGCCACACATCTCGTACATTCCTCCACCTTCAAGTTCTTCGGATCTCACTAGCCTTTTAACCTCATTTCTTACAGAGTTCAGAACCCTAATTACTCCTCTCATTTCCCTACTTACAAATCTGGTCTCCTACCTTATCCCCGTTAAACAAAATCCATAAGTGGATCCTTCCGACTCCTTATCCATTCTCCTTTGGAATGCGAATGGTGTTCGCACCCACACTAACGAACTGACAGCACTACTCCACGACAAAAACATCGACGTAGCTCTCATTACTGAAACAAGACTTACTAGCAAACGATCATTTACGATTCGACAGTACCATACTTACCGAACTGATCACCCAGATGGAAGAGCTCATGCAGGTACCGCTGTCATTGTTCATAATTCCATTTCTCATCACATAGTTCCTTTGGTAGCACATGATTTCCTTCAGCCCACTGCAGTGTCAATCAGCACCTTCCCTTTCCCCCTTACTCTAGCATCAGTGTACTGCCCTCCCAATAAATCCATTTCCGATTCCCAATTCATCTCCTTTCTAGACTCCATAGGACATTGTTTCCTTGTGGGTGGGGACTTTAATGCAAAGCACCAACACTGGGGGTCAAGATCCACGAATACACGCGGACGTGCTTTGCTGTCTGCACTCACACGGAAACATTGCTCCACGATCTCACCTGACACAGCCACCTATTGGCCATCAGATCCCAACCGAAATCCAGATCTCCTAGACTTCTTCTTCTACAATAGTTTAGGAACACTAAACTATTCACTCAAGCGCCTCGATGACCTCTCCTCCGATCCATAGCCCTTTATTATTAACCATTTCCCTAAAACCAATTCACAAACTATCTCCTCCTTCATTTATTAGGGGCCCAGTCGATTGGGACCACTTCCGTCAGCTTCTTACAGAGTCCGTAAACCTCAAATTATCCCTGAAAACATCCCAAGACCTAGACGATGCAGTGCATTCTTTCACTACTCTGGTCCAGAGGTCGGCTTGGGAGGCATCGTCACCCCATCGTCACCCAAAAATTCATAATCATAATAGTTTACCTCAGCATCTCAAAGATCTAATCCTATCCAAACGCCGCTCCAGAACAGTGTGGCAAAGATCCCGGCATCCTGCCGATCGCCGCTCGTACAATCAGTACTGCCGATTGGTAAAGCGGCGATTGGCATCCTTCCGTTCCGATTCTTTCAATTCCTACCTCTCCTCTCTGTCTACCAGGGATAACTCCTTGTGGAATGTAACCAAAAAAATCCTAAAGTATCAACCTGTTTCACATCCGCTCCGTCGTGATGATGGGTCCTGGGCGGCTTCGGATGGGGATAGGTCGGAGGAATTTGCTCTGCATCTTACCCATACTTTCACACCTAACCTTTCTCATCAAAGCCATACTCACAGCACAACTGTGGAAGATTTCCTCACTTCACCTATTCCTCTCTCTCTTCCACCAAAAGCCGTTAATCCCTCTGAGGTCAAATACCTTTTGAAAAACTTACCTTACCGAAAATCCCCTGGATATGATCTCCTTACTCCTCAAATTCTCAAACAACTTCCTCCTAAAGCCATAATCTTCCTAACCTATATATATAATTGCATTATCCGAACTACGCACTTCCCACTCCTCTGGAAACATTCCATTATTGTCCTATTCGCCAAACCCGGTAAACCACCCAATGACGCCTCATCTTACCGTCCAATAAGCCTACTCCCTATCCTCTCAAAAATATTTGAGAAACTTCTACTAAAACGTCTACTTCCAATTATTGAATCCAAAAACCTTTTTCCTACACACCAATTTGGTTTCCGCCAACGGCATTCCACTGCTCAACAAGGCCTTCGCGTTGTTGATCACATCTCCTCAGCCCTTGAAACCAAACAGTATTGCACTGCTGCCTTTCTTGATATAGCTCAAGCTTTTGACAGGGTTTGGCACGCAGGTTTACTCTACAAGCTCAAAAGATATTTACCACAGACCCTTTTCCTAATCCTACAGTCCTACCTTTCAAACCGCTTCTTCCAAGTCCGCTGTGGTTTAGAATATTCAAACTACTATCCTATAAATGCAGGAGTTCCACAGGGCAGTGTCCTGGGCCCCATCCTCTACAACCTATACACCGCTGATGTCCCCTCTACTCCCAATACCTTCTTGGCCACATTTGCAGATGACACTGCAGTCTTGTCATCTAACCCAGACCCCGACATAGCATCCCATAACCTTCAAAAACACCTTGACGAGATCGATTATTGGTGCAACCAATGGCGGATCAAAGTTAATGAAGCAAAATGTTCCCACATTACCTTCACCCTTTGTCGCAAGTCTTGTCCACTAGTTTATTTTAATTCTATTCCTCTCCCTGTATCCGAGACAGTACGGTATTTAGGCTTCCATCTCGATAAACGACTGACCTGGAACCCACATACGAGACTAAAAAGACAAGAACTAAACAGACGCTTTGGACAACTATACAGACTACTTCAAAGGACATCCCATCTCTCAATAGAAAATAAACTACTAATCTACAAAGCTATACTTAAACCAATCTGGACATACGGAATAGAGCTATGGGGGACAGCAAAAAAGTCGAACATCAAGCGTATCCAATCCTTTCAATCAAAAGTCCTGAGAACAATAGTAAATGCCCCTTATTATGTCAGCAACAAAACCCTTCATAACGACCTTAATATACCCTACATTCTAGAACTCATCCCTTCCAAGTTTACGAAATTCCACAGTAGCCTTTCCAACCACCCTAATCCTGTAGCACAGTCACTGCACTGCGTCACTCATCCCTATAATCCTCCTCGGAGACTGAAACGGCAGTGGCCTCGTGACCTGCTATAATCAAGTGACAGTGGGAGTCCTGGCAATGGCCAGTTTCTCCAATCATGTCCTGAATGAATGAGCGAGTGAATGATGAAATGTAAATATGGTATGAATGATCGTATATCTTAATTACTTATTGCCTAGCAAGGCAGATTGTAATTTTAGCACAATAAAGGAATTATATATATAGAATTAGCCTGAGTTGCCAGAACAGTGGTATATAACCGGTTGATGAATCAAAGATGTTATATATATGCAAATAGAAGGTGAGCCTCATCACCTAGTGTTGTATAAGAACAATGAACTATTAACGACAATAAAAATTTATTATATTTAGGCACTCCGTCAAATGCATGTAAATGCAGTAAGAGGAGAAATATGTAATCCAAATATTTTGTTATTTTTCTTTTTTGTACATTGTATTGTTTTGTTGAGGTTTTGAAAAAAAAAAAAAAAAAAAAAAAAAAAAAAAAAAAAAAAAAAAAAAAGATGTTATATTTCATCAAATTTATTAATGGACAACATTTTGATTTATCATTAATTAATTAATATAACATCAGTCATTTCACTACTGAATTTCCCGCAGTAATTCATTAATTCTTCTGAATTAGCCGCTAGAAAGAGTTTCTTAGCCAATACAATATGGACATTGTATATAAACCCACAGGGCGGGAAAACGTAGTTGCAGATTGCTAATTAAGGGTGGTCGTCGTGAATGCGATTGAGGAGGATGTTGCAGGACCATCATGAGACATCCGGCAATTCGACCAGGAATGGTCACCTGGTGAAGACGGTGAGCTTGAAGGGACTAATGCAGAGGAGAGCCCAGGAGGCGATAACTCAGTGGGAGACCGGCCCTCCGACAAGAAGATGTTGAGGACATAATCAATCACAAGCGACGCCAGATCATTTGGCTAACTAAGACTTCCGGGCTAATGAAGGCCGAACACATGAAATATGGGTGATGCGATATCGCAACGATTTGGTTGCCACCGGGGATTAACAAAGGCAAGATTTGTCGGGGCCTTAAGTTCGCCTCTACCCCAGGGAAGACGCATCATATATATGTTGGTGACGGGACGATATGGGATCACATTAAAGGATTATGGAGGACGGAACGATTAGGGATCGATCGAACATTCGTCCACTGTACCTTGAAGGTGGAAACGGTCAAAGATGAAGGACGTCAGAAGGAGGTGACCAAGGCAAAACGATTCACCGCAGAATAGAGGCAAACCTACAAGCATTGTAGCGTCGATGTTTTTGGTGGGGCATGAAGGACACACCAACGAGCGTTGTTGGTACCTGCGACACATAACTCACCACTAAGTACGATCGACACCCCCCCCCCCCCCCCCAGAGCGATACAGTGAGAAACATCTACAGTGAACATGCCACTGGCGGACCTGCAAGCGGATACGTTCACTTGGCGGGGATATAAGTGGGTCACCATCATTGATTGATTTAGCATGACGGTGATGGCACATCTGATTGGAAGATCGGTGGGGGTGGCGTTAGGGGCGTTACGCACGTTGTGCCAATTTTATGGTGTGCCAGACATAGTGCATCCAACGGTGGAAGATAATTAGACAATACTGAAATAAGGGCCCAGGTGTCGGCCTTGGAGATACGTTGGCACCTCAACACTCCAGGACACCCGAAGAGTCGAGGAGACATCGAGTGAGTACACAGCACGCTGAGCGACCACCTGCGAATCTATCAAGGGGAAAAAGGGCTAGAAACGAACGCAACTATGGAGAAGGCAGTTATAGCATCACTCCATACATTCTGCCACGGGATTCTCACCAATCGAGATCCTTTTCGGACTTCAAGGGCTGCGTCGGGATAGCAGGAGTACAACGGTCGACGAGGAATTTGTGGCACGCGTAGTCAATAACCGGATCACTCTGGGGAAACAGTGGGTGAACATTCAGGGGAAACTCGTGGATGGGATGCTTAAACGGGTGGCGCGAGACAATCTCAAGGTCAAAGATGTGCTGGGTAGGATTAAAATTGGAAAGATCGTGTACCTGAAAAAAGGGTCTAAAAGGGGCATAGTTGTGTGGTGTTATTTGGTTAAATTGGTGGTAATGCGCAGTTAGCGTATCAGTCCAAGTGGACTAATTTTAGTTTGTTTGTTGTGTTGTATATATCTGGAGGGCGTTTTTTTCTTTTTTCTTTTGGTATGCTAATTTTTGTACTTAGTTTTATTTTATTATGTCGCTTGCCCTACTTTTACAAGGAATGTTCACAAACTGGTAAGGGGAGTTAAGGCTCGTGGTATGGCAATGTTAGGCCTAATACCACGTAGCCCCATGTAAACACAGGCTGTAAACAGAGATAGTTGATCAGAAGTGGAATAAAGACAGTTTAAACCTATCCGTTGTTCAAATATCAGTTCCCTCTCGTTCTCTTTGTTTTAATCGTCTAAAGCCGATAGACGATAACTTATATATATATAACTTATAATTTATAATTTAACTTATATATATATCCATATAAGTAGGACGAACCTATTTTATTTTATAATTAATTTTTCAATTCAAAATGAATTAATGTTGTATTAATCAAGTTTATTACTTTCCTCTTACATTGCCTTTTTATAATTAGTGTGCGAGAGATATACCGTTAATTGCCATTACTGGAATAATTAGCAGCCTTTCGAATTTAATAACAGATAAATAATTAAATGCTGTCTATTAAATTTTAGTTTAAACAATAATGAAACGATTGACTCTACTGCAATGATAAAATACAGTTTTTTTTGGTGATGGTGGCTATTTAAGTGGGAAAGTTTAGAGGTCTAACATTTCTTGGACTATTCTTGGTCCAAAGCATAATTTAAAGTTTACGCTAGTAATACGTTCATCGATACACAATTTAGTACATTTGGCTAGAAAAACCAACTTCAAAATCCAAAAACTCAATAGAGAATATCATTTTACATTTAAGTAATTAAATGACCATTTATAAACAATTGTTTATTTAACTTTGAATGATGGCCCACCACTAAGAGAAAGGAAAGCAGCTGTGACAAGTCTGATAGGGTTATGTCCAGAGGTCTTTAAAGTTCGAAAAACATGAAAAATAGATAAGATCCAAAGCTAATAAGTATACTTATATAATAGTATATTATGTATATTACATATACAGACACATACAGCTTGAGGTCAACGTAACACTAACTAAAAATAATTATGAAACTCACTTATACTAAGAACTAACTAACTATAACTAAGAAACTTAGGATGCTTACCGCAGGGTACGAAAAAAAAATAAAGCAAGTCACCCTGGACAACTTCTTTGCCAACCATTAACATTTAAAGGAAATCCATGAAACCAAATGAACATTCATCAACCGTTCAGTACGAGAGTGCTTACTTTACGGCCTCTGCGTAAGTATTGAGCAAATGGCCCCTTAAGATCACAGCACCGGACGGATGATCTCACAAGGGAAAGAAAGACGTTAAAAAGCTGGTATGAGATTTCTGAGTTAGTCCATTAGGACTACCAAGTTTGATGAGTTCGAAACTAAAGAGTTCAAGAGGAAACAGGCACACTTACTTGACGAGCGGGAACTAAGATGGTATAGAAATCGAATGCAAGCAAACTAGTTTCCCGAATTCACATGGGAAGCAAAGGCCGATGAAAAACAAACACGCAGGAGACCTCGGAAAAGTGTGAGGACCTCATTACGAAGCTAGATAGAGAGAAGGGATGTTTCCGTAATGGTGTAAATCGCAGGGAAGTTCACAGAAGATGAACTGATGATAATATGACTCCGTGAGGTGCAAGTGATAGCAAAAAATAAAGGTGAACAATTGCTTAAGTAACTTAGATGGTGATTATAAAGAGGCAATATGAAAAATTGCAAGCAGTAATTGAAAAACGGCCCTTTGTAGGAAAACGAGCAGTAGAGGCACACAGATGAGGTTCTATTTAAAAGATAAACTTGGTCAATCCTTCAAAGTACACTACTTGGAAAATATAAAACATATTTATCGAAATTTGTAAAAACAGACTGAATCACAGCTGGCACTGACTAAACAAACGACAAACTACTAAATAAGAAGTAATAAACAGTAAAAAGATACACTATACTGTTGACAATATGCTCAGCTTGATTTACATAAAACGCTCCACCCATCTCAGGCTACAAAGGCGGGGGGAAGACCCACCCAAATAAACTCGCTAAGACAAACCTATCAATAAAGTTTATTTATTTATGAGCATTATTTCTACAATTATCTGTAGAGGCCTTTAGGAGTTACTTTTCATATCCCCGACGCACAGACTAGCAATATTTTACTTTTCCTGTGTGTGACGGTGTCGGGGGGGGGGGAGGGCGTCACTAGGGGAGTGCCTAATCACTCTAGCCCTGGTGACAAGTGCGGATTGTTGTAGTTTATAACATGGACCATGTTCCATGTAGGCGTTAATATCTGACTCCATTTATTGATAGGGATGTGTCCCGACAATACACTGTGTTCAGGAGAAAGGTTCAGAGGTTCATAAAGAATAAGACCAGTTTTCAGAGTTCGGGCGGGAGATCGGCAGCGTAATAGGTACAAGTCGTCAGAGGGTCTGCTAGAGGCTGTGAGACGAGGTGCCGGCGCAGAGGTGTGGCAGAGAGAGAGTAGACTGGTCGAAGATTCCAGGGCCCTGGGGCCCTGGAGTATCGCGACCGGGTGATAGTGGCTGTCTAAATGAGGAGCCTGGGAAAGAGTGAAGAGTGTCTCTCCAGGGCGAAACCCCTTGGCTTTAAACATTACTTCCCCTTCCTACCGGAAGGAGGAGCCTAGCTTGAACGGGGTATGTCTATGCTGTCACACCTACGACGAGTACGTGCCCCTCGTCCCCTAAAGGACTGTTTATTGGCATGGCTTTTAGATTTTATGACCGCCGGAAAGTGACTGAAGGTCTAAAAGGGTGTGTTTTATGATGGCACACCTACCGAGATACGTGATCGCTCGTCCCCTTAAAGGACTGTTTATGGCATGATTTTATGACTGCCGGACGGTGACCAGAGGTGTTAGTAATAACCGTTGTAAAATCGTGTTGGTTTTATTAGGGGCAGATGGCTTACCCTCTCAGGTTTTGTTGCAGGACCTTCGACCCTCTGTTACTTGTTTCACGACTACCGACCTCTCTATGATTTATTACAAGAAGCTTACAAAGATTTGCATTTATATTATAATACACTAGTTTCACCAGAGCATAGGGTAATTTACATATATGGTTAGCGCTCGTTACAGACGGTTAGTAATGTAATCTTGTATCTTGGTGCTCTCATTTAGCCCCTAGTGATAACACTCCTAGCGTACTTATAAGGTAGAAGGCCCTCCTATAGACGAACTATACTTAATTGAACTAGTGATAGAACATGGTGATAGATACCCTGTCAAAAGCACATCATTAACTTCACGGAAACTGCAAGCCATAGGGGTTTGTAACTAAATAGGGGAAGAAAGCCTTATCGTATAGTAGCAATCGTGATTAAAGGATTTTGAATAACAGCATTTGTGTAATCGATAACCTCGCTCTTGTAAGGTGTTAAGACCCTTGTAGTATTTAGACAAAAATGGAGTCAATTATTAAACGTCACACTATTAAGTCTCTCTATTATGGGTGCGAGAACGATTGTATTGTCAGGTTTAAAAGCTTAAAGTGATAATAGACCACCCAATGCTCCAACCAATTACACATATTATTAATCTGGATGTGAAGATCTTTCATTCTTGTCTTTTTGAGGACGTGTCAGTCACAAGGGTAATTGTTGCCCTCATATACACGATCATTTTTCAGATTTCAGTTCTACAACAGAAATTTCTTAAATTACTGTTACTTGTTATTATTTCACAGAAGTTTTGCCTGAAAAGAAATTTTTAAACGTGTTTTGAGATTTTAGTAATACTCAACACAACAACTATACGTATTATTCTGTCGTATAAGAACATTAACAATAAATAATGAGATAAATAGCTTGAATAATCTTTGACTAAATAGGATGACTTTTTTGCGATTGTAAGAAACTTCCTTGTTTAACTGAGTACTGGACATGTTTTTCTTGTAAATTGGCAAGGGCTTTAGAAAGAAAAAAAAGAGATGCTACATAATCTCCTCTCCTCCCCTGACGGCTGGACTAAAACTTATTGTAAAGCATACTTATTGTAATCTCAAATCTACAGGAAAGGTGTCAATCTTTAATTAAATATCCTGCAAATAACTTATTGATTGAAAATTGACCCTTCGTGATTATTTGCAAGCTTGTTTTTGATGTAAGCTTCTCTGTGGAATGAAAAGTACTGTTTATGGGAATATTTTGAAACGTCTTTATTGTGATAAAATTGAAATCTGCCTTTTTTGGCAATAAGCTCGAGGTCCAAGACTAGGCTGAGTAGAACAACACAGAATGAGATGGACACTCCTATAAGACAAGACTAGTTAACATAGCGATCTGCCGTTGCCAAATATTGTATATATAAATAAAAATATTCAACAAATGACAGTTACAACGGTCTAAGTAAAACTTGCACGAATGGATTAACTCAATTTCCGATTATCGTAGAACGCTTTCATTTTGCACTTGGGTTACCAGAGTAGACGATACAGGCCAACTTAGAATTCAATTATCCCGATGACGAGAGGGACTCCGGGAAAGAATCCTATTCGATTAAGAGGGACTGGCCGGGTCAGCTTCTGGAATCCGGAGCGTTCAAATAGCCAATGACACCCCATTAGAGCTATCAATTGCGATTGTATTTTGCTCATAATGATGTACAGAATATTGGCTCATTAATAATAATTAATGATTAATTATCATGTTAGTTCAACTAATTGTTTTACGTGACTGCTATCTCACCATTACAAAATTGATATGCATTTTATCAATGCATTCATGAATATTAATATGCAACAAACTTTTGTAATGTCTTTAGCACAGATTTCAGTAGGTCCGCATTTTACCTAACTAGATTTTTTATCTTGAAAATATGATAAATAGAGACAAAAATGGTCACAGAAATAAAGAAGGGTAAACTACTTAACGAGAATTTTTTTTTTTTAGTTATTCGCCATATCATTTTTTCAGTTTCAACGCCGTACGCTTCGTATATATATATTTATATAATAAATACAATTTAGATAATTATTGATGTTAGACATTTCAGTTCGTAAGAATAATTTTTTAAACACTGAGAAAAAAGTAAAGATACCTTGGGTCAGCTGGTATAAAATTATTAAAAATAGCATGCAAATATGAAGTCATAAATGTGTAATATGAGATGTGGCCTAGTGCCTCAGGTATCGCCACATATAAAAGCAATCTGCTAAAGTACCTTTTGCCTGTGTTTTTTATTAATGTTTTCCGTTTTTAGTTAAAGATTTATTTATTTACTATGGTTATTCAAGGCCGAGTAAACCATAAGGTTCATAATCGTCCGTTATTCTGTTTTACTTGATTTGCAGATCTTCTTTCTTCGCATGCCCGTTGTTTTATTTTTGATTATTTATTTAACAGAACTCCTTTTAATTTTTCTCTCTTAGGGCTATAGTCCCTTTCTGATTTAATTTATTTGTAATGTTGCCAGTCTTGAATGTTCTTTTCTTTCATTAAAGATAACGTTTATAGGTTGTTTTTTTTTCAAACCTACCGTGGGCTTTTATGCACTCAATTTTCCTTCATTGAATTCGCGTTGAGTTCACTCATTTAGTAGCTGCATATACCTTACTAATGGGTCTGTTAAATAGCTCAATAGGGACATATAGGCGCAATAATGACAGGTACTCTGTAAAGCATACGAACATGTGAAATGATAATTCACACTACTCCAGGCTGTATATCAGTTAAATAAGGGCTGTGAATAAATACACTATGTAACAGGCAGTATGTATCGCTATTATTTTATTTTTCTGAAAGAAGGGATAGAGAAGCCAAATGTTAAAAATAATGAAGATTAATATACAAATAGGTAAGATTATATACATATGTATGGAAAAAACATAGAAATAAACCTCCTCTACTAACGAGAAATGTCTGGAGGAAAAAAGATAAAAAAATCTGTATTCAAAAAAGTAATCTATCAGTATTTTTCAATAAAAAATAAATCCAGGGATATTTATTTGTTAATGTTTATTAAATAATTGTTAGTGGTAAATAACATGGGAGATAGTAGAAAGAGAATTTTTTTTTACATCGCCAGCTTGAAGATATATATCATGGTGTTGGTCACATCTTTCATATCAATCACACCAAACCTTCCCTTGCCTGCTCCTGCCCTTTTCTCAAGCCTTGTATACTGCTGCTCAAAGATCTACTGCATTCAACAGTGTGGAGATGATTTTTTGTTGAATAAATACTTCTTGTGCCGTAGAAAGATTGATTAGAATATCAAAATAATATTGCAGTTAATTTCATAACTAATTTATAAAACGTCATGAATAAATCCCTGATTTAGCAAAGCTAAAATGACAAAAAATATGATACAATAAATATATAAAAAATTGCATTGTCGAGTCAATCGCAATACCCTTGACTAAAACGTACGAATATACTCCAAAATATAGCAATATATATAAGATATGCTCCAAAGTTATAAAATAAAGGGAAAACTATTTAATAAAATAAATTTGATGAGAGATTTTTAAACAAAATATTTATTAATTATTATCAGGCTTAGGCAATGGTTTAAGGAATTTAGTAACTTTTTCTTTTTTGCCGCTTTTAAAATGTCTTTCGATTCGGCTGTAGCTTTAACAATGCTACTTTTAAAAAGAAGACATCTTTCCATGGACGGATCAATTTTTATGATGAAATCACAAAGCTCATTTGCCATTTGTGAACCTTCACTTTGGCTTTTTAAGTTAATGTCACCGTTTAAGTGTTCGTTGAGGCTTCCTTTTTAATGGAATGGAGATTAAGCATTTCCTCCCCTTCTGTTCCAGTCAAATCTTCATCTTGTAATTCAAGAAACTTGAATGTCAGTTGATTTTATCGGTTCGGAACCATATCGTCTTATGACATTCCAAACTATCATATATTAGTGTTATCAGTTAGTGTTTGAATTTGCACGGATTCATCATCATTACCGCTAGTTAGATTAGGCCATTTATTTTTCAGCATGATTTCAATAAGTATGGCTTTAGTTCTAGAAATGATCCTTTTAGGTTAACAATGCAGATTGCCATGTCAATATTTTTCCAGCATTGCATAACATTCAAATCAGCATTACATTCGATGATGTCCAGTATTATTTAAAAGTTCGTCTAATGTAATAGAGATTAAATACCTGTATTATTCCCTTGGTCCGTAGGTTGGAGTAAGACTGTTATGTTAGGAGGCTAAAATATCACTATTTATAGAGATACCACGCTTCAAGCTCACGAGGGTGACCATGGAGCATCGCTCAAAAATAGAACAGGGATAAAATCTAAATTGTTTTTCTTCAAATAACTTTCGTATTTGGGGTGGTGACTTTGATACTTGTTTGTTTTGAAAGTAACTAGTAAATAAATAAATATTCTCCTAAAAATACATTTTGCATCCTCGAATACAGAAATTTTCAGCCCCAAATACAAGAAGTGGAGACAATTTTTTAATCCTGGCATACTGACAACGCGAATAATGAAACAGCGAATAAGGAGCTTCGGCTATAAATGTCCGGGTATAACCATCTTAATGTAATACATTTTATGTATTCCCCCCAAAAAAATTTGTTTAAATGCTTTGGTTTCAAAACACCCCCTGTGCTTACAAGCATAAAAACAAATCTTTCAGCATTTAAATATTATGAAAACTATGCTGTTGCATCAATGCTGTCAGGCATATGTTTTCTTCGATATCTTCTGGTTTGTAAGCCAAAAATCAACATACCTTAAGTAAACTTTTGCGAAACTTTTTATACAACCCGAAATTTTTTTACAAGAGGAGGAGGATTTTAGCAAGGATAGATGTAATTGTGCATTGTTATGTGCCATGTCACCACATAAGAATGCCATGGAGAACCTGTGCGTGATAAATATGCCTGATTGCGGATATGCACATGCAAGCAGTGGCAATTAAATTCATCACAAAGAAATAAACCGCATCCTGTAATAAATATATAAAAAAACGATAAATGGTGATATGATGCAAATTATAAAATGCAAACGTCAGCCGGTGGCCTGGCCCGGATAACACTTAACCAGCTGAGGCGAGACCTATTTTCACTGACCCAGGGCTTGTTTTGCAAACAATACACTGCTTGCTGCTGACTTCTTGGCCCGGATGACGACCGGCCGTGTGAGGCAATATTTCAACTAATTCCCCACGCTGCTGAAATACACTGATCCATTTTTTCTCTATATATACCTTCCCAAAATTCTACTATCTCTATCTACTACCCACTTTCACCGACGTCATCAAAAGAAGACACATCAAGTTCTTCGACTCGATGAAACACAGTCTAAACCCTCTATTCAAAGACATGACACCACCGCTACCGGCACGATGGCAACTCACAAGATCTAGTAAAGCAGAGAAAATGGTGGACATCACGGCACTAGGCCCACCAACAACAAGCCTCTAAGGGGCACCCATCACTGAAATCAGACTAAATAAGAATACACTACATGCCTCTCACCAATGTACCGAAACAACCAACCTCCACCGAGGCTTCCCACACCCCTTAATCCTCTCACACCACCTTCAAGCAGGTACTCCTAGTATAAGGATCCGATTAACCTAAATATTCTATATTTTTCTCTCATCCTGAATTTCTAACTAGAGAGGTTAGGGGAGAAAAAAAAAAAAAAAAAATACTCTCTCTCAGTCAGTCCGACTCACCTCACGCAGTAACACTCTCTCTTCCCGACTAGACGTAAGGCAGTAGTTAGTAAAACCATTACCTCGTTGTACTTCTGAAATAAATTCTTGTAAAAAGTCTATCTGTGTAAAACTTCTTTAACTTGCAATAAAATGATAAAAATGAAAATTAATCCCTCTTATATATTTTATATTTTAAGAGCATCATAACCCAGCGACAATACCATAAAATAAAGCAATGTGACCAAAAAAAAAAATGACGAAAGAGAAACTCTTCAAAGTTCCATCTGACGGAGTTGATAGACTAAGTCAATACACACACGGTAGGGTTCATTGACCTTAGATAACGCAAGGCTCTCCGTATGTGTAACGGTCGGCCAGAATTAATTATCTCGCTGGGGAGAGTCGGCGAGCATTTATCGGCGCAATGCAGGCTTTTAGAATTTCTTCCATTACTTATTGTCAGCTGTTATAAGGCTTTATTCACCAACTGGGGCGTGCCGAAGTAGGCATCCGCCAGGGTTCATTTTGTTGGAACAAACTACTTTAAAAAATAGGTTAAACTATTGAAGAGTGTAAGCATAGCGTGTTACCTTTTCAGATATATGAACTGCCATGTATACCGGTATGAACTTTGTGATATTGACAAATTTAGTTTTAAATACCCTTTTTAAACATGTTTAGAAGTCCATTAATTTACGTTTCTACTGTGTATTTAAAACTCACACCCTTATAGTTTTCAATAGAACCAAATTAAATAATGATTGAATTTTTCTTATTATTGAAATGCTCTCCATCAGTTATACGTTTAAAAAGCTATTGATAAAGCTGGGGTTTAAAGGGGGCTGTCTGATTTATTTGTTTATCGATGATAATGGAGTTCTGTACTCAATAAAGGACAATGGCTGCATTAGGTATTCAGAACCATCTATCATATGAGGTACTCAGTTTAAAAAGTTTGAGGATGCGTAAACGTTTTTAAATTTACTAAGTAGTAAAGATGATAAGAATTTTCAACTTCAAGATGCTTTAGTTTTTGTGTAAGTTAAGGGTGTCCCAGAATTAACGCAAGATTTGAATTTGCCGCCATTCGTGCAGTAAAGTTCTGGCAACCCAAAAAAAAAACGATTTGACAGCTGACAGTTTAGGGTTAGTAAAAATGGAGCGTTACACGATAGAACAACGTGTTTAATTAACATGTCTTTATGGTTGAACATTATCTCAAAAATAAAGTTCGAAAATTTTATACAAAATATGGTCGGAATAGTGTTTTGACTTCATCAACTGTGAAGAGATTAATTGAAAAATTTAGGGAGACTGGATTGGTTGGAGACACTAAACACACTGGTCGTCCAAAAAACAAGCCGTTCATTTGTCAATATCAAAGCAGTGCGTGAGAGTGTTGTTGAAAATCCAGGAATATCAATTAGGCGTCGTAAACAGTTATTTGTTCTGAAATTGGATGATATTGATGTGGCCAATATGTGGTTTCAACAATATGGTGCCACATGCCATACAGCCCATGAAACAATTCAAATACTGCATGAGACATTTCCAGTCTCTCGTTTCGGCGATCAGAATTGGCCCCCTAGATTGTGTGATTTAATACCTTCAGATTTTTTTTTATGGGGTTATTTGAAGTAAAAGAGGGAATTCAACGCTGCATCAACGAAATTAAACCACATTTATGCCAAATGGTCATGGAAAACTTCGAGAAAAGAGTGCGCATGTGCCAGAAAAGCCGTGGAGGCCATTTGCCCGAAGTGTTATTCCATAAATAACCCTATCCTATTTCTTTTATAATTCAATAAAAAAATAACAACAAAAATAATAAAAACTGTGTTTTCTATTTAAATCAAATCTTGCGTTAACTCTGGGACACCCTTTGAAATCGTACTATAAAGGGATCAGCCCCATGAGCCTTTTCTTTATATCGCTCATCTGAA